>PVHT021183631.1:6240750-6267977 GCA_004024745.2 Catagonus wagneri | reverse complement strand
GTATATATACTCTTTTGAGATGGAGGTCTGTTGTCCTTCACTGTGCCTAATTAACTTGAGATTTATCCATGTTAGTTTGTGTATCAGTAATTTATTCCTTTTTATTGTTGCATATTGTTATATGATATGTCATAATTTTTAAAATCTATTCTGCTGTTGATAGACAGTAGATTGTTTCTGGTTTTTGGCTATTCAAATAAAGGTATGTACGTTTACGTACAGATTTTTGTATGGTTACGTGTCTTCATTTCTCTTGGATATATACCTAGTAGTGGAATTGCTGGGTCATATAGTAACTCAGTTTTCAAAGCAGCTATACTATCTTATATTCCCACCTGCAATGGAAACGAGCATTCTAACTTCTCCACATCGCACCAGCATTTATGTTTATCTCTGTTTTTTGATTATAATCATTCTAATGGATGTGAAGTGATAATTCATTGTGGTTTTATTTTGCATATTCCTGATGCCTATTGATGTTGAGAATTTTTTCATGGGTTTATTGGCCATTTTATACCTTCTTTGGAGAAATACCTATATGACTCTCTTGCCTATTTAAAAAATGAGGTTGTTTTTTATTACTGAGTTATGAATTATTAAAAAAATCTGTACTTATTCTGAATATAAATCCCTTGTTATATATATAATTTGCAAATATTTTCTCCCAGTATGTGTTTCATATTTTCACTCTCTTAATGGTGAAGCACTCCGTTGAAGCACAGAACATTTTTGTTTTGATAAGGTACTTACGTTTGTGCTTATGGTATAATATCTAAGAAACAAACGCTTGATCCAAGGTCATTAATATTTATGCCTATCTTTTCTTCTAAGAATTTATGCAAATTTTAGTACTTATATTTAGTTCTGTGATCCATTTTGGGTTAATTTTTGTGTATTGTGTGGAGAAGGGACCCAACTTAATTCCTTTTTTTTTTTTTTGTCTTTTTGCCTTTATCTAGAGCCGCACCCGCGGCACATGGAGGTTCCCAGGCTAGGGGTCTAACAGGAGCTGTAGCTGCCGGCCTTCGCCACAGCCACAGGATCTGAGCCGCATCTGCAACCTACACCACAGCTCATGGCAACGCCAGATCCTTTACCCACTGAGCAAAGCCAGGGATCGAACCCACAACCTCATGGTTCTTAGTCAGATTCGTTAACCACTGAGCCACGACGGGAACCCCCCAACTTAATTCTTTTTCATATGATTATCCTGTAGTTTCAGCATTATTTGTTGAGACCATTACTTTTTGTTTATTGGCTTGTTAGAAAAGCTTAATAGAATTTGCTGCTTTGTTAATAATTCTTGAAAATAGCAATATGTTGCCTTTTTAGTCTAGTATGATAGTTGGGGTCATGGTGGTGCCAAGGGAAGCAGTTAGGAGTTGAAAGAATGGGTTATAGGAGTTCCCATCGTGGCTCAGTAGTTAACGAACCCTACTATTCGGGTTTGATCCCTGGCCCTGCTCAGTGAGTTAAGGATCTGGCGTTGCCATGAGCTGTGGTGTAAGTCACAAACACGGCTCGGATCCCATGTTACTGTGGCTGTGGTATAGGCCAGCAGCTTCAGCTCCAATTCAGCCCCTAGCCTGGGAACCTCCGTATGCCATGGGCGTGGCCCTAAAAGGACAAAAGACAAAAAAAAAAAAAGGTTGTAAATGAACCCACTGAAAAATAAATAGACAGTCGTCTAATTTATCCTTGCATTATTTTCTATGTGAATCTTTAAATGAAGTTCAGTTTTCATTTTTCTGCCTACCGGGCAGGTGTGTGTCCTCAGTTCTACATAAAGTTCAGTGCTGAACCATTTAATGGATATCAGGGGTCACATATCCCCCCCCCTTTGGCTGCACTCATGGCATGTGGAAGTTCCTAGGTCAAGGATTGAACCTGTGCCACAGCAGTGACAGTGTTGGATCCTTAACTGCTAGGCCACCAGAGAGGTCCTGGGTCAGATTTTTAAACATGTGACTTAAAGGAAGAAAAGCTTCTATTAAAACCCTTCTCCCCCCTTTTCCTTCTTTAACTCACCTACCCTCTTAACTTTTTATCTTAAGAAGACTCTTCTTTTGGATTATTAACACATAGCCTTTTTAAGTTGGAAAATCAAGGAAATATTCTAGAGCGATGATTGAAAACAGAAATTATAAGTATTTTTATTTACCTTGGTAAATTTAAAATCCAGAAATAATATGAATAATATCGAAGTTTCCTTTCCACATAATCTAGCTAAAGGTTTGAAATAGCATTGTATTTTCCTTTCACTTAAAAAATAAAGATACAATTATTTTATGACTGTGAGGTTACATAGCATTTTGAAAGAAACTTATTCTTTATCTATAGAGCATTTAACTCTAAATTGGGCTTTTAACTTTTCCCCTGTGTTTTAGTAGACATTATTCTCTTTCGGAGGGTCTTACAAGCAAAGGGAAAAGTATACATCTTTTACAGAATATTTGAATTTTATGTGTCTCTTCTCTATTTGTAGAGTTCTACTTCTTTAGAATATGAGACCAGTACTTTGCCAAGTAAGAGCTAATTTCCTGGGAAATCAGGTTGCTGGCTTGACTTCTTGCTGTGCCTTTCCCTTCTTTGTAAAAGAGCTGAGCTCAGTCCTTGTGGAAAATCACTAAATCATCTAATTATTTTCCCTAGCTGAAATTAAACATAATTAGTATATATTTGCATTGTACTCGATTCTGTAACTTTTACTTGTAGATTTGTTAGTATACCCTGAAGGACTTTGACCTCATTTGATAAGTTTGTTATTTGTAGCTGAGGTAATACTAATGGTGTATTCCTTTAATGAATGTTCTTATTCTTTTGGTCTTTATTTTCCCCTAGTTTAGACCTAGTTAGGGGTATCACTGGTGTTCTTACAATGAAGCCCAGACACTTGTGAAATATAATAATAGTTTCTATGGTGTAGGCCCTTAATTATTATTATTATTATTTTTTTTTGTCTTTTTGCCTTATTTGGGCCGCACCCGTGGCATATGGAGGTTCCCAGGCTAGGGGTCTAACAGGAGCTGTAGCCACCGGCCTTCGCCACAGCCACAGCAACGCGGGATCCGAGCCGCGTCTGCAACCTACACCACAGCTCACGGCAACACCAGATCCTTAACCCACTGAGCAAAGCCAGGGATCGAACCCGCAACCTCATGGTTCTTAGTCGGATTCGTTAACCACTGAACCACGAAGGGAACTCCTCCTCCACTTCTAATTTGGTGTCATTGTTGATATCATGGGTAACTTAAAGAAATTGGGGAGGATGGGAAGGGGAAGCGTTTTGTGTGTGATAAATGAGAAAATGTAAATTCTTAAATGAATAAATCATGAGATACAAGTTTAATTCCTGCGCTACCACGCTATAATTTGGCTGAATGTTCTAATGTCTCTGGGTCTTTGTTTCTTCTTTAATAAAGTGAAGGCATTGGACTAAAAAATTTTTAAAGTTTTTTTCTTCGGATACTGAAATATTTAATTATTATTATTATTATTATTTTTTTTTATTTTTGCTTTTTAGGGCCGCACCCGTGGCATATAGAGGTTCCCAGGCTAGGGGTCCAATCGGAGCTATGGCTGCTAGCCACAGCCACAGCAACGTAGGATTCAAGCTGCGTCTGCGACCTACACCACAGACCATGGCAACACCGGATCCTTAACCCACTGAGTGAGGCCAAGGATCAAACCTGCAACCTCATGGTTCCTAGTCCTATTCTTTTTTGCTGTGCCATGATGGGAACTCCTGAAATATTTAAATTTTTCTAAAAATTATAGTGAATAACACAGTGAGTATAATTCAGTTTTTTCATATAGAAGATTATGAGTGGTATCCACACCACTTATTGAGTAGTATCCATTTCTCACTGATCTGGAGTGAGGATCTTAAGTCATATGTCATATTCTGTACACACATGGGCCAGTTTTTAGGCTCTTTCCGCCCTAGAACTACACTGTCTCTATTTGTTGTAGCTTTATAATAAATTTAGATGTCTGATATGATGAGGCCACATTTCTCCACTTTATTATTCTTTAAATTTTTCTTGGTTTTTCTTTTCTCTGTTAACCTTTAAGTCTGTGATTTTGGAGTTCCCTGGTAGCCTAGCAGTTAAGGATCCGGTGTTGTGATCCTGAGCTGTGGCTCAGGTCATCACTGCTATGGCTCAGGTCACTGGTGCGGGTTTGATTCTTGGCCTCTGAGCTTCTGTATGCTGTGGGCATGGCCAAAAAAGAATCTATGGTTTTGTGTATAGTACTTCAGACTAATTAGTACCTTCTTTTGAATGAGCATAATGAACAATAGCCAGTTATGCTCTATAAATCTTATGAATGGGGAAGAGGTAAATTGGGAGGATGGAATTAACACATACACACTACTGTATATGAAATAGAGAACTAACAGGAACCTGCTGTATAGCATAGGGAGGTCTACTCAACGTTCTATAATAACTTGTATGGGAAAAAGAGGAGATAGGTATATGTGGATAACTGATCCACTTTGCTGTAAACCTAAAGTTAATACGACAATGTAAGTCAGTTATACCTTCGTAAAATTAAAAAAAAAAGTGTATGGATAACAAAGTGTCAGAAGTTAGTATCTGTAAAAATATGACTCTTGACCTTTTTTTTTTTTGCTTTTTTTAGGGCTGCACCTATAGCATTTGGAAGTTCCCAGGCTAGGGATCGAATTGGAGCTGAAGCTGCCAGCCTTTACCACAGCCACAGCAACTCCAGATCCAAGCCACGTCTGTAACCCACACCACAGTTCATGGCAGTTCCAGATCCTTAACCCACTGAGTGAGGCCTGGGATTAAACCCGCATACTCATGGATCCTAGTCAGGTTCGTTAACTGCTGAGCCATGCAGGGAACTCCCTGACTCTTGACTTTTGAGAATACCGCCGAAGTACTTGCTTTTTCCCTTTGAAAATGTTTAATTAAATTGCTTTAAAACAGGATGGGTGTAATAACTATCTTGAGTGCTGCCCTGTGCCATTCCATACTCCCTTTTGATTACAGTTTTGGAAAGAGTAAGTAGGATTTTTGAAAAACTGATGTTTGGACAGATAGTTTAAATCACCTTAAAAGTCATGATAAATTCCACATGAAATTGATGAGACATCCTTTTAATGAGCACCTTTTACTTTTTTTTGGCGGGGGTGGGGTGGGGTCACAGACGTGGCTTGGATCTGGCGTTGCTGTGGCTGTGGCATAGGCTGGCAGCTCTAGCTCTGATTCGACCCCTAGCCTGGGAACCTCCGTATGCCGCGGGTGTGGCCCTAAAAAAGCAAAAAAAAAAAAAAAACACCAAACCAAAACAAACAAACAAAAACTATATATAAGCTGCATCATTTGGAATTTAGACCTGGAAAGGACATCCATTTTCATTTTATAGTGGATAATGTTGAATACTATATCACACTCACTGAAAATTTTGTTTCTGGTTTCCTGACTACTATCATCAAATGTTGCAGTAGAATTCTGCAGTGTTTTTAACCCTGTCTTATATACCCTTTCCTTTCTCCCTTTTTGTCTTTTCATTTTGGTCTGGCTTTGAATGCTTTTTCTTTGTTATATTGTTCCAGGCTCTTAATACAGTCATCTTCTTATATGAGGGCTGTTGCTTCCTTTTTTTTTTTTGGGGGGGGGTTTAGGGCTACACCCATGGCAAATGGGAGTTCCCAGGCTGGGGGTCAAATCAGAGCTTCAGCTGCCGGCCTACGCTGCAGCCACAGCAATGCAGGATCTGAGCCGCGTCTGCGACCTACGCCACAGCTCACGGCAATGCCAGATCCTTAACCAACTGAGCGAGGCCAGGGATTGAACCCGAGTCCTCATGGATCCTAGTCAGGTTCGTTAACCACTGAGCCACAAGGGGAACTTCCATAACTTCCATTTTCTTAAAGTGTCAAATTAAAGGAAGTGGGAGGAAATGGGAAGGAGGGGTGAGATGTTTAAGAATTGAGGAAAATGTATAAAGCAACAACTCTAGGAGCTTTTCAAGCTATATTGAAACCAGGTGAGGAGTTCCCTTGGTGGCACAGCAGAAAGGGTGCAACTCCAAAAAGACAAAAAAAAAAAAGAAAGAAACCAGGTGAGACCCTGTGGGGCTCTCCCAGGCACAGAGGCCTTTGCAAGAAGAAAGGCTTTTAGCCTACTAGACCTTCCGAATGTTCCAAAGGGCAGAGTCAAACAGTTGCTAATTGGGGGGAGTGAGGGCATGCAGAAATAAACCACAGCACAGCAATGGGACAGAGTCCTTGTTCTTCTGGGAGAGAAGTGCACAGCAATTTGATACATACGTATCTGTGAGTTCAGTAGGAACTAAGGCCTCCACCCACGTGGAAGGTGATAATTTCAGGCTAAGCGCTGGACCCCTTTCTGGTTGGAACCAGAAAGCTGATGATTGAGATTTCTGGAACACTTTCTGTTATCTCATCAGCAGCCAATCAGAAGAAGGTCACACATCCTGCAGCCCTCCCTGCAAATTTTGGCAATAAAAATTCTTCTCCCTAAAACTATTGGGGAGTTCAGGCCTTTTGAGCATGAGCCCCACCCCATTCTCCTTGCTTGGCCCTTCTCTGCTTGAAACTGACGTTTTGGTTTGGCCTCACTGTGTCAGACACATGAACTTCGTTGAGGTTGTTGATTGTGAGTTTAAGACAGTAACCATTTCTGCACGGTTCTCTCATTTTCTTTAGTATTCTTCTGCTCTCTTGCAGTCCTTGGAGTTTTGCTAGGAGAGTGTGAAAGATAGAGACATGGGAGACGGTAAATTGAGTTCAAGAAGTGATTGATTGGAGTTCCCTTCGTGGCTCAGTGGTTAATGAATCCGACTAAGAACCATGAAGTTGCGGGTTCGATCCCTGGTCTTGCTCAGTGGGTTAAGGATCCGGCGTTGCCGTGAGTGTGGTGTAGGTTGCAGATGCGGCTCGGATCCCGCGTTGCTGTGGCTGTGGCGAAGGCCGGCGGCTACAGCTCCTGTTGGACCCCTAGCCTGGGAGCCTCCATATGCCGCAGGTGCTGCTCCACATAAAAAGGCAAAAAGACAAAAAAAAAAAAAAAGGAGTGATTGATTATATTGATGTACTGTGAAATCTAAGCTGGGTTAAAAAAAAAAAAAAGAGAAGCCAGGGGATTGATAGGGAGAAAGTGGAAGATTTCTTGAACAGGTGGTCTTATTAACAACTAAGAATTATTTCTGAGGACCAGTTGAACAAGTGAGTTGGAAAGATCAATTTTTTTTTTGCCTTTTTGTCATTTTAGGGCCGCACCCGCGGCATATGGAGGTTCCCAGGCTAGGAGTCTAACAGGAGCTGTAGCTGCCGGCCTACACCATAGCCACAGCAATGCAGGATCCGAGCCACGTCTGCAACCTACACCACAGCTCACAGCCACGCCTCGTCTTTAACCCACTGGGCAAGGCCAGGGATCAAACCAGCAACCTCATGGTTCCTAGGTGGATTAGTTTCTGCTGCACCACGACGGGAACTCCAATTCCAAGTTATTCTTTCTAGAGACTATTTTAAATTCTTTTTCAGACCCTTTTTATTGTGTCATCCTAAAGCTGGAAACCACTCCCTTCCTAGTGGTAGGAAAGTGCTGTGTCTGGTTGATAACAGGAAGGCTAAGTTTGAGAGCTATTATGTCACTTAAAGTTTGTGTAGACTGGAGGTCCTGTTGTGGCTCAGTGGTTAATGAGTCCGACTAGGAACCATGAGGTTGCGGGTTCGACCCCTGGCCTTGCTCAGTGGGTTAAGGATCCGGCCTTGCCGTGCACTGTGGTGTAGGTTGCAGACGGAGCTCGGATCCCGCGTTGCTGTGGCTGTGGCGAAGGCTGGCGACTACAGCTCTGATTGGATCCCTAGCCTGGGAACTTCCATATGCTGTGGGTACAGCCCTAGAAAAGGCAAAAAGCCAAAAAAAAAGAAAAAGTTTGTGTAGACATAGTCTGCAAATATAAAGACACTGCTTTAACAGTGAGCAACTGGATGCTGGGTTTTTGAAGTTGTCAAAGGCTACCAGTTAAAAATAGGTTTTTGTAACTTCACTGTGTTAAAAAAGAATATTTTCAGATTATCATGATTATTTGTTGGGAAGCTAGAAAAGGTTTAAGAGTGTTAGGTTCTGGAGTTCCCACTGTGGCTCAGCAGAAACGTATCTGACTAGTATCCATGAGGCTGCAGGTTTGATCCCTGGCCTCGATCAATGGGTTTAATAAGGATCCAGCATTGCTGTGAGCAGTGGTATAGGTCAAAGACGCACTTTGGATCTGGCTTGCTGTAGCTGTGGTGTAGGCCAGCAGCTGCAGCTCTGATTTGACCTCTAGCCTGGGAACCTCCATATGCTGCAGGTACGGCCCTAAAAAGACAAAAAAAAAATAAAAGAAAAAGAGTGTTAGGTTCTTTCTGGTTACCTTAAGTAATGAGAATTTATCTTATTAATACTGAGGGGTAGGATACAGCATTGGAAACAGTCTTAATAGTTATACGGTCATGGAGTTCCAGTTGTGGCTCAGCAGTTAACGAATCTGACTAGTATCTATGAGGACGCAGGTTCGATCCTTGGCCTTGTTCAGTGGGTTAAGGATCCAGTGTTGCCGTGAGCTGTGGTGTAGGTCGCAGACCTGGCTCAGATCTGGTGTTGCTGTGACTCCTCTATTGTAGGCCAGTGGCTACAGCTTTGATTTGACCCCTATACTGGGAACCTCCATATGCCAAGCGTGTGGCCCTAAAAAGACAAAAAAAAAAACCCTCAAAGTTTACACATTCAGGAAATGGATAATGGACTGTCACTCAGAATGTAATAGCTGCTTTAGTTGTCTCTTTTTTTTTTGCCTTTTTAGGGCTGCACTCGCAGCACATGGAGGTTCCCAGGCTTGGGGGTTGAATTGGAGCTGCAGCCACAAGCCTAAGCCACAGCCATAGCAAGGCCAGATCTGAGCTGCATCTGCGACCTACACCACAGCTCACAGCAACACCAGATCCCCGGACCACTGAATGAGGCCAGGGATCAAATCCGCGTCCTCATGGATATTAGTCAAGTTTGTTTCTGCTGAGCTGTCTTCTGTTTTTTAGACTCAGCTAACTTTCATTGTCTCTCTTATGTTCACGTTCCTCCTTGTATAGTAGTTTCACACTTGCTTCTGGACCCCAGTTTTAGAACTAGGCTTAGAGTTCCTGCCTCTCAGAAATTTTAGTGATAATGGTGAATATTGCAGACCCAGCCACAGACCTAGCGAGTGGCCTGGTTTCTTTTTTGATTTTGAAGTTATGTCTATATCTTGCAACCTTCTTAGGGGTTATTTTCTATAAGCCAAAGTCCTAGGCAGAGTTGACAAGTTGTTTTTTCTTTTTTTTGTTTCTGTTTGTTTTTGTTTTTGGCCTTGTCTGTGGCATGTGGAAGTTTTTGGGTCAGGGATTGAACTGTTGCCACAGCTGCTGCAGTGACAATGCCAGATCCTTAACTAGCTGTGCTACGAGGGAACTCCCGATTGTTTTCTTTATGAGGGAGCCCAACCCAGCCATACCTCTGGCCTAATTCTGCTAAGTCCTCTGTCTCATATGGAGCACTTTTTGTCCCTTTTCTTCAGGGAAGCCAGACTTCCAGCTGCCACTGCCTGATTCTGGACCAGGACCCCGGTAGGCCCCTGGCTTCAGCACCTCTTAATCATTTTACATTTATGTTTCTTAGCACTGCCTCAAATTATTTTTTGAGCCAGCTATGCATTGTTTGTATATTTGATACATATATATATTAATTATTATTTGGGTGAATTTACGGTTCCATCTTGATCCAGAAGTCTTTTTAAATCTTTTAAAACCATGGTTTCTTACCTTTAAAATTGGAATAACGGCCCGTGCTTCTTAGTATTTCTTTGTGTTGATGAGAGTATATACACACTTGTATATATTCTTAGAACAATATCTAGCATAAAGTCAGTCCTCTATATATGGCAACTATTGTCTTTTCAAGTCAGTCCTAGAATTCCTTGTTTATTTCTGTGTTTAGATAATTAGCTATTTGTCTGTCTATTTGACAATTATTATTTGAAATTTCTGCAGATGTGTCAGAGGATAATGGCATATTTTGAGGCTTTTGGATGAGACATTTAAATCGAATTTAATCTGTGCCCTCACAACTTGAAACTGGAGATTTTCCAGGAGGAATTAAAAATTTTTTTCAATATAATGAAGTGCTGCAGTGCTTTATTCTTTGTATTTGTGGTATTCTGGTAGTTGATATTTGTTTATGCTCTGTCATTTTCCATTAGTTATTCATAAAAAAAATCAGTGCAGCATAGTCATAAAAACAGTAGAGATTATGGAAGTTATAATGGAGTTAATTTTAGGTCAGTAAAACAGAACGTTTAAAGTGTGCATGAGGGAGGAAAAAAGTGATTTCGAGGTAGAGGTTTTGGCTTGAACAGCTGTAGTTATGACTGAGGTAAAGAACCTCTTTGGGAAGGAGGAACAAAAAAGAGGGATTAAAAAAGAGACTTTAAATTTGTGTGTTTAGGTTTAACTAATATACTTGCATCTGTCTGTCTGGTCTGTCTGTCTTCTGTTTATATATTTGGTCTTTTAAGGGCTGAGCCCATACCATATGGAAGTTCCCAGGCCAGGGGTAGAATTGGAGCTGCAGCTGCTAGCCTACACCACAGATCATGGCAACTCTAGGTCCTTAACCCACTGAGTGAAGCCAGGGATCGAACTTGCATCCTCGTGCATCCTAGTCGGGTTTGTTACTGCTGAACCACAGTGGGAACTCCTACACTTGCATATTGTAATCCCTAAAACCTTCTGCTCTAGTCTGTTAAACTTTACCCATGAATTCAGAAGCATAAATTAAAATTTTTTTCTTTTCTTTTTTACTCTTTGGTTGCAGCTTGCAGCAGCTTGATGTGAGATCTCAGTTCCCAGACCAGGGATTGAACCTGGGCCACAGCAGTGAAAGCACTGAATCTTAACTACTAGACCACTAGGGAACTCCACATTGTTTCTTTTAAAATAGAAATGTGAGGAGTTCCTGCTGTGGTGCAGCGGGATCGGCAGTGACTCTGCAGTGCCAGGACTCAGGTTCGATCCCTGGCCCAGCACAGTGGGTTACAAGATCTGGTGTTGCTGTACCGAGAAACTCCGTATACTGTGGGGTGGCTAAAAGAGAAAAAAAAATAGAAATGTCAGGAAGTTCCCATGCAGTGCAGTGGGTTAAGGATCTGGTATTGCTACAGCCATGGTGTTGGTCACAACTGCGGCTTGGGTTCAGTCCCTGGCCTGGGAACTTCCACATGTTGCAGGTGCAGCCAAAAAAAAAAAAAGGAAACAAAAAAAGAAATGTCAGTTAAAGTATTCTTCTTGGAATTTTTGGGTTTGAATTAGTGGAGGGATGAGTTATAGAATATCATATACTGCTGTTTTTAATAGGAGCCCGAGTCTGTTATTCTGCCCTTTAGAGATGTGTTTAAGATTGTGTTTGTTGGAGTTCCCGTCGTGGCGCAGCGGAAATGAATCCGACTAGGAACCATGAGGTTGAGGGTTTGATCCCTGGCCTCGCTCAGTGGGTTAAGGATCTGGCGTTGCCGTTAGCTGTGGTGTAGGTCGCAGACGTGGCTCGGATCCTGCGTGGCTGTGGCTGTGGTGTAGGCTGGTGGCTACAGCTCCCATTAAACCCCTAGCCTGGGAACCTCCATATGCTGTGGGTGCGGCCATAAAAAGGACAAAAAGATAAAAAAAAAGAAAAAAAAGATTGTGCTTGTTGATAAATGATCTTACTGCCTTATTTCTTCTGCTGAAATAATGACACACTACTTCCTTTTCCTCTTACATCAAGCCCTGAGTATGCCTTTGTTTTTATTTTTATCTTACATTGTAAACAGTTGTGTGCATATAGGTGTTTGAACCAGGAAAGTGCATTATCAAGTAAAAAGCATGGCACGATACCACTTTTAAAAGTTGATCAGGCCTGAATGAGAACTAATTCAGTATGTCATCCCATCAGGGTGGTCATTCTCAGGTGAACTTCATATATTGTGTTTCAGAGACTATATCTATGTAGTGACTGTATTAGTGATACTTTAGTACCACTTTGAGATTTTACAAAGTTTTTTTTTTTTTTTTTTTTTTTTGGTGTTTTTGGCCTGCACGCACAGCATATGGAGGTTCCCAGCTAGGGGTCAAATTGGAGCTACAGCTGCTGGTCTACACCACAGCCACGGCAGATCTGAGCTGTGTCTGTGACCTACACCCCAGCTCACAGCAACGCTGGATCCTTAACCCACATGAGCGAGGCCAGGAATTGAACCCGCAACCTCGTGGCTCCTAGTCAGATTCGTTTCCATTGCGCCACTATGAGAAGTCCTTAGTGGTTATGTATTTCTCTTCAAACTGAAAGGTTTTTAAAAAGAATTAGTTAACTCTTTAATTGTCAGAATCTGTGGTGGGATTCTGAAATGTCTGATAAAATAGAAGGTTCATTAGGATTCTGATTGAGAACCTTTCTAGTATTAGGAAATAATTAGACATTGTATGTCATGATAACTGCTAAAATTTCATTTTTCTTTCTCAGTATTTGTCTTATTTGTCTTGGTCTTCTCTTTTTCAGTATTTTTCTTGTTTTTTTTTGTCTTTTTGCCTTTATCTAGAGCCGCACCCGCGGCATATGGAGGTTCCCAGGCTAGGGGTCTAACAGGAGCTGTAGCTGCCGGCCTTCACCACAGCCACAGCAACGTGGGATCCGAGCCGTGTCTGCAACCTACACCACAGCTCACGGCAATGCTGGATCCTTAACCCACTGAGAAAGGCTAGGGATCGAATCCACAACCTCATGGTTCTTAGTCAGATTCGTTAACCACTGAGCCACGACGGGAACTCCCCAGTATTTTTCTTGATCTTCTCTTTTTCAGTCTAGATGAGACATTTAAAAATTCCTCAGCCCAAAGCAGTGGATTAAGGATCCAGCATTGCCACAGCTGTGGTGTAGGTTACAGCTTTGGCTCAGATTTGATCCTTGGTCTGGGAACTTCCATATGCTGTGGGTATGGCCAAAAATATTCTCATATTGAGAAATAACTGATATATGTAGTATAAGTCAACTGTCATGTTTCAAAATAGATCAGGGTCTTTATATTGATCTTTTGACATTGATACTTCTGTTGTATTGACTGACAGATTTCCTTTGATATGTATTGTCATCTTGGACTGTAGGGAAGCAGGATATAGTTTGGAGGAATGAACACAGGATTTGAAATCTGAGGACTTGAAGATCTGTCTCTGTCAGTTTACTAACTCTGTGACTTTGAACTTTTTGAGATTGTTTTCCTTATAACTTGAAAAGAGTAATCATATAGGTCTCATAGAATTGCTATAAATATTAAAATTAAAAATGCTTTGTAAACTATGAAATACTCTTTGAGTGTTAACAGTGTTTTTTTGATTGTGACGTTTGTTGTATTTTAGCAGAATAGCAATATTGTTCTCAAAGATTGCCATCACATGGGTGAAAAGACTGCCAACCTTTGATTTGATGTTTCAGTTTTATTTAGGGTGATTATCCTTAGGTTTTTGTCTGCCTTTATATTTTCCCCAACAAAAATTTCTTAACTGTATGAGGAGTCCTCCTTTGCCAAAGTTAAAAATTGGTTAGACTTTATCATTACATTCAGCTTTGTGATGTCATGAAAAATAAGGGCCATCTGGACTCCACCCAGGGACCTAGCCTTTCTTTCCTTTTTTTTAAATCTTAATTTTTAAAATTATTTTTTAAAAATTTTATTGTAGTTGATTTATAGTGTTCTGTCAATTTCTGCTGTACAATAAAGTGACCCAGTTATACATTTATATACATTTCTTTTATCACATTATCCTCCATTATGTTCCATTGCAAGTGTTTAGATATAGTTCCCCGTGCTATATAGTGGGATCGCATTGCTTATCTTCTCCCAGTGCAGTAGTTTGCATCTACTAACCCCAAACTCCCCCTCCTCCTTGGCAACCGCTAGTCTGTTCTCCATGTCCGAGTTTGGTTTCTTTTCTGTAGACAAGTTCATTTGTGCCGTATATTAGTTTTCAGATATAAGTGATATCATGTGGTATTTGTCTTTTGCTGACTTATTTCACTTAGTATGAGAGTCTCTAGGTCCATCCATGTCACTGCAAATGACATTTTGGTTTTTATGGCTGAGTAGTATTTCATTGTGTATTCATACCACATCTTCTTAATCCATTCATCTGTGGGTGGACATTTAGGTTGTTTCCATGTCTTGGCTATTGTGAATAGTGCTGCAATGAATGCAGGGGTGCATGTATCTTTTCAGTGAAAGTTTTGTTCAGATATATGCCCAGGGGTGGGATTGCTAGATCATATGGTAGTTGTACATTTAGTTTTCTGAGGTACCTCCATATTGTTTTCCACAGTGGTTGTACCAATTTACATTCCTACCAACAGTGTAGAAGGGTTTCTCCACACCCTCTCCAGCATTTGTTATTTGTAGACTTAATAATAATGATGGCCATTCTGATCAGTGTGAAGTGGTACCTCATTGTAGCTTTGATTTGCATTTCTCTGATAATTAGTGATGAGCATTTTTTCAAATGCCTGTTGGTCATCCTGTGTGTCTTCTTTGGAGAAATGTCTGTTCAGGTCTTCTGCCCATTTTCCAGTTTTCTTGCTGTTGGGTTGTATGAGTTGTTTGTATATTTTGGAGATTAAGCCCTTGTCAGTTACATTGTTTGAAACTATTTTCTCCCATTCTGTAGGTTGTCTTTTTGTTGTTGTTATGGTTTCCTTTGCTATGCAAAAGCTTGTAAATTTGATTAGGTCCCATTGCTTTATTTTTGTTTTTATTTCTATTGCTTTGGGAGATGGGAACCTAGCCTTTTTTCTTATTATTATTTTATTTTATTTATTTATTTGCTTTTTAGGGCTGCACTGCAGCATATGGAGTTTCCCAGGCTAAGGGTTCAATCGGAGCTGTAGCTGCTGGCCTATGCCCTGCCACAGCAATGCCAGATCCAAGCCGAGACTGTGACCTACACCACAGGTCATGGCAACGCTGGATCCTTAACCCACTGAGTGAGGCCAGGGATTGAACCCGAAACCTCATGGTTCCTAGTTGGATTCATTTCTGCTGTGCCTCAATGGGAACTCTGGGACATAGCCTTTCTTGAAGTCACTTGATTCTCAGTGGGGTCAGTACTTCCTCTGTGATGTGCTTGGATCTTTGAGGGTGCACTGCTGGTTTCCAAAGTGGGTTGGGTGTAGCATTGGCATTCCTTAAGCAGGTACCAGGAATGCTGTACATCCCACAAAGTGTGAGATAGTTCTGCAGGAATTTTGAACATTTCCCGAGACCTTCTTATAGATGAAAAACCTGTTTGTACTAATCTGATCCTAACTTTGTTTTACCTTTAAACACATAGTACTTTTTTTCATGGTTTTGTTTGTTTAGTTTTGCTTTTTTTAGGGTTGTGCCCACAGCGTATGTAAGTTCCTAGGCTAGGGGTTGAATCAGAGCTACAGCTGCTGGCGTACGCCACAGCCACAGCCACAGCCACAGCAATGTGGGATCCGAGCCACTTCTGTGACCCACACCACAGCTCAGGACAACACCAGACCCCTGACCCATCAAGCGATGCCAGGTATCAAACCCACGTCCAAATGGATGCTAGTCGCATTTGTTTCTGCTGCGCCACAACAGGAACTACACTTTGTGTGGTTTTAATAGACACTGTATTTTCCAGGAATGTAACTACTAAGTAAACCAGGGGCAAATTGTACTTTGTTTTGTCAGATCTATAACAAGAGTTGCTGACATTTCAAAAAAGTCATATTACCAATGGCATTGTTCCTTAGCATATTTGATATCCCCACACAGCTCATTTGTGTCAGTCTTTATTTGTACCTGCCATGTTCATGGCATTTCTAGGTGTAGGAGCAAATGTTTATTTTTCTTTTTCTTTCTTCCTTTCTTTCTTTTCTTTCTTTGTCTTTTTGCCTTATCTAGGGCCGCACCCGTGGCATATGGAGGTTCAGAGGCTAGGGGTCTAGCAGAAGCTGTAGCTGCTGGCCTTTGCCACAGCCACAGCCACGCAGGATCCGAGCCACGTCTGCAACCTACACCACAGCTCACGGCAATGCCGGATCCTTAACCCACTGAGCAAGGCCAGGGATCGAACCCACAACGTCATGATTCCTAGTTGGATTCCTTAACCACTGAGCCACAACGGGAACTCCAGTGTTTATTTCTTTATTAATATGAATTCTAGGATTGTTGTATTCGAGTGTTTACATGTTAAAATATTGAAATAATTATTTTCTCTTATATTACATTAGGCATTATCTTAATTTTTGAAAACCAAGGAAAGATTAGTTACCTGCTTGCATTTCATTTCAGATTTATGCTCTCAAAACAAAAAATTTTATTTTAGTGGAGTTGTCTAATGGAGTCCATATTTAATGGAAGTCCGTGTGGCCTTTCCAGGGGGAGATAGGAGGGTTCATGTTGACCTTCATTATTTATGTCCATCCTTCTTTCTTCCCTTTCCTTCCCTCTTTCTTCCATTTTTGTTTTTCCTTCCCACTTATGAGCTATTTGATGCATAGATAAGAAGATGTTACTGTATTTGCAAGTAATGAAGCATATAATAAAACTATACCTGGAGTTCCCGTGGTGGCTCAGTGGAAATGAATCTAACTAGTATCCATGAGGACGCAGGTTCGATCCCTGGCCTTGCTCAGTGAGTTAAGGATCTGGCGTCACTATGAGTTGTGGCGTAGGTCGCAGACGCTGCTCAGATCCTACGTTGTTGTGGCTGTGATGTAGGCCAGCAGCTGCAGCTCTGATTTGACCCCTAGCCTGGGAACCTCGATATGCTGCGGGTGCAGCCCTAAAAGGACAAAACCAAAAAAGCATAACTGTGAACCCAACACCCAGTTTAAGAGCTGGAACATTAGCAGTGTTGTGGTATATTTCTCCTTCTCCTTGATTTCTTTCCATCCACATGTTTCCTTTTTTTTTTTTGGTCTTTTTAGGGCCACACCGATGGCATATGGAGGTTCCCAGTCTAGGGGTCTAATCGGAGCGGTACCTGCCGGCCAACACCACACACACAGCAACACCAGATCTGAGCCTCATCTGTGACCTACACCATAGCTCATGGCAACGCTGGATCCTTACCCCACTGAGTGAGTTCCTAGTCGGATTCGTTTCCGCTGCACCACAGTGGGAACTCCCACCCATCTATTTCTTTACCAGGGATAAAACTGTTCAGGGTTTTATTTTGATGTTGTTTGTCATTCCCTTCCTTAAGTTTATATGTACATTTGTATGTATTTCAAAAAAAATATTGTTTTGCTTATTTTTAAAATTATAAAAATGGAATGATGCTGTATATACTTATGTACTTGGCTAATCAACATTATGTTTCTTAAGATTCATCCATATAGATGTGTGTAACAGTGGTTCATTTTTTCGGATACATGTATTAATTGTATGATAATACCACAGTTTATCTCTTAAAGATGGACATTTGTTTTTTCCATTTTGTTGGTATTACAAATATATTCTTGTTTACGTCCTCAGGTCAAAGCGTACAAGTGTTTCTTTACAATAAGGAATTAGAAACATTTTTAGTGGTGACCACCCTCCTCCACACAAACTGACAGAATTGACAAAAACAAGAGAATCAGTATTCACCCTTACTACATGTGATGCTGTTCTTTTTTTCTTTGTATGACTGTGCCCTAAATGATTTCATACTTGACTTTTCACAGGTCAAGGTAGTTAACTTGGTTTTCTTTGGAGAGCAGGTGTATTGATCTGGCTTTCCTTTGCTTAAAGAGTGTGTTGGAGTTCCGGTTGTGGCCTGGGAACCTCCATATGCTGCCAGTGTGGCCCTAAAAAGACAAAAAAAGGCGGTGTGTCAGAGGTTAGCATTTCATGAATTGAGAGTGCAACTGGCTAAGCAGGAGCACTGCTCCTGTACCTTAAGTATCTGCCACTCCTTGATGGGATGAATTCCTTAGGTATGCCTTAACTAAATATTTTGAGCTATGCCAGAGTTACATCATTCTCTGAGGATGCAAGGGGCAGGATGGGGTTGGTTGGGGCTTTCTATTCTTGATATTTATTGTGATGTCAGACTTGGCTCCCCTTTTTACTTAAACGTAAACTGCATATTCTTTAAGGCTCAGGTCTCAGTAGTTTATTCTCCAGTTTTTTGGTGACTTGCTAATGTGCATGTTCTGATATTTCAGATATTTCCTCTTGAATTCTTCATTCTTACAGTCTAGATAGCTTTTTTTTTTTTGCTAAAGAGGAAAAGAGTGTTAATTTACATGGGGATTTATTTGGCTTTAATCTCAAGTAATTGTAAATTGCAGATTCTGAGGTAGTAGATCTAAGGTAGGGCCTGAGATAATATTACATTTCTAGCAAGCTTCTGGGTGATGCTTGTGCTACACCAGTCTGTGAACCACACTTTGAGTAGCAAGGAAATAGTATACAATTAAGAGAAAAGAATAGTCTACTACCATTTTGAGAGGAGTGATTTGGGGCCATGCTGCACAGGCTTGCAGTTCTGAGCAACATATCACTCAGAACTTGGCCTTGGCAAAATGGAATTATGAGCTATTAATGTTCATGTGTAAAGAGGGGGTATTAAGGCAGTAATCAACACTTGTTTTATGGCTGACAGTCAGAATTGAGTTTGGATGGTGGATAGGTCTGAAATCTTTGAAAAGATTCTAGGAGGTGAAAGAGATGAGGATCTTCAGGTATGATAAAAGTAAGTATCTAGGAGTTCCTGTCATGGCTGAGCAGTAACTAACCCAACTAGTATCCATGAGGATGCAGGTTTGATCCCTGGCCTTGCTTACTGGGTTAAGGATCCATGAGCTGTGGTGTAGGTAGCAGACACAGCTCGATCTCTGTGTGGCTGTGGCTGTGGTATAGGCTGGCAGCTTCTGTTCCCATTCGACCCCTAGCCTGGGAACTTCCGTATACTGCAGGTGCAGCCCTAAAAAAAAAAAAATGACAAAAAATGTAAATATCTAGTCAGATAAATAAAATTAATAGGAGTTAAATATTGACTAGGAGGACTTAATTTGTAATTGGGAAGATTTTCTTCCCTCTTTATACTTATCCTAACTGGCATAGTGATTCTAGTAAAAAGAAAAAAAGAAAAAAAAGTGCTTTATAAATTTTTTTGTTCTTTTTTAAACTTGATTTTTGTTTTTTTTTGTCTGTTTAGGGCCGCACCTGTGGCATATGGAAGTTCCCAGGCTAGGGGTCAAATCAAATTGGAGCTGCAGCTGCCGGCCTATGTCACAGCCACCGTAACACCAGATCCAGGCCATCTCTGCGACCTACAACACAGCTCATGGCAATGCCTGATCCTTAATCCTCTGAACGAGGCCAGGGATCAAACCCACATCACATCCTCATGGGTACTAGTCTGGTTTGTTACCACCAAGCCGCAGTGGGAACTTCTGTAGCTCTGTGTGTATGTGTTTTATAGGGCCACACCTGTGTCATATGGAGGTTCTCTGACGGGCACAGCCACAGCCAACATGGGATCTGAGCTGCATCCACAACCTACACCACAGCTCACGGCAGCGCCAGATCCTTAACCCACGAGTGAGGCCAGGGATCAAATCCTCTAGTGTCTTTTCTAAAAAAAAAACATAGTTTAGTTTTTTTTCCATAGGCATATTCTGTGTTGAAATTTCAAATTTGTTTTACAGGTCTAAGTAAAGCTTAAATGCACTCAAGTTGCCCTTCTCTGATCTGTTCCTCTGGTAATACCTAGAGGAGTATAAATAACCTCAGAATTCATTTATCTTCATAGAATTAACAGAAGACTCTTAATCCTGGAGGTGGTATAAAATGTCTAGTGGGTATCAAACATTTATCCATAGTGAAAAATTTTGTCAAGCCAAATTTTTGAACCAGCAGCGTTTTATTTAGTTTTGTGAATTCATGATGCCAGTGTTTCCGATTGTATGTTTAGAAGTTTAGATTTTTTTCCCTTTCTGATACTATTTTAGAAGTAATATATATTCATATATCCTTTTTAATATAGCACTTAGTTTGTTCCATTCTAAAGTTATTGGAGAATTACTGCTAACACTCATAATTTATTATGGCTCCTTGGTTAGTTAATTGGATTCCTTGAAAATAGTTACAATATAGGGAGTTCCGTTGTGGCACAGCAGAAACGAATTCAACTAGGAACCATGAGATTTCAGGTTCGATCCCTGGCCTTGCTCAGTGTGTTGGGGATCCGGCGTTGCCATGAGTTGTTGTATAGGTCGCAGACGTGGCTTGGATCTGGTGTTGCTGTGGCTGTGGTGTAGGCCAGCACCTGCAGCTCCGATTGGACCCCTGACCTGGGAACCTCCATATGCTGCAGTGCAGCCCAAAAAGCAAAGAAAAAAAAATAGTTGCAGTATAGTAAGGAGACTTAGTTATTACGTTGTTATGGAGGCAAAAAGATATGAAATGTAATCATGGACAAAATCTAAATGTTCCTTTAATTATATTGGTTCATTATGATCAAATACATGTCAAGTGTTTTCAGTAGTAACATACCCAGTGTGATTTCTGGCATATTTGAAAAGCATTCGCTATACCTATTGTTATTTCAGTATTTAGATCTCTTTTAATACAGCTATTAAAACTGAAAGCAAACATCAAAAGCATTATAGTCTGTTCTAGAATCAGGCCAAAGCAGCGGAAACGAATCCGACTAGAAGCCATGAGGTTGTGGGTTGTGGACTTGCTCAGCGGGTCAAGGATCTGTGTAGGCCAGTGGCTACAGCTCCAATTAGACCCCTAGCCTGGGAAGGTCCATATGCCGAGGGTGTGGCCCTAAAAAGCCAAAAAAAAAAAAAAAGAATCAGGCCAAGGAAGAAATGAAGTGAAACACATTGGAGACTAAAAATATATTTTGCAAGTTGCATCTGAAATTGCTTTGCTGGAGCATCTATTGGAAATGAAATTCACCTGTTCTTATTCGGTGGGTTTTGAAGAATGTAATTATCTGAAAGTAGATGTCCATACAAAATACATTTCTAATGTCTTCCAGTCTTTAACTCAAATGTTCCTTTAGAACCATATAAGTCTTTCCTAAATATTCTGGAAAATCAAGATAGTAATGCCTGGAAATGTAATTGAAATATAAGATAAATGAAAAAGTAATATAAATATAATTATATAAATGTAATTTGAAAAAGTAAACAAATTGAGGGTTTGATCCCTGCTCAGGGACTTCTGTATGCTGCGGGCATGTCCAAAAAATAACCCCCCCCCAAAAAAAAACACCACACACCCAGGCATGCATGTCTGGGTTTGAATATGACAGGTCTGAGCACTTAAAATATATACTTAAAATTAGTTTGGGAGTTCCCACTGTGGTATAATGGGATTGGTAGCATCTCTGCAGCACTGGGACACAGGTTCGGTCCTTGGCCTCTGGAGCATTGGGTTAAAGATCCAGTTTTGGTGCAGCTATGGTGTAGGTCACAGCTATGGCTTGGATCTGATCCCTAGCTTTGGATCTCCATGTGCTGTGGGGCAGCCAAAAAAGAAGAAAAAATTAGTTTTGAATAAAAATCTTAAGAATTTTTACTTTAAGCTGCCTCAACTTCAATTCCTATAAAAAAAAAAGACAAGCCATTCAATAAGTCATTTTTCCCTAATAAGCTATTTTTATTTATTTTTTATTAAAATATAGTTGATTTATAATGTGCCAATTTCTACTGTACAGCAAGATGGCTCAGTTATACATATGTATACATTAATTTTTTATATTCTTTTCATCATGATCTGTCACAGGAGATTGGATATAGTTCCCTGTGCTATACAGTAGGACCTTGTTACGTATCCATTCTAAATGTAAAAATTTGCTTGTACTAACTCCAAACTGCCAGTCCATCCCTCTCCCTCCCCCCGCCCCTTGGCATCCACAAGTCTGTTCTCTGTGTCTGTGTTGTTTTGTAGATAGGTTCATTTGTGCCACATTTTAGATTCCACATAAAGGTGATATCATCTGGTATTTGTCTTTCTCTGGCTGACTTACTTAGTATGATAATCTTTAGCTCCATTCCTAATAAACTATTTATTGATACCTGCTATTTATAAGACATTGTACTAGGTGCTAGGAATATAAAACAGAGCAAACTTGTTGTGTACTTCAGTTACTTAGGCTGGTAGAGAAAGGTACTACTGAGTAAATCAGTGTTGTAAATAACTCCTTTTGTGCCAGATCATTAATACATGTTCATTTTTATTTTGTCTTCTGGAAGGTATGTAAGCCAGACTTTCAGATGGATTGGCCCTTTATTTCAAGCATCTTATCTGTTTACCCCAACTCAGAGGTATCTGTAATCATTCCTGGTTTGCAAACACAGAAACTGAGGTTCAAAGAGATAATTCCGAGTTCCCTTTGTGGCTCAGAGGAAACTAATCCGACTAGGAACCATGAGGTTGCGGGTTCGATCCCTGGCCTTGCTCAGTGGGTTGAGGATTTGGCATTGCCGTGAGCTGTGGTGTAGGTTGCAGATGCAGCTCTGATCCCGCGTTGCTGTGGTTGTGGTGCAGGCCAGCAGCTGTAGCTCCCATTAGACCCCTAGCCTGGGAACCTCCACATGCTGCAGGTGTGTCCCTAAAAACCACAAAAGACAAAAAAAAAAAAAAGGTAATTCCTCATGAAACTACAAAACTCAATCTAAAATCTTACTTAATTTAAAAATTCATTCGTTCTACTCTTCTACCTCCTGTATGTCTTTCATTGGTTCAAAACCTCTCTGAAGACTTAATCCATTATATTGTATTTGAGATTATGTGTCTGTTTCCCTGTTAGACTGAGAGATTGTTTTAGAGCAGGAGCTAGTCTTAAATATTTCTGAGGCCCTCCAGCAACTAGTAGAGTTCTTGTCACAAATTAGGTACATAATAACTGTTAATTGAATAGTGAATGAATATGTAGAATGTTAGAAGTAAAAGGAATTTTGAAGCTCAGGAAAATCATTCACACACTAGAATTTCCAAAAAGAATTTTAGATTGTTTACACAGGGCTACAGCTTTTGATTTTGACTCGATATTTAAAACACAACGGCTATCTATCACATCATCTCATAGAAGAAAACATTTTAATACCAAAAAAGTAGGAAGGACAATGTCAGAGTAAGCACAGTTTAAACCCATTTTTTTGGTTGTTCCTGGCACCTGTTCAAGAATTAAATTTCGGGAACTGTTATCTAATATATCTTCTTTTAGAGATGATGTATCTGAACCTAGAGAAGTATCAAAGTTCTTACAGCAAGGCAGAATGAGCACTGACTTTAGAACCTAGGTCTTCTGTCTCTCAGCCCCCAGTTTTTATCCTGCTCCCCCAGTCTTCATCATGTGATGAGATTAGGCACAGAGAATTAGTTACCTTCACTAAAATCATATGATTATTAAGAAGCTGAGCTGGGAGTTCCCGTTTTGTCAGAGCGGAAACGAATCCAACTAGGAACCGTGAGGTGTTGTGGGTTTGATCCCTGGCCTCGCTCAGTGGGTTAAGGATCTGGCGTTGCTGTGAGCTGTGGTATAATATAGGTCGCAGACAAGGCTTGGATCTGGTGTTGCAGTGGCTGTGACATAGACTGGCAGCTGTAGCTCCGATTCGACCTCTAGCCCGGGAACCTCTATATGCCGTGGGTGAAGCCCTTAAAAGCAAAAAAAACAAAAAACAAAAAACAGCAGTAGCTGAGCTGGACTGAATCCATGTTACCCATTACTTCCTTGTAATCTCACCCCACCCATCACTTCCGTGTAATCTCACCTCACCCCCATTCAGTTGAGAGACAGAATTTATAAGTGATTAAAAAGAGATGTTTTCGAGTTCCCATTGTGACTCAGTGGTAACGAACCCAACTAGTATCCATGAGGACTTGGGTTCGATCTCTGGCCACACTCAGTGGGTCAGTGATCTGGTGTTGCCATGAGCTGTGGTATAGATTGTGGACGCCCCTCAGATCCCATGTTGCTGTGGCTGTGGTGTAGGCCGGCAGCTGTAGCTCCACTTCAACCCCTAGTCTGGGAACCTCCATATGCTACGGGTGCGGCCCTTAAAAAAAATAAAGAAAAAAAAAAGATATAGAACGATGTCTTTATTTAGCTTTTTCTTTCCTTGAAAATTCCAGATTGGGGCTTAAGGCAGCTTCTCCCAGGGAAGAGGGCCAGTGCAGCTGCTGTTGCAACCCACGATCTTGATCTGCATTCATAGATTGGAATATTGGTGGGCCAGCCATCCTCAGACACCTGACTTAGGACAGGTAAGTGAAAGAGACAGTAAGGATAAGAATAAATGGTAATATTCCTCTGTCTTGTTTTTTTGTTAGATGCAAACAGTTGATTGTCTTTAAATTTTTAACCCTTTATCCTGGTAAAAACAAAGCATTTGGAATCCTAAATGGGTGGGGCAAAACATTTTCTTGATTATAAAATATGTGTCAAAATGTTAACAGTGGTAAAACTTAGGGTAATTAAAATTTTTTCTTTCTCTTTTTGTGCATTTTCCAAATTATATTTATGAACTTATGTTATTTCTTGTTTCATAACAAACCACCCAAACTCAGTGGATTGAAACATATCAGTCATTCATTTTGCTCATGTATCTGCAATTTGGGCAAGGTTCACTTGGTGGGTACATCTTATCTCTGTTAACAAGTGGTGTGAGGTGAGGTTGCTAGAAGGGTGGAGGTGGTCCAATGGCTGGAAGCTAGAGTCATTTGAAGGCTTGCTCACTCATGTATCTGGTGGTTAATGCTGGCTCTTGGCAGGGACCTGAGCTCTAGGCCAGAATACCTACACATGACCTCTTCGGCTGCTTGGCATCTCAGAGAGCAGGGTGAAGTTACGTGGCATTTTTGACTTAGTTTTGGAAGTTACGTAGTGTTGTTACCTGCTCTCTTCTGTTGCTTGAGGTAGTCATAAAGGTCCACCTATGTTCAGAGGAGGGGCTGGACCCAGGCCCTCCCCTCAACTTGAAGGGAAGAGTACCAACTCAGATTAAAAGAGCATATGGGGAGTTCCCTTCGTGGCTCAGTGGTTAACGAATCCGACTAGGAACCATGAGGTTGCAGGTTCGATCCCTGGCCTTACTCAGTGGGTTAAGGATCCGGTGTTTCCGTGAGCTGTGGTGTAGGTTGCAGACGCGGCTCAGATCCCGCATTGCTCTGGCTGTGGCGAAGGCCGGCAGCTACAGCTCCTGTTAGACCCCTAGCCTGGGAACCTCCATATGCTGTGGTTGCGGCCCTAGATAAGGCAAATAGACAAAAAAAATAAAATAAAAGAGCATATGGAATGGATGCCATTGTAGCCATTTTTGTGCTATATGATCTGCTACAATTTGTGTTACTTTTTTTTTTGACCATGCTTGCAGCATGTGGAAGTTCCCAGGCCAGGGACTGAACCTGTTCCATAGCAGCAACCCAAGCAGCTACAGTGACAGTGCCGGATCCTTTACTCACTTTACAAGGGAACTCCTTGTATTACTTTTAAGAAAAAGAATATAAACATGGGTGTAATAAATGAAAAAGAAGAGAATATTTGCAGGAAATTATGGTGTATGTGTCCAAAAACAATTTTTTGCTCTTCTTATCTACTAGAATATGATTTTTTATTTTTTGTGTCATTTTGCCTTTTCTAGGGCTGCACTCACAGCATATGGAGGTTCCCAGGCTAGGGGTCTAACAGGAGCTGTAGCTGCTGGCCTTCGCCACAGCCAGAGCAGTGCGGGATCTGAGCCACGTCTGCGACCTACACCACAGCTCACGGCAAGGCCAGGGATCGAACCTGAAACCTCATGGTTCTTAGTTAGATTCGTTAACCACTGAGCGACGACAGGAACTCCTAAAATATGATTTTGAAAATATGTCTAAACAAGAAGTGAAATAGATTTTGAATTTTATTTTATTTTTTTTTTGCCTTTTGTCATTTTAAGGCCACACCCGCGGCATGTGGAGGTTCCCAGGCTAGGGGTCTAATTGGAGCTGTAGCCACTGGCCTATGCCGCAGCTATAGCAACGCAGGATCCGAGCCGTGTCTGTGACCTACACCACAGCTCACGGCAACGCCGGATCCTTAACCCACTGAGCAAGGCCAGGGATCAAACCCGCAACCTCATGGTTCCTAGTCGGATTCGTTAACCACTGCGCCACGACGGGAACTCCTGAATTTTATTTTATATGAACAGGTAGCATACTGCTGTAATCAAAAGTAGAGACAGAATTTTATAAAGTTACAAAATAAGATTTGTGGTTTGGGTTTTTCGCTTTTGAGAAAATGCTAGTTATTTTTGTTCAGTCTATTTGAGGGTTTTTTTTCCTTGTTTATTTAAATAATTTGGGAATTATTTCGGAAATTGGTTTCCAACATGATACATTTTAGAAACTAGTACCAGTGTCATCATATGCATCACGTTTATTTTGTCTATCTTCTTCTTTTAAGGAAAACTGAAAAAATTGTAATCTTTTTCAGGATTTTTTACCTGCTAAATTTCGGTAAATATTAAAAAAATTTTTTTTACCTGGGACAAAAGAACTTAAAAGTTACTGAATATTTAATTGTCTTATAGATCACACTTATTCATCGATTATATAAATTGTGGCATTTATGTAATTATATAAAATTATGTAGATCTGTGGAAGTTTCGAATATAGCTAATACCGATTTCTGGATGTAATGGATTAATATTTTTAGATAATCCTCTATAAACATTACATGAGGCTGTGGCTCCATTCAGTATAGCTGGTAAGTAAGTTCTAGGGAGTAAACATCTCATTATCTCTTATACCTAGAAAATTTTCTTGCTCTTAAGAAGCTTTCTCATTCCTAGGTGATTTATGTCATAAAAAGCCTAATTCAGCAGCAGACTTGGTTCACTGCTCTTTTCCCACTACTCATAGGTAGGTATTCTACAATGGAAAATGAGTGAGCCAGCTATTATAACAGTAGAGGTAATCTCAGAAGTTTGCTTTCGGAGTTCCCGTCGTGGCGCAGTGGTTAACGAATCCGACTAGGAACCATGAGGTTGCGGGTTCGATCCCTGCCCTTGCTCAGTGGGTTAACGATCCGGCGTTGCCGTGAGCTGTGGTGTAGGTTGCAGACACGGCTCGGATCCTGCGTTGCTGTGGCTGCGGCGCAGGCCAGTGGCTACAGCTCCGATTAGACCCCTAGC
>PVHT021183631.1:6222221-6239750 GCA_004024745.2 Catagonus wagneri | reverse complement strand
AAAAAAAAAATTGGGGAAAGCTGTTTTCGTTTTTTATTTTGCTTTGGAAGTTGAAAACAAGGTGAGTTCCCTGATGGCTCAGTAGGCTAAGGATCTGGTGTTGTCACTGCTGTGGTTTGGGTCACTGCTGTGGTGTGGGTTTGATCACTGGTCCAAGAAATTCCACTTGCTATGAGAAAGGCCAAAAAAACCCAAAGCAAAATAAGACTAATGGTTTCCAGTAGAAATAGACTGGGAATAATTTATAGTAGTATATTATCTCTTAACAACAAAATATATGCATACATATACAAATGTATATAAAATCTTTAAGCAGTTAACTTGCCATCTTTTTTTTTTTTGGCGTTTTGTCAATTTTAGGGCCACACCCGCGGCATGTGGAGGTTCCCAGGCTAGGGGTCTAATCGGAGCTGTAGGCCTACATCGCAGCCACAACCACGCAGGATCCGAGTCACATCTGTGACTTAACGCCACAGCTCATGGCAATGCCAGATCGTTAACCCACTGAGCAAGGGCAGGGATCGAACCCGCAACCTCATGGTTCTTAGTTGGATTTGTTAACCACTGCGCCACGATGGGAACTCCGCCATCTCTTTTGTTTTGAGCATTTTTTAGCCTGCTTTTGCTTTTAAGTAGTTTGAGTAGGTGAATTGCTAATAACATCTTTTCCAGGTTTGCAGAATACTTTACCTTGCTTCCATTCCACAAGACCAATGCTAGAGGGGATAAAAATCCTTTAAGTGAATGAGATACTGCTTTCTTTTTTTTTTTAAACCTAATTTAATTTAACTTTTGTCTTTTATCTTTTTTTAGGGCCACACCCACACAGTGTATGTCTTTTTAGGGCCTCACCCATACTAGGGGGAGAATTGGAGCTGTAGCTGCCAGCCTGTGCCACAGCCACAGCAACACGGGATCTGAGCTTTGTCTGTGACCTACACCACAGCTCATGGCAACGCCTTAATCTACCAAGCAAGGCCAGGGATCAAACCTGCGTCCTCATGGATACTAGTCGGGTTCAGTAACCACTGAGCTATGATGGGAAGGAACTCCTTTTTTTTTTTTTAATTTAATTTAATTTTTCTCTTTGGAGATACTCTTTTCTGACACTAAAACAAACAGTGGAACCTCCTAAAACACCCTGTAGAAATTGCAAGTATAGTGGTATTTAGTCTGTGGTACTTTATTCAATTCATGGAAGGAGGTAACTGAAAAGTTTCTTTTGTAAATATGAATGGCTGTGTAAATATTCTTTTAAAATGCAAAAAGAGGAGTTCCCCCTCCTGGCGAAGTGGAAATGAATCCGACTAGGCTCCATGAGGATGCCATTTGATTCCTGGCCTTGCTCAGTGGGTTAAGGATCTGGTGTTGCTGTGAGTTATGGTGTAGGTCACAGAGGAGACTCCGAACTGGTGTGGCTGTGGCTGTGGCTGTGGCAGTGGCTACCATTCCGATTTGACCCCTAGCCTGGTAACCTCCATATGCTGTAGGTGCAGCCCCCACCCACCCCCAAAAAAGAAAAAATTTAGAATAATTGTGGAAGGCAGAAATATTTCTTTGGGGTTGGTGGTTCTCCTCACCATTATGTTTTGATAAGATTCTTATTTCTAAAATTATAAAAAGTCTTAATTTAAAAATAGCTTTCAGGAGTTTCCATCATGGCTCAGTGGTTAACAAACTCGACTAGTATTCGTGTGGACTCGGGTTTGATCCCTGGCCTCGCTCAGTGGATTAAGGATCTGGCGCTGCCGTGAGCTGTGGTGTAGGTCCCAGACATGGCTTGGATCTGTCATTGCTGTGGCTGTGGTGTAGGCCGGCGGCTGTAGCTCTGATTCGACCCCTAGCCTGGGAACCTCCGTGTGCCTCAGGTGTGGCCCAAAAATGACAAAAGACCAAAAAAAAAAAAGAGTTAAAAAAAAAAAGCTTTCAGGGCATTCCTGTTGTGGCTCAGCAGTGATGAACTTGACTGGTATCCATGAGGACACGGATTCAGTCCCTGCCCTCGCTCAGTGGGATCCAGCATTGCCATGAGCTGTGGTGTGGGTTTCAGACTCTGCTCAGATCCAGTGTTGCTGTGGAGTAGACTGGTGGCTTCAGCTCTGATTATACCCCTAGCCTGGAAACTTAGATATGCCGTGGGTGCGGCCCTAAAAAGACAAAAAAAAAAAGGAAATAGCATTCAGTTCATGCTTATTCAGGTTTTTTTGGCAAAACAGAAGTTGTATGATACTCTTCTTGTGTGCACCTCCCATTATTAAAAGGTATGGTACCTTTTGTGTATAAAATGTTTAACAAAGATGTTTAAAATTTGTGACAAGGAAGTCATTGGCATAGCATAAAATTGACCATATTAACCATTTTAAGTGTAGAGTTCAGTAATGTTAGGTAGATTTCACATTGTTGTGTAGCCAGTCTCCAGAATCCTAAATCTTGCAAAACTGAAACTCTTCACCCATTAAACAACAACTCCGTATTCACCCTTCCTCTAGCCCCTGGCAACTAGCATTCTACTTTCTGTGTATGAGTTTGACCATTCTAGGTATCTCCTGTAAGTGGAATCATATGTTTTTGTGACTGGCTTATTGCACTTAGCATGATGTCCTCAGGGATCATGTAAGTTGTAGCATGTGTCAGAATTTCATTTTTTTAGGCTGAATGATAATCCTTAGTATATACCACATTTTGTTTATTCGTTCATCTTTTGATGGACACTTGCATTGCTTCCAGCTTTTGACTGTTGTGAATAATGCTGCTATGGGGAGTTCCCTGCTGGCCTAGGGGAGTAAGGATCTGGCATTGTCACTGCTGTGGCAGTGGTTTGACCTCTGGCCCAGAAACTTCTACTTGTTGTGGGCAAAGCCAAAAATAATAATAATGCTATGAACATTGGTGTACAGATATTTGAGCCCCTGCCTTCAGTTCTTTTGTGTATATACTCAGAAGTGGAATTGTGGTAATTTTGTTTAAATTTTTAGAAACTGCCATACTGTTTCCATAGTGGCCGTCATTTTACATACTCACCAACAGTGCACAAGAGTTCCATTTTCTCCACATCCTCGCCAACAGCTGTTATTTTCTGTTTGTTTTTCAGTAATAGTCTTTCTAATGGGTCTGAAGTGATATTTCATCTGTGGCTTTTTTTTTTTTTTTTTTTTTTTTTTTTTTTTTTTTTTTTTTTTTTTGTCTTTTTAGAATATAGTGTATCAAGGTTCCCAGGCTAGAGGTCGAATCAGAGCTGCGATGCTGGCCTGTATCACAGCCACAGCAAGGCAGGATCCAAGTCATGTCTGTGACCTACACCACAGCTCACAGCAGTGCTAGATCCTTAACCCACTGAGCGAGGTCAGGGATCAAACCGATATCCTCATGAATACTAGTCAGATTCGTTTCCGCTGAGCCACAATGGGAATTCCCGTTGTGGTTTTGATTTGTATTTCTCTAATGATTAGTGATGTTGAGCTATCTGAGTATCTTTTCATGTGCTTTTTGGCCATTATACAAATATAAACATAGTTTCTTTGGAGAATATCTATTCAAGACATTTACCTATTTTCTTTCTTTCTTTTTTTTTTGCTTTTTTCTTTTCTTTTCTTTTTTGCTTTTTAGGGCTGTGCCTGCAGCATATGGCATTTCTCAGGCTAGGCATCGAATTGGAGCTATAGCTGCAGGCCTATGCCACAGCCACAGCAACGCCATATCTGAGCTGCATTTGCGACCTACACCACAGCTCACGGCAACCCCAGGTCCTTAACCCACTGAGCAAGGCCAGCTCACGGCAACCCCAGGTCCTTAACCCACCGAGCAAGGCCTAGTTGGATTCGTTAACTGCTACACCACGATGGAAACTCCAAGACCTTTGCCTATTTTCTAATCAAATTGTTTTTGTTTTTTTGTTGCATTATTGGGGCTCTGAATATTAACCTCTTATCAGATATAAGATTTGTAAACATTTTCTCCTGTAGGTTGCCTTTTGACTCTGTTGATTAAGTCCTTTGATGAGCAGAAGTTTATAATTTTGTTGTAGCCTGATTAATCTATTTTTATTTTGGTATCATATACAAGGAATCATTCCCAAATCCAGTTTCATGAAGCATTTCCCCTGTGTCTTCTTTTTTTTTCTTTTTTCCTTTTTTCACTTTTTTTTTAGGAGTGGTGTCCAATGCATATGGAGGTTCCTAGGCTAGGGGTCTAATCAGAGCTACAGCTGCCAGCCTACGCCACAGCCTCAGGAACATGGGATCCAAGCCGCGTCTGCGACCTACACCACAGTTCACGGCAATCCCAGATCCTTAATCCACTGAACGAGGCCAGGGATCGCACCTGCAACCACATGGTTCCTAGTCGGAGTCGTTTCCACTGTGCCACGACAGGAACTCTGTAGATTATATCATAATTTATTCAGCCAGTCCCCATTTAAAAAAATATTTATGCTTACAGTTTTTACTGTTAATAAAGTTAACTAAGAATAGTTAATAAGGAACATTTTTTAATATTCATTTGTATACTTTGTATTATGCCATTAGTATAGTTTATAGAAATAGAATTGCTGGGCCAACTATTTTTATTATGGATATATATTACTTCTTTTGTTATCTGTCATTGTCCTTTCCCCTTTTTTTGTTTTTAAAATGATCTGTATGTGTTATGTCTTCATAACATGGGTTAGGTTATAGAGATTCTTTTTCTTTTTTTATTCTCTGTCCTGAACGAGTTAATGGGGGAGATTATGGTGGGATTTTATTTATTTATTTTTTTATTTTGGTGGGTTTCAGCTGCTGCATATGGAAGTTCCCAGGCTAGGGCTTGAATCAGAGCTGTAGCTGCTGGCGTATGCCACAGCCACAGCAATGCAGGATCCGAGCTGCATTTGTGATCTACACCACAGCTCACTGCAATGTCGAATCCTTATCGGGGCCAGGGATTGAACCCACATCCTTGTGGATACTAGTTGGGTTTATTATTTCTGAGCCACAAGGGGAACTCCCCATGGTGGGATTTTAAATGAACGGAAAAATAGATTCTGAGATGGATAATACTGATAATAAAGGAAAAATTATAAAAACTATGCTATAAAGCTGGAAGAACTCTTCTTCAGTGATACCTGGATATAAGAAAACACAGCAGAAATGGAAATATTAGAAAATAGAATTATTGTTAGTTCAGTGGCTTTTTGTCTCCAGGCAAGCTTTTTTCCATCTTTAGAGTTCTCTTAAGGTGATTATTGATCTCAAGGATGAAACAGATTTTGTACACACCCACATCTGGCAGATTTGAGTCTTATTAATGGGCTATTATTAGCTTATTAGCTCCAGAATGTTTCCAGGCTTCACAGTTAGCCTAATTATCCTGGGGAATTTAAGACTAAAACGAAATTTTGGGAACTGAGTTAGAATTGGACTAATTTTTACTAAGTTATTGGACATGCAGTAAATTAACTACCTTCTCCTCAACTACTTTATGTATGATGAAAATGAGAAGACAAAACAAAACCTCATATATCTCTTGGTGGTTTTGTTGGTTTTGAAAATGATTGCTTTCTATCTCAGTTCCTTACTTTAATCAGCTAATTTCATGACATTTTGTCAAGGAGTAAGTATATAAGATGAGAACTTGTTAATTGGTTACAATGATGGGAATTTTTTCTATATAATCATTGTATATTTGGACATTGAGATTTTAAAATTGTACTAATTTAAATTTAATCTACTTTAAATTTTTTTTTTTTTTTTTTTTAATTTTCTGGCTGCACCCATGGCATATGGACGTTCCCAGGCGAGGGACTGAATCCAAGCCACAGCTGCAACCTATGCAGTAGCTGTGGCAACTCCAGATCCTACCCTACTGCACTGGGCTGGCGATTGAACCCACACCTCTGCCCCAACCTGAGCTGCTGCAGTCAGATTCTTAACCCACTGCACCAAGGTGGGAGCTCTGATTTTATCTGCTTTTGACATCTGACAGTGGAGAAAAGAATGGTTAGCTTTTCAGCTGAAACTTCTTTTTCTTGAAGAAAACAAAAAGTCTAGGAGTTCCAGTCGTGGCTCTGTGGTTAACGAATCCGCCTAGGAACCATGAGGTTACGGGTTCGATCCCTGGCCTTACTTAGTGGGTTAAGGATCCGGCGTTGCTGTGAGCTGTGGTGTAGGTTGCAGACACGGCTCGGATCCCGCGTTGCTGTGGCTCTGGCGAAGGCCTGCAGCTACAACTCCTGTTAGACCCTTACCCTGGGAACCTCCATATGCCACGGGTGCGGCCCTAGATAAGGCAAAAAGACAAAAAAAAAGTCTAGCAGTGTTTTATTGCAGTTCTTTAAGATGAATGTGAGTGGATATCTGGCTTTTTTCCCCTGGAATTTATAGTATACCTGGAATGCTCTGTATTTCTAAATATTTTCCTTCCAACAGTAAATGCAGTGTGATAAAGTGAATGTTAGCATACTTAATAGCAGTATGAATAGTGACCACAATACATTATTTTTTCATGTATTTTATTCTTCGTGTGCTTAAGTGTGTTCTGTAGTCACATTTATAAGTGATCTGGCTTGCAGGATTTTCATTTTCTTCTTCTGGAATTTATCAAAATCCTTAGAATTTTCTGAAAAATAAATCCCCTAAATATTGTTTCAACCTTTCTTTTGAATCACTGTTCCTTTTTTTTTTTTCCTGCACCAGTGAGGTATGGAAGTACCCGGGACAGGGGTTGAACCCACACCACAGCAGTGATCCAAAGCCCCTGCAGTGACAATGCTGAATCCTTAACCCACTACATCACAAGAGAATTCTCTGAACCACTGTTCTTAGTAAGGGATGTTATTCTTCCCTCTGTAGGAGCTTTGTTCTGATGTGAAATAAATTAACTGATGGTATACCTGTCAATTTTCTTCTTAATATTTAATTTACAAATGATTAAAAATGAGTTCTCGGGAGTTCCCATCGTGGCACAGTGGAAATGAATCCGATTAGGAACCTTGAGATTGTAGGTTCGATCCCTGGCATCGCTCAGTGGAGTTGACGGTCTGACGTTGCCTTAAACTGTGGTGTAGGTTGCAGACGGGGCTTGGATCCCACGTTGCTATAGCTGTGGTGTAGGCCGGCAGCTGTAGCTCCCATTCGACCCCTAGCCTGGGAACCTTCATATGCCGCAGGTGTGGCCCTAAAAAGAAAAGAAAAAAAATGAGTTCTCAAACCCACAATAGACAATATTAATTTTTAAAATAAATAGCAATAACTTAATTATGTATAAATAATTTACTCATAAATTACCAAATTTGCTTTCTGCTGTAATAGTCATTAAATGTTTTAAGTCATTTCTTACTTAAAAATTCTTCACACCAGAGGAAGAATTTTTTCATAATTTTAGTTTTAGTGATGAGGTTTCTTCTAATAGAATTCTTAATAAAACAACTGATAGATCGAATGTCTTTTATTACCTTTGATTCATAGTCTTTGATTAGAGTTGGGCTGAGCACATATCAGAATCTCAACAAAATTTTTGTGGGTTGCTAGACACTGAAGGCCTTTAAAATCTTTTAGACTTCACTATAGAGAACAAGTTGTGAATTAGAATTTTCTTTATTTCTGTTTTTTATTTTGCTGTCAAAATTTCATGATAGTATTTAGTTAAGACTCAGGGATTGTCTTCTAGAGATTAGGCAGTCTTTTCTCATCTTAGAAGACTTATTCAAAGTCTTCTTTTCATTGTGGTATATGCTTACCAGGCAGAGTAGCCACTGTACTCTAGTAAGAAAACCTATTGCCAAAACACCCACTAGAGCAGAAAACTGACCTACTTAATGCTGACAAGTTAAAGAAAAATCTGTGGAATTGTACCAGCATTGGATCAGCTTCTTCTTTCTCTTGTGGAGGATAGGCTGGAGTAGAAAAGAGGATAAGAAAGGGGAGTCAATGAATATTTAATTACCTGAAATGACTTGATTAAAAGCTATTCATTTAGTACAAATTGAAAGCCTCTAAAATGCAGCAGTTCTTCTTGGATCACTTTAAACTTAAAAAAAAAAAAAAAGGTTTGGAAATTCCTAGGGCTTGCATGCTAATAATCTAGAAAAGCCCTCTAGTTAAGGTTGTCAGTCAGCATTTCATGAATAATTTTTTTTGCAAGATATAAATTTATTAAAGGTTTTTTTTTTCAGTTTATATTTTGATCAGTGTAGTACATTTCAGAATTTAGAGATATTGAAACAAAAAAAGAATGGAATATTTATTTGTAGCAAGTGATTGTGGATCTTGACTTTATCAAATTCGTTGTTTCCATAGTTATACAACCTAATTCTCACTACTCTCAATATCACTAGCTTCTAAATTTTAGAGCTTTGCTGTTCAATACAGAAACCACTAGCCATATGTGGCTATTTATATTTAAATTAATTAAAACTCAATACAGGGAGTTGCCATTGTGGCTCAGCGGTTAACAAATCTTACTGGCATCCATGAGGACTCAGGTTCAATCCCTGGCCTTGCTCAGTGGGTTAAGGATCCATTGTTGCTGTGAGTTGTGGTGTAGGTTCCAGACATGGCTCAGATCCTGCATTGCTGTGGCTGTGATATAGGCTGGCATCTACAGCTCCAATTCGACCCCTAGCCTGGGAACCTCCGCATGCCTCGGGCGTGGCCCTAAAATGGAAAAACAAAACCTGAATGCAATTAAAAACTGCTTCTTCCATGAAACTAGTTGTGTGCTTACTAGTGCTTACTTGCCATGCATGGCTAGTGGCTTCCATTTTGGGTAGCACAGTAATAGAACATTTTTATTATTGTAAAAATTTTGGTTGGATGGGATTGTTCTAAAGTCTGCCTCATTCTTCATTCTTAGCTTTTTTCTTTCCCAACCTGGGTACTGTTGACACTTTTAGGAAGATAATTTTTTGGTCGTGGAGGTCTTGTATGATGTTCAGCATCATCCCTGGCCTCTACTTACTAAATTTCAATAGCTCTCACCCAGTTGTGACGATCAGAAATATCTCCAGACGTTGCCACATGTCCCTTAGGAGTGAAATCAACCTTGTTTGAGAATCACTGATCTATTCACATATTATTAGTTCTGTATCAGTTTTTAATTCATAAAAAGCTTTAATAGCTTAAAATGACTCTTTTAATAGCTCGTGATTCTGTGGATTGGCAGTTTGGATTAGGCTATGTTGGTCTCTGTGGTCTGGTGGTGGTTTTGTCAGGGGCCAAATGGTGTGGAATAGCTTCAGTTACATATGTGTTGATTGGTAAGCCTTTGGCCATGGGGAGTTTGTTCTCCATCTGGCCTTTTCAGCAGGCAGATTCATTTACCTCATGGCTCAAAGTTCTAAGAGTCGCAAGAGAGGACAAATCCCAATGTGCAAGCACTTTAAAGTCTTGCTGTAAGACATTTTCTCATGTCCCATTGGCCAAAGTAAGTCATATGTCCAAGTCCAAATTCAAGAGCTAGAGAAAAAGGATTCCACTTCTGGATAGGAAGAGTAGCAGAGTCACATTGTAAAGGTGTGTGTATAAGGAATGGGAGGAATTATTTTTGCCATTTTTGTACAGATTCTACTGTACTCTTGTACTACTGTTTTCTGGACAATAGCTTACAGCTCTTTTGTTCCATTTATTATTCCCTTTTTTGGTTTTTATTGGTTGGCTTTGGGAGGGTTTGCTTTGTTTTCACTTTATTGTTGTTTTAAATAATTTTTAGTTATTTAATTTTATTCATAGTTTCTTTTTTAGTATTCTTGATTCTTTCTTGTGTTACCATGCTTTCATCTGAGATTATTTTCTTTCTTCATAGATAATTTCTTTAAAAATTTTTTTAATTGAAGTATATCTGACTTGTAATATTGTTTTAGTTTCAGGTATACAGCAAAATGATTCAGTTATATATGTATATATATTTTTTAGATTATTTTCCATTATAGATTATTACAAGATGTTGAATATAACTCCTTGTGCTATACAGTAAATCCTTGTTGCTTATGTATTTTATCTATAGTAGCTTTTAGCTTTTGTTTTTTAAATTTTTATTTTTTTGTCTTTTTAGGGCCACACCCATGGCGTATGGAGGTTCCCAGGCTACGAGTCAAATCCGAGTTACAGCTGCTGGCATACACCACAGCCACTCCACATCGGAGCGGCATCTGTGACATACTCTGCAGCTTGCAGCAACACTGTATCCTTAACCCAGTGAATGAGGCCAGGGGTCTAACCTGCATCTTCATATATACTAGTAAAGTTCTTAACTCGACGAGCTGCAATGGGAACGCCCCAGTTTTTAATCTTTTAATTCCATATTCCTAATGTATCCATGCCTTTCTCCTTTAGTAACCATAAGTTTGTTTTATATGTCTGTTGAGTCTATTTCTATTTTGTATGTAGATTCATTTTATAATCTTTCAGATCCCACATAGAAGTGATAACATAACATTTATCTTTATGACTTTTACTTCACTTGATTCTTTTTTTTTTTTTTTTGTCTTTTTGTTTTTTTAGAGCCACACCCAAGGCATATGGAGGTTCCCAGGCTAGGGGTCGAATTGGAGATATAGCCGCTGGAATATGCCACAGCCACAGCAACGCTAGATCCAAGCCATGTCTGCGACCTACACCACAGCTCACAGCAACACCAGATCCCTGACCCACTGAGTGAGGCCAAGGGTCGAACCTGCAGCCTCATGGTTCCTACTCGAATTCGTTTCCACTGTGCCACAACAGGACTTCCTGATTATTTTCTTTTAGTGTGAGTCTATTGGCAGTGAATATTCTTTTTTTGTCCTAACGCGCTTTTTATTTTGTCTTCACTTTTAAAGGGTATTTTCATTCAGCATTTTGTTTTATTTATTTTTTCTTTTTTTGTCTTTTTGTCTTTTTTTATAGCCGCACCCACAGCATATGGAAGTTCCCCAGGCTAAGGGTCTAATTGGAGCTGTAGCCACCGGCCTACGCCACAGCCACAGCAACACAGCATCCGAGCCACGTCTGCGACCTACACCACAGCTCACGGCAACGCCGGATCCTTAACCACTGAGCAAGGCCAGGGATCGAGCTCGCAACCTCATGGTTCCTAGCTGGATTCATTTCCTCCACCACGGACGGGAACTCCTCATTCAGCATTTTAAATATATGATCCCATTGCCTTCTGACTCCATTATTTTTGTTAGAGCAGTAACCTCTTTGGTTTTCATCATTTTCAGTAAGGCTTTTAGGTGATTTTCTTTTATTTAAAATGCTTTAGTTCTATAGACACTCTTTTTTTGCTTTTTTTTAGAGCCACATCTGCAGCCTATGGAGGTTCCCAGGTTAGGGATCTAATCGGAGCTGTTTCTGCTGGCCTATGCCGGAGCAACAGCAATGCCAGATCCAAGCCACATCTGCAGCCTACACCACGGCTCACAGTAGTGCTGGATTCTTAACCCACTGGGCGAGGCCAGGGATCAAACCTGCATCCTCATGGATCCTAGTCAGATTCATTTCCGCTGTGCCACAGCAGGAACTCCTCCATAGACACTTTTGAATCTGTAGCTTGATGTCTTTGGCAGGTTTGGAATATTTCTTTTAATATTGCTTCTGCCCTACTTGCTCACTTTCTTCTGGGATTCTAGGTATCTGTATATTAGAAATGTCTCTGTATCCTGTATATCTCCCCCATGCTTTTCAGTATTTTCCGTCTTTTTTTTTCCCCTTTGTCCTCATCTGGGTATTTTCTGTGAACTTGTTTTCTGTTTCATTTAGTGTCCAATCTGCTATTACACGCATTTGTTTTTTTTCCTTTGTTTTTTCAGGCCACACCTGTAGCATAAGGAATTTCCCAGGCTAGGGGTTGAATCAGAGCTATAGCTGCCAGCCTACACCATAGCTACAGTAACATGGGATCTGAGCCATGTCTGTGACCTACATCATAGCTCATGGCAATGCCGGATCCTTAGCCCACTGAGCAAGGCCAAGGTTTGAACCCACACATCCTCACGGATCCTAGTTGGGTTTTTTAACCTCTGAGCCTTCAAGGGAACTCCCACATGTATCTGTTTTATTATTAATTTATATTATGTATTTTTTAGTTCTAGAATTTCTGTTTTATTATTTTTCATTTGTTTTTATGGATTCCAGTTCTCTGGTGAAATTTTCATCTTGCTATTTTTCCTGAATATATTAATCACAGTTATTTTAAAGCCTCTTTCTAATAATATCTTGATCGCTTTTTGGTCTTTTTCTATTGTCTGCTTTTTCTCTTGGCTTTCAGTTGTTTGGTCTTATCGCCTAGCATTCCTGGTAATTATGAAAATGAATGTCAGACATTGTGTATAAGAAATTACAGAGGCTCTTGTTCTCTAGAGAGGATTTAATTTTCTTCTGGTGGTAAAATAGGAACAGATGACCTTGATTCGATACAGGCTTGAGATGACTTGAGGCTTTGTTTTAGGCTTTTTAAGGGCTGGTTTAAATCCAGTTTTGCCTTAGTCCAAGAGTGCTGTCCTTCAGAGGTATCAAATAGAATCCTGGGATGTTTGCCAAGGCCTCTACATCTTGGCAGGCCCTGAACTGTAATTTTTCTTTGCTTAACATTGTGAGACTACCAAAAGTTCTACTTATGTGTTTTGCTTTAAAATAGGCACTTTGCCTGGTTTTTGGCTGCTTGCCCCCTCCCCCCCCAGGTTAGGATTCAGTAAATACCCTGAGAGCAAAAGCAGTATAAGATGTCCAGACTCACTTTTTCTGTGGGTTGCCTTTTCTCTGGAATCATAGCCCTTCAAATCCTGCCTGTCTTGATAAGCCCTGAACTCTTGATTTCTACCTCTGCAGCCTTGTAAGAATGCTAAAAACTCTAGTCCAGTGCTAGTTGCCTCAAGAGGGAATGAATAGTAGTGGAGAATATTAGACTTAACTCTCTATTTCCTTTTTTGCTGGTATTTTGGCTTCTCACATCTTCGCTGCCTTCTTTGTTTTTTTTATTTTAAATCCAGTTTTTATAGCTTTTCTTGCCAAGAGAATTGGTCTGATACTATTTACTTTATAATAATCTATGATGGATATCTCTACGTATTAAATCATTTATTAAATATTTATAATAATAAATCAATATTATAAACAGTTTTAAGCATATAGTAATCATTGCAGTGGTCTTGACATATGAAGATCCTGCTTTCATGCAGCTTATATTCCCATAGGGAGGAAAGATACTAAGAACACACTTACATTGTGATAAACAGTACAGAAGAGAGTGTTATGAGCTTATTTTAAAGATTTAGGTGACGGGGGTGATCAAGGATGGCTACTTTGAGGACGTGATGTTTGAGCAGGAGCTCTGAAGGGTGTATAGAATTAACTTAGGGAAAAGTAAGAGGTTATTAGAACTGTGAATTAGAAAACTTCAGTTAAAAAGAAGCATAAGAGGTTTAAGGCATCAAAGAAAGTCAGTATGGTTGGTTCTCAGTACATAATTTATTGAATGAATGAAGATACGTTTTCTGGTTCAAATCACAATGTTTTTTACAAACTACATTTAACAAATCATTGTAGAATAAGCAGCAGCACTTTGATGTTTTTGTCTAATATAGGAAGAGGAAATATTAGTATTTTGTCTAATATAGGAAGAGGAAATATTAGTATTTTGAGACATGTGGCTCAGTGGTTAATGAATCTGACTTGGAACCATGAGGTTGTGGGTTTGAACACTGGCCTTGCTCAGTGGGTTAAGGATCCGAAGTTGCTGTGACCTGTGGTGTAGGTTGCAGACGCGGCTCAGATCCTGCGGTGCTGTGGCTGTGGTGATGGTCAGTGAGTGGCTACAGCTCCGATTAGACCCCTATCCTGGGAACCTCCACATGCCGCAGGTGTGGCCCTGAAAAGACAAAAAGACAAAAAAAAAGAAAAAGAAAGAAACTTGGGCTCTTTCTTTTTTGTTGAAATATAGTTCGCATACAGTATTACGTTAGCTTCAGGTGTACTACATAGTGTTTTGACATTTTCATGCATTATGAAATGATCACCATGATAAGTCTAGTAACCATCTGTCCCCATACAAAATTGTTATAATATTGAGCTCATTCCTTTTGCTGTATATTACATTACCATGGCTTATGTATTTTCTAACTGGAGGTTTGTATCTCTTCATTTCTTTCACCTATTTCTCCTCCCTCCACCCAAAATGTGGGTTTCTTGATAATCTAGGTAGGCAAGTTAACAACTGGATAAAATACTATACACAAAGTGCAAACATATATGGCTTCATTGCTCACTTGATCCTGGAGAGAAGTCTTTGTTCTGTTCTAAGTATCCTTGTTGGGTCTGTTCTTTTGTTTTTATTTTTTATTTTTTTGGTTTTGGGTTTTTGTTTTTGTTTTTCCTTTTCTGGCCATCACTCCTCACTTCTACCCACTGCCTCCACGGCATATAAGAATTTCCAGGCCAGAGACTGAATCCAAACTGGAGATGTGACCTATACCACAGCTGCAGCAACACCAGATCCTTAATCCACTGTGCTGGGCTGGGGATTGAACAAGTGCCTCCAGAGAGAAGCCAGATCATTAACTCACTATGGCACAGTGGGAACTCCCCGGTTATATATGTATTTTAACAGACTTTATTTTTAAGAGCAGCTTTAGGTTCATAGCAAAATTGAGCAGAAAATACAGTGATTTCACATGTTCCCTCATGTATATACAACCTCCCTGACTACATTTGGCACTGGAGTGGTGCATTTGTTACAGTCAGTGAACCTACACTGACATATCAGTATTACCCCAAGTCTGTAGTTTACATTAGGGCTCACTCTCAGTCTTGTACATTCTGTGGGTTTTGACAAGTATATAACATATCTAACATGAGAGAATCATATAGAATTGTTTCACTGTCATGAAATCTTCTGTGTTCTGCCTTCTGTTACCCCTCAAAACCCTCTAGTCCCTGGCAACCACTGACAAGTCTCTTTAGTGTTTCCATATTTTTGCCTTTTTCTAGAATGCCATCGAGTTGGACCCTTATAGTATGTTCAGATTGGCTTCTTTCCTTTATTAATATGCACTTAATGTTTCCATGTGTCTTTTTAGAGAACGCTAGCTCAGTTCTTTTTAGTGCTGAATGTTATTCCATTCTTTAGATGTAACACAGTTTATTTATCCATTCATCTACTGAAGGACATCTTGGTTGTTTCCAAGGTTTGGCATTTATGAAGTGAGCTTTTATAATCAACTGTGTGCAGGTTTTTGTGTGTTTTCAACTCCTTTGGGTAAATACTTAGAAGTAGGGAATTTCTGGATTGTATAGTAAGAGTATGTTTAGTTTTGTAAGAAACTGACAAACTGTCTTCTAAAGTGACTATTCCATTTTCCATTCCCAGTAGCAAGGAATGAAAGTTACTGCTGTTCAACATCCTTGCCAGAATTTGGTGTTTTCAGTGTTCTGGATTGTAGTCTTCCAATAGGTGTGTAGTGGTAGTTCGTTGTTATTTTTATTTACAGTTCCCTAATGACATAACATTTTGAACATCTTTTCATGAGCTTATTTGCCATCTGTATATATTCTCTCTCTTTTGCCAGTTTTTAAATTGTGTTAGTTTTTTTATTGTTAAGTTTTAAAGAGTTTTTGTATATTTTGGATAACAGTCCTTTGTCATATGTGTCTGGAAAATATTTTCTGCCATCCTGTGTGACTTGTATTCTCATTCTCTTGACAGTGTCTTAGGCAAAGCATATGCTTTTAATATTAATTAAGTCTGGCTTGTTTCTTTTCATGGATCATGCCTTTGGTCTTTTTTTTTTTTTAATTTATTGTAGTATAATTGACTTGCAGTGTTATGTCAGTTACAGGTATACAGCAAAGTGATCAGTTACACATACATATATACATATCTGTGTGTGTATCTCCATTCCTTTTCAGATTCATTTTCCAAATAGATTACTGCAGAGTACTGAGTAGATTTCCCTGTGTTTTACAGTAAGTTCTTATTATTCATCCATTCCATGTATAGTAGTGTGCATAAGTCAATCCCAACCTCTCATTTTATCCCTCCCTTGAGTGTTTCCCCTTTGGTAACCATAAGTTTGGTTTCTAAGTCTTTGAGTCTCTTTCTGTTTTGTGAATAAGTTCTTCTTTTTCATTTCTTATTAGATCCCACATGATAATGACCTCATATAATACTGTCTTTTCTCTACTTGGCTTACTTCACTTAGTATGATAATCTCTAGGTTCATCCATGTTACTGCAAATGGCATAATTTCATTCTTTTTTATGCCTGAGAAAATATTCCATTGTGTGTGTGTGTGTGTGTGTGTGTGTTTGTGTGTACACCAGATCGCATTTATCCATTCCTCTGTTGATGGATGTTTAGGTTGGTTCCTTGTCTTGGCTGTTGTAAATACTGCTTCAGTGAGTGTTGGGGTTCATGTATCTTTTCAAATTAAAGTTTGTTTTTTTGCTTTTTTACGGCTGCACCCACAGCATATGGAGGTTCCCAGGCTAGGGGTCGAATCAGAGCTGTAGCTGCCAGCCTATACCACAATGACAGCAATGTCAGATTCGAGCTGCCTCTGCCACCTACACCACAGCTCACGGCAAGGCCAGGGATCAAACCCGCAACCTCACGGTTACTAGTTGGATTTATTTCTGCTGAGCATGATGGGAACTCCTCAAATTAAAGTTTTCATCTTTTCCAAATATATGCCCAGGAGTGGGATTGCTGAATCATATGGTAGTTCTGTGTTTAGTTTTTAAGAAACTTCCATACTGTTTTCCATAGTGGCTGCACCCATTTACATTCCCACCAATGGTGTGTAGGGGGGTTCCCTTTTCTCCACACCCTCTTCAGCATTTATTGTTTGTAGACTTTTGTGATAATGGCCGTTCTGACTGGTGTGAGGTGATACGTCTTTGTAATTTTGATCTGCATTTCTGTAATAATTAGTGATGGTGAGCATCTTTTCACGTGCTATTTGGTCATCTCTCTTCTTTGGAGAAATTCTGTATTTAATTGTTTTTTTTAAATATATATGTAAAGCTGTATGAGATGTTTGTATATTTTGGAGATTAATCCCTTGTTAGTTTCTTTTTGGTCTGTTTTAGAAATCAGTATCAGGTGTTCCCTTCATGGCTCAGTGGTTAATGAACCCAACTAGTATCCATGAGGATGCGGGTTCAATTCCTGGCCTCGCTCAGTGGGTTCAGGATCCAGTGTTGCCATGAGCTGTGGTGAAAACTGCAGGCACAGCTCAAATCCTACATTGCTGTGGCTGTGGCATAGGCCGGCAGCTGTAGCTGAGATTCGATCCCTAGCCTGGGAACTCCCATAAGCTGAGGGTGTGGCCCTCAAAAGACAAATAATAATGATGATAATAATAATAATAATAGCAAACAAGCACATGAAAAAATGCTCAACATCACTGATTATTAGAGAAATGCAAATCAAAACTACCACGAGATACCACCTCACACCAGTCAGAATGGCCATCATTAATAAGTCCACAAAAAACAAATGCTGGAGGGGGTGTGGAGAAAAGGGAACCCTCCTCCTGCACTGTTGGTGGGAATGTAAGTTGGTACAACCACTATGGAA
>PVHT021183631.1:6184241-6213019 GCA_004024745.2 Catagonus wagneri | reverse complement strand
TTCCATAGTGGTTGTACCAACTTACATTCCCACCAACAGTGCAGGAGGAGGGTTCCCTTTTCTCCACACCCCCTCCAGCATTTGTTTTTTGTGGACTTATTAATGATGGCCATTCTGACTGGTGTGAGGTGGTATCTCGTGGTAGTTTTGATTTGCATTTCTCTAATAATCAGTGATGTTGAGCATTTTTTCATGTGCTCGTTGGCCATCTGTATACCTTCTTTGGAGAAATGTCTATTCAGGTCCTTTGCCCATTTTTCAGTTGGGTTGTTGGCTTTTTTGCTGTTGAGTTGTATACATGGTTTGTATATTTTAGAGATTAAGCCTTGTCAGTTGCATCATTAAGGTTCTTTGGGAGTTCCCACTGTGGAGCAACGGAATCAGCAGTGTCCCAGTCTGTTCAATCAATTCAGTCAGTTCAGTCACTTCAAGCCTGGCACAGTGGGTTAAGGATCCGGCAGTGCCGCAGATGCAGCATAGGTTGCAACTGCACTCAAATCCGATTCCTGGCTGGGAGCTCCATATGCTGTGGGGTGACCAGGGTAGGGGGAAGTGCTTTGTAAAAATTAGATTGCCTTTGTACCAGACAGATAATGTTAGAAATTTATGAAGAAAATTTGAAACCATTTTCGCAATTTTTTAAAAGGGAGTATTTTGAGGGGTGGAAGTTTTTATATTAAATCTTTTAAGCTACAATGAGTACACCTTTTAATAATTATTTTCATTTAACATGTCATTTTAATAATATAGGAGTTCCTGTCGTGGCTTAGTGGTAATGAACTCAACTAGAATCCATGAGGACGTGGGTTTGGTCCCCGGCCTTGCTAGTGGGTTAAGGATTTGGTGTTGCTGTGAGCTGTGGTGTAGGTTGCAGATGCGGCCCAGAGCCTACATTTCTGTGGCTCTGGTGTAGGCCATCAGCTACAGCTCCAATTCGACCCCTAGCCTGGTAACTTCCATATGCCGTAGGTGTGGCCCTAAAAAGACAAAAAAAAAAAAGAAAAAATATTAATAACAATATAATCCATATTATTAGACTGATGACATTCCTAAAAACTTACCTTGGTGATAGTATTAATGAGCTGTATAACAAAATTGTCTTGTTAAGATTTTTGTATAATTCCTGCTTTTCCTTTTTTAAAAAGATTTTTGTATTGTATTGCTAAAATCACCCTCTCCAAAGAAATTTAACCTTATCACAAATAAATATTTCATTGGTAAATGCAGGTATTGATAGAAATCTGGTTATTATAAAATCATTTTATTGAGATTCTAAAGACAGCAGTAATGAAAGTTTAACTTGTTTTGACTAGACAAAGTGCCACACAATCACTCCTTACTGATAATGATAGTTCTACCCTACTTTGGTGACATGTATATTTATTTCTGTTTTTCTCTTATAAAAATTCCTTCTGGAGCGCCCACTGTGGCACAGCGGGAGTGGCTGCATTTTGGGAGCACAGGGATATGGTTTCAATCCTGGCCCGGCATAGTGGGGATTAGGATCCAGCATTGCTTTAGGTTAGGTCAGGACTGTGGCTCGGATCAGATCCCTGGCCTGGGAATTCCATATACTGCAGGGTGGCCAAAAGTGGAAAAAAAAAAATCTTTCCTACCAGTGCTAGGAATCACTTTTCCTTGAAACAGCTCTTCCTGTTTTGGACCCTTGATGACTCCTAATCTTAGAAAGGATGTGTGTGGAATGGGATTTATGGGAGTTGTTGTCAACAAACAACTGTATCTTATCTGTTTGGCTTTCTCTATGTAGTTTAGTATCTTTCTTATTTCAAAGATCCAGTAATTTACCTCTAGGCATTTGATTTTTATCTAGGTGAATTATTTAATATGAATTAGAGGAGATTGTGGTTCTCTGTTAGTGTGTGAATCTTATAGTAGCTTTGCTGACTTGGGAGTGGTCATCCTCGTATCATTGTAATGTTTCCTGGGGGAAATTGTGAACCTCCTGTTTTTATTTTGTGTACCTGATTTTGTTTGGATTTACTGTATATCAGTGTAATGTAGCAATACTTATGTTATTAAGAACAATCTTGTGACATGTTTATTTTTCTCATTTTACAGATGAGGAAACTGAGGCTTGGTGAAGTTACGAAACTTGTCCAAAGTCACACAGCTTGTAAAGGGCACAGCCAAGATTCAGAGCCAGGTCTGTCCAACTTCAAAATTCTTAATTCATGGCCATGAGACTTTGAAATAGCAGTGAAATATCAACCTATGATAAGTTGTATTTTATCAATATTGCTTAATTATCATTTCTCTTACTGATAAATTACTTAATAGTGAGTTTTTTTTATCCATAATAATTGTATATATCTTTTAATATTATGAAAAGAAGTATAGTGATTGAGGGTCTGGGTTCTGGAGACAACTACTTGGGCATGAATCCCTAAGGTTCTCCACTTAGTTGTGTGACATTGGAAAGTAACTCAGCTTTTCTGTACCTCAGTTTTCCTATCTGTAAAATGGTAACAATATTACTGTCTACATGATAGGGTTATTGTGAAGATAAATGATTTAATGTATACAAAGCATTTATAACAGTGCCAGGTACACTTGATAAATGTTTGATAAATGTTACCTATTAGTATTATGATTTCCTAGCCACCAGTAAAGCAGATGATCATTATTTCTAATTCAGTATTAGGAAATTTGGATAAAGCAAAGTTTAAGAAGTAATCTATTGCAAAACTTAAGTAAATCAAAATTAAATTTGAGTAAGTTAGACCTAAAGAAAATCATACATTTGATCAAGTTGTAAAGCAGACTGGACAACTGCTTATAGGTCTTAAATATACAAGGGTATTATATGTATAAGGATGACACAGAGGTCCACTAGAGGTACCCTTTGAGCCCAGTATGATTATTGTATTATAAATATGTTTTGTCTGTTTTCCTCTTGTAAGTGAAATTTGTTATCTGAATAAGTGTTTACATTTTTAGGTGACTTCTAAGGAGATGGTGCTTTGGCAATATTCGTAGCTGATTATCAAGAATGAAAACATTATATATGATGGAAATGTTGGCAACATTTCATCACTTGCAGCAGTGGTTATTAGAATTTACATTGTGGTGAATGTGCACTCTGATTGACCTTTAAACTCATGGGACCATAGCACATTTACTGAGAAATCAGCCATGTACTGATTATGTTCTCTTCGTTCATACTTGTTCATTGTAGCTGTCAGCATTCTGAAGTACCATATCAACTCTTACTATGTTTGTTTTTTTTTTTTTTTTTGTCTTTTTAGGGCCACACCTGCGGCATATGGAAGTTCCCAGGCCAGGGGTCGAATTGGAGCTATAGCTGCTGTCCTACACCTCAGCCACAGCAACACAGGATCCAAGCTGTGTCTGTGACCTGCACCACAGCGCACAGCAACGCTAGATCCTTAACCCGCTGAGCAAGACCAGGGATCGAACCTGCGTCCTCATGGATACTGGTCAGATTCGTTTCTGCTGAGCCACGATGGAAACTCCTCTAGGTACAATTTAGTTAAAGTAAATTACCTGTAATTAGTGCCTAATAAGTTTATACAAATTGGAAAAATATCCATAAAGGGGAGTAATTTAAGTTACATAAAAAAACTCAAAAGCTGTTATTAAAAAACAGCAATTACATGGGCCCAGTATCTCAGTAGTTTTTAATCTACACATGCATTTAATTTATTTTCTTTATTTTATGATATTGAGCCTTTCTGTCCTTAAACATCATGTCTCTAGTTATTTAGATATTTAAAAATATCTTTCAGTAAAATGTCTTTTTCTCCATAAAGTTCTCTCAAGTCTCTTAAATTTAATTATTGGATACATTATTTCTTGTTACTACTTTAAGTAGTAGATTTTCTCCTTTTTTCTCATTTTTTATTGGCTGATATAAGTTTTTTGCTTAGCCACCTTACTAAAATATGATGATGGCAACTGTGTCTTCCTTTCCAGTGCTTATACTATTTCTTTTTCTTGCCTTACTATTCTTGTTAGGACTTCAAATGTAGTATTGTCCTTACTTAATTTTGGTATCCCAGTTATGCCAACCTCAGAGTGAGTGGAGAATAATCCCCCCCTCCCTGAAAGGATTTACATAAGACTGGACTAATATACTTTTTGAAAGTTTAGTTGAATTTCTGTCTCACTATCTTTGCCTTATTTTTTTTTGGGGGGGAGGTATGAGCTTAGTATTTTGTGGGGAAATATGTATTCAATTTTCTAAATGGTTTTATTGAGGATTTCTCTTTATAGTTAAGTCAGTTTTTGGAAGGTTTTTTTTTCATTTTTAGGAATCCATCCATTTTGTCTGAATTGTTAAAGTATTTGGCATAAAATTGTTTAAAACATTCTTCTGTTATCTTTTAAATTTCTGTTTTCTAAGTATTTAATTTCTCTTTTATTGCTAATATTTTTGTACCTTCCGTTTTTTCCTTTATCAGTCTTATTAGAGGTTTTATATATTTTCTTAGGCTTATCAAAAAGCCAATGCTGGACTTTGATTTTCTCTATTATATGTTTTAAATTTCATTAATTTCTGTCCTTTCTCCTTTCTTCATTTTTAATGGAAAAGCAGTATCTAATATGAGGGCACTGGGGTCTCTCCCAGTTTCTAAGGACAGGATTTCATTAGGCCTTAAGAACAGCTGGAACTAGGACTTACAATACTACTAGCACCTTACTTCTTCCTCTTTCCTTTATGAATCTGTTTCTTTCTCTTTTGCTGTCAATTGGCTTTTCTTTTTTTTTTTTCTAACGGCTGCACCTGTGGCTTATAGAAGTTCCCAGGCTAGGGTCAAATTGGAGCTGCAGCTTACAGTGACGCCAGATCCCCAAACCATTGAGTGAGGCCAGGGATCAAACCCCCATCCCTCATAGACAGTATATAGGATTCTTAACCCACTTAGCCTCAGTAATAGCTCCCATCAAATAACTTTTCTAACTCTTCAGTTTATATGGTGAAAACGAGCAAATTATTTGATGTCAATCCCAGCTTGGTACGTTCTTAATTCCTTTAGGGATTTCAGATTTTTCCATCTGGGTTACCTTCTTTCTTTTTGAAAAATATTTTTCTTTAGCATTTTCTTTAATAGGATTTTCTGTTGTAAAATCTGTGTGTTTTTTTTTTTTTGTCTGAAAGCGTCTTTACCATCCTCATTCTTTTTTCCCCCCACATAACCATGTTTTCTAATATAAATGTTTAAAACTATATATTTGTGGGAGTTCCCATCGTGGCGCAGCAGTTAACGAATCTGACTAGGAACCATGAGATTGCAGGTTCGATCCCTGGCCTTGCTCAGTGGGTTAACGATCTGGCGTTGCCGTGAGCAGTGGTGTAGGCTGCAGACGCAGCTTGGATCCAGCATTGCTGTGGCTGTGGTGTAGGCCGGCAGCTACAGCTCAAATTAGCCCCCTAACCTGGGAACCTCCATATGCCATGGGTGCGGCCCTAAAAAAGACCAAAAAAAAAAAAAAGAAAAAAACCTAAATATTTGTAAGTGGCTCATGAGGTTTGAAATGGAATGTTTTAATTATTAACTACAGATATTTGACATTCTTTTTTTTTTAATGTATATTATTTTCCATCATGGTCTATCCCAGGAGATTGGAGATAGTTCCCTGTGCTATACAAAGGACCTTTTTATCTGTCCATTCTAAATGTAATTACTTTAGATATTTAAGATTTTTAATTTGCTGTTGTTCTTTTCAGTTAAGCTTGCCTCTTTAAGCCATTGCCTAGGATCTCAAGTCAATTAGGAATTTTATTTTTTTTTAATATATTTATTTTTTTGCCTTTTGTCATTTCAGGGCCGCACCCGCGGCATGTGGAGGTTCCCAGGCTAGGGGTCTAATCGGAGCTGTAGCCACTGGCCTACACCACAGCCACAGCAACGCAGGATCCGAGCCGCGTCTGCAACCTACACCACAGCTCACAGCAACGCCAGATCGTTAACCCACTGAGCAAGGGCAGGGATCGAACCCGCAGCCTTGTGGTTCCTAGTCGGATTCGTTAACCACTGCGCCACGACGGGAACTCCAGTTAGGAATTTTAAAATAGATTTTAAAAAACTTTATCTTTTTGTAATATATAACTCACCTTACACACACACACACACACACACACACACACACACACACACACACGAGTTCCCATTGTGGTTTAAGAGTATTGAACCTGACTAGTATCCATGAGGATGTGGGTTCGATCCCTGACCTCATTCAGTGGGTTAAAGATCTGGTGTTGCCTTGAGCTGTGATGTAGGTCACAGATGTGGCCCTGATCTGGCATTGCTGTGGCTGTGGTGTAGGCGGCAGCTGCAGCTACGATTCAGCCCCTAGCCTGGGAACTTACATATGGCTTGGATGTGGCCCTAAAAAGACACCAAAAAACTGCACAGGATTTTCAGTTTGTATATAAGAGACACACAAGGTGATTTAGAAAAGCTAAAAATATAGGGATGGGCAGAGAAATACAAGGCAAGTGGAAACAATAAAGGAAGGGTTGCTCTGTGACCAGTCTTTTCAGTGGCTTTTTCTCCTCTTCCTGATAACAGACTTTAATAAATAACCAATATTCTATATCGTTGAGATGTTTTGAGGAGGTCTCAAAAAGAATTATTTTGTGTTGATTGTGGAATGATAATTTTCTTTTTCTTTCTTCTCCCCCTCCCCCTCCCCCTTCTTTTCCTTCTCTTCCTTCTCTTCTCCCTTCTCTTCTTCCTTTTTCTTCACATTTTAACATATCTAAACTGGGATGTATCTCTCCTATTGGGCTGCTTCTTAGTATTGATGATATTTCATAATTGATGAATGATTATTAACAGTTAATTTTGGCAGCATATTTTCTCTTTTGGAATATAAAATAATGTTATATCTTGCAATTGATGGTATCAGAGCTTTGATGAAATATACATTTTTACATGCATACCATGATTCTTCATCCTACCCCTCCCTCTGCTTAAGATGCCCCTTTTTTGGTCTCTCCCATCCTATGCTTATATCATTCAAGACCTTAAGGGAGGAAATAATTCTAATTTTCTTTTCCTGCTCCTCTTCTTGGGGCACCTAGCACAATACTTTGTTGGACATAGGGTTGTATTTAATTAATAATTAAGGGAAATATGTAGGTATAAGAATCACAGCATAGACTATAACACATTTATACCCGTGACCAGTTTTTTAGCTTCTTGGTGAGAAGAGATTAATACCTATATTAGTTAAGATTATATTGATATAAAGAATAGAACCCAGGAGTTCCCTTCGTGGCACAGTGGAAACGACTCTGACTTGGAACCATGAGGTTGCAGGTTCGATCCCTGGCCTTGCTCAGTGGGTTAAGGATCCGGCATTGCCGTGAGCTGTGGTGTAGGTCGCAGATGTGGCTCGGATCCCATGTTGCTGTGGCTCCGGTGTAGGTCAGTGGCTATAGCTCTGATTGGACCCCTAGCCTGGGAACCTCCATATGCTGCGAGTGCGGCCCCAAAAAGTCAAAAAAAAGAAAAGAAGAAGAATAGAATAGAACCCAGTGCTTCCTACATTAAGTTAGAGGCGTTTAGTCATCTGATGATGTTTAAGAAAGAGTTTAACCAATGAAACAAAAAAAGGTAATTAAAAATATAAAACATTGTGACGGGAATGAAACAAGTACTAACAACAGTAATTATTGAGGATGGTGCTTAGGAGAAGAAGGCCTCATTAATGAGGTGACGTTTATGTTGAGACTTGAAGTTTGAGTAGAAGATAGAAGTTCTTGAAGTTCTGAGAGAAAAGCATTTCAGACAGAGGGAAACAGCAGGCCAAAAGTGGGAAAGAGCTCCCAGTTAACTGAAAGAATAATTGAGGAGAGCGCCACCTCAAGGTGAGAGAGGCTGACAAGGACTGTATCTCAATATGCCACCATATACAGTGCATTTGTAAAGTGCTGGCCACTCACTGTTCCAAGCACTTGAGCAGTGTGAAGTTTTGTCATACTGACTCTCTGAATGCCAAGTTTGGATTTAATTTGAATATGTGTTGGGAAGCCATGAACTATTACTCCGAGCCAGGATCCATTTTTAAAGATTACACTGGCTACTTTGTACACAGTTGATCAGAGGGTGAGAGTAGAGGAAGTACAAATAAATATTTGTATTATATTAGTCAGGTAGGAGAAGCAGTTGTCTTGGACCATGGTTCTGATGGTGGACATGAAGAGCAGTGGACAGATTTAAGATATGTTTAGAAGTCTTGTTTTGATGGCTTAGATAGGGGGAGAGGGTTGTGAAGGAAGGGCAGAAGTCAGAGAGGGTTAAAGAATTGAAGAGATGATATATGTAGATCTTTTGTGAAGTTATTTGTCAGTAAAGAGGAGCAGAGCCATTTTTAACCTTATTTCTATAATTTTCCCAGTGGCATTTTCTGTCTCTCTTTCTTAAATTCTTGGAACCAAATATATTTTTATTCTAGTCTGCCTCTCCAGATTCCAGCACCTTTTTCTCATCCCACACTTGACAGATGCTTAGAAGAGGAAAGTCAGTTAAAAAGTAGGCTAGCATTCTCAGCATTTCTGCCCTTTTTCTTCAAGATGTTCCTTGCTAAATCGGTCCTTGTTATATCAGAGCAAAACCATTTTGTTCTAGAAGTAAAGGTTTAATTCTTGAAGGAACATCATCTTAATAAAATCTGTTATGGAGTTGGGGTGATGGTCATATGTATTTTTTTCTGTTAATTCTTAACATACTTTAAAAGATAAAGATAAGTATAGAAGCCATAGCTTCTTAAAAAATATTTCATAAATATGTGTAGGTTCTGCTTTTGAAGCCACCTTTGACTGCAATTTTAAGTAGATAAGAGTCTTTCCTCATTTTATGAAGGACTTTAGTTTTCCATTATTTTTAAGGAGTGAATAAAGAAGCCAGTATCAAAACAGAAAAGAGTTTTGTGGTCAAGATGAGTGAGAAGATGAAAATTAGTGAGGCAGAAACGTAAAATTAAGACAGATAATAGTTAATGATCACAAAATGCTGGTCCTTAACTTTGGGGTAAATTTAAATTTAAATCAGTGGTCCTTAAATTTGGGGTAAAGAATCCTTTGAGATTCCAATGAAACTTGAAGAATCTGGTATCAGAAAGTGCACAGACACATTTGCATTCAGATTTCTACATAATCTTAGGGCACTGCTAAATCTGAAGAGCCTGCTGGGTACATAATGCCCTGGACAAGAACACATGGTCTCAGTGGTAATCAGGGCTGAGGAGTAGTTTATGGCTGGAGAGCTTAGACGTTCAAACTGTGGCAGTGGCAGACTCAATTTGTTTTTATAGTTGGTTTTTTTTTTGTCTTTTTGCCTTATCTAGGGCCGCACCCACTGCGCATGGAGGTTCCCAGGCTAGGGGTCTAACAGGAGCTGTAGCTGCCGGCCTTTGCCACAGTCACAGCAGTGCGGGATCCAAGCCACGTCTGCAACCTACACCACAGCTCACGGGCGATGCCGGATCCTTAACCCACTGAGCAAGGTCAGGGATCGAACCCGCAACCTCATGGTTCTTTGTCAGATTCGTTAACCACTGAGCCATGACGGGAACTCCTGTTTTTATAGTTTTTTTTAAACCTTTGGTCTGACAGCTGACAAAATAATTTTTAGCTATTGGAAATTATTCTGTTGTTAATTTTTTTTTCTTTGAAAGTGCCATAGACGGCAGGGTTTTCTGAAATACAGTATTCATGATACCCTAACATATGAAATTTGCTAATAAGAAAAATTGACGTGAAATATAAACAAATTTCAAATTTACTGATACCTAGGATTATTCAGGAGCTGAATAAATGTTTCCTTTTGTAAGTCAGTTTGAAAAACTAATAAACCCTTTATTTTCTCTACTTTTCCATGGCTCTGTTTGTAAGGTAACTTTCTTACAAAACCGATCATGAACTTTTTAAAATGAATTTTATTAGTCCTGTAAATTAAATATCATATTTATTTCACTGTTGGCAATGAAGCTATAGTTTGTTACTGCTCATTTGGCTCAGTGCCTAAGTAAGACACTGAACTAATGTTAAACCTTGTTATAAATTATTTCCTGTTAGGCAAATTATGCCAGTTAGACCAATATTTAATTAAATCCCAAATTCTTAGGATTCATTGATTTATTAGGGGACTGACTAGATGACCTACCTTTAAGTCCTTTGGCCATGCTGAGAGTCTAGAATTCCTTACATTTTTTCACTTACTTAGCTTGATGAAATAAAAGGATTTTTTTTCCTTTGCTCTAAATCTTTAAAACAAGTTTCACATCATGAGAACAAGTGGAAATCAAAGAAGGAAAATTCAGGAGTTCCCATCGTGGCTCAGCAGAAGCGAATCCAACTAGGAACCATGAGGTTGTGGGTTCAATCCCTGGCCTTCCTTAGTGGGTTAAGGATCCGGCGTTGCCGTGAGCTGTAGTGTAGGTTGCAGATGCGTCTCGGATGTAGGCTGGCAGCTGTAGCTCCGATTAGACCCTTAGCATGGGAATCTCCATATGCTGAGGGTGTGGCCCTAAAAAGCAAAAGAAAAAAAATAAATACTTTGGGTGTAATAGTCTACTTTAACAATAATATAATATATGATATTTTTAGGTTAGATTTTTAATGATGGAACAAATACATTATCAGTATTATTATTATTGGCAGATGGACAGTTGATAGACTTTTTTTTTCTTGTAACTGTCCCTGTAGAATTCTGAATCAGATATACTCACATTCAACCATTTGTTCAGAGAATAGTAAAATAAAAGTGGGAGTTAAAAACAATTTAATTCATCTTTCTTCTTGGTGAGATGCTACTGTACAGTGTTTTTTTGGCCACCTGCGGCATACGAGGTTCCCAGGCCAGGGATCATATCCGAGCCACAGCTGTGGCAGTGTTGGATCCCTAACCCACTGTACCAGGCTAGGGATCAAACTCGAGTTCCAGTGCTCCCAAGATGCTGCTGATCCTGTTTCACCACAGTGGGAGCTCCAACTATATGGTGTTTTTGTGCCTCCCATAGTGTGAGTGGGCTATGTGGTTCTAGTGCTGCATAGGTATTTTTCTCACAGCATAGCTCCTAAACATAAGTGAGCTACTTCAGTTGTGTTCAGTTGAAAACAGCAAACTGTTCCATATAGAAAAAAATCCTTGGATGTGTTGGATTCATTGCAAGATAGTGTTCCACTGTACTTTTTGGTCGATGTAAAGTATTCCCAGAGTTCCTTGGTGGTCTAGCAGTTACAGGATCCAGCATTGTCACTGCTGTGCCTAGGGTCACTGCTGTAGTGCAGGGTTGATCCCTGGCCTGGGAACTTCCTCGTGCCACAGGCACGACAAAAAAAAAGTATTTCCAATGTTATTTTGAATTTATATGATTTTTGCTTTTAGTGCTATCTTTAGAATTCAACCCTGTAAGATTACAGTCTCCTCAAAATAGAAGTTTAGCTTATCTGAGGATATTTGTGAATTTATTATTTTTTTCAGATATTCAGAATGGTACCCCTGGTTTTATATTTTAGTTTATGTATTGTTATATTTGGAGCCAAGTAATACTATTCTAACAATCATACTAAATTTATAATTTTTCACTAACTTGATTTTTTTTTTCTTTTTTAAAGGGAAGCAGTCATAAGGTCAAGTTTCCTGACTGTTCTTGTCTTACTTCCTATGTATATCAGGTAAGTACTTGATGTGCTATGTATATCAAGTATGTCTTATCTTACTTCCTATGTATATCATGGGGTCAAGTTTCTTGACTGTGTCTTGTCTTACTTCCTGTGTATATGAAGTTTGGGGTTTTTTTCCTCCATAGTGAATTTTCTAAAGCATACCCCTGTCTTATCTAATTTTCTTTATAATTCATATACAAGAGAGGCCTAAACTTAAAGTGAGACTTAAATTTTGTAACTAAATGTGACTTGTTCTTCTTACCCTTTGTTAAATGTCTCATAATTGTATGTGTATATCTCCCCATCTCTATCCTCAAAAGATTTTAAGTGAAGAGTTGATGTATACAAAAGAGTACACGTATCATATGTAGGTTATAGAACACAATGAAATCAAAACTTGTGTATCTTCCCAGCTTAATAATTAGGGCATTGCGAATTTCCTTGTGGTTTAGCAGGTTAAGGATCCAGCATTGTCACTGCAGTGGCTTGGGTTGGTGCTGTGGTGTGGGTTAGTCCCTGGCTGGGAAGCTTTCACATGCCGTGCACGCAGCCAAGAAAAAAAAAAAGTTTTTAAAATTAAAGTATTACTCATACTAAGTGAATGAAGTAAGTCAGAAAGAGAAAGACAAATACCATATGATACCACTTATATGTGAAACCTAAAATGTGACTCAGATGAACTTATCTGTGAAACAGAGAACAGACGTGGTTGCCAAGGAGCGGGAAAGGGGTGGATTGGGAGTTTGGGGATAATCAACAAGGTCCTCCTGTATAGCACAAAGAACTATATTCAATATCCTATGATAAACCCTGATGGAAAAGAATGTGTGTGTGTGTGTGTGTACAACCTAATCACTTTGCTGTATAGTAGAAATTAACACAACATTGTATATAAACTATATTTCAATAAAATAAACTTAAAATTAGGTCATTATAGGAGTTCCTGCCGTGGTACAGTGGGATTGATTGGTGGCATCTCTGGAGCACCAGGACACAGGTTTGATCTTCTGTAGCACAGTGGGTTAAAGGATTCAGCGTTGCCGGAGTTTTGTTGTAGGTTGCAGCTGTGGTTCATGTCTGATTCCTGGCCCAGGAACTCCATATGCTGTTGGATAACCAAAAAAAAAAAAAAATTAGAGCACCACTAAAACTTGACATTCCCCACGTGAACCTTTCCCAGTTATGTCCCTCTTTCTCTTCTCTTCTCCTTTTTGCCTTTAATTATGTTTATTGTTCTCTTCTTTTTCTTTCTAGTTTTGCTAATTGTATGCATATCCCTAAATGTTATCATGTTTAGTTTTGGATATTTTTGAGATATAATGTTGGGGGACTAAGAGCACAGACTCTGTCTGGCTCCATGCAAATCTGCCACTTACTAATCATTACTTAACTTCTCATTGCCTCTGTCCTCATCCATGAAACAGAGAGTAAAAATAGAATCTACCTAATAAGGCTATTGTAAGAGTGAAATGAGTCCTTATATGCAAAGTGCACAGTGTACAGTGCCTGGTACACAGACTGTTTGAGTGTTAGCTGTTGTTAGTATTTGTATAAAGGAATCATAAGATAAAAAATTTGCTTCTCTCCTCCCTCAGCTTTATCAATTTGAGACTCATCCATGTTAATTGTTATAGCTGTCATTCATTTTTACTTTTTTTTATTGACATCTTTTTTTGTGGGTTTTTTTTGGCCATGCCCACGGCTTGTGGAAGCTCCTGGGTCAAGGATTGAGCCTGAGCCACAGCAGTGATGATGATGATGAGTCCTTACCTGCTAGGCCTTCAGGGAACTCCCTTTTTCTCTTGATTAATTCACTTTCTGAGGTATTTGTTTTGTTTTTATCTTTTTAGGGCTGCACCCACAGCATGCGGAGGTTCCCCGGCTAGGGGTCTAATCAGAGCTGCAGCTGCCGGCCACAGCCACAGCCACGCCAGATCCAGACAGCGTCTGCGATGTACACTACGGCTCACGGCAGCGCCAGATCCTTGACCCACTGAGCGAGGCCAGGGATTGAACCTGCAACCTCATGGTTCCTAGTCAGATTCATTTCCGCTGCACCACGACAGGAACTCTACTTTCTGAGTTTTAAATTTACTTCTTATTAAGGTATCTTTTTAATTTCTGCATGGTGTTCTAATGTGTGAGTAGTCTATATTTCTCTCTTCTGTTGATGGATAATTAGATTCTAGTGTTTGTTATTTTACTGTTACAAACAGTGAACACAGACACTATCTTGCACACCTTCTTGTCACATATGTAAGAGTTTTTCTGGAATACACACCGAAAAATTTTACTGCTGAGAGTTGTAAGGGTGTGTTGCATGTTCAGTTGTCCTAGGTGATGCCGGATTACTTTCCAAAATGGCTGTTCTCCTATTTATGTGCTCCAGTTTAGGCTTCTATAAGAATATCAGAGTATCTGTTGTCTTGTTCTTTAATATTTTTAAACTGAGAGATGTGAAATGATGTATGTAGTAGGTTTGTTTGGTTTGGCTTCACTTGGTTTGGTTTTGGCTGCACCTGCGGCATGTGAAAGTTCCCAAACCAGGGGTCTAACTGTACCACAGCAGTGACCCAAGCCGTTGCAGTGAAAATGCCAGATCTTTCTTTCCTTTTTTTTTAATGGCTACTCCCTTGGCACATAAAAGTTCCCAGGCCAGGAATATCGTCCAAGCCACAACTGTGGCAACACCAGATCCTTTAACCCACTGAACAGGGCTGGAGATCAAACCAGTGTCTCTGCAGTAACCCACATTACTGCATTCAGACACCCACATTACTGCAGTCAGATTATTCACCCACTGTGCCACAGTAGGAACTCTGACAATGCCAGATCCTTTTGATTTGCATTTTCCTGAATATTGATGATGATGGTGTTGAGAATTTTGTTTGTGTGTTTATTGGCTGTTTCTGTTCTTTTGTAAAGTGTATATTTTGCCCATTTTGTATTGCTGTTTGATTTTAAACCAAAATTTAATTTGCTTATTGAATTTTATAGAAATTCTTTAACTGTTTGGATACTAACTTTTATTTGCTTATTTGTTTGTTTGGCTTTTTAGGGCCGCACCCTTGGCATATAGAAGTTCCCAGGCTAGAGGTTGAACTGGAGCTACAGCTGCCGGCCTACACCACAGCCACATCAACACGGGGGGATCCAAGCTGCATCTGTGACCTACACCACGATGCCGGCTCCCCAACCCACTGAGCAAGGCCAGGGATCGAACCCACATCCTCATGGATATTAGTCATATTTGTTTCCACTGTACCGCAGTGGGAACGCCTAATGTTTTATTTATATGTGTGGCATGTATTCTCCTAGTTTGTGGCTTGTCTTTCATTTTCAGGTGGATGATGTTTTTCACACATTTACAGATTGGAGGGAATTCTTTTGCTAGACCAGTGTTTTGTTTGAGATGGTTAAAATATAGTTCCCAGAATACTTAAACCATACTTTTAAAAGTTAGTTTTGGGGGAGTTCCTGGTGACACAGCATTTAAGGCTTTGATGTTGTCATTGCTGTGGCTTGGGTTTGATCCTTGGCCCAGGAACTTTCACATGCTGTAGGCATGGCCAAAAAAAAAAAGTGAGATTTGTGCAGTCTTCCTCAGTAATCCATTCCAATGTAAATAACCACTAGAAAGAAAATATCAGAGTTCTGTCTCGGCTCAGTGGAAACGAATCTGACCACCATCCATGAGGACACAAGTGGGTTAAGGTTCCGTTGTTGCCGTGAGCTGGGGTGTAGGTCAAAGATGCAGCTCGGATCCTGCGTTACTGTGGCTGTGGTGCTGGCTGGCAGCTATAGCTCCATTTGACCCCTAGCCTGGGAACCTCCATATGCCGCAGGTGTGGCCCTGAAAAGACAAAAAAAAAAAAAAAGTCTTGTTATAGAATTATTGACCAATAGCTCTTATATATTAATATAAAAGTTTTTTAATATTAAAATAATCCAACTTTATAACTATAAAGCTGACTGCGTATGCTACTTTGATAAGCCATTTTTAGAAATTATACTTTTTGTCACAGTAATTCTTCCTCTTTTCAGTTTTATTACATTTTTCCAACAGGTTAGGCTATTTCCAGTTTGTAGCTTACAATGCAAAACACAATTATTGTTTTTTTATTCTCTGTTAGAGAAGTTTTGTTTGTTTAAAGACATGGTAGTAGTACACCTTACATGACTGAATAGGCCATAGAAGGAGATTCTTTTAGGTTACCTCCGTAGTTGGTGAGTACAAGTCAGATGAAACTTTTTATAGAGAACTCATTTAGAAAGCTTCGCTTTATTTGGAGTTTGACTTTGCTGTTCTTTGTATATGAGTTTTGCGGGGAGCACTTAGGAACTGATCCTATAGTTAGTTATATCTCTTCCCTTAAATGTGGGTTTCATGTGGTTAGGGACTGTAATTTCTTTCTTTGCCTTTTTTTTTTTTTTTAGGGCCACACTGGTTCCCAGGCTAGGGGCATATGGAGGTTCCCAGGCTAGGGGTCAAATTGGAGCTGTAGCCATGTGCCTACGCCACAGCCATGCCAGATCTGACCTTGTCTGCAATCTATGCCACAGCTCACAGCAATGCTGGATCCTTAACCCAGTGAGCAAGGCTAGGGATTGAACCTATGTCCTCATGGATCTCAGTCAGATTCGTTTCACCTGAGCCACAATGGGAACTCCCATAATTTCTTAACAATCTATAAACTTTCACGTGAAACACCTGTTATTGTACCATTCACAGTAGAGGTCTAATATTTATTATTTCTCCTTTTTTCTTTCCTGGGTAGAGGAAATTACTGCATGTGCCTATAATCCTTCATACACTCATATATTTAGATATTGTTCAAGAAATGTATTTATCTTGTCAAGCGTGAGGTTAATTACCATGAAAAGAAAAATATGATAATTTAGCTGATCTTTTTTTTTTTTTTTGGTTTTTAAGGGCCACACACATGGCATATGGAGGTTCCCAGGCTAGGGGTTGAATCCAAACCGTAGATGCCGGCCTACGCCACAGCCACAGCAATGCCAGATCCAAGCCATGTCTGGGATTTACACCACAGCTCATGGCAACGCCGGATCCTTAAGCTGCTGAGCAAGGCCAGGGATCGAACCTGCATACTCATGGATAGTAGTCAGGTTTGTTAATCACTGAGCCATGATGGGAGCTCCCTTTAGCTGCTCTTTTGATTGATATTATAGATAAGACTTCCTATTTGAAACAATTAAGTAAATGCTTTGTTTTGGAAAACTGTGTTTAATTCCAGTCGTGGAATTTAATACCTTTCTTCCATTTAAATAGTCTAAATCTGATTTCAACGTATCACTGAATAATGTGTCTTCCTAGAGCTGAAACAAGATTCAGGATCACTTCTACCATTAACCGTCTGGATCCAGTTCACTCTCATTTGCTGGATTATTATAGTAGCCTCCTAATTTTTTCCCTGCTTTCATCCTTCAACGCATTCTTAACCCAACAGCCAAACATAAAATGTAAGTGCTTCCTTTTAAAACCCTCCAGTGGCTCCCCATTTCTCTCAGAGGAAAAATCAAAATGTTTGGCCTATATGGTTCTACATTACTTTGCCCTGTGTAACCCATATGGTCTCATGTCTCCTATTATCTTGTCTTCATTTTGCATTGGAAACGTTGGCCTTCTTTCTGTTTGTCAAACACTAGGCAAGCGTCAGGAGCTTTGCATTGATTATTTTCTTTCTCTGGAGCTCTCATCCTAAAAGTGCATGGCTTACTTTTTTACCTTCTTCAGTTCTTTGCTCAAGTGTTAATTTCTTAATTTAAAATTTTATCCCTGGGAGTTCCTGTCGTGGCGCAGCGGTTAACGAATCTGACTAGGAACCATGAGGTTGCAGGTTTGATCCCTGGCCTCGCTCAGTGGATTAAGGATCTGGCGTTGGCGTGAGCTGTGGTGTAGGTTGCAGACGCAGCTCGGACCCCATGTTGCTGTGGCTGTGGTGTAGGCTGGCAGCTGTAGGTCTGATTAGACCCCTAGCCTGGAAACCTTCACATGCCGCGGGTGTGGCCCTAAAATAACGAAAGACAAATAAATAAATAAATAAATAAATAAATAAATAAAATTTTATCCCTGCCTCCAGAGTTTCTAATCCCCCTCTTAAGCCTATTCATTTTTTTTCTGCACAGCATTTACCACCCTTTAACATACCACATAGTTGATGGTATGTGGGTAAATGTTTGATAGCTAGTCCTTCGAGTGTAATTCCAACATGAGTGATGGTTGGTATTTTTGCTTATTTAATGAGAAAGATGCAAATGGAACAATGAAAGTGTGTGTCAAAATTTCACTCATTTGTCAGTGACGTGAGAGATTTGCTGAATTAGATAGCATTTTTCAAATACTAGAAGTATAATTCCTCAGATATTTTTGTTCTATTCATAATGTAATGGTTATAGACACCACACACATTTTTTTGGAGCAACTGTTATATATTTTCCTTATCTTTTTAAACAATGGCCTTATTGGGATATAAACCACATACCATAAATATAGCCCTTTAAAGTATAAAATTTAGAGGTTTTTAGTGTATTCACAGAGTTTTGCAACCATCACCACTATCTCATTCCAGGACAGTTTCATCACTGCCAAAAGCAAATCCCATGACCATTAGCATTCACTTCATTTCGTCCTACCCCCAGACCCTCCCAACCACTAATCTACTTTATGTCTTTATGGGCTTGCCTATTCTGGACATTTCATATAGATGGAATCAGATACTATATGGCTTTTGGTGTTTGTTTTTTCCTCTTATTATACTGTTTTCAAGGCCCATCCATGGTGTAACCTGTATCAATACTTCATTCCTTATTATTGCCAAAAATATTACGTAGTATGGATGTGCAGTATTTTATTTATCCTTCATCAGTTACTGGATTTTTTGGAATGTTTCCACTTTTTGTCTGTTGAGAATAATGTTGTTATGAACATTCATTTACAAGTTTTTGTGTGGACGTAAGTTTCCAGTTCTTTTGGTTATGTATCTAGGACTAAAATTGCTGGGTCATGTGATAACTCTGTTTTTAACTTAGGAACTGCCAAACTGCATTGCAAAGTAGACACCACACACTTTTAAGTTCATTCTGCATTGTAACATTTTTTCCGTCTATTCCTTAGAACAACATAGTCATGAAACAGTAGATCAAGCAATGATTGGTAGTTTTTGCCAAATTCCATAATGTAAAGATTTTCACCATGGCTAATTTCAAGCTATCAACATGAAGTCATTGAACATGACATTGAAGAGATGTGTAATAGCCCAGCATTACATAGTATTTCTACTAGATGGATACAAAATCCTAAATAATCCCAAGAATATAGATAATAGTAAAATGTATAAAACAAAAAAAGTGATGAGTTTTTAACATTTATTACCTGTGTTTTAAAGTAACTCATTTAATTATAAGTTTAAGTAATTTAATTTGTAATAGTGGGTATGTTTAACATTCAGTTTACAAAGTTGAGTCTTGTCAGTAATCACACTGCTGTGAATAATCTAGCTATTTATTTTCTGTCCCCTTCATAGAGACAGAGTTTTTGATTTATATTGTTTCCTGCAGCATAGCATAGTAGGCAGTCAATAAATACTTGTTGAATAAATTTCAATTAAACTATTTGAAGTCTTTTATATAATAATTAAGATTGATGTAAACAAATATACTAGGTGCTGAGTGAAAAATATATTTTGCCTTCCAAGAAATGTAAACTTTTTTTTAATCAATTAAATTATAGTTGATTTATAGTGTTACGCCAGTTTCCACTTATAGCTGAGTTGAAGATTCAGTTATACACATCTGTACATTCTTTTTTAAATTAAATTCTTTATATAAGTTAATAATGGATAATTCTAGAGCAAAAAAATGAGTCAACCCTAGGATTAAAAACACCATCCATTGTTGCCAAAAATTTTTATTTCTAAAAAAATGTAATTCTTTTTTATATTATTTTCCATTATGGTCTATCCCAGGAGACTGAATATAGTTCCCATGCTATACAGTAGGACCTTGTTGTTTATCCGTTCTAAATGTAATAGCTTGCATCTGCTAACCCCAAATGCTTAGTTTATCCCTCTTCCTCCCCTGCTCCCCTTTGGCAACCACAGGTCTGTTCCCTATGTCTTTGACTCTGTTTCTGTGTTACAGATAGGTTCGTTTGTGCCATATTTTTAGATTCCATATATGTATATAATATTGTATTTGTCTTTCTCTTGCTGACTTATTTCACTTAGTATGATAATCTCTCGTTGCATCCATGTTGCTGCAAATGGCATTATTTCATTTTTTATGGCTGAGTAATATTCCGTTGTGTATATGTACCATATTTGCATCCATCCATCTGTCGATGGACATTTAGGTTGTTTCCATGTCTTGGCTATTGTGAATAGTGCTGCTGTGAATATAAGGGTGCATGTATCTTTTTGAATTAGAGTTTTGTCCAGATACATGCCCAGGAGTAGATTGCTGGATCATACAGTAATTCTATTTTTAGTTTTCTGAGGTACCTCCATACTGTTTTCCATAGGTTGTACCAACTTACATTCCCACCGACAGTGTAGGGGATTCCCTTTGCTCCACACACTCTCCAGCATTTTTTCTTTTTTCTTTTTATGGCTGTGTCCATGGCACATGGAAGTTCCCTGGCCAAGGGTTGAATCAGAGCTGCAGCTGTGGTCTACACCACAGCCACAGCAACACAGGATCCGAGCCGCACCTGCAACCTACACCACAGCTCGCAGCAATGCCGCATCCTTAACCCACTGGGTGAGGCCAGGGATCAAATCTTCATCTTCACAGAGACAAAGTCAGATTCTTAATCTTCCGAGCCACAACGGGGAGCTCCTCCAGCATTTGTTAATTGTAGACTTTTAATGATGGACATTCTGACCAGTATGAAGTGATACCTCATTGATGTTTTTATTTGCATAAGGGTTCCTTTTTTTTTTTTTTCTGGCTTCACCCAAGTCATGTGGGATTTCCTGAGCTAGGGATCAAACCCATAACACAGCAGAAAAGGTTCTTGAAGCAGTCTTATCCTGTCAGGAGAGCTATTTGCCCTGATGGACAAATTGTTTGCCCAGATTAATTAGTTTTCAAAACTTTCCTGACACCATAAAAAAGTAGTTTTGGCTTACAGTCCTCTCATCCTGGGCAAAATAATTTCCTGGAGCACATTGCATTATGTTGACTCAGTTAATTCATAGATTCCCTCAGTCTGTGTTTTGTTGATGCTGTTGCCTCTACCTGAAATATCTTTTCCCCTCCTACTCCCCTCAGTATGTAGCTAATTTTTGCTCTTTTAAAACTTAGTATCTCCCATAAGAAATGTTTCTTGAACCTATACCACTTCCAGACCATACTGTGCATAAAGCTGTTATTACATACTCCATATAGTGCAGAAATTAACCTTTTACTAGGGGAGAGAGCCACCTAAGGGAAGTTGTCTTGTTCTTATATCCACTAGAATTAATAACAGGGCTCACCCAGCACATGGTAAGTTTTCAAACAGTTTTTACTGACCCAAACAAATAGGGTCAGAGAAGGAGGATGTAAGAGATGGGAGCTAAGAAGTGATGATTTAACTTTAACGTGATTGTGGCAACATCGTTGCACCCAAATACAGAAATTTGAATAAGAGAGCAAGACTTCAAAATATAGTTGGGAAATGATCATGGTTGGGGGTATAGTTTGTGTTGATTATTTCTCCAAGGGTGATAGTGTAAATAAGAGAATACCAATTGAGGACTAATATTTGGGGAATACCCTCAGTGGAAAGAAGAAAGTAGAGAAAGCACTCAAAGTCATCAGTAGAAACTGGTGAAGAAGAGAAAACAGAGGAGCCTAGTATTGGGGCAGGATAAGAGAGGGAGGAAAGAAAGTATACAAAAGAGCTCGTATTATGGTGTCAAATTTTGCAGAGCATTTAAGGAATGGGAACTGTGAAAAGATTTTCTGAATTTGGCAATTAATTCAAGTAAACTTTGAAAATTCTAATAGAATGAGGATTTTTTTTTTAGAAATTTAGTTTGTAGGACAAAATGTTCTTAGTTTTTATACTTACAAAAATACATTATTTACCTTTGTTCAACCAGGACTTTCAGAAGGGGTATTGTTTTCTTTATTTGGGAGTAAAGTTCAGCTTTGTTGAGGAGCAATACTAAATGTTACTTTGATTTAATGTTTTCTATTTTTTTCTTGTTATCTGTATTTCCTCTGTAAGCAAAATCATTATATATAGATTACTTGAAAAACAGTATGGTGGAGTTCCCATCGTGGCGCAGCGGAAATGAATCTGACTAGGAACCATGAGGTTTCAGGTTCCATCCCTGGCCTCACTCTGGGTTAAGGATCTGGCTTTGCCGTGAGCTGTGGTGTAGGTCGCAGATGCGGCTCGGATCCCGCGTTGCTGTGGCTGTGGCATAGGCCAGCGGCTGTGATTGGACCCCTAGCCCAGGAACCTCCATATGCCGTGAGTGCGGCCATAAAAAGGACAAAAAGACAAAAGAAAAGAAAGAAAGAAAACAGAATGTTTTGTTTCTCCCTGGATGTAATACTTATTATCTTAATTATTAGTTTATTTTACAGGCCAGTGGTTGTAACTCATTAAGAAGTAAGAAGCAAGGTATTACCATGCATTTTCATTTTGCCAAGTTCATTTTAGAACTATTATTATTATTATTATGCTTTTTAGGGCCACACCCATGACATATGGACGTTCCCAGGCTAGGGGTCAAATCGGAGCTGCAGCTGCCAGCCTCAGCCACAGCCATAGCAGTGCAGGATCCAAGCCGCATCTGCGACCTACACTGCAGCTCACGGCAAAGTGCTAGATCCCTAACCCACTGAGCAAGGCCAGCGATCAAACCTGTATCCTCATGGATACTAGTCAGATTCATTTCCGCTGTGCCACAAAAGGAACTCCTAGAACTATTATTATTATATCAGTAATTTTCAAAAATTTTCTAGCATTGAAACCCTTTCTTAAACTTTTACATGGAACCCCAACATGTAAATCAGAGAAAGTGGACCCTGTCTGTTTAAAGCTGTGACAGGGACCTGAAGCCCCTCCTGAGAGTTGTGTCAAGTCTTCTAACCTCCTCTTTCCTTCCAAACAACTGGTGATCCCTGGGTCTCTTCTGTGGAACTCCTAAGAGCTTTCTAACACATAGTTCAAGAATCACTGATATGTAATACCCTTGATAGAAATGTAATGGCAAACCATTTTTGTACTGAAAATGACATGATATTAGATCCCCCCCAAATTGATTGATACTTTTAGTCACTTCTCTTATTGGTCAGTAGAATGGTACAGCAGTAAATAGCTCCTCAAAGAGCAAATAGACTTGTACTAGAGCTATTTGAACAGAGATTGGATATCTTCCTTTAAGGAAAGTTGTCAGAGTGGTTCCTTTGTCAGTGGGAGGTTGGCCAACTATTAAATGAAGTCTCTTCGAACATTGATGATTCTCTGGCCTTATATGTCTACATTTATCCTACTTTAGTAAATATCATCTAATATGATGGGATCTATTTTATCTTTCATGTCTTCAAATGTCTTCAAATGCTGTGATGTAGGTTGCAGACCTGGTTCTGATCCTACATTGCTGTGGCTATGGGGTAGGCTGTGGGTGCAGCCCTAAAAAGCGAAAGAAAAGAAAAACCTCTCATTTTAGGTAGTTTAGGAATGAGTGATGTACTTAAAGACAAAGGAATAGACTACTTTTTTGTCCAGACCTTTAATTATTTAATATCTACCTCATCTACTCTATATATCAACTTTGAATTGAGACATGATAAATTCATTTTTAGAAAATCCAGAGGTTTTTCTTTTCTTTCTTCTTACGACCACACCTATGGCATATGGAAGTTCCCAGGCTAGGGGTTCAAATCAGAGCTTCAGGTGCAGGGTACGCCACAGCCACAGAAACACCAGATTTGAGTCGCACCTGTGACCTATGCCACAGCTTGCAGCAGTGCCGGACCCTTAACCTACTGAGCAAGGCCAGAGATCGAACTTGCATCCTCACAGACACTGTGTCAGGTTCTTAACCCACTGAGCCATAATGGGAACTCAGATTTATACATTACCATTCATCTGTCAGAGTTTTACCTTTTAAGAAGATACGTAGTAAGATTAGCTTGTCTCTAAATCAGCTAATTTGGTTATAGTTCTGCTGTGGCATTGTGTACTTTTTTGTTTTTGTCTTTTTAGGGCTGCACCCATGGCGTATGGAAGTTCCTAGGCTAGGGGTCGAACTGGAGCTGTAGCTGCTGGCTTACACCACAGCCACAGCAATGCAGGATCCAAGCCGTGTCTGTGACCTACACCACAGCTCTCAGCAATGCTGGATCCTTAACTCACTGAGCGAGGCCAGGGATCAAACCTACATCCTCATGGATGCTATTCAGATTAGTTTCTGCTGAGTCAGGATGGGAACTCCACATTAAGTACTTTAAATTACAAAATGATTTTCTTCAGAACGCAAACTTTGATTTTCAGGTCTCTCATTGGTGTCATATAGGAATTAATGTTCAACTCCTTGGTATTTAACACTCCTGAGAGGGTGTTTCCTTTATGTCGCTTTCTATCACTTCATTATATCACTTTATATCACTTCATTTTTTCAAATTAAGATCTCTTTTTAGGCTGGTTGAGGTGCTTAATTAAGCCTTTCATGGAAAGAATGAGCAATGCTTCTTAACAGATAATCAAAGGTATTGGTTTCAGATTTTGAGATTTGCTCTATAAAGGGACACTTATTCATTATGTTTATTCATTGGCTTGTGAATGCTCTATTGTTGCTTATCTAAGTCTTCCTTCCCAGCAGTTGTGTGATTTCTGCTGTACCTTTGAAAGCATTAGGTGCCTCTTCCAGTAACAAAACAAAAACATTGTAAGTTTAATACTTTTTAATTTACCGAGTTAATGATGAAACCTGGATCTTTGTTATTGAAAACTATTAATTTCATATCTGTAATGATTATAGATATGAAAGTACTTTTTTTGTGTCTTTTTAGGGCTACCCCCACGGAATATGGAGGTTCCCAGGCCAGGGGTTGAATTGGAGCTATAGCCACTGGCCTACACCATAGCCACCACAACATCAGATCCAAGCCAAGTCTGCAGCCTACACCACAGCTCACGGCAACGCTGGATCCTTAACCCACTGAGCGAGGCCGGGAATTGAACCTGCATCCTCATGGCTACCAGTCAGATTCATTTCCACTGAGCCACGAAGGGAACTCCTGAAAGTACATTTTGATGTCATACTGCTTGCAAGAAATTTCTTCTTCAGAATAATTTAATCCTGATAGAACTTTTTCTTCTCTAAGCGTAAAAGATATTTTTTGTAAATATCTTTTACAAAAAGACTCTTATAGCCCCTGTCTTATTTAGTATCTTCTAATAGTAAGCCAGAAAGATCTCCAGATTTTACTGTTTCAGAATAATTTTTTCCTAGTAAGGATCAGTAAGTGAAGCTTTCAGAATATTTCTCAAAATTGTTAGTAGTCTATAATTTGGCCTACGTGTACAAATTTCCTTATCAAGAGTTAGAATGAATTTGCAAGGTAGATCTGTAGGTATACTCATAGGATTATTACAAGTAGAGTGCTTAAAACTTCTTAGAATTACATCTTTTAAGATCTTACAGAGGTTATTGTTTTACAAAAATTAGTGTTATAATTGTCTTTTCTTGTTTTTTGGAGTTTTTGTTTTTGTTTTTGTTTTTTTTTTTGTCTTTTGAGGGCCATACCTATGGCATATGGAGCTTCCCAGGCCAGGAGCCGAATTGGAGCTATAGCTGCTGGCCTACACCACAGCCATCGCAATGCTGGATCTGAGCCTCGTTGGCTGCCTACACCACAGCTCACAGCAATGACGGATCCTTAACCCACTGGGCAAGGCCAGGGATCGAACACACATGCTCATGGATGATAGTCGGGTTCATTAACCGCTGAGCCACGACGGGAACTCCTATAATTGTCTTTTCAAAAAAATGAAGAGTTCCTTTTGTGGCTCAGAGGTAACGAACCTGACTAGTATCCATGAGTATGCGGGTTCAATCCCTGGCCCTGCTCACTCGATTAAAGATTGGGTGTTGCTGTGAGCTTCTGTGTGGGTCACACATGCAACTTGGATCTGGCGTTGCTGTGGCATAGGCCAGTAGGTACAGCTCTGATTCAGCCTCTAGCCTGGTAACTTCCATATGCTGTGAGTGTGGCCCTTAAAAAAAAAAAAGTGAAATGATTTGTTTGCTTGAACTTAGAGCTACTTTAAGAGGAAATATGTTAACTGCTCATTTCCCCCTAAAACAAAATCTTTAATTTGGGATGCCAGTTTTTATTAGTATGGCAATCCAAACTTTAAATATGTGAGAAGATAATAACTTCTTTTTCATGTTTCTTTTACTCTGTCTACAGAGGGTAAAAATTAAAATGAATAAACTACGGCAAAGTTTCAGGAGAAAGAAAGATGTTTATGTTCCAGAGGCCAGTCGTCCACATCAGTGGCAGACAGATGAAGAAGGAGTTCGTACTGGAAAGTGTAGTTTCCCAGTTAAGGTAAGAGCTTGTGTTTCTGTAGACCTAGATTTGGAAAAGAATTGATAGTTTATTGTATGTGAAATTCCATTAACTAGGACAGCTAAAAGACAGCACTCGAAGAGCTAATCCCTTTATATTTTGCTTTAATGGTAGAATTAATAAGAAAAATTGATTATAATTGATGATTTTTCTCTTTCTATTTAAATAAAAATTTCTGGTATAGTAGTCTGAAGTCACTACAAATAAGATCACTTTGGATGAGAATACCAATCCTAAAATACCTAAAAATCCTGAATTATCAAGAATCACAAGAGGAGTTCCTGTTGTGGTTCAGTGGAAACGAATCTGACTGGTATCCATGAGGACCCGGGTTCAGTCCCTGGCCTCACTCAGTGGGTTAAGGATTAAGCGTTGCCATGAGCTGTGGTGTAGGTCACAAACGCAGCTCAGATCTGGTGTTGCTGTGGCTGTGGTGCAGGCCAACAGCTACAGTTTTGCTTTGACCCCTAGCCTGGCAACCTCCATGTACAACAGGTGCGGCCCTAAGAAGACCAAAAAAAAAAAAAAAAAAAGAGGAATCACAAAAATCAGGAGTTCCCATTTGTGGCACAGGAGGTTAGAAATTCAACTGTAACAGCTCAGGTTGCTGCAGAGGTGTGATTTCAATCCTCGGTCTGGTGCATTGGGTTAACAATCCGGCGTTGCTGCAGCTAGCTGGAACGTAGATGGCGTCTGTGGCTCAGATTCAGTCCCTGGCCTGAGAACTTTCATGTGCCAGGGGTTACAGCTGTAAAATTAAAAAAAAAAAAAAATTGGAAGAATCAAATTATTTTTAGTGAGATATGCTAAGTGGTGGAGCAGAGGGAGCAGGAGTCTGCTTTCTTAAATACAGGTGTTTTCTAGAAAATCTTAAATCAGAGGGATTTTCTGGAGTTCCCATTGTGGCTCGGTGATTACCAAATCTGACTAGGAACCATGAGGTTGCGGGTTCGATACCTGGCCTTGCTCAGTGGATTAAGGATCTGGTGTTGTTGTGAGCTGTGGTGTAGGTCGCAGATGCGGCTCAGATCCCACGTTGCTGTGGCTGTGGCGTAGGCTGGTGGCTACAGCTCCGATTCGACCCTTAGCCTGGGAACATCCATATGCCGCAAGTGCGGCCCTAGAAAAGGCAAAAAGACAAAAAAAAAGGGAGAGGGGTTTCTCTTCAATCTTCTGACCTTTAATTACATAGAGGTTGTTTAATGCCTTCGTTTGTCAGATCAGAAACCGGAAGCTTATAGAGGTTAAGAACATAGTGAAGATGTAGAGAAGGGGGTGCCATGCAGGTACTTTTTGTTACTGCTGCTTGAGACTGAAGAAGGGGCCATGTTTAAGGTCATGGAAGAAATGTACATGCCATGCTGTTTAGTGAAAAGAAGCAATATATCGTTGTATAAGCATGCTGTGAGATAGGTATTAAGTATGAGGACAAAAAATAGAAGGAACTGGACCAAAATGTTAATATCCTGAAGAAAAAAAAATTTATTTTAAAGTGTTAGTATTTTTCTCTTTTTTGTACATCTTTATGTGTGGATATTCCTTCTCTCCCCAGACTTTTGGGATTAGATAATTTTAAGTTTTTTCTTTTGGTTTCCTATACTTGTAAAATTTTTGTTCTATTAATTTTAGATTATATATCTTGATTCCTCACCATGTAAGATAAAAATACTAAATAAAACCTTTTATTCTCTTACCTTCAAATATATCAGCTGTGCTTTTCTTTTCTTTTTAACTTCAAATATATCAGCTGTGCTTTTCTTTTCTTTTTTAACATTATATGTCAATACCATTTGCATTCTGTCCTGTAACCATAAATTGTCTCGCTTTCTTTGTCTTGAGTTTATTTTCATTCATTCTTGTTGCTGTTTAATATAGCACTAAGTAATGTGTAACATTTCCTTCTGTATGAGTCCAGAAATTCAATAACTTATTCAAAAACTATTCACTGAGTGAGTGCCTGCTCTGTGCTAGGCAACATTCTAGGCTCTAGGAGCAAAACAGACAAAAAAATCCCTGGACAGTGCATACATTCTAGTGGGTGTTAACAATGAATACATAGGTAGATACAGAGTTCCTAGTATATAAAAAGAGAATTAGGTGTTAAGGGAGTGTAAAGGATGAGATTTAAAATAGAATGGCCAGGGAAGCTCTCACTTGAAAAAGTGACTTTTGAACAGAGACCCCCAAAAAAGTAAGAAAACAAGCATTCATGTGTCTGAGAAAACAGATCTTAGACAGAGGGGGCAGCAAGGGCAAAGGCTCTGGGGCAGGAGAGTACTTGGTGTGTTAAGAGGCACAGCAAGGAGGCTAGTGTGTTTAGAGCCAGCGGCAACAGTATCAGGTCAATAGCAAGGTGCCAGATCATACCTGTAGTTTAGTACTTTTCAGTACTATCAGACCTTTCACCTGCATTTTTATCACAAATATCTTATACTCTTTACACCATACTAAATGAGACATCTACAGAGTGTAACCTACTTATGCTTATGTAATTATATAAAGAAGAAACAAATTTTTA
>PVHT021183631.1:5950415-6183241 GCA_004024745.2 Catagonus wagneri | reverse complement strand
AAGAAACAAATTTTTAGTAAAATTACATCTGTGTAAATAGTTTGAAATAACTATACTAGAAGACCTAACGTAGTACATCTTTACACAGAATCACTGTGCATGAGAAACCTGCAAATTTAAACTGATATGAAATATTGGTAATTCATATAGCACAAGTGAATTACAAGTGGTGATGTTATTTTCTTAAATGGTAAAGAACTTGATAAAAATTCTTATCCAAGTACAGTCTCCCTTAATTGATACAGCAGTTGCATTTGGCAAAAAATATAGTGTGTATGTAAAATAGTGTTAGAGCCTAATCTAAAATAATTACAAGTAAGTTTTTTAATCTATTTGAAATGAATGTCTAGTAGGGCATTCAGATGTCATACAGGAAATGGGCTGTCTGTCATCTGTGGCCTCTTGCCCACTACCTACAAGTAATTTTTCCAGTTACTGTTAACAAAAATGCCCCCATGGATTTCATAAGCCCCCTTTGAAAAATCATTGGGGTAGGGAAAGCCAGAGTCCTTAAAAGAGTAAAACGGGAAGCCATTGGAGAGTTTTGAGCAGAGAATGACATAGTATGACATGTTTTAAAAGGATCCTCTTACTCTTGTACTGAGAATTAGCAGTGGAAGAGCAAGGGTGAACACAGAAAGGGCGGTAAAGACTACTGCAAAAACTGAGACAAAAGATGATGGTGACTAACGTCAAGGTGGTAACAGTGGAAGCGGTGAGAAGGTGTCAGATTCTGGATGTGTTTTGTGATAGAGTCAGTAGCATTTATTGATAGATGTGTGAAGTGTCACAGAAAGAAAGAGTGTCAAAGATGGTGCCAAGGTGGTTTTTTTTGTTTGTTTTTATTTTTTTAATCCATGCTCATGGCATGCAGAAATTCCCAGGCCAGGATTGAACCCATGCCATAGCAGTGACAGTGTCACGTCCTTAACCTGCTGAGCCATCAGGGAACGCCAGTGCCAGGGTTTTGATACTGAACAATTGGAAGGGTAGAGTTGCCATATGTTATTTTGCGGAAGACTCTTGGTAGAAGAGTAGATTTGTGAATGAAGGATAATATTAAACGTTCAGTCTTGCTTCTGTTATAAATGGTATCTTTTTAAAATTTTCATTTTCTGTTTATTGAAACTGAAATATAATTGACTTAAACGTTATATTGGTTTCAGGTGTACAAAATAATGATTTGATATTTATATATATTACAAGGTGAAACAATTGATGTTTGTATGTTCAAATTATATCTAGCAACCTTGGCAGTAAATTCTCTTAAGAATTCTAGTAATTTGTACATTCTGTTGGATTTTCTTCTTTTCTTCTTCTTTTTTTAATGGCCACACCCACAACATATGGAAGTTCCCAGGCTAGGGATCAAATCTGCACCTTGGCAGTGACAAAAACTGCTGAGGTCAGATTCTTAACCCACTGTGCCACAGCAGGAACTCCTCTTTTGGATTTTCTGCTGATGCAGTTACATATTCTGTGAATAATTACAGTTGAATTTCTTATATTCCACTCCTTGTACTTTTAATTTCTTTGTGTTCCCTCATTGCACTGATCAGAACCTGGTATACAGTACTGCATAGAATTGATGATAACAAAAATCCTTGCCTCATTCCTGATCTTATCAGAGTTTATCAGATTAAACAAGTCCCCCTCTATTCTTGGTTATGAAATAATTTTAAAATTATGAATGGAAATTAAATTTTATAAAAAGCTTTTTCTGCATCTATTGAAATGATTATTTGGTTTTTATCTTTAAGTCAGTTAGGTGATAAATTACACTTACTGGATTTTTTTTTTTGGTCTTTTTGCCTTATCTAGGGCCGCACCCACGGCACATGGAGGTTCTCAGGCTAGCGGTCTAACAAGAGCTGTAGCTGCTGGCCTTCGCCACAGCCACAGCAACGCGGGATCCAAGCCACGTCTGCAACCTACACCATAGCTCACGGCAATGCCAGATCCTTAACCCACTGAGGAAGGCCAGGGATCGAACCCGCAATCTCATAGTTCCTAGTCGGATTCGTTAACCACTGAGCCACGATAGGAACTCCTTTTTTTTGAATAGTCAACCAGCCTTACATTCCTGGAATAAATTCAATTTGATCAATATCCATCATGATTGAGTGGAGTTTATTGGATATATTGTTGGATTATGTTTGCTAATGTTTGCTAATGGATTATGTTTGTTAAGTTCAAAAACTTCACATCTGAATTTTTGAGACAGATTGGCCTGTAAGTTTCCTTTCTTATAATGCCCTTGTCAGGGTTTATATTAACATAACTGAGGCTGGACTGCAGTTTTGGCAAGGCTTCGTCTACTCCTGGTTTACTTCTACTACTAGCATGTGCTTTTATAGGTGTGCCAATTGAAAGACTGGTATGCCCTGGAACCTCTTCTTCTGGTGGTTCTTGAGCTCTTAATTCTTCACTCCTCAGCAAACTGGAAATGCCAGAAACTCATGCTGTTTAATATGTGCCTTTGTACTGTTTGTTGTACTTCCTGTGAGTTCACAGTTTTAGCAAGTTGATTAGATTTTGTTTTGATGGGTCCCCCCCCCCACAAGGAATATGTCATTGATTATCTGTCTTTTTGTGATGACTGTAGCCATTGATGATCATTGCCTGGGATTATTAATTCATTAAGGGCTGCAAAATGCTGATACTCCAATTCTGTCATCTCTTCTTTGTTTATCAACTATAACATTTCTGGTCTGTCTTTTTTTTTTTTTTTTTTTTTTTTGCCTTATCTAGAGCCGCCCCCACGGCATATGGAAGTTCCCAGGCTAGGGGTCTAACAGGAGCTGTAGCTGCTGGCCTTTGCCACAGCCACAGCAGCGTGGGATCCGAGCCGCGTCTGTGACCTACACTACAGCTCACAGCAATGCTGGATCCTTAACCCACAGAGCAAGGCCAGGGATTGAACCCGCAACCTCATGCTTCCTAGTTGGATCGTTAACCACTGAGCCACGACGGGAACTCCACCAACTGTAACATTTCTATGAAGCAAAATTTTATCAATGGTATTAAGTAGGAAAGGTAGGGTAATATCATTTATGAAAAAGATATTGAGCTGTTAAGATTAGGCCAAACTTCAGCTGTAAGCAACATTACCAAAATGGATGACTTCCCTATTTTTTTTTTGCCGTCCCCATGGTGTGTGGAAGTTCCTGAGCCAGGGATCAGACCTAAGCCACAGAGATGAAGAAGAATAACATTAAGTTAATGTTAGTTAATGTATATAACAGCGGTAAACTATAAACCATTATTTAAGAAGGAGAGTTGTTGAGATAGTTGAATGATGATAGCTCTGGAAGTCAGAAGATCAGAATTCTGTTCCTAGCTCTGTTAATTACTACTTATGTGACCTTATCTAAATCACTTAACTTTTTGACACCTGATGTTGCATTTGGAAGATAAATGTGGCATATGTAAGTTCCCCATGCCACAGCTGAACTCTCAGAGCCACAGTAGTGACAATACCAGATCCTTAACCCGCTGAGCCATAAGGGAACTCTCCTAAGTTCTTTTAAGCTTTAAGCTTTATACGTTTGTGATTAGATTTAATATGTATGCTTAGTTTAGGTCACTTGTTTAAATGTAATTGTACTATTAAAGAATAGTCCATTTTAGTTTAATTTGTTCTTTTTGATTAAAAACTCCAAACATGTTTTGATGTCATATTTTGCACATCTGCATCCTATATTTGCTATATAACATGGGCACTGTGTTTGTGACAGTGTGCCTTATAGCTTCTTATAAATTAATGATTATGCCACTTTTTGTTAATGTTGGGAACTGCTGACTGTACAGTCTCTCACATCAGAGCTCTGCAGTTCTTCTCATGGGTAACAGTACCAAAACAGAGGGAAATCTACTTTTTAAATAATTTTTTTCAAGAAAAGGAAAAATGACTTAATTCATCCAAGAATGAAATTCCACATACTAGTTTTTCTAAACTACATTTTTGTGAATAAAAGTCCATTACTCAGAGGAAATTTGGAAAAGGCATACAGACAAAAGTCCCAGTGTCAAATATTTTAGCCATTAAAGCATAAATCAGCTGCAATTCTTCAGTGAGATAGTGTCTCAGAGAAGAAAAGAAACCTCTTTAGTAATTTTTTTTTCAATTGGCATGTTTTTTCATAGTCTAATAAGACACAAGGCTGATTTCCATCTCCACATTTCTAAAATAGATGATGGGACTAAGTGTCGGTCCATACATGGGATATTTTTGTTCTCTTCTTTCCATCAAGTCTTCTTTTTTTCCTAGCATAAATACCATATGTAGCTGGTTGAATTGATTAAGATGATAGGATAAAATCCCTTGGAAATACTTTGAAACCTCTGTTAATTTCCCTGCTCTCGAAGGTAATTCAGAGATCATAAAACCCTACTTTCTCATTTTATTATTAACACAAAGTGAAAATGGAGAGATTAAACAACTTGGAGGTAGTATTAGGAATGAACCTTAATAAAGAACAAGAAAGAAAACACAGATAAATAATACTAGAAATAAGGACGTGAGGAGGCCCAATCATAGACTAAGTATGTGAATACTATATAGTTTATGCTGTTAAATTTGAAAATTTAGATTAAGAATATTCTGAAAGGAATTCCCATTGTGGCTCAGCAGTAACAAACTGGACTAGTATCCATGATGATGCAGGCTTAATCCCTGGCCTTGCTCAGTGGGTTAAATATCCAGTGTTGCCATGAGCTGTGTCATAGGTTGCAGACGCTGCTCGGATCCTGCATTGCTGTGGTGTAGGCTGGCAGCTGCAGCTCCAATTTGACTCCTAGCCTGGGAATTTCCATATGCCACACGTTTGGCCCTAAAAAGAAAAAAAATTCTAGGAAAGAGGAAATTTTAAAATTAGCTAAAGTAGCAGCATAGAAGTTGAATAGACCCCCCAACCATAAAGAAAGTAAAGAGTTATATTTTAATAAATTCTAAAATTTCCCCCCAAAAAGAATGCATATAGATGATTTCACAGGTCAGTTTTCTTTCACAACCTTGAAGAATAACACTTATGTTATTTAACTATACCAGAGCATACAGGGGTGGGGGACAGGTTCCAGATTTTTTTTCTTCTTTTTTTAGGGCTGCACCTGTGGTGTTACGGAAGTTCCCAGGCTAAGGATCAAGTCAGAGCTGCAGCTGCCAGCCTGCTCAGCAGCCACAGCAATACCAGATTCAAGCCGTGTCTGCAACCTACACTGCACCTCAGAGCAATGCTGGATCCTTAACCCACTGAGTAAGGCCAGGGTTCGAACCTGCATCCTCATGGATACTAGGCAGGTTAATTACCGCTAAGCCACAATGGGCACCCCTCAGGTTTACTTAATGACATTTCCAAATAACCAGGAAAATTCTGTGGAACAAAAATTAGTGCAAGTGATCATGCCCCAAACAGTTACTAAAATATATTCTTTATTTTATTTATTTACTTATTTTGTCTTTTGTCATTTTAGGGCTGCACCTGTGGCATGTGGAGGTTCCCAGGCTAGGGGTCTAACTGGAGCTGTAGCCGCTGGCTTGTGCCACAGCCACAGCTACGCAGAATCCGAGCCGTGTCTGCAACCTACAGGACAGCTCACGGCAACACCGGATCTTTAACCCACTGAGCAAGGCCAGGGATCGAACCTGCAAGCTCATGGTTCGTAGTTGGATTCATTTCCACTGAGCCACAGCGGGAACTCCTAAAATATATTCTTAAACTACAGTGATCAAAATAGCATATATCAAAACAGAAATATCAGTAGAACAAAAACGAAAGTCCAGAGTAACGTAATTTTTAAAAATACAAATTTAGCATTGAGTTAGTATTCAAGGATAGAGAGTAAATTAAAAAACAAAGTAACAGATTTTTAAAAATCGATAGTATGTATGGCAGGGTGCCCAGAATGAGATGTCAGAATTTCTTAAAATATCAGAACTGAAATTTTCCTATTTGCCAGTACTTTTTTTTTCCTTTATTCATTGAACCAGTAAATTAAGAATGTATTATTAATGCCACGGGTGTGACCAAAAAAGAAAATATATAATATTGGGCTTTGAAAAAAGCCAAATATCAACAGAACATGAAAGAATACTTTCTAAAGCTGAATCAGCCAAAGAATTATTTGAAAGTTCACTCAACACTTCCCATACAAAGGTAAAATTTGAATCATATTACTACCTTGCAAAAAAAAAAGTTTTTATTAATTCTACATGGCCTCTAGAATTAAGTACAGACTCATTCCAGTGTTCAGATTCCCTGCTACGTATACCTCATATTCTAGCCAGACAGGAACACTTGCTGATATATAGTTATTCTGTTCCACACCTGTAGCTTTTGTTAAATTCTACCTACCTAAAAGTTTCACAACCTTTCCATTTCTACTTCAAATTCTACACATATTTTAAAGCTCAGATGTACTACCTTAAAATTCATTTTAGTTTTCTGTCCTACCCTTATGTTTTACCCATAAAAGGAGTGTGTGATCTCTTCAGCTATTAAGTTACTGTTACTTTTATTTGTGCCTATTTCAGAATACACACACACACACACTATGATTATTTTTATGTCTAGAGATATGGTAACTGTGTTTAGTACAGGCTATTATGCCTCAGATCCAGTAGATTCAGGTAACATTTGGTGCTTAGCATATACTTTTTCACCTACTACTCTGTAAGAACTCTTTGAGACGTTTATTCTAAATCTCATTCATATGAAGATGATGAGCCTAAGTAAAGTCACATTGCCTTAACTCTTCTAAAATGGCTGCAAGTGCAAGAATTTTAATATTTAATTTTCTACCATGTAATACCAACCATATATATTAGCTACTTAGCAATCATAGCAGGAGCCCTAACTTTTCTCTTCTTTCTGCAGTACCTTGGCCATGTAGAAGTTGATGAATCAAGAGGAATGCACATCTGTGAAGATGCTGTAAAAAGATTAAAAGCTGTATGTATTTGATGGTTGCCAGTGTCAATATACATGCTGTAAATATTTTCTCAAAAGATATTGCTCAGTAAATTTTGGTGACCCACTATCCAGTAAGAACAATGTTTCTCTTAAGGCAGAAGATGTGGGCTCACTAGTAAAGAGCATCTCATATTGTTCATCCAAAGGTCTAAGTTTAAAAGACAAATTTCTTCAATTTAGGCCTGACATGATCTAAAAGATACTTTTAATTCAGAACCCATATTAAACAAATGGTATGAATTCTTATAGATGAATAGTATTCTAAAACCAGGATAAAGCTGTTACAGTTTCTTAACCTGACTGTGATAATTTGGTTATAAATTACTGATTTTAAAAGTCTACTCTAAGAAATAGCTTTCCAGGAAAAAGTAGAAAATAAAGATACCTGTGTTGATGGCTGGTAAGGTTTACATTTTGTGGAAACTTATCATGACTGCTTTTCTACAGTTTCCTTTTCCACACCCTGTAACATAAAAAATATGTTTCCTCTGTCTTTTGCACAAATTTCAGCATACTTGAAATGGAGAAATCCTTTTGCAGAACAAATGTTTACTTCGCCAGTTATATCATAGTACACCTCCCCAGCACATGCCAAGGAGAGGATGGGTTCAGATTAAAGTGTTAAATTCATGTTTTGGATAGGTTTGAAAAGTATTTCATAAACTCTGACAGCCGTCTTCACAGTCTTCCTTCTCTCCAGTGTGCGGCCCTTTCCCCCTTTGCTGTGAAAGCTTTAAAAGCTTTAAGCATTACTTCTGCATGCCCTTGCCCCAAACAGCATTAAATACATGTTGCTTTGGGTTTGCTGGTATGGTGGCTGCCACAGGTTTGGCTACTAATGAGCGCTTTTTTTTTTTCCTCAATTTGCTTCATAATCAAAACTTTTCTGCTTCTTGGTACATTCTATATGACCTCTTATGTAGTTCCTTAATATAAAAGATATAAAATTAAAGAAATAACAAACTCAGAGAAGTGGATTATATTTCTAACAAAAGTCTGAATCTGTTATAGGAAGGAAATGAGGTTAAAAAATAACTGATTATAGTATGCAAAAAACTAAAAAGAAAATAATGTATAGACACATGTACATATATATATACCCTTTAGCTCAGATTTGGGTCATTTAAATTCTTAAATGATTAAAGCCCGTCTTAGTCTATTTGTGCTCTCCTTTTAATCATCATTAATGTTAAAGGGACTTTTTAATTTATAGACTAGCCATGTCTACCTGAATGTATTCCCCAGTTAAATACAGCCTCAGATAATGTAATTTTCCAAGAAATTTAAATTCAGTCTCGGAGTTCCCATTGTGGCGCAGCAGAAACGAATCGATCCCTGGCCTCACTCAGTGGGTTAAGGATCCGGCATTGCTGTGAACTGTGGTGTAGGTCGCAGACGCGGCTTGGATCCGACATTGCTGTGGTTGTGGCGTAGGCCGGAGGCAACAGCTCCGCTTCGACCCCTAGCCTGGGAACCTCCATATGCCGTGGGTGCGGCCCTAAAAAGGCTAATTAATTAATTAATTAATTCAGTCTCTTCTTTAACAAAATAATTCTAAATTCACTAGGAGGGTAAGATTATCTAAGAACATTTTTAAAGTAATACAGTGGTTTGCCCAACTAGTCATTAAAGAATATTTTAAACATCGTAATACTAATGACTGAAAACATTGGACAAATCAATGAATAGACTAGATCGACCTGAAACAAACTTTAGTTGTTAAAATCTTAGAGTCTATATATAAGAAAGCTTTAGAAGGTCACTGTGGAATGAGCCTTTAAAAAGTCTTTTAATTCAGGGTATGACTTGATGTTTATTCTTTAAATAAGGAAAAGCTAGGGATGGTTTCATTTGGAGCAGAAGATAATTAAGAAGTGATATTTAGTTGTTTAATGAGCAGTCTTAACTGTCTAGTTTTCCTTTAACCTACTTTTTATTAGAAACATCTCTTTATCATCTTTATAGTTCATTATACAAAATACAAATAAAAATAGTACATAAAAATCTCTTGCAATCCCAGAGACAGCCCTTATTCACTGTCTAAATTTAGGAGGTGGGGGATTGTTTTTTTTATGGCTACACGCTCGTAATGTGGAAGTTCCTCGGCCAGGGATTGAATCTGAGCTACAGCTGTGACCTACACCACAGTTGCTGCAACCTGGATCCTTTAACCCACTGTGCCAGGCCAGGGATGGAACCCGCACCTCCGTAGTGAGCTGAGCAGCTGGAGTTGGATTCTTGACCTACTGCATCACAGCAGAAACTCCATCACTGTCTGTAGTGTTTATTTGATTATTTAATTGAGTGAATTTTTTTTTTAATTTTTTTTTTTTTTTAGGGTTGCACTGAGGCATATGGAAGTTCCCAGGCTAGGAGTGGAATCGGAGCTACAGCTGCTGGCCCACACCACAGCCACAGTAACACCAGATCCAAGCCAAGTCTGCAACCTATACCATAGCTCTCGGCAATGCTGGATCCTTAAGCCACTGAACAGGGCCAGGGATCAAACTTGAATCCTCATGGATACCAGTCAGGTTTGTTTGATTAAAATGAAATTTTACGTATATTGATTGCTTTTCTGGACATACCTAAATTTTTGAACTTTGAGGGGAAACTGACCACCTATGAACTTTTTTTTTTTTTTGTCTTTTTAGGGCCTCACCCTCAGCATATGGAGGTTCCCAGGCTAGGGGTCGAAGCGGAGCTGTAGCCGCCAGCCTACACCATAGCCACAGCAACATCAGATCTGAGCTCCATCTGCAAGCTGCACCACAGCTCACAGCAATGCCGCGGATCCTTAACCCACTGAGTGAGGCCAGGGATCGAACCCGCAACCTCATGGTGCCTAGTTGGATTCGTTAACCGCTGAACCACGATGGGAACTCCGAATTTTTTTTTTTTTTTTTTTTTTTACTTTATATGCATAAAGTTAGTTACAGCTGTTTTCAATTCATTTACTTTGTGGCATAATTTTACGAATTAGCCACTTAGGGACCTAGATTGTTGCCCATTTTCAGTACCTTTATGGTGGCATGGAGAAGAGTACTGTCATTTATCATTCTCTTTTATAAAGTGTATTAGGCCTTTGGTTATCTTGCTTGACACTGATCCAAGATGCCTTTCTTTTTAAAAGGTCTTTTCTTCCCATTGTCTCTGTAATTGTCTCTCCATCTCTGTCTTGGTTTTAGGCTAGTTCATTATACGATCAGTTTCTAAGATGTTGGTTTTTTATTCACTATTTAATATTTGTTTTTAATATATGTTCTTGTTTTAGCAGGTAAAAGAATTATAACAAAAGTTTTTATTTTAAAAAAATTAATGTTATTCTCTAACCTAATAACTATCTTTTTATGCATCTTGCACATCAACTTTTTTTCATTAACAGCTGAGATCTTTTGTAAAAGGAAAGCAAACTCCATGTTTAACTAGAGCTTTTCTGGGAGCTAAGTTAGTTATTAACGAATCTCCTTCCCTTACGTCCATGTCTCTAAACAATGGTGAATCTTTTAACTTTGGCTGCATCTGTAAAAGTTGGTGGTTACTTAAAAGTCTAACAAAACTAGGCTCACCAAACTTGGCAGCAGAAATAAGCTTAGTCTTATTGCAGTAACTACCCCAATTACTTTATTATATTTCCAGCTTAAGTTGAAGACATTTTTTGGAAACATTTGATGCTGTTTGTGATTTTCAAAACCTAGAAAGAAAACTATTCAGTGTTTCAGAGTATTGAATGAGTTTATAAATTATCTGAGTCATCAAATTTCTGTAGTTATCTTTTTCTAGACATTTATTCAATATTAAAAATGAATTATGGAAGTTCCCATCGTGGCTCAGCAGTTAACCAACCCAACTAGGATCCATGAGGATGCGGGTTCAATCCCTGGCCTCCCTCAAGGATTAAGAATCTGATGTTTCCATGAGCTGTGGTATATAGACTGCATATGCAGCTCAGATCTGGCATTGCTATGGCTGTGGGCTAGGCCTGCGGCTGCAGCTCCAATTCAATCCCTAGCCTGGGAACCTCCATATGCTACGAGTATGGCCCTAAAACCAAAAAAAAAAAAAAAAAAAAGATTTTTGAAAGGTAAAGGCTTAAAGTGTTGTTCAACCAGTAGGAAATGTTAAAGTTAGGCTAGCGTTGGTGAGTTAGAACTCATCTACTTTGCATAAGTTTTTCAGATATCAAATGGTGGTCAGTTTTCAAAGTTTGTATATGCTTACAAATTGGTGCTGTAACTATAAATAGTTGTCTCTCTTACCTACATAGTTTCAGAATTGTATACTTATTAACTGGCAATGTAAATTTCTTTATTCTACAATAGCATTTAAAAAGAAAACAACTCGGAGTTCCCGTCGTGGTATAGCAGTTAACGAATCTGACTAGGAACCATGAGGTTGCAGGTTCGATGCTGGCCTTGCTCAGTGGGTTAAGGATCCGGCATTGCCGTGAGCTGTGGTGTAGGTCACAGACTCGGCTTGGATCTGGCGTTGCTGTGGCTGTGACTGTGGTGTTGGCTGGCGGCTACAGCTCTAATTAGACCCCTAGCCTGGGAACCTCCATTTTCCACGGGTGCGGCCCTAAAAAGCAAAAAAAAAAAAAAGAAAAAAAGGAAAAGGAAACAACTCAAGTCCTCAAATCTCAGTTGTGGTTCATAGGTGTGGTTTGGTTCTTAGATGTATTTGTTTTCTTAGCTTCAGTGAAAGCACTGGCTTTGTGTTATTATTATTATTATTATTCTTTTCTTTTTCTTTTTCGTCTTTTTTGGCTGCCCGGTAGTATATGGAGTTCCCAGGCCAGATATCAGATCCGAGCCACAGCTGCGAACCTGTGCTACAGCTTAACCCACTGTCCCGGGCCAGGGATGGAACCTGCATCCCAGTGCTCCAGAGATGCTGCCAAACCCATTGCTCCACAACAATGGGATTTATTCTGTGTTTGGAATAGAATATATCTATTATTTCCTCATGATTATTGTGGAATTGATCAATACACACATATATACAGATCAATCCTTACACATAAATAAGGATTCTCTAAGTGACATTTTGGGCTCAGCAAGAAAAAAGTCTGAGAAGGACCTTTCCTGCACACTCCCAATTTAATTTATGTGTGGCATTTTTTAATGTTACTATGTGGTCATTTGAATGTGGACTGTTTTTTTTTTTTTTTTAATTAGTAGCTTCCATATATTTGACCACTGATTTCAAATTGAAAATGTGTATGGAGGAGTTCCCATCATGGCTCAGTGGTTAACAAATCCGACTAGGAACCATGAGGTTTTGGGTTCGATCTCTGACCTCGCTCAGCGGGTTAAGGATCCAGTGTTGCTGTGAGCTGTGGTGTAGGTTACAGATGCGGCTCGGATTCCGCGTTGGCTATGGCTGTGGTGTAGACCAGCGGCTACAGCTACGATTAGACCCCTAGCCTGGGAACCCCCATATGCCGCAGGTACAGCCCTAGAAAAGACAAAAGAAAAAGAAAAAGAAAAGAAAAATGTGTATGGGATCAATCTATTTACCATTCACTATAAGGAAATTTTAAATGCAAATCTCATCAAATCAGTATGTCCTAATCTTTTTCTCTGCTGCCAAATTTGGATAATTTCTGTTTTAAAGTAAATAGAGAATACTGAACTAATTACTTGCTCTGCATGGATAAAGGTTCTGGTTTCTTCTCACTCTCCTTGGATTCTTAGGTCATACAGTATGTTTCCTTGCATTTTCACGCACCCTTCCTTTTTCCCTGTCACTCCTGATATGGATAACTCTTTAAAACTCTCACTCCCTCCCCTTCTACCTTGCCCTTTATCCAAACTCTGTATGTGCTTATTGCTATGAAACTGGGACATTTAGCCCATACAATAATAGCGCTCGACTTGTCCCCCTGTTCCTCCAGGAAAGGAAGTTCTTCAAAGGCTTCTTTGGAAAAGTAAGTTTGATGCCACATTCGTGCTTGCTTTATAAGGAGTTACACCCCTAGTATAGCACTGACACTTTTTTTTTTTAAGAAGTACCTCTTCGGTTTCTTTATAATACAGGAATTGATTTGACTGACTATAGAAATTAGGGAATTAGAAAGCTGCTATCTATGATATTATCTAAATATGATGATGCCTCGGAAAGTCCAGTAAGTCAGTCAAGTAGGTTAAAAAAGAATTGCCTCCTCAAGACGAGGCATTAAAAGAAATTTAGTTTGATCTTGCAAAATTGTTCGTATTAGTTGAGTTTTTTAACAAGTGAGTTCTACTAAGTGCTCAGTATTGACAGAGAAATGGGAAGAAGTTAAATTCAAATGAAAATTAAATGTATCCCAAATTTTACATTTATTGCTCTTACTTTTTCTCAATTGAAATTAAATTTCAGGGCAAGTAAGTAAAAGTACATAAACTTATCTTTGGGGATCCTATGACTTTTAACTTGGAATGCTAATCTGAGAAAAACTATCTTAATAGTCTACCAATTTGTCATATGTGGAATGTTCTTTATGTAGATATTTTTCAAAGAATGATTGTTCAGTGTTCAGATCTCCTTAGAATTAAGAATATATAGGATGACAATACAAAAATAAATACATTTCTAACATTTTTGTGTCTAAATTTAACATTGTTTAGTTTTGAGTAAGTGCTGCAAAATAATTTAGACTGAGGCAGTATTTAAAAAAAAAACTACTCTCGGGATTTCCTGTCGTGGCTCAGTAGTGAGGAACCTGATTAGCAGCCATGATGAGGGTTTGATCCCTGACCTCAATTAGTGGGTTAAGGATCTGGCGTTGCCATGAGCTGTGGTGTAGGTTGCAAACACAGCTCGGATCCCACATTGCTGTGGATGTGGTATAGGCTGGCAGTTGTAGCTCTGATTCAGCTCCTAGCCTGTGAACTTCCATATGCTGTATGTGCGGCCCTAAAAAGAAAAAAGAAAAAATACTATTATTGAATAACTGAGTATACATTACTAAAAGTTTATGTGTATATAAAACTCTCATCACAGTTGGTTTTTCAGTAGGTGGTTTTGTTACTTTGGAAATTTGTTTTAAAGAATGATTAGTTCCCTTTTCCTTCTCAAGTAAATATTTTAGTCATAACCCATTTTTCTTTACATGTTCTTGTTTAGTTCTTCTTTATACTAATGTAAGTTTGAAGGATTTTAGATTGTGTAGTTTAATTCAGTAACTTCTGCCAATCTGAAATTAAAAGTTGTATAATTTACCCACACCGATCACAAAAAAAATTTTTAGACATTTTTTATTTTTACAAAAAATGGTTTTAGTAGCTATTTTGAGCTTTTAAATTAGCTGGTCCATGGAATGTGAGATCTGTATCTAGAGAGAAATAATACTGTAGACATTTGCATCATTATAAATAGCCACTGTAATTGTTAAGCAGATTTTTTCTGGAGCATTCATTCTTTCCCAAATAGAATTTCTCAAAGCAATTTCCCATTACCACAATTAAAATACAATTTTAATTGTCTTCTAAGTGATAAGTTTTTAATCCGTCTACTTTTTTAAAACAGTCTTTCTTGTCTCTGAAGGCTTAGTTGTTGAAAATACTGATTTGGTGTATAGAAAAAACATGTTAAAGTATAAATTTTGAAAGGTTTTAACATGAAATTAGAGAACAAAGATAGTTCAAACTTGAGAATCAGTTCCAAGGTGGCAGTATTCATTGCTATATATAATTAGGTCATGGTGTGTCTACAGTATCACTGAACTGGGTCACACTGGCTTCGTAGCTGTTTTCACTGCATCTTGTTACATGGTAAATTTATATGGCAAAAGAAAACTATTATCTCAATTCTTAAAATAACCCTGAAATGATTATTCCTCCCTGTTTTACAGTGACAAAACTAAAGTTTACAGAGATTAAGTGATTGCCTGAATTCACAGATAAGGGGTAGCAGCTAGGATTTGAACCCAAATAAACTGACTCCACGGTCTTTTTTTTTTTTTTTTTTTTTTTTGCTTTTTAGGGCTGCACCTGCAGCATATGGAGGTTCCCAGGCTAGGGGTCGAATCAGAACTGCAGCTGCCGGCCTGCCCCACGGCCACACCAACACCAGATCAGAGCTGAATCTGCACCCTGCACCACAGCTCATGGCAACACCAGATCCTTAACCCACTGAGCAAGGCCAGGGATCAGACCTTGATCCTCATGGATACTAGTTGGCTTCATTACCACAGAGCCAGAATGGGAACTCCAGGGTCTACATTCTTAATCACTGTGATATATGCAATCACTCTGTTTTCGCTTAAAAGATGCTAGTAAATAAAGAGCTTCCTGGAAACTCATTCTTACTTTCTAACTTTTTTTTTTTGTCTTTTTGTCTCTTTTTAGGGCTGCTCCTGCAGCATATGGAGGTTCCCAGCCTAGGGGTTCAATCGGAGCTGTAGCTGTCGGCCTACGCCAGAGCCACAGCAACGCACAATCCAGACCGCGTATGCGACCTACACCACATCTCATGGCAACACCAGATTCTCAGCCCACTAAGCTAGGCCAGGAATTGAACTCGTGTCCTCATGGATGCCAGTCGGGTTCGTTAATCACTGAGCCAAGACGAGAACTCACTTTCTAACATTTCTTTTCCTATCTTCTTTTTTGTTTTTATTGAAATATAGAAGATGTACAGTGTGTTAATTTTTACTGTACAACAGGATGATTCAGTTATATATGTGTGTACATATACTTTTTAAAAATATTTTCTATTATGATTTATCATAGGATATTGAATATAGTTCCCTGTGCTATACAGTAGGACCTTGTTTATCTTCTAACTTTCTTCTTTACAGGTAGTAATTTAATTTTGGATTTTATTTCTGGTCAGTTTATTAGTTAAAGCTTTAAAGCATCTTTTCCAGTGGTTCAAACTAACTTTTTCTTATTTGGGGATGATTTAAATCATACTTGAGTTTGACTCCTGTAGGATTTTCTTAAAAGATACTAAGCAATTCTGTAATGTGAACAAGTATGACATTCAGAATTCTTTTTTTCTTATAGTTTTATTGGCCCATATAATTGACATAGAGCACTATATCAATTTAAGGCACAGCATGATGATTTGACTTCATACATCATGAAATGATTACTACAATAAGTTTAATGAACATTCATCATCTCATAGAGATGTAGTACAGAATTCTTATGTTATTGTGGGGAGAATTCTTTATAAAAAGGCAAGGCGTCACTCATAATCTTTCCAGAAATGTGCTTTTAAATGAAAAACTTGTCTTGAATTTGGAGCCTTTTAAGTCTTCCAAGTTGCCGTCATTAAACTCACACTCACACTAATCTATAAGAAGTAGTCTAGTGGAAGAGATTTGGCTTGTCGAGTTTGCTAGTCAGTTGTGGGTTTTTTTTTGTTTTTTTTGTTTGTTTGTTTTATTTTGCTTTTTAGGGCCGCACCCGCGGCATGTGGAGGTTCCCAGGCCAGGGGTCGAATCAGAGCTACAGCTACTGGCCTACACCACAGGCACAGCAACGCCAGATCCTTAACCCACTGAGCAAGGCCAGGGATAGAACCCACAACCTCATAGTTCCTAGTTGGATACGTTTCCACTGAGCCATGACGGGAATTCCAAAACAGTTTTTTTTTTTTATATTCGATTTACAATGTTCTGTCATTTTCTGCTATACAGCAAAGTGACCCAGTCATACACATACATACACACACACGCACTTTTTCTCATATTACCTTCCATCGTGTTCTATCACAAGTGATTGGATATAGTTCCCTGCACTCTACAGCAGCGTTTGAAATACCTTTTTTAAATTGAGCTACATAAAAATTGGTCATTGTTTTAGGAAAGGCAAGGATGTGCTCAACTTTTTAGGCAGTTTTATACGCAGCTTCTAGTGTATTTAGCATACTGGGCAAATACCAAGCAATTATGTGGCACTTAACATTCGAAAAGGATCTTCTAATTTTAATGTATTTAAGGAAATTCATGAATTTAGTAATCTATATTACCATTTTATGAGAAACTGACCGAACATAGGGTGGCCTAAGATTATTTTATATCTCTATTCTGTTTTTAAAGCTGTTGTATTAGAAAAACTCAGTTTGGTCTATCTCCTGTGAATCTTTCTCTTGTCTGTCTCTTTTACTCCTCACACAAACCACTTCTCTTCTGGTCACCAAACGTGTAGAGATTTTTTTTCCCTACCCCAGATGGTTCTCTGTGACACCATCTGGGTTTCCTACAATTTAACTCAATTCTAACACTGTCTACCTAGAGATAGTGTCAGATCCCATAGATGTAAGGACTCAGTCTCACAAGACTGCTCCCACCCACTTCAGACACCAACTGCAGTTAGTACGTCCCCAGGTTCCCTGTAACTTCTGTTTAATTTGGTGAGAAATTGAGGTCCTCCTCCTCCTCAGGTTTGATTAATTTGCTAGAATAGCTCAGAATTAAAGGATATGATGAAGGATAGAGATGAAGAGCCAGATGAAGAGATACCTAGGGTGAGGTCTGGGAATGTCCCAAGTGCAGGAGCTTCTGTCTCTTTGAAATTGGAGTATGTCACCCTCTCCATATGGATGTGTTTGCTAACCTGGAAGCTCTCTGAACCTCGTACTACTAGGGTTTTGTGGAGGCTTCCTCACAAAGGCATGATTGATTGATTATTCCAATTCCAGCCCCTCTTCCCTCTCTAGAGGGTGGGGGATAAGGCTGAAAATCCCTGGTGACCCACCCTGATACAGGAGCCTACCCCCCATCCCTACCTTAGGGTTGTCTCATTGAATAAAAGACGCTCTTATCACTTAGGAATTTACAAGGGTTTTAAGACCTCTGTATCAGGGATGGGACCAGAGACCAAATATCAGGATAAAAGGTGCTCCTCAGGCTCTTATCACTTAGGAAATTACAAGAATTTCAGGAGCTCTATTCCAGGGCCAGAGCAGAGACCAATATATATTTTCTACCATCTCTCAGCCATTTACTTGTATTTATATAGAGCTTTATGACTTGTGTTGGGCTTTGATCTACTTCCTGACTAGCTACGCACAACAGCTCAGTAAATTAGACATGATAGTTCATGAAACTACATTTTACAAGCTCAAAGAGGTCACCCAGCTAGTAGTGAGTGGCAGTGCCTACCCTGAGAGCAAGGTTTTCTGAAACTTTGTGCAGAGTTCTTTCATCCAGCCCACCTTGATGTTTTCTCATTAAAGTGTTGGCCTCAGCTTTCCTCAGTTAGGCTTTGATTATAGTGAAAGGAGAAGGGTTGAATGCAAGGGACAGTAAACAGCTCAAGGGCCCGAATGCTTCCACAAACGTGCGTTTTAATTGTATGGTCTATGTACAGTTTGTAAATTTGAATCATTTGCCAATATTTCAAACATTGAAAAACTTCATATAAAAGCTAGGATATCTCTCTTAAGAATTGGAAGATCTGGCAAAATAGCATGCTTTCTATGCAGCAACAATGGCTTGCTGAATATCAGTTGTACCCTTTGGTCGCCTCTTTGCCACAGTATTTGCAACTCCCTGTTGTCCTTAGCCTGCTTCACTCATTTTTGTTTTGTTTTCTTTAATGAATTTTATTACAATTATAGGTGTACAAAAATCGTCACAACCAAATTTTATAGCATTTCCATCCCAAACCCTCAGTGCATCCCCCCACCCCCCAACATGTCTCATTTAGAAACCATAAGTTTTCCAAAGTCTGTGAATCAGTATCTGTTATGCAAAGAAGTTCATTGTATCCTTTTTTTAGATTCCACATGGAAGTGGTAGCATTTGATGTTGGTGTCTCATTGTCTGACTGACTTCACTTCGCATGATAATTTCTAGGTCCATCCATGTTGCTATAAATGCTGTTATTTCGTTTCTTTTAATGGCTGAGTAATATTCCATTGTGTATATGTACCACATCTTCTGTATCCATTCCTCTGTCGATGGGCATTTAGGTTGTTTCCATGACTTGGCTATTGTACAGAGTGCTGCAATGCAGTGGACTGTATTGGAGTACATGTGTTTTTTCAAGTTATGGATTTCTCTGGATAGATGCCCAGGAGTGGGATTGCTGGATCAAATGGTAATTCTATTTTTAGTTTCCTAAGGAATCTCCATACTGTTTTCCACAGTGGTTGCACCAATTTGCATTCCTACCAACAGTGTCATAGGGTTCCTGTTTCTCCACATCCTCTCCAGCACTTATTGTTTGTAGACTTTTTGATGATGGCCATTCTGGCCGGTGTTAGGTGGTACCTCATAGTGGTTTTGATTTGCATTTCTCTAATAACGAGTGATGTTGAGCATCTTTTCATGTGTTTTTTGCCATCTGTATGTCTTCTTTGGAGAATTGTCTGTTTAGATCTTCTGCCCATTTCTTGATGGGGTCGTTTGTTTTTTTTGGTATTGAGCTGTAGGACGTGTTTGTAAATTTTGGAGATTAATCCCTTGTCAGTCGATTCATTTGCAAATATTTTCTCCCATTCTGTGGGTTGTCTTTTCATTTTGTTTAGGGTTTCCTTTGCTGAGCAGAAACTTTTAATTAAGTCCCATTTGTTTATTTTTCTCTTTATGGTCATTATTTTAACAGGTGGATCTGAGAAGATGTTGTGGTTTATGTCGGAGAGTGTTTGGCCTATGTTTTCCTCTTAAGAGTTTTATAGTATCTGGTCTTATATCTAGATCTTTAATCCATTTTGAGTTTATTTTTGTGCATAGTGTTAGGAAGTGTTCTGATTTCATTTTTTTTTTTTTTTGCATGTGGCTGTCCAGTTTCCCCAGCACCACTTATTTTTTTTATTTTTTATTTTTTTTGTCTTTTTGCCTTGTCTAGTGCCGCACCCGCGCCATGTGGAGGTTCCCAGGCTAGGGGTCTAACAGGAGCTGTAGCCGCCGGCCTACACCACAGCCACAGCAGCGCGGGATCCGAGCCGCATCTGCAACCTACACCACAGCTCACGGCAATGCCGGATCCTTAACCCACTGAGCAAGGCCAGGGATCGAACCCGCAACCTCATGGTTCCTAGTCGGATTCGTTAACCACTGAGCCACGACGGGACCTCCCCAAGCACCACTTATTGAACAGGCTGTCTTTTCTCCATCATATATTCTTGCTTCCTTTGTCATAGATTAGTTGACTATAGGTGTGTGAGTTTAATTCTGGGCTTTCTATCCTGTTCCACTGATCTATATTTCTGTCTTTGTGCCAGTACCAGTTTTGATGACTGTAGCTTTGTAGTATAGTCTGAAGTCAGGGAACCTGATTCCTCCAACTCCATTTTTCTTTTTCAGAATGTCTTTGGCTATTCTGGGTCTTTTGTGCTTCCAAACAAACTTTAAAATATTTTGTTCTAGTTCTGTGAAAAAATGTCCTTGGTAATTTGAAAGGGATTGCATTAAATCTGTAGATTGCCTTGGGTCTTCCAATCCAAGAGCATGGTATGTCTTTCCATCTGTTCATGTCATCCTTGATTTCTTTCATCAGCATCTTATAGTTTTCAGAGTACAGGTCTTTTGTCTCTTTAGGTAGGTTTGTTCCTAAGTATTTGATTCTTTTTGATGCGATGGTAAACGGGATCGCTTCCCTAATTTCTCTCTCTCTCTCTTTTTTTTTTTTTTTTTTTTTTTTTTTTTTTTTTTTTTTTTTTTTTGTCTTTTGTGGCATGTGGCTCCCAGACTAGGGGTCTAATTGGAGCTACAGCCGCTGGCCTATGCCACAGCCACAGCAATGCAGGATCCAAGCCACGTCTGCAACCTACGCCACAGCTGATGGCAACACCAGATCGTTAACCCACTGAGCAAGGCCAGGGATAGAACCCACACCTCATGGTTCCTAGTTGGATTCGTTAACCACTGAGCCACAATGGGAACTCCCCTAATTTCTCTTTCTGATCTTTCATTGTTAGTATTTAGAAATTTAGTTGATTTCTGTGTATTAATTTTGTATCCTGCAACTTTGCCAAATTCATTGACAAGCTCTAACAGTTTTCTGGTAGAATCTTTAGGATTCTCTAGGTATAGTATCATGTCATCTGCAAATAGTGGTAGTTTTACTTCTTCCTTTCCAATTTGGATTTCTTTTATTTCTTTTACTTTTCTGATTGCTGTGGCTAGGACTTCCAAAACTATGTTGAATAGTAGTGGCGTGAGTGGACATCCTTGTCTTGTTCCTGATCTCAGCTGGAATTCTTTCAGCTTTTCACAATTGAGAATGATGTGAGCTCTTGGTTTGTCATAGATGGCCTTTATTATGTTGAGGTAGATTCCCCCTATGCCTACTTTCTAAGGGTTTTTATCAGAAATGGGTGTTGGATTTTGTTAGAGGCTTTTTCTGCATCTATTGAGAGGATCATATGGTTTTTGTTCTTCAATTTGTTAATGTGGTGTATCACACTGATTGATTTGCGGATATTGAAGAATCCTTGCATGCCTGGGATAAATCCCACTTGATCATGATATACAATCCTTTTAATGTATTGTTGGATTCAGTTTTCTAGTATTTTGTTGAGGATTTTTGCATCTGTGTTCATCAGTGAAATTGGCTCGTAATTTTCTTTTTTTGTGGTATCTTTGTCTGGTTTTGGTATCAGGGTGATGGTGGCCTCATAGAATAAGTTTGGGAGTGTCCCTTCCTCTGCAATTTTTGAAATAGTTTCAGAAAGATAGTGTTAGCTCTTCTCTAAATGTTGGATAGAATTCACCTGTGAAGCCATCTGATTTTGGACTTTTGTTTGTTGGAAGATTTTTAATCACAGTTTCAATTTCAGATCTTGTGATTGGTCTATTCATATTTTCTGTTTCATCTTGGTTTAGTCTTGGAAGATTGTACTTTTCTAAGCATTTGTCCATTTCTTCTAGGTTTTCCATTTTAGTGCCGTATATTTGCATATAGTAGTCTCTTATGATCCTTTGTATTTCTGTGATGTCTGTTGTTACTTCTACTTTTTCATTTCTAATTTTATTGATTTGTGTTCTCTCTCTTTTTTTCTTGATAAGTCTGGTTAAGGGTTACCTGCTTTTAATCCTGTAGGCATTTGAGTTTGTGAACTCATCCCTGGGCTATTATTTGATTGGGGGGGGTAACCACTTCTAATTGTAAAAAGTCACTAAAAATGTTATAATATCTGTTCTAACAGATACTGTTAATGTATTACCAAGTGGTTTCTTGTTTGTTTGCTTGCTTTTTAGGGCTGCACCTGCGGCATATGCAAGTTCCCAGGCTAGGGATCAAATTGTAGCTACAGCTGCTAACCTGTACCACAGCCACAGCAATGCCAGATCCGAGGTGTGTCTGTGACCTACACCACCGCTCACAGCAACTCCAGATCCTCAACCCACTGAGCGAGGCCAGGGATCGAATCCACAGCCTCATGATTCCTAGTCAGATTCGTTTCCACCACACCGCAACAGGAACTCCTGCCAAGTGTATTTTTCAAGTTTTATGTTGTCACAATTGCAGTGGCATCATTAGAAATAGTTACGTTTTAGAGAATACATAGTTGAAAAGTAATGCATATATAGTTTTCACCTAATTCTCGAGAGTAAAACATTTCACTGTGTACTTATATCTACATTCTGTTTAGACTTTGCAAATTTTTCCCTTGATGGCAAATTGTACTCAGTGCTTATCTTCACTCCTCATCCTTTCCCTTAGAAGTGAGGAAATATCTCTTGCCCCTTTTCTCTGCTTCCTTTTTGCTTTTTAAATCCCCATGCCCTTCTATAAATTTTACCCTCTCTTATATTTTCGTAGATTCATCGTCTAGGTTTTGGCTTATTTTTCCTTTTGAAGTGCATTATAACAAATTTCTGAAGAAGAAAAAGGACAGTCCCAAAAGTAATCAAATTTGCATTGATTCTTAGCATCAGTATTTGCTGTGACATGCTCAATTATTATGTCAGATGCCCTGGCCATTGGCCTTTTCTAGATTAAAAAAAAATTTATTAACCTTTGGAGTTACCTTTTTTATTTGTATTCCATTTTTTTTAGTCCCTTTAATCTCTCATTTTTAGATGACTATTTGACTCCTCTTTCCTTTTCCTTAAAACTCTAGAATTTCTTACTCTGTTCTTTCAGCTGATGACCTTGTTTCCTACTTCACTGAAAAAGTAGAATTAATCAGAAGAAAACTCTCAAATATGACACCACATCTACTCACTTATGTGCATTCATGCACATATAATCTGTTCCCGCCTGTTCAAGAGATGAGCTATCTGTGCTCCTAGCTGAGGCCAACTCCTAGATTCTTATTCCAGCTCTTATTTACTCCAGTAATGCTACCACCCCTCTCCTCCATAATCAGTTTTTCTTTCTCTAGTGGATCATTCATTAGCATGAAAACAAGCCATATTTTTTTAAAAAGGTTTTTTCTTGGTGCCTTCAGTTTCTGTTCTCCTTTGCTCTGTTAAACTCATTTAATCAGACTTCTACCCTCACCAGTTGTCAAGTCATCTTATGTATTACTGTTCCAGTGGTCCTATCAATTTACTCAACTATCCACAGCATTTGACGTAGCCCATCCCTCCTGCTCCTTGAAACACTGTTCATTTAGAGTTCAGGGGTCATACTTTCTTGATTTTCCTTTGTAATGCTGCCTGCTTCTCAGACTGTGGACTCTGCTCTACGTACACCTCTCCCTTGATGATCTCATCCAGTGTTATGGATGTAAATACCATCTCTGTGCTGATAAATTAGAAATTTCTATCTCCAGACATCTCCCCGAACTCTGTAGTGGTATTTCCATCTTAGAAGCAGGATAACATTGGGGTCAAGGACACAGACTCTTGGGATCTAGATTGATTGTATTTACCCTGGCTCAGCCACTTACTAGTTTTGTGACCTTGGGAGAGGTTCTTAACCATTCTGTACCTCAGTTTCCACATCTATTAAAAAAGGATAACACTAATTCCAATCTCATGTGATTGTTGTAAAGATTAAATGATAAGTGTAAACCAAGTGTACAGAACAGGCTGCCATATGGGTAAATATCAGGTATTAACATCATCATCATTAAATATTTCACACTAGGTATCTCACTAACATGTCACAAACCAAATTCTGAAACTCTCTCCCAAACCGCTCTTCCCTAGTCTTCTCTACCTCAGTCCCTGTGCGTTAGCCAAAACCCCTGGATCTGATCTTGACTCCTCTCTTTCTCTTACACCCCATGTCCATCCTATCAGCAGTTTCTGTCTTACCACCTCCACCACAACTGCCCTGGTCCAGCTTCTCCTCTCCCCTGAATCATTGCATTAGTGTTCTCTTCCACCTGCTTTAGAGATTATCCCCCTACCGTCCGTTCTCAAGGTATCACCCTGAGTGATCTTTTTTAGAACAGGTTTGACGTGTTGCTCCACTGCCCAAGATCCTCCAGTAGCTTCCTGACCTACTCAGAGTAAAAACTGAGGTCTTTTTTCCTACCTTCTCCTCTTGCTTCCACCTCAACACCTTTGCACTTGCTGTAACCTCTAATCTGGAACATGCATCATCCAGATATATGCATGACTCACTTCTTCATCGCTTTCCATTCTTTGCTCAACAGCTTTATTTTCAGTGAAGTAGTCACTGAGAGAACCTTATTTTAAATTTCAAATGCAGAGTTCCCGTTGTGGCGCAGCGGAAACGAATCCAACTAGGAACCATGAGGTTGCAGGTTCAATCCCTGGCCTTGCTCAGTGGGTTAAGGATCTGGTATTGCCGTGAGCAATGGTGTAGGTCACAGACACAGCTTGGATCCTGCATGGCTGTGGCGTAGGCTGGCAGCTGTAGCTCCGATTTGACCCTGAGCCTGGGAACCTGCATGTGCCACGGATGCGACCCTAAAAAGGAAAAAACAATTTCAAATGCCACCCTCCTCCATATAGACACACTCACTATTCCCTTTCCTAGCTTTATTTTCCCCTGATAGGAGTCATCACCATTTGTCATACCATACATTTTACTTATTTATCTCCTTCTCACTAAAATGTAAGCTTTCTGTGGACAGAGATCTTCACCTATTTCGTTCAGTGCTGAAATCTCATTCCCTGGAATAGTATGTGTTCCATAGTTGCTGCTCCAGAATGTCTGAGTTGGTGAATGACACTGCTTTCAAGTTCACCGTGTAGTGGGAAAAAACAGACAGATTAAAAAAAAAAGTTACCAAATTGTGTAAAAATGACAGGTACTGCTGGAGCAGAGAGGGAGAATAAATGCAAGAGATTGTGATTAAGGCTTCTGAGAGGAGGTAATACCTAAGGCTGAGATTTTAGACTGTTAAATTCCAGTTGAACTAAATTAGAGGAGAAAAGCATTTCAGACAGAAGGAACAGCATTAACAGGACCACTAGGGTGAGAGAGAACCTGTTCCAACTCATTCACTCATTCAACCTGGGGTATACAGAAGGAGACAAAAGATAAGACCCAAGTTTACGGTGCAGATGACCAAGGCGTGGTGGGATCCTTCACTATGAGAAGAGGTGTATGATGAACTTGGTTTTGGTTAGGTTGAATTTGAGATCCCTGTGGAATTTTTATTTTTGTTGTTATGTACATTTGAAGTAAGAGCTTAATATTAGAATAGTTTCTGAGTTCCCTCCTCCCCTCAATTAAAAGTGATTTGCAAACTAGAAGAGCTAAATTGCCTCCAAAAAAATCTCCCTTTCGCTGTTTGGTTCATGACATGCTACCATCCTTATCTTTTCTGAAAAGCATTTAAAGGCCCTTCTCACTAAAGAAAGTACAGGTTAAAAGTTACTGTACTTTTTTTTAAAAAGCAGACATTGGAGATAGTACCAGTTTCAAGTCCTATAGAAAGTTGTGTTTTCCTTCACTGTCTTGTCCTTTGGAAATAAAGACTGTAGCTTGGAATTATAAGACAAAATTTGTTCCTTAAATTTGAACATCAAAATTCAGTTCTGTTCAGAAATTCAGATGTCATCAAAATTATCGATTTTAAGACCCTTAAAATCAGAGTAAAAAAAAAAAAAATGAAGCCAAGTTTCCTGTGAAAGAAGTCTCTTGTTTATTCGTTACAAGGTGCACTGTGTCATGGTTACCTGCTGATATGTCGTTATTATTCCATAATGACAGGTTATCTCTGTATGTGTAGGTGTGACAGAAAGACTGACCAGAGATTCTTTACACATTGGGTACCTTTGAAGACCTCTCTGGTGTGTAGCAGAAAGAACTCTGCACAATATCATGGCAAATCACTTGCTAAGAAAGAGTGACTTGCTCTACCTTTCCTGCCCAAATCGGTCTGTTTGCTGCTGTTGCTTCTTAACACTACGTAGCTATGCCAGATTGTGCTTCCGTGTGTCTTTAGAACATTTCTTTGCTTTGGCTTACATTAGAACACGTTTTTGCTCTTATCTATCATATGCCCAGTACAATTGTCTTGCCTCCAAATAGCACCTCTGTCTTTATTAAGTGCATGTTCTTATTGCTGGCCTTGGAAATCATAGAACTTTAGAGTTGGACTGCATCTGAATTCTGGGTCTCAGCTTGAAATAGTAAGTTGTAAGCACATTAAAAAAAAAAAAATAGGAAAAGAATTTGGAGACAATTCCAAACAGGTCTAGTATTTCAATATAATGACTTGTCTTCTCAAAACAGGTTTAATTAATCACTTTCCAGGGCTTATGATGACTTGTATCAGAGGTCATCAAATTATGGAATGGCCCACTATCTGTTTCTGTAAATAAAATTTTATTGGAACAAATCTGTGTGATTTGCATATTGTCTGGCTGCTTCTGTGCTGTAGGGAAAAGTTGAATAGTTGTGACATAGACCATATGGCCTGCAAAGCCTTAGATATTTGATATTTGGTCTTTCACAAAAAAAAAAAAAGCTTGCCAATCCCTCACTAAACAGTTTAGAAACTTACTTCTTCAACTGGAAATCTGAAGTACTTCCTCAGATAACACCAATATGTAAAATATGAGTGACCGTAAGGATCTGTCAGCATACTGAGAATATTACCAATTCATGATCTCCATCATTTAAAAAAAATTTAAGTGGAAACTGCTCAAAAAAAGCAAAAAGAAAAAAACCTCTGGATATAAATAGGTAGATAGATGGCAGTTCTTTATTGTAATTAGTTATTTCATTGCCTTTTATATTTAGGAGGAAATGCTCTTACAGTGTACTGAGCTTGTTTAGTTACTATTTCCATGTCACTTTTGCAACTGTTTCATGTTTCTTCATTGGCATTTTCATGTTAAGCTTACCTATGCATTTCTCCTACTTGCAGTTCAAGTTTATTGATTTGTAATTTGTAATAGATAGACCCACTACCTGCCATCATCTTTTCCAGTGTCTGAGTCTGCTTAATTTCCATACTGGTTTGTACCCCCCGCCCCAATAATGAAAGGTGTATGAGGGAAATACTAGTTTTAAAATTCTAAATTGGGTATTTAGAGAGTTGAGTGGTTATCTGAAAATTATACTTTATTTGACATTTTTTACTTATAGGGTAGCTTGATCCTTCTCAGATTTTACCAGTTTAAATTCTAAATTACTGCAGTTCTGTTCATGTTAAACCCATTTTCTTTCCTTGAAGAATAAGCAGTTTTCTCTTTGTCGTAAAGCATTTTCATACATTGACACTAGTCAGTGTGAATTCTACCTATAACCTTGAAATTGTTAATAGAAAGCATTGGAACAGTAGCGATGAAAGAATTCTTAACGTCTCACATGTACTTTACCCCTACCACGTTTGCATTTGTATTAGTCTGAGGTGTTATGTAGTCTTTTTTCTTTTTTAAAGGGTGTTTGTGTTACTAAGATATCTGTAAATTTTACATTTCATACTTACTCTGGGTTATGTCTTTTTTTTTGGTCCCATGGTTAGCTAACTTTGGCTTTATCTCCTAAGGCCTTATCTCCTATTGGCTAAGTAGAGAGTTTTAGGAAAACTTTGATCTTCTATCGGACTTTTATCATTTTCTCAGAAGTGTTTAGGAATCTTGGTTTATATTATCAGAATGAAAGACTGAAGTTTACAGTACAGAAGCTTTGCCACTATATAATTTGTGACAGGATGTCTGAATGTAAATTTAGTTGCAGGTGTCTGATTGAAGTAATTGTAATATGGAAAATTATAGTGACATCCAAGAACTAGCACCCAAATGTATGAATCAATGGAAGAACTCAAATTAATCTGTTTTATTACCCTATTTAGAGATCAGAGGCTATGAAATATGACAGATACAATGCCTGGTTGATTTATTAGTACAACACCATTAAAATTATTTTAAAGACATACCTCATAAAGCATAGATGTTTGTGTAATAGTCTAATTGGGCAAAGAAAATATTTCCCTGTATATGATAAGGAGAATAGACAACAGTGTCATTCTAAAATGGCCTTTTGGAGTTCCTCGATGGCCTAGCAGGTTAAGGATCCGATGTCACTGCTGTGGTCAGGTCACTGCTGTGGGGCAGGCGTGGCCAAAAAAATAAAGTGACTTTTATTTTCCCACCTTCAAGTCTCCCAACCTTGAAGTAGTTCTACTTGTCACCTCAGGTGCTGAACTCTAAATGCTGCAGTTGTACAATGAGCGTATTGATAAAGCTGCAAATTTAAATTTCTTACATGGATTTTCAGTGCCATCTGGCAGTCTTCTGTGCCATTAACTGTCTCCTATTCCCTACAGCAGATATTTAGCAAATTTATTACTTCAACAAATATATCTTAAACTCCTACTCTGTACCAGGCATTGTGCTAAGTTCTGAGGATATAGCAGTAAATATGGAAAAAACCCTGCCCTCGTGGAGCTTACCTTCCTGCAAAATACTAAAGGTTACATAAGTGTTGGTTAAATATGAGCAGTTACTTTAGTTGATGGGGTGACTCTTGTCCCAGCTTGCCTGAACAGCCCCAGTATAAGACCTGTTTCTGGCCTTTAATAATGCCTCCTTTTGGAGTTCCTGTCCTGGCACAGCAGAAACAAATCCGACTAGGAACCATGAGCTTGAGGGTTCAATCCCTGGCCTCACTTAGTGGGTTAAGGATCCGGCGTTGCCGTGAGCTGTGGTGTAGGTCACAGACGTGGCTCGAATCCTGCATTGCTGTGGCTGTGGCGTAGGCCGGCAGCTATAGCTCCGATTAGACCCCTAGGCTGGGAACCTCCGTATGCTGCAGGTACAACCCTAAAAAGCTAAAAAATAATAATAGTGCTTCCTTTTACTTTCAAAGGAGTTCCTTTTAGGACAGTTTATATTATCGAATCCCCATAATAATTCCACAAAATATGTGACAGTTAGGCAGATGGAAAACTGAGGCATGGAGAAGTTAAGTAATTTGTTGTTGGTCATACTAGTAAGTGGCAGAACTAGAATTCAAACCCAAACAATGCCTGTTTCCAGAGTTTGTGCTGAGTCACTATGCTATACTGCCCCAATACTGGTTTACTTTCTTACTCTGCCTCACTACCTTTTTCTCCCCAGCAAAGTAAAGTAGATAATCTCATCTCTTTCACAGATGAATTTGTGGCTCTTTGGAGTGGACTTCCTCAATTTGTCACTTAGTCCTTTACAAATCTATCTTCACTCCATCTCTGCATTTCAAGGAAGGGACATCCCTCTTCCCATCTAAAACTCTGTATTCTAGCTTCGATCTATTTTGCCTCCTGGAAGACTGTGTTATCTATATTATCTTCACTTTCTTGGGCCTGCAGGCTCCATCTTTCCGCTGCCTTTTCCCATTTAGTGTGTAAGCATGATCTGTGGTGGTTGTGGTGGTAGTGGTGGTGGTTGAAAGTGTGTGTTACTCTTGGAGGAAGCTTTATTGTTGGGAGAAATTTTTTTAAGTTTATTAATATAATTATGTCTACCAACTATTTATTACTACCCTCTTTAAATTTCAGGTACTTTATGTATCTATGATCCTTTTTACCAATCTACAAATACTTCACAGATAAAGAAATAGAAGCTCAGGAGTTCCCGTCGTGGCTCAGTGGTTAAGGAATCTGACTAGGAACCATGAGGTTGCGGGTTCGATCCCTGGCCTTGCTTAGTGGGTTAAGGATCCGGCATTGCCGCGAGCTGTGGTGTAGGTTGCATACGTGGCTCGGATCCCGCGTTGCTGTGGCGAAAGCTGGCAGCTACAGCTCCTGTTAGACCCCTAGCCTGGGAACCTCCACATGTCACCGGTGCGGCCCTAAATAAGGCAAAAAAAAAAGAAAAGAAATAGAGGCTCAGAGGATTACATAACTTGCTTAGCTTATAAATAGTGGCACTGAATTCAGACTTATATTTGTCGTACTCCAAAATCCATTCTGTTCCCAGTATATCATGCTAATTTACCATGATTCTTAAAGGACCTCCCTTGATCCTGTCCCCTCCCCTTGACTATAGCTTTAAAAAAAAAAAAAAAAAAGCTTTTTTAAAGAGAGCATTTAATATGTGTAGTCTCTTCTTGCCTTTCATTTACTTCTCGACTCGTTATAGTCTGACTTCACTTTTTTCATAGTCAAATTCTGCAGAGAAACAGAATCACCATCTGTTTTTCTCTCTCTGTATTTTTAGATATTTCTTTCTGTCTATACGTGTGTGTGTGTGTGTAGGGAAGGATTTATTTTAGAATTCATGCATGTGATTATAGGGGCTAGCAAGCCTGAAATCTGTAGGACAGGCCAGCACATTGGAAATTCAGGAAGAATTTTCTGTTACAGACTTTAGGTGGAATTCTTGGGGAGAACCTCAGTTTTTATCCTTAAGGCCTTCAACTGATTGGATGAGGCCCACCCATATTATCAAGGGTAATCTCTTTTACCTAAAGTCAGTTGATTGTAATACCTTTATAGCAACCTGTAGACTAGTGTCTGATCAAGCAACTAGACAACCATAGCCTAGCCAATCTGACAGATAAAAATAACCACCACAGCCTCTGTCACTCTGTCTTGTCTTACTCATTGCTAAGTCCAGTGGACACTTTTTACATCTTTCCTTCTTGGTCGTTTTGCAACTTTTGACATTTTGAACCAATTTCTTCTCAGAACCCTTTTGCTTTAGTTTCAATGACTTTACTCTTTCTCTTCGTTCTTCTGTCCCTCTGGCTGTTCCTTTTTTTATTTTTTTAATCCTCTTTTTGGCCACACCTGAGGCATATGGAAGTTCCCTGGCCAGGGACTGAATCTGAGCCACATCTTCGACCTATGCCTCAGCTGTGACAATGCCAAATCCTTAACCCACTGCCCCAGGCCAGAGAGCGAACCGGCAACACCATAGAGAAAAGCCAGATCATTAACCTACTGCTTCACAATGGTTTTTTTTTTTTTTTTTTTTTGATATTTCACTGCCCATCTCTCGGTTCCTTAATTATTGATATTCTCTCCTGGCTTAGCCCTCTTAATACTCCCGTGATTGAGGTCTCCCCAAACTAAAATTTCATCTTAGAATTCTCTACTGAGCTTTAGACCTGTATCCAGTTGTTTGGATGTTGCACAGACATCTCAAACTTTGCTTGTCTAAAACCGAAATCCTATTCTTCCCCTGTTAGACTTGCTTTTGCATCTGTTCTCTATCTTAGTTTGTGGTACCCTCTTCACCCATTTACCAAAGCTGGGAACAGAGAGGAGTCTTCACCTTCTCTCTTACATTTACCATTCAAGACTTTCTCATCGCTATCTTTATCTCAGCCAAGAGAGCTAAACCCTCTTTTCCTCTCACTTGGAATCTTGTGGTCTTTCTACCTCCTGTCAGTCTCTTTCCAACTCCTCTGCACTGCTGCCCTTCTGCCAAAGTGATATTTTTCAAAAATGCAAATCTGTTTAATTGTATTTAAAATTCTTTTCAAGTAGCTCCTAATTGCCCACAGAACTAAGGCAGAATTCTTTAGCAGGCATCCCAGGCCCTCCATGGCTAGGCTTTTCCTGCTCTTTGTCTCTCACTGCGCCTCACCGATTCCCCCTATTTTCAGGCCACGCTGGAATGTCCTCTACCTCCATTGCTTCCTTGACTTCTTACCTGGGCATCTAGAAACATTATTTTAGTGCCCAGTTCAGTCTTTTCTTTTGAATAACCCTCCCGAAGTTCCACAAATAGATTTGACCATGCCTCCTTCCTGATATCGTTATACACTGTTTCCAGTTCTACTCCAGCACTTATTACTGAATTACTTTTTGTTTATCTGAGTGTCACGTTTCATTGGACTGTGAACTCTTCAAGTATTTCTCCTGCGTGGCATGTGATAGGCTCTCATCAGAAGAGTTGTGGTGGTGGTGATGAAGCCCAGAGTGGATCACAAAACCATTTTCATTTAAATAAGGCCATGCCTTCTGTATTGAGGAGTGCTGGGCTTGGGCATATGCAGTGGAGAATGGTAGACATTTCTTTATCCTTCTTTGTCCCTTCTAAAGGCTGCTGCTCCAACTTTTAATACCAGATTCCTTTTGATCTATACTTCGTATGATATTCTGGTACCTATTCTCAGCCTTCACTTTGCTTTTATTTTGCTTGTATACTTGAAGTAGTTAAAAAGAAACAAAGCTGTTAAATTACTATTACAAATGCCCACTGTCCCATTTTTCTTTCCATCACAGAAGTCATACATCAGCTTGTTCTCATGTGATTCTTGTGTGCCAAAAGTCTTCTTAGCCAGTAAAAAGAATTTATCTTATAATGACAATAATTTTCCAGCAGTTTTTTAATCCTCCTATGTCCCCAAAATGTCTCTATGCATTTAATGTCAAATTAAAAACGAAACTAGTTCTGCTCTAACCAGTTCAGGTTCTTCTAATCCTGAGAGAAGAAATAATGGCTTTTAAACATTGTTTAAGGAATAATGAAGACATCTTGGGTTTTTACCATGAAAATTTCAGGGTCTTGCTAAACACATTGGGGTCAAAGGATAGAAGAATGGTCAGCATCTCAATTTAGACTTTATTACTTTCTACTCTAAATACACTCATAGAAGCTACTTGTGGTGTAACTCCTTATGTATTTAATATTTATCTAACTCTTGGTTTTCGTGATTGAGTTTCAAAATGGGTAAAGAATCTACTTATTCTTTGCCCTTTATGAAATGTGATATCTTGGTTTTTATTCCATCTGTCCCCTTAATTTTATGTTACTGTTTGCATTATATTTCTAAAATATGGCTTTGGCTTGTTTTTTTCCTGAATGTTTCTGCAGTTTGGTTTGCATATCTGGCTTTGGGCACCTTTCCTGAACTTGGTCTTCATCTGTAACTTGTGACTTTTGGAAGGCAGAAGTCAATGTTGTCTATGGAAGATGACTTTTTTTTTTTTTTTTTAATATTGTATATGTGTGTGTCTCCCCCCTTCCTTTTTGGTTTCTCTTAAAAGACTGGAAAGAAAGCAATTAAAGCAGTCCTGTGGGTATCAGCTGATGGACTCAGAGTTGTGGATGAAAAAACTAAGGTAAAACTTCCATAAGTTTAAATATTCTTATATTTTTTTATCCCTAATGATCAAATACCAATAAGCTGTTGCAATTACTCTATATCCTTCCACTTTGTCCAAAGTACGACCTTCTGAGAGACTAGTTTAATGTTCAGAAAACCAATTTAGTTACTCATTTACCTTATGAAAAATAGAGAATTCTCTCAACATTTTCTTCTGCATGGCGCAGTATGTTTAGCCTACTGCCTATTTATATTTTTATGTTAAGATTTGAGTTCTATAAATCAACTATAATGGAAAAAAATTAAAATCATATGAACTTTAAAAAAGAGATCTTTGTTCTATTTTTGTTCTTCACATTAAAAAAAAAATGTTTATCTCCATAAATTCGATGTGAAAGATGGTGGAACTTTTCCCACAGTTAAAAATTAAAAAAAAAAAATGATGGACCACTTAATGAAATTTCTTCTTATTCTTTCATTCAGAGACTGCATTTTCAGAAAGTGATATTTGAATTGATTACCCTATTATTAACTGAAAACTCAAGTGAAATCTTAAGAACTAGTAAATGGCTCCTTTGGTTAACATTTTCTTAGAATCCACACACTATCTCAGAAAACCAGTAGCATTTTTGCATTTGAAAGAATGTGATCCTACATGCTTGTATAAGACTAGACATAGACTCTGTCTTAGCATAAGGTGTTATTTATGTAAGTACATTTAATCATTAATTAAAATTTTCTAAGAGACCTAAAATCTGGAAGAATTTTAACAATAAGGCAGTTTTTAAAAAAGACCACAAAACCTCAGATGTCACTGGAAGGAGGTGAATATATCTTTTTTCTTTTTTTCTTTTTTTTCCTTTTTGCCACCTGTGGCACGTGAATGTTCTGGGCTAGGGATTGAACCCTCGCCACAGCTGTGACCCAAACCTCTGCAGTGACGATGCCAGATCTTTAACCCATTGGCCACAAGAGAACTCCAGAATTCGTGTAGTTTCATTTGTTGTGTGTGGAGGCTATATTTTTAATTGCTTTAGACGATAGTTAGAATGTGATGCTGCCCCCTGGTGGCTACTTATAGCACTGGCATTAATTGGTTTAGTATTTCTATTTCCCATTTTGAGTGATCAGCCTGGGACCCATTATGAGCAGAAAATAAATTTTGCAATGTGTATAGCTTATAAAGTGCTCATATTTAGAATATATAAATAACTCTTACATATCAAAAGAAAAATGACAGTCCAAAATACTTGAAGGATCACTTTACTGAAGAGGAAGTTCATAGTAATCAAGGTTATGCAAAATAAAATTATAATGAGCTGCCAGAATTTCAAAACTCTAAAAAATTAACCAGCAAGTTTGTGGAGCAACAGGGCTTCTCATAGTTATACTTTATAAAAGCCATTTTGTTTGTATGCTTTAGCATGTACAGCCCCTATCTCAGCATCTAGGGAGTTTAGGCCATTTAGAATATCTTATCACACAGAAGAGCCTCAAGATTTAAAGAACATTTTGTGTAATGTTTATACTTTGTATATGCTATGCCAGTCAGCAAGTATATAAGCATAGTCATACTCAAAATTAAATGATCAGTAAGTTAATAAATGCATAGAACTGTTCTGGAAATGATGTTATTGAATGTAACATCAATATTATATGGAAATTGTATTAAATTTATTGATTTACATCTGCTTAAAATTGAACATAGAATTTACCGTGATAAATCTGGAATCAGCAAGCCTAGATTTTGGAACACAAAGATGAGGTGAGGAAGGCATCTGGGCAAAGTGACTCCAGGGATCTCTCCTAGGTCAGATTCTTAGTATTCAGACTTCTGGCTCAGATAGAGCTATTCCATAGACTCAGTGCATTAGATGTAGGGATTCTGTGCTATGAAATGAGCATCTGTGTTTCTTCTGAGGAGCTTGAATCATCTCCTAAGGCCTCTGTTCTTTTGTGCTTCCCTTTTCCTAGGACCTCATAGTTGACCAGACAATAGAAAAAGTTTCTTTCTGTGCCCCAGATAGGAACTTTGACAGAGCCTTCTCTTACATATGTCGTGATGGCACAACTCGGCGCTGGATCTGTCATTGCTTCATGGCTGTCAAGGACACGGTGAGTCCAACACATGGATTTCATCATGACTAGCCTCAGTTCACCATGCTCCTTCCAGGCTGGCTCAGCCAGGCAGTTTCCACTACATTTTTATCAAGTTACATACTGTTATAGCACTTGGAAGAGCCTAAACTAGCCTGCTTTCACTCCTTTTATTCAAGTAGTTCACATGGTGTGCCCCTACCACTCACAGAGCAAGATGATTGACTAAGATCCAAGGTCATTAAAGGAAAGTAAAAATGCTCTGGTGATGGTGACTGCTAAATTTTGAGGAGTTCCCATCATGGCTCAGTGATAACCCAACTAGGATCCATGAGGACGCAGGTTCAATCCTTGGCTCTGCTCAGTGGATTAAGGACCCGGCGTTGCCGTGAGCTGTGGTGTAGGTCAGACTTGGCTCGGATCCTGCATTGCTGTGGCTGTGGCATAGGCTGGCAGCTATAGCTCCAATTCGACCCCTAGCCTGGGAACATCCATATGCCTCGTGTGGCCCTAAAAAGACAAAAAAAAAAATTTTTTTATTTGAAACTTTTAATTATTAGAACTGTCCTACGTGTTGTTTGCTGGTTCATCTGGGTTGAAAATACTGGCATTTGAAAGCTGCTTATAAATTCATTTGCAAAGACACTCTGTTGCAAATGAAAGAACTAATTTGGAGTGTATTTTCAATTAATTAAAAAATAGAAATACTAAATTATAGTACAGTGAACTATGCTAGAAATTGTTATGTAGTAGAAATCTTTTGTTTAAAAATAGGGAATATTCAATTCTATCACCCTTAACATAAATTACCCAAAATTCTGACATGAAAGTCTCTTAGATGATGATGACCCTAATTAACTATATAGTATAGCATTGTGTATAATTTCTGAATTTTTTTTTGCTTTTTTTTTTTGTTTTTTTGGGGGCTCATCTGGCTTTTTTTTTTTTTTTTTTTTTTTTTTTTTTTTTTTTTTTTTTTTTTTTTTTTTTTTTGTGTTTTTTTTTTTTTTTTTTTTTTTTTTTTTTTAGTTTTTTGGGCCTCATCTGCAGTGTATGGAGATTCCCAGGCTAGGGGTCAAATCGGAGCTACAGCTGCCAGCCTATACTACAACCACAGCAATGCAGGATCCAGGCCACGTCTGCAACCTACACACTACAGCTCATGGCAGATCCTAAACCACTGAGCAAGGCCAGGGATCGAATGCGCAACCTGATGGCTCCTAGTCGGATTCATTTCCGCTCCGCCACAACGGGAACTCCTAATTTCTGAATTTTTAAAGTCCAGACGGAATAGTGTAGCCAGTCTGCGTTTATGAAGGCTACAACTAAGTAAACTCTTGCCAAGGAAGGGAAGAGGTGGCCATACTCAATGTTGACCAAAAGGTTTTTTTTTTTTTTTAATTTTTTTTTTCTTTTCAGGGCTGCACCTACAGCATATGGAGGTTCCCAGGCTAGGAGTCCAATTGGAGCTGCAGCTGCCAGCCTACACCACAGCCACAGCAACGCAGAATCCAGGTGGCATCTGAGACCTATACCACAGATCATGGCAACGCCAGATTCCCTAACCCACTGAGCAAGGCCAAGGATCGAACTCACAACCTCATGGTTCCTAGTCAGATTTTCGTTTCCACTGCACCATGATGGGAACTCCCAAAAGGTTTTTCTTAAAGCAGTATATAAACAAATATTAGGAACTCAGGCTCTGAATCAGATATAGGTTCCAGTTCTGGTTCTGGTTCTTACTAACTGTGAAATTTAGGGCAAGTTATTTAACATTTTCTAAGTCTTAGTATCCACTTCTCTAAGATGGAGATAACAGATGTGAAGACTGAATTTGGTAATGAGTATAAACACTCTTAACATAGTGTCTCCCTGTGGGAACTGCACCAAAATAGTGACTGATATCGTTAGAGCTTTTCCTCCTTGGTTTTGACACAAGTGCTTTGAGAATGAGTTGAAATAACTAAACAACACTTTCTTCTTATCAGACCTTAATTTAGCCACAAAGCAGGGTATTTTGCTAACAGTACACTTACAGAATCCAAAGAGTTCAAGAGTTTCCTTGTATTTTTAAAACTTTTGTTGGCAAATCATGGTTCTTCAGGCTTTTTGACTGTCCTAGGCCAGTGGTTCCCCTTTCAGAATCACCTTGAGAGCTTGTTTAAACAGATGGCTTGGTCCCATCCATAGAGTTTTTCTTTTCTTTTCCTTTTTTTTTTTTTTTTAAACCTGCAGAGTTTTTCATTCAGTGGGTCTGGGAGGAGCTCAAGGGATCTGTTTCCAAGAACTTCTGCCTCAAGGGCCTAGGAGAAATAATAAGCTTCTTTGGGAGTTCCCGTGGTGGCGCAGTGGAAACGAATCCAACTAGGAACCATGAGGTTGCAGGTTCGATCCCTCACCTTGCTCAGAGGGTTAAGGATCCGGCGTTGCCGTGAGCTGTGGTGTAGGTCACAGACGCGGACTGGCTTTGTTGTGGCTCTGGCATAGGCTGGCATAGGCTGGCAGCAACAGCTTCGATTAGACCCCTAGCCTGGAAACCTCCACATGCCACAAGTGTGGCCCTCAAAAGACAAAAAGACAAAAATAAAATAAAATGAGCTTCTTTGGCCTATAGCTGTGTCCTTGTAATAGAGCTGTTTTCAGACTCAGATAAGTTCTACAGTTCTTTCTGTACCAGTACTCTCTCCTATTTCACATTTCATGGCCTACCCTTTTATCATCCTACTAAGAAGTTAGATGGAAACTCATATGAATTCATAAAGATTAAATCTATCAGTCTTTAAATAAGCAGTCATATGAGATCTTACAGTTTACAGTCATACGAAATCTTAGGGAAAAAATATTGCAGACATTTATCTTCTCTTACAATGTCTGATATGGGCATTGTAATGTCCAGTAAAATTACTCAGAACCATATGTAGGGGCAGCTGCTTACCTGGTGTGATTTTAGAAACTCCACAAAGGGCTCCCTGTTCTCAAATCGCTTCTCACTGTTAAAGATGCCAATAGGTATTAGAGCAACTCTAACTTTTAAAATTCCACAGTTAGGCATATAGTTTAAAATACAGGAGTTCCCATCATGGCGCAGCAGAAACGAATCCAGCTAGGAACCCTCAGGTTACGGGTTTGATCCCTGGCTTTGCTCAGTGGGTTAAGGATCTAGCATTGCCGTGAGCTGTGGTGTAGGTTGCAGACAAGGCTTATATCCTGCATTGCTGTGGCTGTGATGTAGGCTGGCAGCTGTAGCTCCGATTGGACCCCTAGCCTGGGAACCTCCATATGCCGCGGGTGAAGCCCTAAAAAGCAAAATTAAATGAAACAAAATAAAATAAAGTACAGGTAACCCTGATAAAAATAAGCCACTGAGTTTATTAAATTTACTCTACGCAATCCAGTATATTTTTAAAACAATAGTTATATGAGCCCTCCACTTCTTCCACTCACTGCTTAATTCCTTTATAAGTAGAAAGTGTGGATAAAAACAGCTTTTAACTCTTGCCTATGTGTGGTTGGGAGGTAGAATTGGGATTATAGAATGCTAGAAGAAAATAGGAAAGGAGTTCCCTTGTGATTTAGTGGGCTAAAGATCTGGCATTGTCGCTGCTGTGGCGCCGGTCTGATCCCTGGCCTGGGAACTCCCACATGCTGTGAGTGTGGCCAGAGAAAAAAAGAGAAGGTATGGGAGAGAGCCTACAATCACTGAGGGCCCAAATGGGCCAGAGGAGAAGCACATAGAAAGGGAGACTGAGAAATCTAAACTTTCCTTGGTGTGATTCCTTTTCACCACTGGATTTGCATTCATTGATCTGAAGTTTTAAGTTTACGCCTTTTGTTCCTAGATGGGTTGACAGTATATCTAAACCCTGATATTTGTCCTGGATTTGCAGTGGTTTCTTAGAAATTCTTGGTAAATATTCCTACTATTCCCCTAAAAGGCAAATAGAGGTTTGTGTGTCCAGACTTCGAGCTTGAAACCTTGAGCATACTCTTCTAAGCTGGTTGGTGGCCAGAGCTAACATGAGTGACAAAGGGACCTGACTGATATGAAGTGCTGGTGGCTGCTCACAAAGCATAGGTTCTTGAGGGTTGCTTTACCCAGTGCCTCCTACCGTAAAGGATCATAAGCATTTCCCAATATAATCATTCATTTAGATTAATTCGGCATTTTAACATACTGAAATCTAATTTTAGCTGGAATTCCTAATATTTTGCCAGTGTGAAAACAGACTTATCTGTGATGCAGGCTAATTTGTAATTGTTGACACCATAACTCTAAAAAATGTTTTTAAACCTGTTATGTGCAGGGTGAAAGACTGAGCCATGCAGTAGGCTGTGCTTTTGCAGCCTGTTTAGAACGTAAGCAGAAGCGAGAGAAAGAATGTGGAGTGACGGCTACTTTTGATGCCAGTCGGACCACTTTCACGAGGGAAGGATCATTCCGTGTCACAACAGCCACTGAGCAAGCAGAAAGAGAGGAGATTATGAAACAAATCCAAGATGCCAAGAAAGGTACAGTCTGTTCTCTACAATGTGTGTTTATTTAAACAGTTTTCCCCAAAAGGTTAATATTTGGAAGCTATCGGGGCAAGCTTTTTCACAGTCAAAGAGAGCTCTTAGCAAATGAAGACCTTCAGAACAAAGCTGAAAATCTAAACAAAGTTCTTTCCTTTAGAGTGGCTTCTCTAGTGGCTTCAAAATGTTTACTCTTTTCATTATGTTAAACTACTACCCAGGGAAGCTAAACTACCACCCAGGGAAGCTGAGAGTACAGTTGAAGAATCTGCAAAGACATTTAAAAGTAAAATTGGGGAATCTGGGAAAACCTGCATCCTGTAACATTTTTAATTCTGATGCATCTCATCTCTGTGAGAAGCAAAGGCTATCAAGGACCTACATCTTGAAGGAAGAAGTCCAAGCCCCAGTTTTAGGCTGCAAAGAACCCACTGACGGTGCTGCCAGGTGCAAATGCAGGCAGAAATTTCTCAGTGATACTCTTCTTAATAGATTATTACTGTTGATTTAGTGCTTTAGAGAGAAAGGTCCACAGATTTTGAGAAGATGGCTAGTCTGTGGTTTTGTAGAATGTTGAGTTTTTTCAGGTGCACAAGGCATCACAGCAAAACTGCCTGTATAAGCATTCAAGTTACCCAGGAGGCTGTTCTCTAAAGTTGAGTTGGGCATATTTTAGAACTAAGTGATAGGCCTTAGGGAAAATGCTTTGCATTATTGTCTATAACTAGGGTGGAAGCCAATAAGGAATATTCTGGAATTAAACAATTAGGTTTAAATAAACATTAATTTTGCTAATTTTTTACTATATTCTTTTCATTATAAACCAGCCATTTTAGAGAACATTATTAATCTGGCAGTTCCTGTTGTGGCTAAGCAGTTTAAGAACCCAACATAGTTTGCGTGAGGATGCTGGTTCGATCCCTGGCCTTGCTCAGTAGGTTAAGGATCCAGTGTTGCTACGAGCTGCAGCATAGGTTGCAGATGCAGTGCAGATCCTATGTTGCTGTGGCTATGGCATAGGCCTGCAGCTGCTGCTCCAATTTGACCCGAACACTTCCATATGCCAAAGCTGAGGCTGCAAAAAGAAAGAAAATAAAGAAAATAACATCATTAATCTAATACGGACCCAAATAGCTCTTATTTTTAAGCCAAAAAGGATACAAATTTTTATTCAAAATTAAATTATTGATTGTGATTTTTTTCATCTCTTATAAATATTGGGCCAGGATACCAAAGAAAAAATACCGTGCTATTTTAATTAGAAAACTTAGTATGTATAGCTATTATTTAGTGTGCTTCGGTGATTTTCAGCCTGGAAGCATGTTCTTTAATACCACAAAATAGTATATATATTTTTTTGTCTTTTTGCCTTTTCTAGGGCCGCACCTGCGGCATATGGAGGTTCCCAGGATAGGGGTCTAATCAGAGCTGTAGGCGCCGGCCTACACCACAGCCACAGCAATGAGGGATCCAAGCCGCGTCTGCAACCTACACCACAGCTCACTGCAACGCCAGATTCTTAACCCATTGAGCAAGGCAAGGGATCGAACCCACAACCTCATGGTTCCTAGTCGAATTCGTTAACCACTGAGCCATGACAGGAACTCCACAAAATAGTGTTTTTTGCTACACACTGCAGCTGCCAAAATGGTTGCATCCTAGCATCTACAGAGAGGATCATGAGGGGAGGAGAGCAGAGATTTACCACAGTCAGTGTGAGACACAGCTGGTACTCACATGGAAATAATCTTGTATTTAAGTTTACTTCATTTTAAAATTTTACTTATGGGGGTTCCCGTTGTGGCACAGTGGAACTGAATCTAACTAGGAACCAAGAGGTTGCTGGTTCAATCTCTAGCCTCGATCAGTGAGTTAAGGATCTGGCATTGCCCTGAACTGTGGTGTCGGATGCGGCTCAGATCCTCCATGGATGTGGCTGTGGCTGTGGTGAAGGCTGGCAGCTACAGCTCTGATTCGACCCCTAGCCTGGGAACCTCCATATGCCTCAGATGTGGCCCTAAAAGGACAAAAAATAAATAAAATGTAAAATTTTACTACTGTATACTTTTTGTTCAAATGGGCCACAAATGCATCTTGCCCGTGATTTAAAGACTGCTTTATGACATCCTTTGACATCAAACTTATGCTTGTTTAGACCTTTCTGACTCTGCCACTCCGAAAGTCCTCTCCCCTAAATAAACAAGCAAACAAATTGAAAACTGTGAACTTTTTTTTTTTGTCTTTTTAGGGCGGCCACACCCATGGCATATGGAGGTTCCCAGGCTGGGGGTCGAATCAGAGCTGTAGCTTCCAGCCTATACCACAGCCACAGCAATGCCAGATCCTTAACCCACTGAGCGAGGCCAGGGATCGAACCTGCGTCCTCCTGAATACTAGTCAGATTCGTCTCCACTGAGCCATGACAGGAACTCGTGAACAGTTATTCTTTAAAGGACTTCACATTAGGAATTCATAGATACTGAGTTGTTTGTTTTGTTTTTTTTTTTAATCTTGTTCAGAGTCTTAAGTTAAATCACCGCATGGGAATCAAAGATCTAATATTTTGTCTGAAAAATAGGAAATTGAGTCCTGCTTCTAACCTGTCCTTTAAGAGACATAGGGAAGGAGATGTGTAAAAAGACCTAGGAGGGGTTTTGAGTTCCTCAGCAGTATAAGCTCACGTTATTTGATGACATTGCTAAGGTTCTCTTTCTCTTGACTTTCTTGAGCCGAAACAGATAAGACAGTTGTTGGTTCATCAGTGGCCCCTGGCAACACTGCCCCATCCCCGTCCTCTCCCACCTCTCCCACTTTGGATGCCGCTGCCTCTCTGGAGATGAACAACCCTCATGCCATCCCACGCCGGCACGCACCAATTGAACAGCTTGCTCGCCAAGGCTCTTTCCGAGGGTTTCCTGCTCTTAGCCAGAAGATGTCACCCTTTAAACGCCAACTATCCCTGCGCATCAACGAGTTGCCTTCCACTATGCAGAGGAAGACTGACTTCCCAATAAAAAATGCAGGTAATGCAGCATCCACCTAACTCTCTGGGTCCTCTGGCACTGAAGTGTTATCATCACTTCTGGTGGAGACCCCGATCCCATCAAACTAACCACCCCTCCTTCTGAAGCTGGTTGAGGGTTGAACTTATCTTGTATCATTTCCCATTGGGAGAAAACTGAGGTTCATGGGGAGGGACGTGAATCATACATTTCTCTTCAATAAATAGGTAATAGGGTCATGATGGGAATTCCTAGCTAGCCTGAGCTACAAGGTTTGTGGTTTGTACTGTTGAAAGTCTACCTGCTTCGAGACATCAGAGGTCTCAAGTTTCCATTCTTATTCTGTCATTTGGGGCCCAGCAGGGAATTCATTTGAAAGACTTTGGAAACATACTGTTGGATGTACCAAAAGAAATGAATAAGTTCTAATTGTCCTTGCGGCTGGCTGGCTCCACAGGGAAGAAACTCTAAACGAGTCTCCTCTGTAAATCTAAGACCTCTTGTTCATCAGAGACAGTGGGCTTGCTCACAGAGATTCATTACCTTTCGGAACTGCCACACAGGCCTTTGTGTGGCCTTTGTACAGCTGAGCCAGCCCCTGTAGCTCCATCCTCATCATAAGATTCAGAGCTGAAGTGTCAGATCTGGTCAGTGCTTTTATTGGGACCTATTTTACTTCACTCTGAGACATGTTTAGCCAGGGCTCTAACAGAATATGAGGAAGCTCTGTCTCAGTAGGGCACTCCCACTGGCGGTGGGACAGAAGTACAGACAGTTAAGTTCTTTAATGGGTAAAACTAGACCTAAAGAATAGTGGGATTAGATGACGACTGAGAGTCTTTCCACCTCTCAACCCCTATAGAAAACAAAACTCCAGTTGCTTCAAGTACCTCATTTTTAGTTGCCCTCTGGAGCGGATGGGAAACAAAAACCATTATTCTTTTTTCACAGTTGGACCTCACATTAGGGACCTTTTTCATGTTATCACAGCTCATATACCTGGTACTTCGGAGAAAAAATGAGAGTGAGGACATTGTCATAGTTTATTACAGAGAAAAGGACTACTGTTCTGTTTTAGGATTGTTCAGATTTTCTGCCTGTCTGGAGCCGCCTTCTGTTTGTCTTGCAGTGCCAGAGGTAGAAGGGGAAGCGGAGAGTATCAGCTCCCTGTGCTCGCAGATCACCAATGCCTTCAGCACACCCTCCGAAGACCCTTTTTCATCCGCCCCAATGACCAAACCAGTGACAGTGGTGGCACCACAGTCTCCTGCCTGTCAAGGTTGGTGCCTGATTAGCCTGCGCAGCTGTTCTCTTTGAAACTAGCACTTTTATGACACTGCTCGCTAACTGTAAGTTGACATCCTGAGCTTCCCAAGAGCTGGTCAGACTCACTTCTTTCCCTGTTTGAATTTGTCTTAGATTCATTAATTTCCCTACTAGACAGTGTCTTTGTGCTTTATTCCCCTTACCATTTCCTGAGATATCTGCATTTGTCATTTTGCACGTACCTACCCATCTTTCATCCCATTCTATCAGGAGCTTCCACAGTCCCAACCCACTTCTTTGCTACTTAACTGTTAAAGAGTCAGAGTATCCAGCCTGTTCTCCAGAAACAGCAGTCATCAGAATTGGTTCTAGCCTTGTGCTTTTTTTTTTTTTTTTTAAGCATAGTGGTTCTCAACCTGGGGTGGTTTTGCCTCCTCAGGGAAAATTCAGCATTCATTGTCTAGAGACATTTTTAAGTTTTGTAGTTTGGGGGGTGGTTATTGCTGACACCTGGCTAGAGGCTAGGAATGACAATCAGCACCCATCAGTGTACACAGTAGCCAGCCTCGCAGCAAAGGACTGTCTGCACCAAGTTTTGCCAAGACTGAGAAGCACTGGACTCACCTGGTCTCTACCCTGTCATGAGAGGCTTCGTTCATTTCAACCACTATAACAAATATCCTAAAATTAGCCTTTATTGCATTGAAGATGTTCTAAAAGTTGTTTTCAGAGATACTGAATTAATAGTTGGTATTGATTCAAAGGTCAGCAGATAGTCTACATAAATTACAGACTTTTAGAATTTCAGCTCCTATAATTGCTGTCTTCATTTCTTTAGGGAGAGAGCTCAGAAAAAGTTTTGCTTTGGAGACAGTACCCTGGTCCTATTGGAGGAAGTTGCAACATGCTTTTTCTCCAAGAGAGAGTCTCTTTAAAACAAAGAAAAAACCTTAATAGTCATATGTACAAGTGGCTTTTCATTTCACCTAACAAAGGTTTATACTAATAATGATAGGCGCAATTTATTATAAGGGCACTTAGCACCGCAGTATCTACCACATACATCATGGTAAGGACTCCTGCATTTTTTCATCTCATCTAATTCCCATGACAGCCTTTGGAGGCAGACATCACAGATAAGGAAAAGGAGGCTCAGAGAGGTGAAGTAGCCCAAATCGAACCCAGGTCTTTCTGGATATAGTTCCTGTTATATTCTGACTCTCTCCTTGTTTACAGGGCAGGGAAATGGGTATACAGAACTGAATAGAATATTGTCCTTTCCCTGCCTTTAAGGGATTCTCAGTCTGTGGGTGAGCTAGTCTTTTAGACGAGCCCTGGGTAACAGTAGCAATGCTAGAAGCATAGTTACCGAATCCTAAAGAGGGAATGAGTGTGATGTAGGGCAGGGGAAGGTCTCTGTTTGTCTGCCTCATACTAAATATAAAGAGTTGGGGTAAGGAGTAGAAATAGCTGGAATTGATGTCTGGAGCAAAGGAGTAAGGGTTAGATTTAGTAAAGGAAGACAGGAAAGAATAGTAGCTGCCTTGAGATACTGGAGATGTTACCAAGGTTGAAAAGTCTTTTTAAAAAGAGAGAATCCTGTAGCAAATTATAAAACTATGAAGCAAATGAAAACATACCAAGTTTAATTTCTCATCTGTAATATGGGAATAATACCAGCCTTACAGGGTTTTTGAGAGAATTAAATTAGATGATGCATGCTAAAGTACTATTAGCATAGCGTCTGGCACATAATGAGGAACAGTTGTAAGCATTGTTATTGTTGGCCAAAATTTGATATTTTGGAAAAGTGGTAGAAGAAGAAATACTTTGATCTATGTCACTGTGTCAAAGACTAAGGTATATCTAGAATAGATTTTTCTGCTTGTAAGACGAAGCAGCTCTGTTCAACTTAATTTGAAATTGTTTCTCTACAGTCTTCATTTCCTGTCTCCCCATATACGTATTTTCCTTAAAAACTCCTTAAACTTTATCAGTACAGCCATTTTAATTATAAACTCTTATTACCTCTTTGCTTAAAGGTTTCTGTATCCATTGCAAGTTGCATGGTTCTCCCAACACCAACCTTTCTGTCTCATCTGTTCCATCAGTGCTGCACATTGGCCTGACTGACCCAGCTCCTGAGGGTCGCCTGTTCATGCTGCATGAATTAACTCCATTGATGTTGTCTGCTCCCATTGTAGCTAATGGCACTGACTCAGCCTTCCATGTGCTTGCTGCTAAGCCAGCCCATACTGCTCTAGCACCCGTAGCAATGCCTGTGCGTGAAACCAACCCTTGGGCCTATGTCCCTGATGCTGCTAACAAGGGAATTGCAGCCACATGTTCGGGTAAGGTGGCCACAGATGGTGGTGAGGATTCTGGGATCAGATAAGTAACTGTGGTTTGAAAAATCAGCCATTTATTTGAGTGGGAACCAGGGAAGAGTCCTTTTAGGATAAGAGTGTACCCTCTTGGAAATAAACTATTAAGAAAAGATGAGAGGGCGTTCCTGTCATGGCTCAGTGGAAACAAATCCCACTAGTATCCATGAGGGTTAGGGTTCGATCTCTGGCTTCACTAAGTGGGTTAAGGATCTGACATTGACGTGAGCTGTGGTGTAGGTCACAGACACGGCATAGGCTGGCAGCTACAGCTCCAGTTTGACCCCTAACCTGGGAACTTCCATATGCCTCGGCTGTGGCGCTAAAAAGACAGAAGGAAAAGAATAACGAAGAATTCCCGTTGTGGCTCAGTGGGTTAAGAACCCGACATAGTGTCCATGAGGATGTGGGTTCAATCCCTGGCCTCACTCAGTGGGTTAAGGATCCAGTATTGCTGCAAGTTGTGGCCTGCCAGCCCAGATTCAACCCCTAGCCCAGGAGCTTCCATATGCCATAAGCCCGACCATAAAAAGAAAGGGAAAGAAAAGAAAGGATGCTGAAGGAACTAAGGAGGTTAGATTGACAGTTCTTAGGACTACAGAACCTCCCACAGAGTTTTCATAAAATACAGATTCCTGGGCCCTAACTCAAGAGTGTCTGTCCCTGGATTTGGATCTGTGGACATACCTGTAGGAAGACAGGACCCTGCCTCCTGCAATGGCAGGCCTACAAAAAAGCCTTCAAAAAGCACCTTGTATTTGCTTTTTGGTACTTTCTAGTTTTTCCATAATGAACATTTATTACTAAAAAAGAAAATTTTAATAGTAATAAAGGCAGTTCACCAGGAAGACAGCATGTGTCTAGAAGCCAGGCAGGGGGCCACAAAGTACACCAAGTCACTAGTTATTTTCTTTTCCTTCTATTAAAGCAGGTGAATTACCTCAGACCCTTTAGAGTATGTGCAAGCTGGTTTCTGCACTATGGATGAGCGGGATTGGGACTGGGGCCCTGATGCCAGCCAGCTACCTTGGTTAGATGCAGTTGAGCTATAGCTAGTCAGCAAGAGACTTTACCCCCACCTACCAAACCCACAAAATATCCTATCGGGAGGTTTGTTGCTTCCACACCTTAGGATCATTCAAATAACCAAGGTTATCAGGTGAAGAAAGAAGCTTCTAAAGACTGATTCCTTCCTCTGTCTTCTTGTTTGTTCCAGGGACTGAGTGGGGTCAATCTTCTGGTGCTGTCTCTTCAGGTCTCTTCCAGGCCGGTCACAGACGCACTCCCTCTGAGGCTGACCGCTGGTTAGAAGAGGTATCCAAGAGTGTCCGGGCTCAGCAGCCCCAGGCCTCAGCTACCCCTCTGCAGCCAGTTCTCCAGCCTCCTCCACCTACTGCCATCTCCCAGCCAGCACCACCTTTCCAAGGAAATGCATTCCTCACCTCTCAGCCCGTACCGGTGGGTGTGGTCCCACCCCTGCAGCCAGCCTTTGTCCCTGCCCAGTCCTATCCTGTGGCTAATGGGATGCCCTATCCAGCCCCTAATGTGCCTGTGGTAGGCATCACTCCCTCCCAGATGGTTGCCAACGTATTTGGCACTGCAGGCCACCCACAGGCTGCCCAACCCCATCAGTCTCCCAGCCTGGTCAAGCAGCAGACATTCCCACAGTACGAGACAAGCAGTGCTACTGCCAGTCCCTTCTTTAAGCCACCTGCTCAGCACCTCAACGGTTCTGCAGCTTTCAATGGCGTAGATGATGGCAGGTTGGCCTCAGGAGGCAAGCACACAGAGGTGCCTGCAGGCACCTGCCCAGTGGATCCTTTCGAAGCCCAGTGGGCTGCATTAGAAAGCAAGTCCAAGCAGCGCACTAACCCCTCCCCCACCAACCCTTTCTCCAGTGACTTACAGAAGACTTTTGAAATTGAACTTTAAGCAGTCCTTATGGCTTATGTATTTTGTCCTTATTTAGGTAAGGGCAGGGGCGTGGAGGTCAGAGGAGCAAAGGGGACTTTGTGTTCCCAACCAGTACACTTTTCACTGATCCCAAAGCTCCCAAGGAGCATGTCCAGACAGAGTGCTGAGGGAGGTGATTGGTAAAAGTGGAGAAAAATCATTCCTAGAGAACTTCTTGCAATTAGACTAAAGAAGTCAAGGAAATGTTACCCTTTGTCCCCCTCTTCCTTCAGCCCCTTACAAATCTCTGGCAACAGAGAGGCAGAAGTATCTGAACAGGAATCTGTATTCAAAAAGCACATTTACTGGAATATAAAACACAATGGGAAGCAAAACGATCTCCCTTTGTTCAAATTTCAGACCATTGACTTGCTTCTTCTCTCAGTTCTAGACTGTCTCACAGATCAAGAGCAGAGTGGCCTGTGCTTGGGCTGGGGATGAGAGGCAGGCTGTGCTGCCAGAAGTCCTAGGAGGGCACATCAAATAGCAGCCCAGCAGAGCTATATTTTTGGGGTAAAGTTGAGCTTCCATTTTGAGTAAGAATAAATATTATAAATATATATCGAAAAGCCAAAATCTTTATTTTTATGCATTTAGAATATTTTAAATAGTTCTCGATATTAAAAAGTTGTACGAGTTGTAAGTAATCTTGCCAAAGGTAAAAGGGTTAGTTGTAAGAAATTGTACATAAGATTGATTTATCACTGATGCCTATTGAAGTAAAAAGAGGAAGGGTTGGAAGTTGCAGGCTGGATCCCTGGCTTACTTGGTGTCACTCACTGTAAGTAGCACACTGCAACAGCAGTCATGCTCATGACCAGTACAGTCAGTAGGTTGTAGTTTTAAATAAAGAGCGAGCAATATTGTCCTGGTTTTAAACCTATAATGAAATTCTAATGTCATTATTTTAATGGAATCAATCTAAATATACTCTATAGAGAATATGTATTTTCGTTTACATATTGCTGCAGTTTCCTTATGTTAATCCTTTAACACTAGTGACAATGACATAGTCATATATCCATAGAGGGGAACACAGGTTACTGTGTTGGTTTGTCATGTAGGTGTTGGTGGATTTTGTTTTGTTCTTTAAGTTTTGTTCCCATGCGTTTTGTAGGGATGGAGATTCTGGTTTTAGCTCTGTGTGTGTGTGTGTGTGTGTGTCTCCCCGTCCCTCCCCTCGTGGCAAGCAGAACAGCCCCTTGCCAGTTGCAGCCACTTGACCTCTGATAACATGAGCTCCCATCTCATTTTTACTTTTGAACGTTGGCCTTACAATCAAATGTAAGTTATATATTTGTACTGATGAGAATTTATAATCTGCTTTAACAAAAATAAATGTTCGTGGTAGAAGCTTTTGACCATGAAGAGCTATTCTTTCCCCCGTTTTATTAGCAAGTAAGTTTTGGTTCTTTTTGGTCTTATTCCCTCTCCACCTCTGCTACCACAGATCTCTAGTATAACGGCTAGAAAATCTTTTGTTGGGACTAGTATATTCTTAAATTCATATTTGTATTTATACTTTAGGCTAGGCTTTGGTTGTTCCTAAGCACATCTCTGATGGCAGATTTTTGCTCCTCAGAGTGTGGACTTCACCTGGCAGCTAGTTAACGATCCAGAACCTCATCCTTACCCTGACCTAGCAGTCAGAATCTGCATTTGAACAAGGTTCACTTTCTGAGAAGTCTGGGGTCAAAGCAGTGATTTTCAACCTTGGATGCATGTTAGAATCATCTGGGAGCTTTTAAAATCCTCACGCCCAGCCCATCCTCCAGACCAACTAAAAAATCTGGGGAGTAGAACCCTGGGTTCACTTTTTAAAAAGCTCCCAGTATGGAAGTGGGTTGAGAACCTCTGGTCTAGATTGAGTTCTACTCTCTCCTCTAACCTTAGCCCATGACCCCGTGACTAGTTCTACAAAGAGCTAACTTCACAACCTTCCAAAGTATCACCAATTGGCCAAATACTAGTTCTAACTACAGAAGAGAGGAGTCCAAGAAAGTAGCCCTTATTTTCCAATTTCTATAGCAAAACCAGCCATGGTAAGTTAAAGCAGATATGCCCCCCCCCTTTTTTTTTTTGCGCTTTGTACGGCCACACTTGCAACAGATGGAGGTTCCCAGACTAAGGGTCAAATCGAAGCTACAGCTGCCAGCCTACATCACAGCTATAGCAATGCCAGATGTGAGCCACGTCTGCAATCTACACCACAGCTCAGGGTAACGCCAGATCCTTAACCCACTGGGCGAGGCCAGGGATCAAACCCACAATCTCATGCTTCTTAGTGTAATGCAGCAGAAGCGAATCCTAACAGGAACTCCCTCAATATTTTTTTTTTTAATGGAAAAAAGATCTCTGCCCTGGCCCATGTTTCTTCTGTTGAGTGAGAGGTAGACCAAGAAGAAGCATCACTCACCAGGGACACAGTCTCTCTTCTAGTCAGTGTGGTGACAAAAGTCACCTTTCCCTGTAATGCCAGTCTTTCTTGTGCCAGAATAACCTCTGTTACTAGGCCCAGCCAGTCCTCTGGAAGACCTGAAGAAGGTTAAAGTGGAAAGGAACTCAGAGGCTCATTGACACTGGGCCTCTTGTTTTAGCAGTGAAGAATTAAGAGGCTCTGAGAGGAAGAATGACCTCTTCCAACTCAGACTATTTCTGAAACCACTTCCCTGTTATTATATCTCCCTCCCCTCCATTGGTACCCCCCCCAATCCTTCTGACGCTGTTTTAGTTGGCTTTTTGTTTTTTAGGGCTGTACCTGCAGCATATGGAAGTTCCCAAGCTAAGGGTTGAATTAAGAGCTACAACTGCCGGCCTGCACCACAGCCACAGCAACTTGGGATCCAAGCCACCTCTGCGACCTACATCACAGCTCATGCCAACAGTGTATCCTTAACCCACTGAGCAAGGCCAGGGATAAAACCCACATTCTCATGGATGCTAGTGGGATTCATTTCCACTGAGCCACGACGGGAACTCTCTCTGGTGCTGTTTTAGACAACAGTCTGGTTTTTATCCAGCAGTGAGTACCTTACATCACAGATTGCTGCTTGAGGAGGAGAGGCTGCTCAGTCCTTGCGCAGAGTGACAGGCCAGGCTCATCAGCCTCAGCAGGAGGGCTTCAGCCTCCTGGTGAAAATAAAGAGCTCTTCTAGTTCTTCATATTCAGGTAGTGATGCAGCGGCTGCTCTTTCATCCCAGATCCCTGTCCTGAGCCTTTCATTGTATTCCCCTTTGCCGAGAGCTTTCACACCCATCATGCTGGTAATGGTACACACAGGTGGGAGTTGAAGCTGGCTGTTCTAGCACCTAGAAGGGCGGGAGAGACCGGAGCAGTGAATTGCTCTTTGGACCCCACATGAGATCTAGTTCTAGCAAAGAATGCTTCTTTGACACAACAGGAGCTAGCGTTTCTGTATGAGATTGGAATTAACTTTGAGATCATTACATAACTCTCCCCCTAGCTTTACAAATGAAGTGAGAACCCTTTTTGCATTAAAACAGTGAACTGATACTGTATAACTGAAATTACAGAGGGGAAATGATCCAAATAAATTCTTGACAACTCAGCAGGCACCTGTGGTTAAGTCAGAGAAGCAGACCCTGCTGAGGACTGCCCAACAGCTGGAGCAGCTTTGAACAGGCCAGTTATCGAGAGGATAACTGCCTCCGCCAGCCAGAGGTGGGAGAGCGAGAGCCTGTCTTCCGCTCTCCCAGCCCTAGAAGTTGTCTCGGAACTGGGGCTGGAGCTAGCCTTCGTCCTCGCTGCCAGATGGGCTGAGCTGGAGGCTGGAAATGAGAGCAGCTGGCACAGCAGAAGCTGGAGTAGTATTCGTTGCCGCAGAGCTGGGCCTGCAGGATCAAGTCGCAGTTGGCCAGCTCCGGCTGGTCAGTGCAGTCGCTGCTGGGGTCTCTCGGCTCGGTGGTCAGTACTGCAAGACAACGAGTGGAGAGGGTGGTAAGTAAGCTGTGTGTGTACCAAAAACTCTCACCTACCGTTTCATTTCCTAGAAGGAAAGCAGCACTGTAACTGCCAGCTTCCAGGAAGAGTGCAGTTACTCTAACTTTTTAACACCTGTAAGCACACCTCCAGGAGGGCTCACTTCCCCTGCAGTCGGCCCCCCTTCAGCATGCAGCTTCCAGCCGGTGCACTCAGACTCCGAAACAGTGACTGGATGATTAAACATCTCTGGAAGTTAACTCCCTGCCCTGACCTTTGAGACCTAAAGAGCTGGACAGCAACCGCCTTGGTCTCTGGATCAGATCAGCCCTACGCACATTTCTGAGCTGTCTTCTCTCCCTCACTGCTGGTTTCCTCCAGCCTTGAGTTCTGTGCCTTCAACAGCCCCAGCACTACCCCCAGGGAAAGCAGTGAGGTCACAGGACAGGCTGAACTACGGTGGCGCTGACACTGCGTTGAGCACAAAGCACCAGCTGCCTCCCCCTCTGAACTTACTAGGAGCTTCTGTATCTCATAAATCCCTGCAAGTTTCATTCTGCTGCTTCATCTTAGAACTGCAGTGACCAGTTAACCTCCCTTTTCTTTCTGGAAGGGGCTCTTAGCCTGACTCGGGCCTGAGCAGCACCTCCCTGAAGTCAGACCTCATGGGACTGGGGAAGGCCTACGCCACGCTCCCTCCACCAAACAACTGAAAGACCACACCAAACCCGCAAAAGGTTTGATGTATCAGTATAACAAGAGTACAACGACCTACATTTACACAGAGTAAGGAAGCCATTTATGCTTCTTTTTAATTAAAAATCGTAACTTTGGTATCAACTTGATCTCAGCTGTTGCAGCCCCTGAGCCTCTCAGGCCAATGCTGGGCATGCTGAGTGCCATCGTGGCTCTCCCACTAACGGCTGGGGGACTTTGGGCAAATTGTCACTTAAGCTCTCTGTCCCTTAGTTTCCTCATTTGAAATTGAGATAATAAAAGCAGCTGGGACGTAGCAACCATGGCTAAAATATGGGCACTTAACCAGCCCCACAGCCTCATTCCCACTCATCTAGAAAAGTGAGTGACCCTTTGTTTTACCCTACAATATTTTCTGTTTCTCACCCCAAGTTTTTAGACAGAAAGCTGGACAGGTCCTCACACTAGAATATGTCCCTTACACCAGAGTGATGCCAACACTGCGATTCCAACACACCATCAAACCACGAACAGGGCACAGTGAGGCAGCCTCAAGCAATGACACTACAAAAAGCTTAAATGGGTAAGAGCAGATACCTGCAGCCTAATCAATGGAACGAACAAGGTTAAAGAGGGGAGGGAGATAGCCTCTAGTCAAGGGTGCCCCCTCCCCCAAAAGTATCCAAGATTAGCAACACTCATCCAACGGGGTGGGAGAAAGGTGGTCGGACTGAGCCCCTAAGTGTCCTGTTCAAGAGGCAGGTCACATCATACCATTCCAGCTTGATGACCATCATCGGAAGCCCCACCAAACTTCAGCATCAACCAAGGTCCTGATTACAGCTGGCTTCCCGTGTAGACGTGTCTATAGCTAATCACCAACATGCCCGTCTGGGTCCTCCTAACAGCTTTTTCACCTAACTCTGCGTTCTGGCCTGTTTTAAGTCTTGAGGCTGGGAAGTATGTAGACAAGCGATCTGTTTGCTAGACATCCTGCAGGGTGGCGCTCTTGGCCGGCCAAGGTGACACCTTCACACACGCCTGCACTTAGTCACTGAGAATCTGAGCCCCCGGTGAGGCCGAGCACTGGGCCAGGCCCTGGGATGTGAGCCACAGTCGCTGTCCTAAGGTGCTAACAAACCAGAAGCCCACTGTCAGTCACACTCACTAAGTAACGTTTCTACCAGACTTCAAGCGTGGCCAGTTCCACCCTCAGCCCAGCAGCCAGGAAGCAGCCAGGCCTGACACCCTGCGTGTAACAGAGGCTCTGGGGTGGTGCTGCAGTCCTGGCTGCAGGCTGACCAGCCCAAAAAGGCCTTAGCAATTCTCTCCCAGGGCTGTTTCAGGCCCCATGACAACTGGCTTGCCCCAAGTCACACGACCAGCAAGTGGCAGAATGAAGTGTGGTATGGACTGGAGTCCCTTGGATGCAGAGCCTGTACCTCCATGCTCTGTGGCACACAGCCAGCTCTCAAGGACAAGCAGAGGCCTGGAGCAGGCCTTTCTTACCTGGCGGGACCACCTTCACCTCGGTGCTGCGGCTGACAGCTTGGCTTCCACGGTAGGCGCTACATGTGTAAGAGCCCGCATCCCTGGCCTGCAGGTTGTGGATGAGCAGTGTGCCATCTGGGGACTGGTGGACACGGTGGCCATCGGCCCACACCGGGAGCCCATTCCTGGAAGGGAGAGGATGCTGGGAGGCTGTGCTGGCCCTCCCAGGGCCAGGGGGAGGAGGTAACCCAAGACCATTCCAGAGCCAATGACTCCTTCTTCACAGCCCCTCACCGTAAGGAAGAAGTGGGCCTGGGTACCAAAATGATAAAATAATGTCAAAGCAAAATAGCCCAAAGACAAGGTGAACTCACATCAACTGATCTGTGTGACTACAGGTCTGCCCCTTTATCCCCACAGGAGCCCCACTCATCAGCAGAGGCCCTTTAAGACCATTTCGGGAGCCGTCCCTGAGGAAGACGGCTGGCTAAGGCCTGGCTGCCAGGGAGGTCGGGGGACTTGGGGTCTTGAAGGCAGGCCACGACTAGTGCCAGGAGAGTGGGCGAGGGAGGAAGCATGCTCGGCTCTGGCCAGGAGTCTGGAGCAGGTCCTGGGGATGATGGAGGAGCGTAAGTTAAGCAGGACTGACAATGCCGTCTGCACTTCGAAAGGCTCACTGGTCTGGGTGGGGCGGGGAAAGCCTGAAAGCAGAGGCCGGGTGAGTGGCTACTGCCCGAGGCACGACTAAGCCACTGGAGCAAGGGCCACAGGTTGGGGGTTGGGGAGAAGAAACCAGGGGTAACAGGTTTCTAGCTTGGGTTACTGGGCAATGGTGGTGGCCTCCACCATGGGGAGATCTGGGGGGGGTGAAGGGTGAGGTTATTTTCCACATTTTGCATTTGGGGTGCCCGTGAGATGCCAGGAGGCATCGGATTCGAGGTCTGGGCCCAGGCAGTATCTCAGCACTGAAGGTCCCAGGAACTTCGTGTCTTCAGGGCTGTCCAAGTTAGGACAAGACAGACTGAGGCCCAGGGACAGTCCTCAGGTATACCAGCCTGTCGGGGACAAGGATGAGGAGGTGAATGGGCCAGGAAAACAGAAGCAGCCAGAGAAGCAGAAGGAGGCGGTAAACGGCACGCTGTGAAGGGGACACTCGATGTCAGGCCGGGCTCTGCAGGGAAATACTGGTCAGAGAAGGGCGATTCTATGTTTTGAAGAGGGGTGTCCTAAGCATGTCTGCTGCTGGGCAGATCCAGGCCTGATCAGGGCAGGGCGGGGCTCAGCACCAGCAGAGAAGCAGCAAAGGCTCCTGCTGCCACCCTCGCTTTAAAGCCACACAGAGGCAGCGACCTCCACGACCATTAGGGCGCCCTCCCCCATTCCCACCCTGGCAGCATCTCTCCAGTCCTCACCATCGAGGCTCCATCAAGAATATCCTTCCCTGGGAGTTCCCATCTTGGCGCAGTGGAAACGAATCCAACTAGGAAGCATGAGGTTGTGGGTTTGATCCCTGGCCTCGCTCAGTGGTTTAAGGATCCGGCATTGCTGTGGCTGTGATGTAGGCCGGAAGCTGTAGCTCTGATTCCACCCCCTAGCCTGGGAACCTCCATATGCTGTGCATGCGGCCCTGAAAAGACAAAAAAGACCAAGAATATCCTTTCCTCCCTCAGGTTCAAGGCCGTCCCTTTCTGACTCTCCCAGACGGGAGGCAGCCTCAGCCCTCTGTGTCCCCACCTCGTGCCTGGGGTTTCCTAGAGGGCTCCCAGCGGTTCTCAAGTCCAGCAGAGATTCTTGTCACCCAGGGGACATTTGGCACATCTGAAGACATGTTTCGTTGCCACAGCTTGGGAGGAAATGTTACTGCCATCTAGCGGGCAGATGGCCTGGATGTCACTGAACCTCCTGCAGTGCACCCAACAACCGAAAGTTGTCAGATCCACGTCAACAGTGCTGAGGCTGAGAAACCCTAGTGTAGCGCAACCAACACAGAGTAGAGCAGTCCTGTGGGGTAGGGATGAGGGTTCTGCAGCCCCTCCCCAGCCCTAGGTTGGAGGTGGGGTAGAGGGATGAAGGCAGTGCTGGCCGCAACATCCTGCAGAAAGGTGGACCGTCTCTGTCTGGGCTGTACAACCTCAGCTGCCTGGAGGCAACCGCCTGAAACAGAACCTTACCTGGACCATCTGATATTCACACTTTCTCCTGCCACCACACACAGTAGCCTGGCCGTGTCACCTTCTGGCACCGTCAGAGTAGAGGGCAGCCCCGTGATTGTCAGCTCTCCTGGGCCCAAAGAGGAGGCACCATCAACCACTTTGCTAATCCGGCCCCACCGTACCTCAGAGGCCACTGGCCACATTCGCCCAACCACTCAGGACTGCTGCCTTACCCAGAACTCTGAGCTGGACCCAGCGCTGGTCTCGATCCTGCCCATTGAATGCAACACAGGTATAGAAGCCGCCATCTTCCACAGCCACGTGACTGATAACCAGAGAGCCGTCGGGCTGCAGCTGGTGTCTGGGGGCCAAGCACAGTCAGGTGGCTCCATCCCAAGGTGCCCAGCAAGGGGCAGGGGCTGGGCAGGGTCTTCCCTTCCCTGGTGAGAGGCTGAGCTGTCCCTGTTGGTCTCTGGGGTCAGCCTTGGGCCCTCAGGCCCTCCACCTGTGGGCATTCTCATGAAGATGCTTTTTTTTTTCCTTTGGCTGCATCCATAGCACATGGAAGTTCCCAGGCCAGTGATGGAACCCATACCACAGTAGTGACAACGCCAGATCCTTAACCTGCTGAGCCACCAGGGAACTCCCCGAGTTTCTAGTTTTTGCTATGCTTGTTTACTAGGCTCACCTGTAGGCTTTACCTGGTTCTGCCACTTAGGAGCTATACAGTGGTAAGCTTCTGTGTGTGTCAAATGGGGATAAAGTAGCACCTGCCTCAGTGTGGCTCTTCTGCAGAACAAGCCTCACCCTCAGTATAAGCTCAATAAACGTTAGCTGTTATGATTACGGCCGGAAATGTGTCTGCTTCCTTTCTTCCCTCAGCCGTCACCTCTGTTGCTGGCCTCTTACTTGTGTGCACTAACCACACTCCGGAAAGGCCCAGAGACCCAAACGTTGTGTGCCCACGGAGCCCTACACCCAGCGACCCCATCGCTCGAGACGCCCTGGAGCCTTGCTCAGAACTGACCAGAGGTGATGCCTGCAGCTCCCTCTCCCAACCGGCAGCACTAAAATGAAGGTTCCTTTTTTTTGCCATAGTACATTAACTTTTATTTAAGCGTTAATAAAACCCACCCCACCTTTTCGTGTGTGTGAACAAAAGCCAGATATGAGTCTGTTGGAAATGGAGCTACGGTTCAGGCCCTTGTCCACTGTTTCCCCATTAGAGTAGAGCAAGCGCTAGCTAGTGTCACCGGCCATACTGAGGGGTGGGGTGAGGCTGGAGGCAGAACAGCGGGCAGGAGAGGAGCTGAACGAACCTGGGAGAAGAAAGGGGCTGCCCATCTCTCTGCCACTCAATGGCTGCAGGTGGGAAGCCCTCAGCGTGACAGGTCAGCCGGGTCCGCTGGCCCGGATGGGCGTCCACTACCCTAGGCTGGTTCCGATCCAGACGCAGCCTGTAGGACAGACACCCCATAGCCGTGATGGGGGCCCTGCCGCTGCCTCCCCCACACCCATCATGCCCGGAGACGAGACCTCTGTGCAGCCTCAAAGGCCCCTTCTTCCTCTCCAGCCAGATTCAGCTTCCTGACGTCACCGCTTTGTTCTGGTTGGGACGCCATCGGTAACTCTCTGGGCCCAAGACTAAAAGCCACTTCCAGCCTTCTCGCTCCGCCCGACCCCGGAATCGCCAACAGTCCCCTCCCTGCCCTGCACACCTGCCACTAGGTCCTTGACTTGGGCACCTCCAGCCCGCGATGTCCCTTCTGCAGCTCCCTCAGCTCCTGAGGCCTGGGCCAGGCACCTGCTCCGACCCCACCGCCTGGGGTGGGGGCAGGGCTCCCCGTTCCCAAGAGGCCGAGCTCAGGGAGCGTATTTCCCTAGTCCTCACCTTGCAGAGCCCCGAGCAGGGGCCAGCAAGCCTGCACAGCGCACACTGGCCCGGAAACCATCCTCCTCCCGCCACGCCCCCCAACAAGACGGCCTCCCCGACCCTGGCCCTCGGGGGTGGGGGCGGTAGCTGAGAGCAGGACAGCGCTGCGCCCTGTTACCTGGTCGTGGGCCGTGGGGGCGAGGGGGAGACGGCCGCCAGGCTCCCAGCATCCCCCGCCAGGCTCCCAGCATCCCCCTCCAGGCTCCCAGCATCCCCCTCCAGGCTAGGGTCCCTCGTCCGAGGGAAGTGTCTTGTCTCAGCCTCAGACAGCACGGCCACGTCATCCCCTGTCATGAGGCCAGGAGAAGCAAGGGGTGAGCTGCGGGGGAAGGGGGGTGGGAGGAAGGATGGGCCATGAGGCCGGCAGGGGACCTGCGGAGAAATGAGGACCACAGGGGGCAAGAACCCTGCCCTAGCCCAACTGGAGTACCGTGGTCCCTGCCACCAAGATGCCTTGGCCCAAGGGAGCACGTTAACCCTTCCGTGTGGGGCCACCCTGGCTCATACCCTCCTGGCCAGTACCCCGACCCTGGGGCCCACAAGAACCCACGGGGCTTCGGTGGGGACAGAGACCTGTGATGTGAAGCTGAATCTTCTGAGAGTCACGGTCTGGCCTGGTGCTGCCACAGCTGTAGGCGCCAGCATCCTCTGCCCGCAGGGGGCTGATGACCAGGGAGCCATCGGGCTGTAACTTGTGCCTAAATGGAGAGAAGGGGGCTTGAGCTCCAGGCTCCTGAGGGCTACAGTCAGCCCACCGCCCCGCACTCACCATCACATCCCAGGAGATCAGAGGGGCTGTGCTGGGGGGGGCGGGCTGCACCCACCTGTCAGAGGAGACGGGCCGCCCATCTTTCTGCCACCTGGTGTCCAAGGAGGTGTCATCGGGGCAGAAGAGCCGCACCAACTGCCCCAGGGCTGCCTGCACCAGGGAGGACTCCGAGCCCGCCAGGGCAATCCTGGAAGGGCAGGAGGAAAGGACCGCACAAGTGCCAGGACCAGGGACCTCCAGCCTTGTGTCCCACACAGAAAGCTTGGTGCCCATCCCATCATAGGCACTTGCAGGGCCAGAGGGTCCCATAGGAAGCCAGGCTCCGAAGCCCATGGAACTGGGAATCTGGCCCGCCCCCACCATGCCTCGGGGCAGTGCTACTCAAGCCTGTCCCTGCAACAGCGTGGTGTAGACACAGAGCCCGGGGCACCAAGAGGGGGGAGAGACAGCCATGCCAGCCTCACGTGGGGGACTAAACACATGCCTGATCCCTTTGGAATTCAAATTTTTGTTTCACTTACTTTGTTTTTAATCTTCCCAAGTTGCCCATTAATATGACATAGTCGCAAGAGTAACAGCAAATGGGACCCACACTAAACCTATGAGATCATATCGCTATTTTTAAGGTCAAGAAACTGAGGCTTCAAGAAGCTGGATGACTCGTCAAAGGTCATGAAACCTTTTCCAACTAGACAGGCTCTGGGCTATGCCAGCAAGATCGAATGTGGGATCCAGGCACCACCCTCCACGGACTGCCCAGCCCCGGGCAGCCTCGGTTCTCTGAAGCCGAGCTTCCCCCTCCGCATAGACCGTGACAAGGCCCTCCAGGCTGGGATGTTTAGAAAATTCCAGGTTAGGGGTGGGGAGGGAGGCCCAGGTGACCTCAGGGTTTTAGCTCCAACAGGCTCAGTCCCTGGTCTGGGTCCTGGTCCCCGATCCCACTGGGGGAAGGTGGGCCTCACCTGTAGGAGGGGCTGCGGGAAGGTGGTGTTGGTCGTCCTGTGTCTCCGCCCAGTCTGGGGGCACCAGGCCCAAGCTCCTGGCCCTGGCGCCGTTCTCCAAAGGCCTGTCTGTGGTCCACTGCCCCCAGCCCCGGCTCTTGGTCTCGCCACCAGGGACCACCAGAAGGCAAGGGCTTCCTTTGGACCTTGGGCCCCGTCTCATGCCGGCCGGCCTCCTGCTGGCCCCCGGGACCGCTGCCACCACCATCTCTGTGGATGCTCTGGCCAGAGGCCCCAGGCTCGGGTCGGTGGGGCCCATGTCGAGGTCCTCGGCAGCTATTCATGCACTCTTCCTCCGAGGCAAAGTTATTGGCGTTGCCATGGCAGCCGCCATACCAGAACCGGTTACACTGGCCCACAGAGGCGATGAAGTACCAGCGGGCAGCCCAGTCTGTGCAGGAACCATGGGCGCTGGGCAGCAGGCACCGCACGGGGTATGCTGAAGCGGGCAGGGAGGATGTGGGTCACTGGAGCCGAGCAATGAAGTTGTAAATGCTCCCCAGGACTTAAGAGCAAAGCTCTTCCCAGCTTACATGCCTACATCCTGGCCTGGACCCCGGACCAGCCCTGGGGATGGAGTCTGCTCACTGCCCAGACCTGCCCTGGGCTAGGACCCCAGCAGCCTCCAGAACTAGCCCCGTCCACCTCCACCCCCAGAACCAGTGCCCTCCAGAGGGTCAGGGCTGTGAGCTCCCTGGACTGGCCCCCTTGTGCCCCTCCCCACCTGACCCAGGCCCCTCACACACAGACACAGAGCGAGCCTAGGGCTAAACCTTGCTGTACTTAGCGCATGATCAGGACCCACCCTGAGCCCCTAGAGTCCTGCCAAGATGCCTAGCGAGGGGCCCACCCTTGTTCCCAGGGCCTCTTACCAGCTCTGAACCTTCTCTAGTCCCCGGCATACCTATAATAATTGCCCTCCTAGAGTTCCCACTGTGGCACAGTGGGTTAAGAATCTTAACTGCAGTGGCTAAGATCACTGCTGGGGTGTGGGCTTGACCCCCAGCCAGGCCAAGTGGGTTAAAAGAGCCAGCATCGCCGCAGCTGTGGCTCAGACTCAATCCCTGGCCCAGGAACTCCCATATGCCACGTGTGCTGTCATAAAAAAGTTCCTCCTCCCCAGCACAGCCTCTGCACATCCAGATGTGGCCACAGCTGGCCCCTGTTTAAAGCCCATCCAGGTGCTCAGCCCCTCGTGGACTCAGCCCACCAGCCTGCCAGGCTCTCACTAACCCCATGATGGTCCCTGGAAACTCCACCTGTTGCGCCCCCACACTCTCCCACCTCAAAAGCCCTCCCTCCAGGGCTCACCCCAGGCTGGGGAGTGGCGACCCCCTCCATCCCAGCACCGACCACCCTGCCTCTGGAGGGGGCTGAACCCCAGGGGCATGACAGGCCTTCCTTTTCCTTCTCCACAGACCACCACCGACAACCCTCCCCAGCTCCCACAAGCAGCCAGGTGGCCACAAACTACGGACCCAAGAATAAGCTGGCACTGTTCCCTGGCCTGGTAACTAATAGGTGATCAATAAATATTTGTGGAAGAAATGAGCAATAACTGATACATTAGGAGGGGCTTTGGCTCTTGTCACGGTGTGACAAGAGCCCACCCTGCAGGTAGGACGAGAAGGGGCGTCCACTCACCGTAGCTGGGCTGGCCCACGCAGCCTTCCCCGAGAGGGCCCGTGGCAGAGGCCATGTTGTCATAGCAACAGCCAAACTGGGAAGCCCGACACTCACTGGGCTCATTCTGCTGGGCCTGAGGCTGGTGGGCTTTGGGGGCCTGGGGAACAGGCTCATGGTTGGGAAACAGGTCTGGCTCGATGGGGACTCTAGGCTGCCGGGGCCGGGGGTGGGAGGTGGGAAGGATGGCAGAAGAGAGAGGGACAGAACTGTACACCCATGGGCCCTAGCCCTGGCCCTAAGGGCACATCAGAGGCCAGGAGAATATTGGACAAACCCCCGCAGCCCCGCCCAGGCCCGTCTCTGAAGCCCTGTATCCTCCAGAGGATGGGCCAGGCCAGCAGGCTTCAGGGACCTCCTTCCTCCAAGGCCAAAGCTGCAAAGACCCTGGGTCACGGTGACACTGAGCAGACTTGGGGGCCGGGCTCCTGCCCCTCCTGGGACTAGACACTCACTGTGGAAGCCACTGGTCTTGACCCTGGCCTTCTCCCAGTGTTATCACGTCCATAAGATCTCGAGCAGCCAGCTTGATGGGGCCCCCCAGCCACAGACACCCCGTCAGGGCAGCACCCAAACCTAGACAGACATCACGGAGACCTCCCCTCACCACCCACCCTGACCCCCACCCTACCAGGGACCCTGAGCTTCCGGCACCCCAGGTTGCAGGCTCTGAGGCTCCCGGAGTGAAGGTCCGAGTGGGAGACCTGTGTCCCTGCAGGGACGGGGAGCCACTGTGTGGATTTCGGTCTCCACCGTGTCCATTGGCCACTCAGGCGCCCCCAGGGAGGATGACATGAACACAGAGAACAGAGCTGAACCCCTAATGACAGCTCCTCAATTCACACACCCACAAGACCAAGCAGCGGGGAGTTCTCCTGAGCCTGCCCAAACGCCAGACCCCCAGGGGGTCTTTATAAAACGGCAGCAGTCGGGAGATGGGACAGAAGGTTGCCCAGCACTTCTTACTCACCTCCGCCACCCAGGAGGTGGGACGGAAGGTGAAAGAAGGACCGCATCCAAGCACTGTCTAGGTGCCAGGCACCGTGTGATTTGTTTCATCCTCACAGTAACCCAGGCAGGGGCTGTCATCAATGCCAATTCCCAGCAGAGGAAGCCAAGATCAGAGAGGTTAAGTAACTTGCCCCAAGTCACCCAGCACACAGCTGGTAGGTGGCTAAGCAGGGGATCACCCCCAGGCTTCTGGCCCCAAAATCTTGGCCCTTAGCATCCAAGCCCCTGAAGGAGTGGGAGCCTGGTTTGGATCTGAGAGCTAGAAACGTACCCCGTTTGCCTTCCCAGAGCCTCAGGCTACATCTCAACAGGCTGACTTCTGCAGAGAAAGCAAGGCTTTTACCCTCACTCGGCACGTTACAGAGGTCAGTGAGAAAGCCAAGGGCTGAGTTTTGCACCAGGAGGGCAGCTCAGAGACAACGCCCCTGGAGGCCCACTCCCGAGCTCTGCTAACCGCACCCCGTCTCTGAGCAGCGACACTGCGCCACCCAGAGGCACCCCCCCATCAACACACACCTTCCCTCTCTGACCCGGAAGGAGGCAGAGGCACCCACCTGCTCTGCTGACACGGGGCCCCCGGGCAGCCTTGCCACTGTGGCCCAAGAGACGCAGTGTGGCCATCAGGGCAGCACCCATGGGGGCTGTGTCTGCAGTCCTGGGGCCCCGAGCCTGACCGTAGGGGCTGCCAGTATGAGGGGGGATATAGAGATGGGGCTGGGCCCGGGGCGGGCAGGTGTGGGCTCGGGTCTCCTCTGGGGTTACCCCGGGCTAAGGGCTGCTCCTGGGGTGCCCACCTCTGGCCTCTGAAATCTAGAAAGAGGAAGAAGCAGAAAACACACGATGGGTCCACCTGGCTCCTCGGCTTCCTTCCGAGACCAGAACATGAGACCAGACCCACTTCTCTCCAGCCCTCCCGAATCATTTACCCCCCCCCAACCTCCTCTCCAGGGCCCAGGGTCGGGGGCCCTCAGCGAGCTGCTCACCTGAGGCAGGAGCCTCCTGAGGGCCCAGAGACATCCAGGGATCCTTGGGGCTGGTGTGCGCGTCCTGCATGCTGGGGACCTCTGCAGGGAGCCAGGGTGCAGAGTAAAGGCCACCCCCGCCAACGCCGGCTCCCACCCCACTGCTCAGGCAGGCCCCGAGGGAGCCAGGAGCGCAGATGTGAAAAGGAGCTGACTTGTGTTTTCATAAACACACTTCCAGGTTGCAAGAGAGTCTTCAAAGATGCGCACGTTATGCATTCAGCAAAAAGAAAAGCCACTTATAAAATTAGCATTTATGTGTGATCCCAACTGTATAAACAAAAAATGATACACCAAACGTGTGCACTGGTTTGATGAAAAGACATTCTAGTTTTAAAATGGGCAAAGAACTTGAACATACGCTTCTCCAAAGACGACCTACAGATGGCCAACAAGCACGTGAACAGATGTCATTAAGGAGATGCAAATCAGAGCCATAAGGAGACACCGCTTCGCTTGCACTAGGGTGGCTCTAATCACCAAGACTGAAATAGCAAGTGCTGGTGGGATGTGGACAAACTGTAAGCTCCTGCACTGCTGGCGGGGACGTAAAGTGGTACAGCCACTGTGAAAACAGCCTGGCAGTTCCTCCAAAAGTTAAAGAGTACCACACAGCCCAGAAATTCCACCTTTTTTTTTCCTTTATCTTTTCAGGGCTGCACCTGTGGCATATGGAGGTTCTCGGGCTGGGGGCTGAATCGGAGCCACAGCTGCCAGCCTACACCACAGCCACACAGGATCCAAGCCGCGTCTGTGACCTACACCACAGCTCACAGTAACACTGGATCCTTAACCCACTGAGTGAGGCCAGGGATCAAACCTGTAACCTCATGGTTACTAGTCAGATTTGTTTCCACTGTGCCACGACAGGAACTCCAGCAATTCCACTTCTAGTTACATACTTAAGAGAATACACACCCCCACACTGAAACTCGTGCGTAAATGTTCCTAGCAGCAGCATTCATTAAAGCCCAAAGGTGGAAACAACGCAAATACCCATCAAACAGATGAACAGATAAACACATGGTTGTTCATTCACATAACTGAATGTGATTTAGCCATAAAAGGAGTGAAGTCCTGATGTACGCCACAACTCGGATGAACCTCAAAAACATTCTGCTAAGTGAAAGAAGCCAGGCGCAAAAGGCTGCTGTTCCTTGTATATGATACACCCGGTACTGAAAAACCCACAGAGCTCACAGAGCAGATCATGTTACCATTAATCTTAGATCAAGATTAATGGGGAGTGATTACAAACAGATACAGGGTGATTTCACGGGGTGATGAAAACTTCTGAAACTAGAGCAGAGCTGGTGGTTGTACAACACCATGAACACATCAAATAGCACGTTGTACACTTTAAAATGGGTCTTAATTGAATTTCAGCTTAATAAAGAAATCCCACGTTAAAAACAAAAGAGTAAAAATACTGAGTTGGCCACACAAGGCTGCTCACTACACAGTTCTTCAGCTTTCCTATATGATTAAAATTTCTCATCACCTTATTGGCCGACCTGGTAAATTTACTAAAAAATCACAAACTACACCATTAGAATGGGTGAATTTTATGGTGTATGATATTTAACCATCTCAATAAAGTTCTTAGAAAGGAGTTTCCATTGTGGCTCAGTGGGTTAAGAACCGGACACAGTGTCTTTGAGGATGTGGGTTCGATCCCTGGCCTCACTAAGTGGGTTAAGGATCCAGCATTGATTCAAGTTGTGGCTCAGATCTGGTGTTGCTGTGGCTGTGATATAGGCTGGCAGCTGCATCTCTGACTGAACCCCTAGCCTGGGAACCTCCATATGCCGCAGGTGTGGCCCTAGAAAGAAAAAAAACAGTTCTTAGATTTTTCATCATGTTAGAAAAAATGCAAAAGCCCGAGAAAACAAAGACAACAGGAATTTTAGGTAATGCCCAAAAGAATATTAGCAGGACACCCCCAAGATGCTCTCTGCAAAACTGAGTGCTTCGTGTGTCTTTTGCTGGGGAAAGGTGGCGGGGGGGGGGGTTCTTCTATTGGTTAGTGTTTTTCAAATTTTCCACAATAAGCATATACTATGGCAGAATAAAGTTATTTAAAAAAAAAAAAAAAGTGAAGGAGTTCCCATAGTGGCGTAGCGGAAACGAATCCAACTAGGAACCACGAGGTTGAGAGTTTAATCCCTGGCCTCGCTCAGTGGGTTAAGGATCTGGCATTACCGTGAGCTGTGGTGTAGGTCACAGACTCAGCTCAGATCTGGCGTTGCTGCGGCTGTGGTGTAGGCCGGCAGCTGTAGTTCCAATCTGACCCCTAACCTGGGAACCTTCATATGCCTTCAGTGTGGCCCTAAAAAGCAAAAAAAAAAAAAATCCATTCCCATATGGACTATATCTTGCCAGTCTCCAAGCAGTATTTTAAAAATAAGAATTTGAGGCTGGAAGACCCCAGCAGACATGCGGTAAAACCTTTGCACTTTATTGCCTGTCCCACCTGGGACAAAACCTCACGCAAGGCTGACTCAGACCTCTCCCCGGCTCTGGCCTCCAACCCGCACCCGGCCTGCCTGCACAGTCCCCAGCCTGGGAATGCCCGCTGTCCGTCTGTTGCCTGAAAGGCACCTTTCTGCCAGGCCCACCCCCACTTCTCTGCCATCTTCTCAGGCTCTGCTGGGCCAGAGCGGGGCCTCCAGCCACCACTCCCCTCTGGAGCCGGGATTTCTGCGGCTGGCTCCCCACCGGCTCCCGCTGCCCAGCTGTCTCCGCTTCAGGCTGACCCCTAGGCAGGTGCCAAACTGTTACCTTTCACGGTGTCACTTCTAGTTCCAAAACTTTCCAAGGGCTCCCCTGGGCCTACTAGTCAAATTTAATCGGTAACTGCAGGCCCGAGACCCGAGGCGTCGCCCCAGCCCTAAAAGCACATGCTCCTGGACAGACCTGTCACCAACCGGAGGGCCGGTCCTGGAACCGTACTGGTCTCATAGTTACTGAGCATTTGAAATGTGGCCAGAGTGACCGAGAAACTGAATTTTAAAATCGACTGAGTTAGAATTCATTTTAAACACCGACACTTGATTCATTTACTGGAAAACGCTTCAGCACGGCTGAACAGCTGGCTACATGCATCCACTTTTTCGACTGTACATGTGATACATCGAAATCGGGGTCAAGTATACCAGGGAAGTTTTAGCATCTGAACTGATATAAACTATACATAAGTTTAAATAAACCATAAGTATGAACTATACATTGGATTTTGAAGATTTCACTTAAAGAAAATCTTGTGAAGGAAGTTTCCATCATGGCTCAGCAATATCGAGCCTGACTAGTGTCCACGAGGACGCAGGTTTGATCCCTCACCTCACTCAGGGGTTAAGGTTCCGCTAAGAGCAGTGGTGTAGGTCGCAGATGCGGCTGGATCCTGCATTGCTGTGGCTGTGGTGTAGGCTGGCAGCTGTAGCTCCGATTTGACCCCTAGCCTGGGAAGTTCCATATGCTGCAGGTGCAGCCCTAAAAGTAATAAAGATAAAAAAATAAATAATCTTGTGAAAAAAGAATGTAAAATATTCCATAATTTTTATATCAGTTCGATGTTGAAAATATTTTATTGGATTAAGTAAAACATTAAATATAAACTCACTTGTTTCTTTTTACTTTTTATTTATTTATTTTGCTTTATTAGGGCCGCGCCCATGGCATATAGAAGTTCCCAGGCTAGGGTTTGAATCAGAGCTGTAACTGCCAGCCTATACCAGAGTCACACCAGATACGAGCTGCGCCTGCAAGCTACATCACAGCTCACGGCAAGGCTGGATCCTTAACCCACTGAACAAGGCCAGGGATCAAACCCGCAACCTCACGGATACTAGTTGGATTTGTTTCTGCTGTGCCACAATGGAAACTCCTCTATTTACTTTTTAAAATGTGGTCTTTTAGAAAATTTTAAGTGACATATAGGGCTTGCCCTCTATTTCTATTGGTGAGCACTGCTCTAGAGTCTAGAAGGAGAAGGAAGCAGAGCTGCCTGGCGTGTCCACTCAGACACCCACCCCTCACGGGGCCACCTCTCTGGGCCCTCAATTCCTTCTCCCAGGCTTTTGCCAGTAAGTACTGTGGCACTAGTTACTGTACCCAAAACAGCAAAAGCCACCTAAATTCTAAATTCTCACCCACTGTGGACTTCTGTGGAAGCTCTAGAAATTGAGATGAAAATGTTCAGAAGCAAATATAAAACCATGCATACGTTACCAGGAAGTACATTAAAGATTTACCCAATAACAAATGGGATCAAGGGCAAGTTCATACACACACACACTTTTTCTAATTTCTCCAAATTACCTACAATGAACATATATTACTTTTATAATTGTAAAAACAGCAATAAAGGTTTTTTCTTTTACAACTCGGCCTGGCCTAAAGTTCTTTTTGTTTCCTTCCTCTTTACCTAGGCAAAGCCCTCTCCGGGGCAGGCTCAGGGCCACCTCCTCCAGGAAGGTGCTCAGGGCCCTGGAACTGAGTGGCTCCAAGGAGCTGGACTTGGAGTAAGAGTCCAAGGATCCTCCTGCTCGCTCACCCCAAGGGCCAGGGTCTGGCTCGGGAGCTCAGGAGGCCAGCCCAGAAGGCCAGCCCAGGGCCCCACGGGGCTTCACCGCCACTGCTACCCACCCTCTGCTTATCGAGTACTGTGTGTTCAGGGCCTGGGCCAAGAGATCACCACAGGCCTGGAAAGTCAGTCTCATCAACCCCACAGTACAGACGGGCAAGCCGAGGGCCAGAGAGGAGAGAGGCGTGCCCACGGCCACACCACCCATCAGCAATGGGGTGGAGATTTAAACCCAGGTTAGCTGTTGACTCCAGGCCACTGGATTTGGAGTCCGACACCTCCCCCATCATTGGCACATCAGGGCCAAACCTGCCTCTGCAGTATCAGAAGCCCACCCTCGACCACCCACCCCCCGAGCTCAGCCCCAACCCACACCTTTCCTCAATAACACATCCTCACACCCAGTCAGTCGCTGGCCTCTGTGCCCTCCATACCTTCTCACCCAGAGGGGACAGGAGTGATGGGAGGGGCAAAGACAGAGGCACAGGCAATGTGAGAGCAGAGTCTTTCCTGGACCACCTCCAGCTCTGCACTCAGTCATCCAGTCATTCAACAAACATTGAGTACCTACCACAGGCCAGCTAAGTTCTTAGCAGGGGAGGATATAAACAGAAAGGAGGAGGTCAGGGACCGGGCTTTACAGCAAGTAAGTCTAACAAGCCATATACAGCCAACGAAGCAGAAGGAAATCAACCCAAGTGACAGTGAACTGTGGGAGGTGGCGTAAGGGACGCTACCTCTGATGGGGAGACAGGGCTGACTGGCGAGGGTGCCTCGAGCTGGACCGTGTGAGTGGCAAAGGCTTCATACACGGAGGTGAGAGAGGAGTTTCCAGGTGGCTGACATAGCACGGGCAAAGGCCCAGAGGCAGGCAGTGCTGGCCAGGTTTAGAGCAGGGAGGGAGGGAGGTGGGGCCAGGCTTCGCCCCGCCCCTCCTGTCCTTACCTGGAGGAAGGTGGCAGGGCTGCGTGTTACAGGGCTCTATGTCCGCAGGCTTTGAAGACCGCAGGCTCCCACACTGGCTGGGCGGCCCCGTGGCGCAGACGACCTTGCGCCTCCGAGTGCCCGAGCCGCAGCTCTGGGAGCACTGGGCCCCGGGCGGGAGAGGGAAGAGAGAACACGCCCGCATAGGGACAGAGACCCTGAGGCTGGGGTGGGGGGGCACCCATAAGGCAGGGAGAGGGGGAAGATGCCTGCTACTGCACGTCAGACCAGGGACGGGCCCATGTGCAGCCTCCTATCAGAGACCCACGGGACCAGGCTTGGGGGGCGGGGATGGGGGCGGGGCCGGGGGCGGGGGCAGTACTCACTAGACCCCAGGCGCCTACATGCCAGGCCTGGTCATGGAGAGGGGGACAGTCGTCATGTACACAGGGCTCAGTGAGGGGGGGACGGTCCCCCAAGGAGCACTCTGTGGCATGGAGCAGAGACCCCTCGTCACCTCGGCAGGTGACACTCCGCCTCCGGACCCCAGCACCGCAGCTGACAGAGCACTGTAAGGACCAGGCTGTCAGCATGGACCTCATCCACCGGAGCCAGGCTGGGTAGTACAGCTGGAGGCCCTCGGGTCTGGCAGGAAGGGCAGACAAGCCCGATTGCCCATGTCCAGTTCCCAGGCCCAAGGAGGCTGAGGTCACATGACCTGAACCACGGCTGTGGACACCAGGCTGAATTGCGTTTGCCGTATTCCCTGACTTGCAACTGCAACATATGCAGGTGCTGGAAGCAGTGACCAGCAGTCTCAGCTCCTCCCGCGTCCCCAAAGTGCCCGGCTTCTTTCCCACCTTGCCTGGGACCCTAGAGCAGGCTCCCGAGACGACACGGCAGGTCACTTCCCTCCCAGGACCCCTGGAGGACAAGCGCCCCGGCCCGGCCCAGCCCGAGCCGGCCCGGCCCTGCCCTGCCCTGCCCTGCCCTGCCCTGCTGCTGCCTGGGCCCAGGACCCAGCTCCTGACCTCCGCCCCGCCCCTGCCCGCTCCCCGCGGGGGCCTCACCGCTCCCCAGGGCTCCGTTCTCCAGGCTGTGCAGCGCCGCGGGTTGCAGGCCTGCGTGGTCGGGGGCTTCCCAGGCAGGCCTGCACACTCAGCATCCTCGATGGCCTCCTGAACGCCGGCCCCGTCAGATGAGACGCAGAAGACCAAGCGGGACTGGGAGCCGCCCCCACAGGAGGCCGAGCAGGGCGTCCAGGGCCCCGTCTTCCAGCTGGCGGCGAGCGGGAGTGCCGTGAGGCTGGCCCGGCAACAGGGGCCGGAAACCAGGCCCGAGGGGAACCCAGCTCTCGCACGCAGGATCGGAGCAGGGGACCTCCACCCCGCCCATCCTCTGAGCTTCAGGCCGCACAGATGAGCGACAAAGAGCCCTGCACAAAGGCCAAGCCCAGCCCTGCTCGCCCATTCCCACCACCGTGAGCTGGTCCCTACAAAACAGAGCCCGGCTGCCTCCCTCTCAGCCTTCCTGTCCTCACCTGCAAACCCCCTTTTCTCCTTCTCTTCAGGTTCCCTGTCACCCCCCAGCCAGACTCCACCCACTCTGGGTCTGACCTTGGTTGAGGTCATCTCCCCGAGAAGCTGTGCTCACCCATAGATAGAGTGGCCCTGCCTGACCCTGGGACCCAAGGACCCAGAAGAAAGGGCAGCCCTACCACACATGCAAAGCCAAGCCAGAGAGACCAGCTGCCACCAGGGCCAAGGGGTGGAAGGACTGCACAGCCCTGCAGGGAGCCTACGGCCCGTGGATTACCTGTTCCCACACACACGCCGGGCCCCAGCAAGGTGCCACATTCTGGGCCGGTGCAGGTAAGAGGTCCTTTGTGCATGAACAAAGGCATTGCCGATGCCCTGGGGCCCCTTGGCCCAAGCCCGGGTCCACTCCGTGGCATTTGCCAAGCCCCCTGCTGGCTCAGACAACTGGGGCCGCCGGTACCTCCCCAACCCTCTGGCCACCAGCCTGGACGTTCTGGGCACTGTGTGGGCTCATGATGGTGGACAGAATAGCCCAGGGTCTCACGCTTAGACCACCCCTTTACCTCCCCTGATGAGAGCTGCACCCCACAACTCCAGCCACAGCTGTGTGGAGCCCCTCCCCAACCTCTGTTTGCTCAACACCCAAAGCGGCCTGGGCACCCCGACTCCCTTCCCACTCAAGAGCTTGGGTCCCACGTGGGCACAGGGGGCTGGCACGGGCCTCACCGCTTGGTGTGCGGGCAGGGCTGAGGGCTGCAGGGGCGACGGTCAGGCGGCCGTGGCTGGTGCTGGCACATGTGGTCAGGATAGGCTTCGTTGTCGATGGTGCAGAACACCAGGCGGGTCTGGTGACCTGCAGAGGACCCGACATAGTGAGCAGCTAGTCAGGCGACATTCGCCAAGCGCATTTGCTGGGCCATCCCAAGTGTCATTCTTTTGGCCACGCCCTTGGCCTGTGCAAGTTCCCAGGCCAGGGGTCAAACCCGCGCCACAACAGTGACCACGCCAGATCCTTAAGCCACTAAGCCGCTGGGAGCTCTGCAAGTATCACCTTAAGCCTCAAGTGACCCCCTGGGGTGAGTACATCATCTCCGCAATTGACAGATGAGGAAACCGAGGCTCTGAGAGTTTTATCTGTGGGTGATGGAGCCCCACTCTAACGCCTGGTCCCTGGCTCCAGGCCAGCCCTCCTGCCAAAGGAAGACCGTCTCCTGTGAGATGCCGCTCCCCCGGGGGGACCCTCTGGTTCTCTTAGCTTAGTCGGGGGCCCTTCATAGAGCCCCCCAACCCCTGAGATTCCCCAAGGTGACCCGCATGACATGCACACGTCTCATCTACTCGTCCACCTCCCACCCCTCCCCTGGGCAGCTGCCCTCACCTCCGCCACACTCGGCGCTGCAGTCACCCCAGGAGCCGTGGCTCCAGCTGAAGCCAGGCCGGTGAGCACGCAGGGGCAGGTGGTACTCAAAGCGGACACCGGGGTTGGGCTCCTGGCTGATGAGCTGTGCAGGAGGGTCCCCACTGAGGCCAGGGGACCCTCCCCTGGTCCCCCACTTCCCTGCTCCCCCACTCAGCCCAGAGGCCCTCTCCCACCTGCCCCGCTCACCTCAATGACCAGGGGCTCCGAGGTGGGGCCGCGGGCGTGGAGCCGCTCGGGCGCCAGGTCCCCCTCAGCGCCCCGCTCATAGTGCAGGACGGTGCTGGCCACGGGCAGGGCCTGGGCGCCCTCGATGGTCCAGCGCCCGTTGAGGTAGTAGTCTCCATGGACGCTCTTCACCGCTAGGCAGGGGCCAGCACCCCGGTCAGCTGCCAGGGCTGGACCTGCCTCCCTGCCGCAGCCCGCCCTTGCTCCAGAACATGTCCTCACCCAGGAAGTTCCTGCTGGCAGCCACCTCCTCGATGCGGATGCTGGTGGCCCCCATGGGGACTATGAGGATCTGGTTGTAGCCTGAGCGGGGCAGACACACTCTGGGACCACCCAGCACAGGCAGGTGCAGGCCCCGAGGACACTCAGCGCCCGGCAGCACATAGGGGGTCAGGGAAGGGGGGTAGGACCCTGGCAGAGCTGGGTGCTGGGGAAAGAGTGTTGCTGAAGGAGGAAACAGCTTTACAGAGGCCAGAGGGGCAGGCAGGCTCTGGCACCCAAACTGGGAGGGGAGGGGACAGAAGGGGACGATGGAGGACGGTGCCAGGTCAGACCCTCTTGGTGCCCTGAGAGCCACCCAGCCAGCATGGGAGACAGGCAAGGAAGGGGCCGGCAACAGACCCTTGTCTCAGCTGTCTGGGGACCCCAGGGCGACCCCTACCTCTGCTGAGGTCATTGGCATCAAAGACACCTGTGACAGGGTAGCAGGTGGTGCCATCACCCCCACACTTCAGACACTTGTCCTCCTGCTTTGACGAGTCCAGGTTGTGGTCGCAGCCGACAAGCTGCCAGGCGGAGACGAGAGAGACCAGAGGGAGTCACAGCTCCGCCAGGTCCAGGAGGCGCGATAACCGTTCACTGGCCATGGCGGCTGAGTCAACCCTGGACGTGGGCTGCGGCTGACAGTCCACCTCTTCTGCCTGCTAGGCACCTGCGTCCCCTTCTCCAGCAAGAGCCCCTTATTTTCTTCTGGAAGCTACCTGTTGCCTGCAAGGTTGGGACACAGCTCCCCGGCAGTGACTTTGGGCCAATCAGTGATCATATGCTTTGCTCAAAGCGTACAGGGGAGCCCCAAGCCAGGACAAACCAGAGGCAACCCCAGGTCACTGGAACTCCTGGGATTAGGGAGCCCTGTCCCAAGGGGTTGCCAGGCTGGGACAACCAGAACTGGGAGCTGCTGGGCCACTGGGCCATGTTCACACCTCACCAGAAGAGCCAGCCTGACCCTAAGCTGACCCAGAGGAGAGGAAAACCAAGAGGCGAGGAGAGAGATGTTTCCAGTAGCATCGTTCAGGCAGCTGCAGCCAGTCTGTCTATCCCTTAATGGCTTTCCCCCCGCCTTGTTAGTTGTAGTTGGGTTTCTAGAACTTGCCACCCCGAGGGTTCCTTTATCGTGGGACTAGAGTTTGCAAAGGGCAAAGGTAAGAGGGTGGCAAGGTATTCTGTGATGCAAGGCACCTGAAAAGCTTGTCTTGAGAAACCGTCAAGGTCAGGAGGGCAGGGGCCACCCTGCCACAAGCCCCCAGCCAGCTGGGATGGAGGCGGGGGAACGGTCAGAACTCACCCGGCAGCTGCCATCCACACAGATGTCCCGTTTGCCAGGCTCACAGGGTGTCCCATCTACGACAGCCTCCCTGTGCTTATAGTAGAAGCTCTCCCCCTTGGGAATGCAGTTCAGTTCACATTTGTTTGGGGCTGCGGCAGGCAAGAGGGGAAAGTTGAGAGGGAGGCCGAGCAAGGTTTAAGGCCCGTCCCAGCAACAGTGAGGCGTAGGCGGGGGTCAGAAGCACACGCGTGGCTGGGAGAGGAAGGCCTACAGCACCCCGCCCCCATCCCGGGGAGCAGGGGTGCTCCACAAAACTGCTGCATCTCCGGAAACCAAGTGGGGGGGGGGATTCCAGAGTAAGAAAAGACTAGCCACTTGAAGAGGGTCGATCTCAGCATTTTAACAGTCCAAGTGTCAACAATCAGCTACTTGTTAATTACTACCTGTCACGAGAATATGTGTATTGACTGTGCTATTAAAAACTGTGATTATGAAGACTAGACAGTAATGTGGAAAGATGCTTATCACTGAATGCAAAGTGGTACTAGGTAATAATGACCAATATGTAAACCTAGAGAAAGTAACGTGGAAAAGGCTAGAAAACGCTAGCAGCGATCCTATGAAAGAGGTCATTTTTTTGTCTCAATTTTATATTAATCTAGACATTATACAATGTTTAAACAATGTGTATAGGATTGTAATTACCTCCACCACAAAGAAGGCATTCCTCTATGACCTTTTGTTTGGTTGGGGGGAGGGGTTTTTTTGCCCCCCCTTTTGCTTTTTCCTGTTTTCAGCCATACCTGAGGCATACAGAAGTTCCTGAGCCAGGGATCACATTCGAGCTGCAGCTACAAACCATGCCATAACTGCAGAAACGACAGATCCTTAACCCGTTGCACCAGGCCAGGAACTTAGGCAATGTTGGATCATTAACCCACTGTGCCACAGTGGGAACTCCTCTCCAAGGAACCTTTTTTTTTTTTTTTTTGCTTTTTAGGGCCGCAGGTGTGGCATATGAAAGTTCCCAGGCTAGGGGTCAAATCGGAGCTGCAGCTGCCGACCTCCACCACAGCAACGGGGGATCCAAGCCGCGTCTTCGACCTACACCACAGCTGACGGCAATGCCAGATCTTTAACACACTGAGCGAGGCCAGGGATCGAACCAGTGTCCTCAAGGATCCCAGTCGGATTTGCTAACCGCTGAGCCACAAAGGGAACTCCAAGACCCTTTTTAATATTTGCCTCTCCTAGTTTTTCTATAATGTAGATATATTTTCAACATAACACTCGCCTCTGGATCCAGGAGGAGCAAGTGATGGCAAACCACCGCACAGGGGCCACCCCACCCAGCCAAGACCCCCCTCCTCCACCCCACAGCACACTCAGGATCTAAATGGTCACTGATTTGGAACCCAGGGTGCCATGGCTTCCAGGAGTCATTTACAGCGAGCAGTGAAAACTAGCACTCAAAAGGATTATCCTAAGCTATCTCCTGACCCATCTAAAACGTTTTCATTGCATGCATGTTAGTGTTTTTCTCTTGAACTATATCGCTCTAAAAATTAACGACTTACACCCTCCTCAAAGTTACTCAAAGCATAGCCTCCAGTGTAGGCTGCAGCTCAGATTCGAATTGCTGTGAAGTAGGCCGGCAGCTGTAGCTCTGATTCGACCCCTAGCAGGTAAGCTTCCATATGCTGCAGATGCGGCCGTGAAAAGGAAAAAAAAAAAAAAAAGTTCTCTTTGTGGCTCAGTGGTTAACGAATCCAGCTGGGAACCATGAGATTGTGAATTCGATCCCTGGCCTCGCTCAGTGGGTTAAGGCTCCGGCATGGCCGTGAGCTGTGGTGTAGGTCACAGATGCGGCTAGGATCCTGCATTGCTGTAGGTCTGGTGTAGGCTGGCGGCTACAGCGCCGATTAGATCCCTAGCCTGGGAACCTCCATATGCCGCAGATGCAGCCCTAAAAGAGACAAAAAACAGGGATGCTAGGCCTAAAGAGAGAAGGGGAAAAAAAAGGAGAGGGAGGAAAAGTGTACGGGGGCGGGGGGGGGCTCAAAAATGACCACTGTTGTGCTGTGCTAGGGGTATTGGAGGTTTTTCTTTAAATATGTGATTAACGCTCTCTAATATGGTAATGAAAACTCTGAAATGCAAAGTTAATGTAGACAAGAGATGCCCCAGATATGGGCCCCGCAGGACAACGCAGGGCGGGGCCGCAGGGGCACAGTCACGAAGGGACCCGCACGCGTACCCCCGTAGTAGGGCAGCCACTTGTACCGCCGCCCCTGGAACTCCTGGCCATCGAACTCTGAGCACTGCTCCGCCCGGAAGTCGCGGGCGCCGTCGGGGCAGCTCTGCGGGGGCACGAGGGGAAGCAAGGGGACACGGGGGTCCATCACTGGGCGCCGCCGCCCCGTTGGGCCGGGGAAGGCGGCGTCGGCCCCCAGGGCTCCCGTGCGCGCCCCTCCAGGGGCTTCCAGCTGCAGAGCCGCAGTTCTCATTAAAGGTGGGGTGAGGAAGGGGCTTGCGGAGGCTTATTGGTGCCCCCGTGCATCAACAGGAGGGCGCCCAGGGGCACGAGGGTAGCTGAGTAGGGGTCCAGGAAGCTGTCCCCCACCTCGGGGACTTTACCTTACCTCAGTGCGGCAGGAGCGGTGGCTCCGGGTGGGGCCCACGCAGCCAGAGCCCCCATCTCTCCTGCAGGACAAGAGCACTGGGAAGACCTGAACGCCCACGACCCAACACCCCACACCCGCCTGGGCTCTCCATCAGGCCCCTGGGCTTGGGTGGGGCTACCCCGTGAGCCTCCTTAAGAGGCTGACGGTAGAGAAACCGCACAGGTTAGGATTGTTGAAAATTACTCATTTTAATTCAACAAGGATTCACTGCACCTGCCACACACCAATCATGGCTTGAGGAGCTAGAGACTTGGGGTGGGCGAGGCCGGCATGGCTCTAGCTCCCCTGAAACAAGCTGGATGTTGCAATCCAGTTGTATGTGAACTGACTTGGTTGCAAATATGCCACTGATGCTGCTCCCAGGAAAAATCTATTGCCTGGTATGGTTCTGCCGGAGTGGCCCCGCCCTAGCCCAGGACACCTGGACCAAGACCCAGCAGTTCCCTCATGTTGTCCTCTTTTCTTTTAACAGGCTGGCCCTGCAGAAATTGACATTGTAAATCAACTATAATAAAAAAAATTAAGGAGTTCCTGTCATGGCTCAGTGGTTAATGAATCCAACTAGGAACCACTAGGTTGCGGGTTCCGTCCCTGGCCTTGCTCAGTGGGTTAAGGATCTGGCATTGCCATGAGCTGTGGTGTAGGTTGCAGACGCGGTCTGTATCTGGTGTTGCTGTGACTGTGGCGTAGGCCAGCAGCTGTAGCTCTGATCAGACCCCTAGCCTGGGAACCTACATATGCCGCGGGTGCGGCCCTAGAAAAGGCAAAAAAAGACCAAAAAAACTTGAAAAATAAAATGTTACTCTATTAAAAAAAAAAAAAAAACCAGGTTCCCTACCTCTGGGAGTGGCAGGGACGCTCCCGGAAGCTGACGCCCCCTCCGCAGGTCCGGCTGCAGGGGCTCCAGTTGCCCCAGGAGCCCCAGGTGTCACTCTGCCTCTTCACCTTGGAAACCTGGAGGAGGAGACACTCAGGAGTGGGAGTCACCCCTCCGAACCCCCACAAGAGCATTCAAGAGCTCCCCCAAGACCCTCTGCCTAAAAACACCCTCTCTCCTGCCAGGAGCCTGAGACTGTGTTCCTAGAGCCAGTCCTTTAAGTCTCGAAACACCACCAGGCACGAGAACGTACTCCTTTGTGGAATTAGCCAGCTTTTACCATAAGGAGCTGGGAGCCAGCCCAGTCTTCTCATCCAGCAAAGCCGCTGCCACTAGCAGCCCCAGCTGCTTACCAAGTGCAGTCAGGAAACCACCAAGCTGGGGTGGAGGGCCTCTCCCCGGACCATGATATCCCCTGACTGCGCAGAGCTCGATTTGAGAACCAAGACGTCTGCAAACACCACCTTGAATGGGAGCCCAGGGATGGCAGCGCAGCCTTCCGGGAGGGAGATATAAAAGGGCAGGGGAGCAGCGTGTTCTCGGTAAACGGGGCTCCACCTGTGCTGGAAACGCAGCCCAGGAGCCGTACCACGTTTCTGTAACGTTAGCCTATTAAAATAAGAACTTAATTGTGTGTGGTGGGTGGGGGGTGTGGTTTGTGGTTTCTTCCTGCCAATCGGTGGCAGAGACTCCCAGGAGGCCCCCAGTATCCATCCTCGCGCTCTCCCATTAAGAGAATCTTTGGCTCTTAGCTGGACATCTAGCTGCCCCTGCAAAAATTCACTTCTCAGATTTCCTACAGCTAACAATAGCTATATTACTAAATTCTCTTTTTTTTCTTTCTTTCTTTTTACAGCCACACCTGTGGCACATGGAAGTTCCCAGACCAGGGGTTGAATTGGAGCTGCAGCTGATGGTCTACACCACAGCCACAGCCGCACCAGATCTGAGACACATCTGTAACCTATACCACAGATTGCAGCAATGCTGGATCCTTAATCCACTGAGCCAGGCCAGGGATCCACATCCTTACAGACACTATGTCGAATTCTTAACCTGCTGAGCCACAATGGAAATTCCTCTGTCACTAAATTCTTGTCAGTGAGACATAAATAAAAGTGCTGGGCAGCAGCCTCCAGGATAGGTATACCTCAAGATATTGTAGTTTTGGTTCCAGAACACCAGAATAAAGAGAATATTGTGATAAAGTCATTCGGATTGGGGAATTTCCTGGTGCATATGAAAACTGCACTATACTGTAATCTAATGAGTGTGCAATAGCATTATGTCTTTTAAAAGTATGTACCTTAATTAAAAACTTTTTTACAAAAAACGCTAACCAATCTGAACTCTCAGTATCATAATCTTTTTGCAATATTTGTATATTGTGATCACCATAACAAATATAATGATGAAAAATGAGATATTGTCACAGTTACCAAAATGTGACAGAGACATGAAGTGGGCAGATGCTGTTGGAAAAATAGCACCAATAGACTTGTTCAACACAGGGTTGCCACAAACCTTCAATCTGTAAAAAATATAATATCTGCAAATATATCTCCTTAAGAGATGACTTGCCTATGCATTTATCATTTTTCTTCTTGCTCCTGTACTCCTTCCCGCTGGAAATCAGATGTGATGGCCAGAGTTGGAGCAACCATCTCAACTATGAGGCAATTTGGAAATCAAAGCTTCAAACAGTGAAGCAAAGAGAGAAGAATCTTGGAGCCCGGGGGACTTTGGGACACAGAACATCCCCCGATTTCTGACTTCTGGGTGTTTGTGTGAGAGAGCCATCAGGTTTCTCTTGCTCAAGGACTGTTGTTTGGGACTCTGTAACAGGAAGGTAATCCTAATGGATACAGTTTCCCACCAGAAAGATCTAACGCCCTGCAGCTGGCATCAGAAGCCCACATGCTACACACACAGTCTCTTATTTACTCATCAGAACAACCTGTCGGGCCCCAGTGCGTGGAAAAGAAAATTGAGGCAAAGAGAGGGAGCCACGTAGGGACAACAGCAGGTCGGCTTCACTTCAGGCCTCTGCTCTTGAACTAGGTAACCACCAACTTCACCTGGAGAACCAAAGGGGACGCTAGACGAGGCCTAAGGAGCTGGACAGGTGTCAGACCTGATTTCTTGCCAGGAGGCAAAAAGTAGGCTGGAAATATGTCCTGTTTGCTGGAAGGGGACTTTATTTTAGGGCATCGCCATATAAGAATCTCTAGGGGGAAAAAACACTCCCATTTTCCAGAGCAAGAACTCAAGTCCTAACGCAAAAAAGCAAATGTTCCTCCGGTGAGCCTCCAGCTGCGTCACAGGACCTCGGGTTGGGGTGGAGACTTGCGCATGAGCAGATTACTCACAGCGCACTGCTAGCAAGGACCTGGTGCCAAACATCTAGTTATCCTTGTTAGGTTTTGGTTTGGGTTTTTAGGGCCGCACCTGCAGCATATGGAAGTTCCTAGGCTAGGGGTCCAATCGGAGCTGCAGCTGCTGGCCTACGCCCCAGCCACAGCAATGTGGGATCCTTAACCCACTCAACGAGGCCACAGATCGAACCCCACATCCTCATGGATCCTAGTCGGGTTCATTACGGCTGAGCCACAACAGGAACTCCTAGTTATCCTTGTTTTATAGTAAAACCAGGATCCTGAATCAGAACAAATCACACACATTCGCTAAACCACATACAAAACCAAGATGGAAGGGCCTTCCAGACCAAAGGTTTCAGCTTTCACTCTTCAAATCATTTACCCTTCTATTCTAACAGGGGCCAAAACTGCCAAGCTTCCAAAAGCCAGTGAACCAGAAAAGTGTTCTCTCCATGAAATTTAAACTGAAATTTACTTGGATTGGTTCCTATTTTAAAGGGGAAGATAGTGAGCTGCAGGTGGGAGTGAGTGTAACTTTCCAAGAAGGACCAGCATCCACCCCACCCCACACAGACTCGTCACCACGCTGTAAGAATTCCGGAAATGGAGTTCCCGTGGTGGCTCAGTGGAAACAAATCCGACTAGGAACCATGAGGTTGCAGGGTTGACCCCTGGCCTCGATCAGTGGGTTAAGGATCCAGCGTTGCCGTGAGTTGTGGTGTAGGTTGCAGACGCAGCTCGGATCCCGTGTTGCTGTGGCTGTGGCTGTGGCTGTGGCGTAGGCCATCAGCTGTAGCTCCGATTAGAACTCTAGCCTGGGAACCTCCACATGTGGCCCTAAAACAACAAAAAGACCAAAAAAAAAAAAAAAAAGAATTCCAGACTTGACTCACAGGAGCTGCTCTTTCTCATCTTGCCGGGCTCCATCTGGCTACCAATTACCTCTGACCAAGGTCTGTTTGGATGTCAGTCTCATTCCTAAAGCGCTAGCCTGAGCCTCCCCGTCCACGCTTCCCGGGGGCTGGGCTGGCCTTACTGGAGTGGGCAAGGTAACAAGGGGCGCCTCTGCCATCAGGATGGGGTGGGGGAGGACTCTCCTGAATACAGGACCCCCTAAGTACCAGCCTTACAAACATTCCACTGGCCCCTGCACCCAGCACCTGTGAGGCAGGCGTCCTAAAGCCAGGCCCTGTCCTGCACTCTCGTCTCCCTGACTAAAGAAAGCAATTCGCCCGGGAGCCGCACAGACACATTTCTTTCTCTATAATTACCAAGCCATAAGCTGCGTGGTGGTGTGAAGCCAGAATGAGCCAGTCCAGTCCAGCCTCACTCTGGGCCTGTCCTCACCTGCCTCCTCCCGCTCTCAGCACCCCACCTTCAACTCCACCTGGGGCAACTCAGGAGCCCCCTTTCCTGCTGCACTGTTCCCAGAGGGTCAGCTGCCCGATGTGGGGTCGGGAACAGAGGCAGAGGTGAGGAGACTGGAAGTCCCCCTTCTAAAACCTTCTCTGACCAGCCTGGGGTTGGGGGTGGCACGGGGCGAGGTGGCAGTGCTGCATCTCCGATTTATTACTCCTTAATTAGCTAGTCATTCTGCTCAAGCACTGAGAATGATCCTGTGAAGTGTGGGGATCTAGTGGGGGTTCCACCCCCTGCAACTAGAACCAGCTTGAATCACAGCTCTTCCCCAGAGGTGGAGGGGGTTTGGAGAGTTCTCAGCCCCGCCCCCTGCGCATGCGCGCTGAGCGCGGGGTGGGGGTGCTACCCAGGTGTTTCTAAAAGAAAATTGGACCCAGGTTGCACTTTGGCTACCTGGATTTATTTCATAGGCATGCAACCTGTGGGTGGGCGTTATTACCCCCTAATTTAAAGACATCTAAGTCCTGGTGATTTGCTTAGGGTCACACAGCTGTTAGGAGGCAGCTCTATAGGGTCCTGACACTGTCACTATGGCTCCTCCACCTGAGCTGTGACCTTCATGAAGCCAGGAAGGAAGCCAAGGACCTCAATGTAGCACTTACGGAGCAAGGACCATGGGGTGGTGGAGGTAACCCTGGGAAGCCAGCAGGCGGTGGAATGCACATGAGGAAGGGGTTCTAGCCCACTGTCTGCTCTGGGGCCCATCCTGGATCTGTGGGGCTTTGGAGCAGTGCCCGCTGCCCACCACTGAGGTCCAGCCCTGCCTGCCCCTCTCAGCCCTGATTGCAGGAGCCCTTCTCATCCTCTGCTCACCTTTGCACAGAGCCAGCGCTCCCCTCCCCACAAAGCAGCAAACAATTTGGGTCCTTTCTCAGGGGCCCTCCTGCCGACCACAGAGGGCTGGGCAGGGCTGTGGGTCTCCCCCTGTGGGGTGTTCTCCAGGGGCAGGACAGGATCTGACTGTCTCTGTCCCTTCCATGCTGTCAACACCAGGAGGAGGAGCTTGGCAGGAGCAGCTTCCAGAACCAAGCCCACTTCTACATTCGGTCCCCTCCCAAAAAGGTGGGTCCTGTGGTCTAGAAATTTCCCTGTACCTCCTCAGAACCCAGGTATCTTTTTGGGGAGCACTGTCCTTCAGGCCCCTATTAATGAAACAGCTACTGTGATCACTAGTTGGCTCCCTCTGTCCAACCTCTAAATTTGCTCTAATGCAGTAGCCACTAACCACATATGGCTATTTAAATTTACATTAATTAAAATCATAAAAAGATTCAGTTCCTCAGCTGCACTAGCCACATTTCATGTGCTCAGTAACCTCTTTTTTTTTTTTTTTTCTTGGCGGCTCCCTGGCCAAGGATGAAACAGTTACCACTTGGTTGCAACAGCAACCCAAGTCCCTGCAGTGACAATGCCAAGTCCTTAACCTGTTTCACCGCAAGAAAACTCCGAGTGGCTGTCTTGTTGGACAGCACAGATGCCAGACACTTCCATCATCTCAGAAGGTTCTATCGGACATCCCTGCTCTAGATCCGAATCCCAAGGAGGGTAGGGAATGGCTGACACCCCAAACAGCCCCAACCTGGGGCAGCTGAGTTTGGTCTCAGGCAGGTGGCAGACCGCTGATAGGATGGGTCATCTAGACCTGCACCTTGGCTGGTGCCAGCACTGACCCCCTCTTCCTTCCATAGTGACCAGCACCTTCTGAGAGGAGAGAGCGCTGCCCTTTCTGTGTCCCAAAGCCAGGTATGCAGTTCTGCGCACCTGGGCCAGAGGCTCAAGGTCCCACACCTCTGTTCTTTGAAGGAGTTCGGGGCTCGCCTCCTCCCACCCCACCCGCTCTGACACTGGGCCTCTCTTGGGGCTGTCGCCACTGCCGGCGGCTCCAGCCCGCAGCGAGGCCCTCCTCTCACCCCGGAGTCCCCAAGAGGGTCCTGTGGGGAGTGGGGAGCAGGGTCGCACTCACCGAGGACCCGGGCGCCAGGGCCAGCAGCAGGGACGCAAGCAGCAGCAGCAGCCGCATCTCGAGCTGGCCTGCGGGAGAGGCCGGGGTTGGAGCGGGCGGGGACAGGCTGCCGCCCTACCCACCCCACGCTCCCCGCCGCCTCCTGGGCCGACGCGACGGGGGCGGCCCGTCCCTCCCTCGGGTGACCCTCTGAGGCTTGAGAGGGCACGCGGCGGGGCACAGCGGAGGGGCCGCGCCGCTCACACAGTGGGGGAGGGAAGCCCGGTCTGCAACCTGCTTCTAAAAGTTCAAGCCTAACTTCTTCCAGGTTTCAGAGGGAAGAAAAGAGGGCAATTAAAAATTCTTTCTTGCTGAAAGTCAAGGCGTTCAGAATCAAAACAATCAGACTCACTGTTTTAATTCAGAAAGATTTAAAAAATTACACCGTTTAAAACTCGTTAATAAAGATGTTGTAAAAGTGCCCTTCAGAGACATAAAAACTTAACCTCTTTTAAAATGTTAATTGCATCTTGCTTTAAACTCAAGCCAGCATTTCTCTGCACTGGAGAAGCTCCGCGGGCTCCGTAAGCGGTTTCTGCGTGAGCAAAGCGGACTCATCGTGGTGTGTGAGCAGGCGGAGTGTGTGCATATCGCAATGTAGTGACTATGAGTGTCTGTACGGAGTGTATGTGCATATAATGTGTGTGAGTGCAGTGTGTACATTTTCTTAGTGCAGTCTGGTGCGTGTGTGCATGTGTGTACGTGTCACCGTGCTGGAGAATGACACACACAACATGCCCCGTTCAGTACAAAACATTAAACAAGTACTGGCTTGTACGCTTCAGTTTTAAAATCTGTAATTCTACCAACGTTCCCTTTAATTTTTTTTAAGCATAAAATGACTTCGGTTTACAAGAATAAAACAGCATACCTAAGCCAAGTTCAGCTAAATGTAACCTGGCACATTTAACGACGTAAACGCTTCGTTAATTTAGCAGCAACAGTGATTCATGTAGTCATCGTCTTCACTGCAAACCAGGGGTTCCCGGGGCTGGCGTGCTGAGGGCTGCGGTGTCCCGCCCGCACGCACAGCTCGGCCCAACCTCTGCTCTGCGGCCCCTCCTGCAAGATCCGCTTGGAGGAGGGGAAGCCGCGGCATCTGAGAAGCATCTTTCTAGGGCTAAACGACAAAGATGCTGCTTCTCTAAAACAGAGACTGCCTTCGGGGCGGGGATGAGGACAGCTTAGGGAAAGACAGAGCAAGAACAAGAGGAATTTAGAGTTGCTCCTGCGGGCCGCGCGAGTCTGCGGCTCCGCCCCTGGCGCGCCCGGGCCCAGGTCTGTGGTCCCTGCGCGCCCTTCCGATCTCCCAGCGGGGGATGGTGCCCAATGCAGCCCCTGAGGCGGAGAAGTGCGGCTTCCGAAGTGAGGCTTCGGGCAGGCCGGGGGACTCGGGCGATCCAGGCCCACACCCGCAGCAGCACCTTGGAGAGTGCGCGCTCGGTCCCCAGGTCCCTGCGTCGGAACGGCGTCCGACGGAGGGAAAGGCAGAGGGGGAGGAAAGGTTGGCGCTGACCGCCGGGCCCCAGCCCCCTCGACCCTCGGCCCTCGGCGTTTCCTTCCTGCCCGCAACCTCCCACCCGCGCCCGAGAGCGCGCGAGACGGAGCGGAGACCCGGCACCGCGCTCACCTCCGCTGAGAGCCGGGGCGGGGTCACCTCCCCAGCCCCAGCTTGCTCAGACCCCGCTCTGCCCCGGAGCAGAGCCGGGCAAATTCCTGCGGCAGCCCAGGGGTGGGCCGCCCCCGCCCCCCGGTCCGATCCCTCCTACCTGTCTCCGGGAGCCGCGGGGCTGGCTGGGCCGCTCCGTTGGTGCCCGCCCCAGCCCAAGTCTGGGAGGTCTGCCCAGCCGCCCGGAACGCCTGCGGAGGTTGGACTTTTTCTCCCGCCGCCGGGTGGATTCCTCCCGCCCCATCTACCCCGATCCAGCCCTGCTGACATCCAGCCCGGTGACCAGCGAGGACTTCCTCCTTTGGGTCTTGGCTGGCCCGTCACTTTGGGTGCTGGCACCAGTCCCATCTCCTCTGTACCCAAGTCTTCTGATTCTGTGCGGTCCTTCTACCACGTCCATCTTAGCAACAACACACCCCAGCGTCCAGCCGCTTGCTTGTCTTCTACGCCTGAATGCTGTGCTTCAGCCACGACTGAGTTTTACACACACCATCTGCTGTTTCCCACCTACCAGCCACCATTTCCCGCTGCTTGGAATGCACTCTGGAACCCCCTCTACCTTGCAAACTCCTGCTCATCCCTCAATTCCCGCTGCCAAATGTCATCTTCTCTGGAAGCCTTCCCACCCCAAGCAAAGTTGATGGCCCCCTGCTCACTCAGTTTCCACCTCTGTCTGCTGTAGTTCCCTGGCACTTCACACTGTGGGAATCTGTTTCCCTAACTTAGCTGGGAGGTCCCTGAGGGTAAAGCTTGCCTCCCTGTTGCCAGTGTCCAAAGAACTAGTTGGGATCAAGGCAGGAACCCAATAAATGTGGTAACTTCCCTAATTGCCCTTTTTCTCAACCAATGCACTCCTTGTCTGCCATCTGACAAGGAAATCAGGAAATGACCTATACTCAGAAAAACAGCACCGACCCTTTGCTCGTGGAAAGTGGGGAGGTCATAAGGTTGGTCCCTTTCCCTCATCCTCTTCTACCTTCAGCCCCTTTCCTAGCCCAGCCATTGGGCATTTCTCCCCAGGCCTCCTTAGGGGCAAAGAAGAGTCACCAGTGGGGAGCTCACCTCCTCTTCCGACATCCAGCTCCTGCAGCTCATCTCCCTGGGCTGTCACTGATGATCTGACAAAATGCTTATTAAACCGTAAGCTTGGAGTTCCCGTTGTGGTTCAGCGGGAATGAACCTGACTAGTATCCATGTGGATGCAGCTTGATCCCTGGTTTCGCTCAGTAGGTTAAGAATCCGGCGTTGCCATGAGCTGTGGTGTAGGTCACAGATGTGGCTTGGATCTGGCAATGTGTGGCTGTGGCGTAGGCCGGCAGCTGTAGCTCCAATTAGACCCCTAGCCTGGGAACTTCCATATGCCACAGATGTGGCCCTAAAAGAAAAAGAAAACCATAAGCTTGTTAAATCTGGCCCATTTCTTACCAGAGAGGCAGCAGCTGTGTAGCGGGACCCCTGGGGACTTGTGCGAATTCTTAGGCAAAGATAAAGCTTGGCAGAGAAAGGGGAGTGGAATTACCAAAGCCTCTCTAGAAGAGGAACATAGTTTCTTCTATTTAAAAAGCCCTACTCCCGGCCCCCGCTCAGCCAGGAATTTTCTGAGCTTGGTCAAAGTTCCCATGAAGTGGGAGGCAGCTGTTTCTCCTGCCGAAGTGGGTGGGCAGCTGAAGCACTTTCCTGATTTGTTCCTGTTTTTCCTCTGTAATCCCTGCTTCTCAGACAGCCAGGCTCTTGATTTCTTTTCTTTTTAGGGCCACACCCGTGGCATATGGAATTTCCCAGGCTAGGGGTCTAATCAGAGCTACAGCTGCTGGCCCACACCACAGCCACAGCAACGCGGGATCCGAGCCGCGCCTGCGACCTACACCACAGCTCACGGCAACGCGGGATCCTTCGAACCCACAACCTCATGGATCCTAGTCAGATTCCTTTTCGCTGCTCCGCAATGGGAAGTCCTGGCTCACGACTCCTTACTCCCCCCAGCTGCAGAGGAGCCCTAGAGGCTGGGGAGGTAGGCAGAACCGGCAGAACCGGCAAGACCTGCCCACAGCAGCCCTTGGACCCACCTGCCGGGCTCTGGCTAGGGCAAGCACTTGCCGTTAAACCTCACGTCCCACGACCTCAGAGGGACATGGTGAGCACAGTGACCAGTTCAGAAAAAAGTGGTGTGCACAAAAACACGGTGCTTTAGAAAGGGGATTCCAGGAAAAAGCGTAGGACCTTCTCTCCCACTGTAAATTCCCCTTGCGCTCCTCTGTGCCACTCACCAGCTGTGCCAGACTCCCTTCCACTTGGGGTCAGGGCTGCCTGGGTGGCAGAAGGAGCACTGCCTTCAGAGGCAGACACTGGGTTGGGAACCTGCTCTGCCTCTCACTGTGTGCAAACTCAAGTCCTGTCACCTCCTTAAGTCTCAACTAGTTTACGGGAACATTACAGAGGGTGGTTGGAGAGAAGTAACTGGCTTCTTCTTTTTTTCTTTTTGTCTTTTTGCCTTTTCTAGGGCCGCATTCATGGCATGTGGAGGTTCCCAGGCTAGGGGTCTAATCGGAGCTACAACTGCCAGCCTATACCACAGCTACAGCAACGTGGGTTCTGAGCCGCATCTGCGACCTACACCACAGCTCATGGCAACACCGGATCCTTAACCCACTGAGTGAAGCCAAGGATCAAACCTGAAACCTTATGGTTCCTAGTTGGATTCATTTCCAATGAGCCACGACGGGAACTCTGTAACTGGCTTCTATAAAGCTGCTTAATAGGAGTTCTTGTTGTGGCTTGGCAGTAACAAACCTGACTAGTATCCATGAGGACGTGGGTTCGATCCCTGGCCTTGCTCAGTGGGTTAAGGATCTGCCGTTGTCACGAGTTGTGGTGTCGGTGGGCATCTACAGCTCAGACTTGACCCCTAGCTTGGGAACTTCCACATGCCTCGGGTGTGGCCCTAAGAAAGATCAAATAAATAAATAAAGCTGCTACTAGGTGCTCAGTAAAAGTGAGTTCCTCTGCCCCGTGCTCCCTCCACCTGAATCCTGGTTTCCCTACCTCCTGATCATCTCTGCAGACTGCAGGTCCGGACATACAACAGAGAAATAAGCAGCCAGATCTCTTTGTGAGGCTGGCTGGGATGGAGAACTGGAGAGAAGGGGGAGAGGGCAAACCCTACGAGCCTCAGGACTCCCAGGATCCACCTCCTCCAGGAAGCCGTCCCTGCTCCCACCTGTGCCCCCACAGTGCAGGGATTGCCCTCGCACTTTGAACTACTGCCGTGATGCATTGGTCTCTCTCTGTCCCTCTAAGAGGTGAAAGCAAGGACAAGATTCTGTGTTTTTCACTACTGTACCCTGTTCCCGAGGTTTGTGGTGGCCCTGAAGGTGCCCCTCAAGAGAATCGTGTGGAAAGCACAGTTGACAGTCCCAAGCTGCCACACCTCAGGTCTACACCACATTCTGAAGGCTCTCCCTCCTCCTGCTCCCTCCTGTTCATCTGGGTCATATTTCCCCCAGCAGACCTCTCATGCATTTAATCCGACGTGACACACAGGGTCCTTGGTTACAATCCACAGAAAGGACATGACTAACAAAGTTATTCAGAGGAAGGCCATTGGGAGCTCGTGGAATTGACAGGAAGGCTGGAGAGTCACGCTGGAATCACAGAAACCATCAGAGGTCATGGCCCCGGAACAGTGCTGGTTAGGACATCCTGCTGGACACTGGGCTACTGCCGCCGCCACCTGCAGGCAACACTGACCCATCACCTCCAGAAAAAGCCCCCAGTAGTCCCTGTAGACTCTGGCCCCAACAGGAGCATCCCGTTGGGGCCAGAAACAAGCCTGGGCAGCTTCCCCAGACAGGAAGTTCAGGCGCTGGGCTACCCGAGAAAGCTCCCTGCAGCCCCTGCTATCTGTTAACCTGAACTTAGAGGGTGCGTCTTCTCCCCTTCCTGCTCTTCGGGTGGTGGTGGTTTATTCATTTATTCATTCCTTGAACAGCTGAGTGCCTACTCTGCCTGAGGCTGGGGAGAGTAAACACGCAGTGGTGGTAAACTTTTAACCACCAGCTCTCTAGAGGAGAAAGAGCACTGCTTTGTAGTTCTGATCAGTTTCCGTGGTGTAACTATCCCATGGCTGTTTTCAAGCTACGGAGGCAATGTCACCAACCACAGAGGCACACGGCTCTCCCAAGCCGTGGGCTCCAACGCTCAGATCGTCCTGCCCTTGGGAGTTTCCCTTCTAGGAGGCACTGCATTCTACCTCGGGTGTTCATTTAGAATCAAGCAAATCTTGGAGTTCCCATCGTGGCGCAGCGGAAATGAATCCAATTAGGAACCATAAGGTGGTGGGTTCGATCCCTGGCCTCACTCAGCGGGTTGAGGATCCAGCGTTGCCGTGAACTGTGATGTAGGTCACAGACGCGGCTTGCTACGTTGCTGTGGCTGTGGTGGCTACAGCTCTGATTAGACCCCTATCCTGGGAACCTCCATATGCCATGGGTGCGCCCAAAACACACACACACACACACACACACACACACACACACAGAATCAAGCAAATCTCACAGCCTGAATATTCAAACATTTCCACTCTAAAAGTCACAGCCTATGCTACAGCCCACTAAGAATCCAGAAGGAAAAAAGAGCACTTCACATTTAAGGATTTCTCCATTTCTCTTCCTTTTCCCACCCTCCAAAACAGATAACCGTTTTCCTTAATGTAGTCATTCTAAGCTGGGGGGAAGAAGTGTGTTCAAATACTCAGGGCCAGTCTGCCCCCACGCCACCGATTCCCTTTCCTCCTTCTTGGCTGTCGTGACCAAGTCAGGCCCTTGAGAGGAGTGAGACAATGTCCAGTAGGGCTGACAACAGGCTGTCACACAGCACCCGGCCTTTGGAGGAGAATTTTGTCATCAGAGCTGGGACAGATGGGGTTCCCTGACCCTTCCCACTGACACAAGGGCCATCCAGAGACAAAGAACAGGGAGTTCCCTTCGTGGCTCAGCAGTTAAGGAACCTAAGGATCCATGAGGTTGCAGGTTCAATCCCTGGCCTTGATCAGTGGGTTAAGGATCTGGTGTTGCCGTAAGCTATGGTGTAGGTTGCAGACAAGGCTCAGATCTGGTGTTGCTGTGGCTGTAGCTGTGGCCAGCGGCTACAGCTCTGATTCGACCCTTAGCCTGGAAACCTCCATATGCTGTGGGTGTGGCCCTAAAAAGAAAAAACAACAACCAAAAAAGACATACAGCATGGATGAACCTTTGTAACATTGGTAGGAGAAATAAACCAGACACGAAAAAGCAAATATATGATTCCACTTACATGAGTCACCTAGAGTAGACAATTCATAGAGAAAGCGGAATAGTGGTCACCAGAGGCTGGAGGCACGGGTGGGTGGGGGGTGGGTGGGAATGGGAAGTTAGTGTTTAACGGATATAGAGTTTCTGTTTTGCAAGATAAAGAATCTTGGATGTCTTCTCTTAATAAACATTTCATTTGCCTCACTTTAAAAAAAAAGGGAGTTTCCATTGTGGCTCAGTGGGTTAAGAATCTGACTAGTATCCATGACGATGTGGGTTTGATCCCTGGCCTCACTCAGTGGGTTAAAGGATCTGGTGTAGGTTACAGATACGGCTCAGATCTGGCGTTGCTGTGGCTGTGGTGTGGGCTGGCAGCTGCAGCTCCAATTTGACCCCTAACCCAGGAACTTACACACGCTGTAGGTCCGGCCCTTAAAAAAAAAAAAAGGAGTCCCGGAGATGGATGGTGACAATGGTTACACAACATTATGATTATTAAAATACCACTGAACTGATGGGGATGGAGTAGGAAAGTCACACAGGGAGTTGTAGAAGTCCCAATAAAGGACTGTAGAGAGGGACACCTAAGGAACTTTGGGAGACCACTGTAAGTTAATAATTGTTCAAAAGGGCCTTCAGAACAAGGCAGACTTGCTTGACTAGTGGAGGCATGCGATACGCCTCAGGTCATTGGATGGGGGGTGGGGCGACGCCTGGGTTCAGGTTCGTTCAGACCAAGGACAGGAGTTTGTCCTACAGAGGCATGAAAAACCTGAACCTCAGTAAGTCCAGACACTGGGTGAGTGAAAAAACATGGGTTCAATCCCAATCTGGGTTTTGGCTAGATTCAAGTCATTAGTTGCAGTCAGTTTCAGAACTGTACATTTTAAAATGATCAAGAACTTTCTGCTGTGGCACAATGGGATGGGCAGCCTCTCTGCAGCACTAGGACACAGGTTCAAAACCCGGCCCAGGAGTTTCTGTCGTGGCTCAGTGGTTAACGAATCCGACTAGCATCCATGAGGATTTGGGTTCGATCACTGGCCTCTCTCAGTGGGTTAAGGACTCAGCGTTGCCATGAACTGTGGTGTAGATTGCAGATGCAGCTTAGATCCTGCATTGCTGTGGCTGTGGTGTAGGCTGGCAGCTACAGCTCCAACTGGGCCCCTAGCCTGGGAACCTCCATATGCTGCCATGGGTGCGGTCCTAGAAAGACAAAAAAAAAAAAATAATAATAATTTAATTAAAGTGGAGATAATGATGTTTAAAAAAAAAAAAAACCTGGCCCAGTACGGTGGCTTAAAGGATCTGGGGTGGCCGAAGCTGCGGCATAGGTCTCAGCTGTAGCTCATATCTGATCCCTGGCCCATGAACACCATGTGCTGCCCAAAAAGAAAAGGAAATGATTAAGATGGTCAAGTTTATGTCATGTGTACTTTACCAGAATAAAATAACAAAATGCACCATGACATAAAATTAAAACTTTTCTTAAAACTCCAGAGGCATTTCTGCCTGTGGCTGCCACTCTGGGCTGTGCCCTAGACCCTCAGGGTCTCTCTCGTTCCTCTGTTGCTTGAGCAGTGTTAGAACCCTTGAGAAACCAGAGGTGCAGAGAAGCGATCCGACTCAGCGAGCCTGTCCAGGACATAAGCACAGGCTCTGGCCTCAGACCTGCGGGGTTGGGGCAGCCACTCTCACTTTCTTGCTGTATTACTTATTTTCTCCAGGCTTCTGACACGGATGGAGTGGGATAGTTGTAGGAGTCCCAGCAGGGACCAAAAGTAGAGGGGGAGACCTAGCGCACTTTGGGAGACCACTGTAAGTTAATAATAGCTCAAGAAAGCCTTCAGAACGTTCAAGAACCGAAGCAGGCTTAACTGTAAAACCATACAGAAAAGCACAAGACATGCCTCGAGTCATTAAGTGAAAGATAAAATGAGCCCTGCATTCAAGTTCAGCAAGGTAACAATCCTTAGGACCAAGAACAGGAATTGAAGGGAAAGATGACATTCCAAAGCAGGAGAGCCCCATTACACGGAAACCCGAGATGATTCAACATATTTCAGCACATGTTAGCACCCTTCGGCTGATTTGAATGAGCACCAGAACAGTCCTAGTTGACCTCATACTCTCTTACCCTGAGCCTCAGAAGTCCAGACAGCAGACGAGTGATTCTAATTTTAAAAAAAATCCTGGGTTCACGTCCCAATCTGGGTTTAGGCTGGGTTCAAGGCAGAGGTGTTTCGGTTTCACTTTAATTTTCTCACCTGTAAAGTGAGGACAACCCCCCTTCAGGTGCGGTGAGGATGACCTAAGACAACACCTGTGATGTGCTCAGTATAGGGTCTGGGCACGTTAATAGCAGAGGCTCAAAGGACGGTGGTTTTAGGGGGCAAGTATGTTCCTCTGGGGCGTTCCTGCGTTAAAGCCAGGGCGAGTAGAAGTATCAGGAAATGCATGACCTTTTTTTCCTCCTGCATCCAGCATGGAGATGTTGACCACACTGACCCAGGACAAACCCATGCATTTCTCAAGATGTCACAAACATGCCCTGGGGAGGAATCCTGTTTGGATTCAACCCTGACCACCTGCTTATAAACACTGGGTCTCTTAAGCAGCACAGCCATGTAAACAAGGGCGACACGTGGCCCGGTTTATGTCATCCTGCATGGAAATCCCCTGCTGCGGACCCCCAATCCACTGACCCCTTCATTTATTCACCAAACACTTAGTAAGCAATCCCCAGGAGCCCTGGGATGGGTGGGTGAATGCAGCACCCAGCTCCTGCCCACCACCCTCGCCTGGGAAGCACAGCTCTGTGGTCTGGGTGAAGCGGCCCACATCCATCCGGCTCAGAGGCATCAGGGAGAAGGAGACCTCGTCGTCTGCCAGCTTCCCTGCACAGAAGGCCGGTCTCAGACGAAGGCTGTGTGTGCTGAGAATAACAGAGCAGTGCGCCGGGGAGCGTGGGGGAGCCACAGGGACATCAAACCTCAGGGAACGGAGGGAGGCAGGTCCTCCGCCCCCACTAGCCAGAGACAGGATCCTGAGACCACAGAGTCTGGGAGGAGGGGGCTTACCTTGTGATAAACCGGCTGGGGGTGGGGCCGAGGCGGGGTGAGTCAGGGAGGGGCTGCGGGCAAACAGCTGGGTTGGATGAGTTCCTGGTGGGGAGGTGCAGCCAGGCTTGTCTCCAGCCCCAGGGGCCAGGGCTGAGCCCTGGGCCTTTTGAGGGGGCGGCCAGGCCCTCGCCTGCCAAGAAGCTGAAGCACTGCCAGGAAGACAGGCAGAGCCTTCCAAGCACCCAGGGGTCGATAGGGAGGGAGCCCAGGTGGCAGCTGGCCACTCCGTGGCAGCCCAGCCTGGCAGAGTGGCTCCCAGGCCTGGTCTCTGCTGATGGTGACCCCCCCCCCAAGTGGGACGAGGGCCTCTCTCGGTCAGATCACCTGCCTCCCCTCACAAAAACGTTCACTGGTGCATCTGACTTAAAAACACAAATCAGTTTATGCAGCAATTAGCAAATGCTTGGAGTGCCTTGGTGAACCATTTTTTTAATGACAGAAGTTGCAAAAACTGCTAACAAGTCCATGACTATTATTTACTTATTTAAGTCATGAATTCATCTATTGCACAAGTGAGGAAAGGGGGAATTCTAATCTTTGTTGGTTAGAAAGAGGTCCCCAAAGGGTGCTCTGCTACATGTGGACGGGGACGGGGAGAAGACCCGGGTCCCTGTCACTCCTGAGGCTGGGCTGCTCTAGGTCCCCATGGGCCCCCGGCTCAGAGGGCAGGATCCTGCATCCCCAGAAAGGCCAGTGGGCGATGCCATTGACAGCACTTTAGCCCCTAGGCAGGCTGGCTGCGCCGTGAGCTTCCCCCAGAGGGTGATGGTGATGCAGGCGCCTCATACCCCCGAGAGAAAAGTTATATTCCTTACGCTTCTTTTGAAATGAATACTTTGAAACCGAACAGCTTAGAGTCCTTCCTTGTCCTTCTCCTGGACTCAGTTACACACTAAACACATCACCTGTAAGTTAAAGATTAGGTACCCGGAGCATAATCGCCCGGGGGTTAAAGATTAGCACATGAGTTTTTCAGGAACTTTCCTAGTTTGTTCTAATCTCTGATCAATATGCCCTTTTCGCAAGTACTGTTATTCTAGGCAATAACCCAGGAGACCTCCAACACGATCAGGCCCAGATCTCCTGACTCCAGCTTTGACGACTAAGATTCCCCCAAAGAAAGAAGAATGTATGTTTATCCCAATCATGATTCCTATCTGAAAACCTGTTTTTCTCCTTTTTATCATAAAACTCCTTGCAAACTTTCCAAAGTGGGGGGGGGGCACAGTCTTTAAGGCATTAGCCTGCTGTGACTCTCCTTTGCCTGGCAAAGCAATAAAGCTATTTTTTTTCTCCTTTACACAAAACTCTGTCTCTGCATTTCAATTCAGCGTCAGCAGACAGAGGCCGAATTCTGGCAACAATGGCCCTTAACAAAATGCCTTGGAGAGTTCCCCGTTGTGGCTCAGCAGAAGCGAATCTGACTAGTATCCATGAGGACACCAGGTTCAATCCCTGGCCTCGCTCAGTGGGTTAAGGATCCAGAATTGCCGTGAACTGTGCTGTAGGTTGCAGATTCCGCTTGATCCTGCATTGCTCTGGCTGTTGTGTACACTGGCAGCTACAGTTCTGACTCAACCCTGAGCCTGGGAACCTTCATATGCAACGGGTGTGGCCCTTAAAAAAAAAAAAAGACAACAAACAGCCTTGGACCCTACTTCGAAGCGCCCAGTGAAGTAACCTGAGGCAGCCAGCCACATTAACAAAAGCAGAGTCTAGCTTATCCCTCCTAGCCCTGCCTTAGAGCGAGCAAGACAGGGAATGAAAGCAGACACCCTCCTGGAGTCCTCAGCCTGTGCCCCAGGCCCTTTGCAGGTCACCAGCCCAGCCCTTGCCCTCCCACGGGGATATTACCGTACTCAAGCCTGATGGTATTTTCAAACTGGAGGACTTCCTGGCTGGGTTATTCCAGAGAGGACCCTTGAAGGGAGAGGGAAAGGGGGCAGAGGAAGCTGGGTTAGGAGAACCAGAAACAAGAATTCCCAAGGACCTTTCAGGGCACAGAGGTCATTTTTAACATCTCAGAAAATCTGAAGCAATCGCACATCTATCTGGCTCGAGCAAGTTATAACTCAGTCATCTCACTAAACATTTATACTACTTCATGGCAGATGTAGGCAAATCTGATTAATAAACAGAAAAATATAGTTCTTGGTGGATAAAAATCTCTGAAAATCTAAGTGCTGGATAAAGTTCCAAAGAAAATCTCTCCTCGGTTTCCTTGGCAGGTACTTGAGAGACTATAGTCTGTCGACTAAAAAAATACACAAACTGAACGTTGAGAGTTAAGGAGTTCCCGTCGTGGCTCAGTGGTTAACAAATCCGACGAAGAACCATGAGGTTGCGGGTTCGATCCCTGGCCTCGCTCAGTGGGTTAAGGATCCGGCGTTGCTGTGAGCTGTGGTGTAGGTCGCAGACGCGGCTCGGATCCTGCGTTGCTGTGGCTGTGGTGTAGGTGGGCGGCTATAGCTCCTGTTAGACCCCTAGCTTGGGAACCTCCATATGCCACGACTGCGGCCCTAGAAAAAGCAAAAAGACCAAGAAAAAAAAAAAAGAGAGAGAGAATTGAGCACACAAATCTTAGACTATCTGTCTGAAGACCTGCTCTTCCAGCTTCCTCAGAGCACAGAGTGCCTTGCTCCTGGTCTCCACCCTGAGCTCCGCTCCGGGGACACCGCGGGTTGGCAGCTGCAGGGGCTCATGTTTTACTCCACGTAGAGGCTGCTGGCAAGCGCCAAACTTCAGTTCACGTGTTCATCACTGTAATAACCGTATCAGGAGAGGCCGCACCAGGATTTAAATAAAATGCAGGTATTTAGGTGTAGTATGTTTACCTCCCTCCACTTTTTTTTTTTTTTTTTTTTGCTTTCTAGGACTGCAACTGGGCATATGGAGGTTCCCAGGCTAGGGGCTGAATTGGAGCTATAGCCGCCGGCCTACACCACAGTCACAGAAATGCCAGACCTGAGCCATGTCTGCGACCTACACCACAGCTCATGGCAACGCGAGATCCTTAACCCACTGAGCGAGGCCAGGGATCGAACCTTCGTCCTCATGGATGCTAGTCAGATTCGTTAACCGCTGAGCCACTATGGGAACTCACCTTTTTTTTTTGTCTTCCACTTTCAAATCATCCCTGTATGCATATCTTTGACTTTAGCGGTTCTCAACTAGGTCTGCTACCCCAGAAAATGAATTGTATCAAAATTTTACCTGCAGTCTACCTCCAGGTGTTCTATGCGTAAAAGGGTACAAAATCTCTTCCTCTTTTGCACAAGGAATTGACTTTTATATTCCTACATAATTAAAAGTTTTAGGGAAAAAAAAAAAAAGACAAGCAGAGGCAGCAAGCTTGTGTCACCCTCTCTCCCAAGAACTGAGACTCCCACAAAGCTGGTTTCTGAGGCTCTTCTGTCCGCCCCCGCCCCCTTTCAGAGGTCACAGCATACCACGCATAGAAGGGCCGGCCCACATAAGGGAGTCAATTTTTGTCAATAAGAGGCCCTATGTTGAAAGGCCTCTGTGGTAGGTCAGGTCATCATCATCTATGGTTTCTACAAGTCATTTAATGAAGGTGGTACAGTCTAAGTAAATATGGAAACAGATTTAGTTAGCAAATTAGATTTCTCTCTGGGTAAATCATGACCTTAATTGAAAATCCAACTATCCCTTGGTGTCTCCCATAAACTTCCTCCTTCTGGATTTTGTTTTTAGTGTGTGTTCTTTGTCTTCTTGCCAATTCAGATTTTTCCCTTTTCCCCAAACTTGGTCCAAACTTTATGTTGCTGGAGGAAACTCTGCTCTTAAAGCCTGTCTTAGAACAACTAGAGATTCTCATACTAAGTGAAGTAAGTCAGAAAGACAAGGACAGTTACCACACCGTATTACTTATATGTGGAATCTAAAAATGGCACAGGAGTTCCCATCGTGGCTCAGTGGTTAACGAATCCGACTAGGAACCATGAGGTTTCGGGTTCGATCCCTGGCCTCGCTCAGTGGGTTAAGGATCCGGCGTTGCCGTGAGCTGTGGTGTAGGTTGCAGACGCGGCTTAGATCCCGCGTTGCTGTGGCTGTGGCGAAGGCCTGCAGCTACAGTTCCTGTTAGACCCCTAGCCTGGGAACCTCCATATGCCGCGGATGCGGCCCTAGATAAGGTAAAAAAATAAAAAATAAAAAAAAATTAAAATGACACAAATGAACCTATCTACAGAACAGACTCACAGGCATGGAGAATAGACTTGTGGTGGCCAAGTAGGAGGGGGAGGGAGTAAGATGGACTGGATGTTTGGGGTTAATAGATGCAAACTATTACCTTTAGAATGGATAGACAATAAGGTCCAGTAGGACCTTAGTTCTAAATGTAATAGCACAGGGAACTATATCCAGTCTCCTGGGACAGACCATGATGGAAAAGAATATTTAAAAAAAAAAAAGGGACTTCCCGTTGTGGCTCAGCAGAAAGGAATCTGACTAGTATCTGTGAGGATGCAGGTTCAATTCCTGGCCTCCCTCAGTGGGTTAAGGATCTGGCGCAGATCACAGACACGGCTCAGATCCAGTGTGGCTGTGGCTGTGGTGTAGGGCAGCGGCTGCAGCTCCGATAAGACCCCTAGCCTGGGAACCTCTATGTGCCTGGGTGCTGCCATAAAAAAGCAAAAAAAAAAAAAAAAAAGTACACACACACACACACACATATATGACCAAGTCACTTTGTTGTACAGCAGAATTTGGCACAACACTGTAAATCAACTACACTTTGATTTAAAATAATTTTTTTTGTGTGTGTGTGTGTCTTTTTGCCTTTATGTAGAGCAGCACCCGCGGCATATGAAGGTTCCCAGGCTAGGGTCTAACAGGAGCTGTAGCTGCCGGCCTTCGCCACAGCCACAGCAACGCGGGATCCGAGCCGCATCTGCAAACTACACCACAGCTCACGGCAATGCCAGATCCTTAACCCACTGAGCAAGGCCAGGGATCAAACCCGCAATCTCATGGTTCTTAGTCGGATTCGTTAACCACTGAGCCACGATAGGAACTCCCTAAAATAATTTTTAAAAAATGTTTGTTAAATCACTTTATGTATTCATTTTGTCTTTTTAGGGCTGCATCTGTGGCATAGGGAGGTTCTCAGGCTAGGGGTCCAATCGGGCTATAGCTGCCAGCCTACACTACAGCCACAGCATGCCAGGTCCGAGCCACATCTGTGAACTACAGCACAGCTCATGGCAACGCCAGATCCTTAACCCACTGAGCGAGGCCAGGGATAGAACTGCAACCTCATAGGTCCTAGTTGGATTCGTTTCTGCTGCGCCACAACAGGAACTCCCACCAATTTTTTTAAAGACTTATGTGGCCCCCTCCTTTACTCTGCATCCCCATTCTGCAGTGAGTCAACATTACCCTTGGCTGTACTCAGGCATGATGTCATTTCCTTTTAATCAAATCCCAAGATATTGGTGGGCAAGGTCTCCCCCAACTTTGGCAGACAGAAGAATCTCCAGAGGGAGTGTTTAGGCTACACAAAGCTCTGGTACTTACCTAGCGATGCAGGAAATTCAGCCTCATTTCTCATCAATCTGCTCAAGGACATTCTTCGGTCTCTCAAGAGCACCATGGTCAGGGCCCCTAATAATCAGATGCTTCTCCCAGTTGATGAGGACAAATCATGCTGCTTCTCTGGCAGACTCTAGCGACACTTCCTGTAAGATTCATACAGTAAATGATGCTTCTGATTTCCAAAGGAGGGAAAGAACACTTTTGCTTCTTGATGCCTGTGGCCAGTGTAACCAGAACACATCTCTCTCTTCTCTGATGCTTCTTTTTTTTTTTTCTTTTAGGGCTTAACTTGAATCATATGGAGATTCCCAGGCTAGGGGTCCAAGCAGAGCTACAGCTGCCAGCCTATGCTACAACCACAGCAACGCAGGATCCGAGCCATGTCTGCAAACCTACACCACAGTGCACAGCAACACCGGATCCTTAACCCACTGAGCGAGGCCAGGGATCAAACTAGCAACCCCACAGTTCCTAGTCAGATTCGTTTCTGCTGCGCCACGACAGGAACTCCTCTTCTCTGCTGCTTCTGAAGACAATGGACCAATTGTGGCTTTTCTGCCACAAACTTGTTTTTGACCAGTAATTCCCAACATTGTGTGTCTAATTCACTGTTTACAAACAAAAGGCTTCTGGGAGTTCCTGTCGTGGCAGAGCAGAAATGAATCTGACTAGCATCCATGAGAATGCAGGTTCTATCCCTGGCCTCACTCAGTGGGTTAAGAATCTGGTGTTGCTATGAGCTGTGGTGTAGGTCACAGATGCAGCTTCAATCCCACATTACTGTGGCTGTGGCATAGGCCAGTGGCTACAGCTCTGCTTTGACCCCTAGCCTGGGAACCTCCACATGCCGCCAGTGCAGCCCTAAAAATACAAAAAAAAAAAAAAAAGAAAAGGAAGCAAAAGGCTTTGTAGAGCTTGGAGAGTGATAGCTCAATCTATGCTCCACCAGGTCAACAAAAGTAATACTGCTTTTTTGCCATTCACATGACCTAGTTTTTAGGACAGACCTCTAGCTTATATCTGCGCTGTACCACAATATACATTTTGTATGATATTTTGACAGTCTTTACATTCGAGTGAGATGTTTTCTAGACAAAATGTTTTCCAGAAATTGTTATGAATAATTGAGACTTTTCATAAATAGATTTAATATCGTCCCCTTTAGTAGTATGGCCTGCTATAATCCATACCACTTTGTTATGAGTGAAGGATGGAAAGGATACATCTGTGTTTCTTCTTTTTTTTTTTTTTGGCCATGTCTGAGGCATATGGAAGTTTCAGGGCCAGGGATTGAACCCAAGTCACAGGAGCGACAATGCTGGATCCTTAACCCACTGAGCCGCTGGGGAACTTCTACATTTTGCATTTCTTTAAACTGTTTCCTGATAATCACGGGACAGTTCTCACGGTTACACGTTATAATACTATCATGTAAGAAAACTAACACAGCTGGAGTCATGTAGTCTTTATTAATTTTACAAATACAGGAAAATCTGCAATCACCTATCAAAATTATATCTTACCAAGAATTTGAAAGGCATTTTAAAAAGATGTATTCATAGTCTGGATTGTGTACAAAGCAGTGTCTGTAGACGCAAAGGCCAGACAATGAACACATGAGGGTCACTGATGCTGCTGAAAGCCGCATCCTAGCACCGCAAACACGGCAACCCCGTACCTGCTGTTCCACACAGCTGACTTTGAAGCTGTCCTGCTGCAACACCTCTTTTAAAAGCAAAATTGCTGTCTGGGAAGTCTTTCCTGCTACACAAGACCAGGCTGAAGTGCTAACACCAGATTCCGGGGCCTAGGGTGGCGCCAACTCCCTCCTCATAGCAATGCTGAGGCCCTGGGAACCGGCTTTGACATTCAAGGGAGCTCACTGCAGCACCAGGCTGATCTTTAATGCACAAATGTGAGGGGTCTCCTGCCAGAGGAGAGGGCTATTTCGACGATGCTGTTTGATGATTTGGGGTGTTTGAGTGTGATGGCGGCTTTTTTGGGGCAACTTGCTTTTTTTTTTGTCTTTTCAGGACTGCACCCGAGGCATATGGAGGTTCCCAGGCTAGGGGTCCAGTCGGAGCTACAGCTGCCGGCCTACGCCACAGCCACAGCAACACGGGATCCAAGCTGTGTCTGCGACCTGCACCACAGCTCATGGCAACACCGGATCCTTAACCCACTGAGCAAGGCCAGAAATTGAACCCGCAACCTCATGGTTCCTAGTCAGGTTCGTCTCCGCTGCGCCACGATGGGAACTCTGAGACAACATGTTCTTCAATTCCAAGGAGGGTTGTGAAGAGCTGAAACCTTTGTTTTTACTCCCTTGCGTTTTGGGAATTTAAAAAGAGGCAAGAAGATCATAAGGATCAGTTCTGGGCTCAAATTTACGGTATTGTTTCATCCCAGGGCAAAATCAAATCAAACATACAGTTTTCAAGTCTCTTCCCAATCTCACCATCTGGGGTACCCTTGGAAGTGAGGAGAATGACAGGTCAGACAAGGCTTTTGTTGTTGTTGTTGTTGGCTGCACCCACGGCATGCAGAAATTCCCAGGTCAGGGATCAAGGGATCAGACCTGTGCCACAGCAGCCATCAGAGCCACAGACAACGCCAGATCCTTAACTGAGCCACCAGGGAACTCCTCAGACAATTTTTTTTATAGACAACCCAAAAGCAGATTTAGAGAAAAAGGAGTAATTTACTGAAAGGATTGGTTTTGGGAAGAATCAAGTCATCTTTATATCATCAATTTTATAAGCCCTCATTAACAGTAACCACGGGGGTGTTGACAAGCTTCCAATATTTTGAGAAGTTAAAGATGGCATACACCAGAAAACAAGAGACTACAGCTGCACTCTGAAAATGTATCTCGTTCCTCTTTGCCTTGTTAGACTCCAGCACCACACCAAGAACATGGAAGACACTGGCAAAACTTTCCATAGTGGTTTCGGACCTCTTTTTCTCCAGGGCTGGACTGTGAATGGGCAAAGCAGCAAGGCCAGGCACTGGGGGTCAGGGCCAGAGGCCTCCTTGAGATGCGTGACCCTGGAAGGTCTTAGGCGGTGGTTTGACTTCTGTCTCACATCCTGCATATGATAAAGACATGTATATACGCAGTTTTTTGAGGCCAAGTACTAAACATATTATTTGTTTGGGCATCTGTTATGGAAGCTGAGTTTTTTAAAACCAAAGAACACTTAAAAGAAAAAAAAAAGGAGATCCAGGAGTTTAAAAATTAAAAACATCACCTCGTTAGCTGTTGCTTCTGTAGTGAAACCAATAAATTGTTCACTTCTGATTTTCTTTAAAGAAAGAAAAAGTTGCTTAGAAAACTATCTTTTTCTGATCAAGAAATCTGGTCATTTATAGAGAGAACTGTGATCCAAGGACCACACACTCACTTGATGAGAATCAGAGAAGCCAGCCCTTCTTCTTCAGAAAAATATTCCACAAATCTTCCAAATATGGTTGGTATTTCCACAGGCTAGTTTGTGGCAACATTCCCTATGCAAACACTCCGTATTTTTCTGTAGTCCAGTCAGATCCAGACACCACTGGTCCATCTTCTTCCTACTGTCCTCTCTCCTTATTTAAAACAGGTCGATGGGCTGGTCATGCTTTGTCATTTGTTCTGCTTGGCTCCCCCACCCCACCCCCGCCCTTCGCCCCCCTGAGGACACATCCTCAGTGCAATTGCTACAGTTTTCTCTGGTAACAATCTATTTTTTATGGTGGAAGACTAGCATTTGGATATTTCAGGAACAAGTGAAAAGAAGGTTTGGAGGAAAAGTTCTGCATCTGAAACTGGTGATTTAAGGAAAGAAGATGTGTCTATGCTGAGACATGGCTCCACCTTGCAGAAAGTGACAGGTCTACTGCAATATTTCTAAATGTAGGACAGTGATACACAGGATGGATTTAAAGATGATCACACACGCCACACATCCTCTTCAGAGATAGAGCCTCCATGACACAGTGCATTTGGGACCCTCACACAAACTATTCTAGATCAGGGCTCCCTTCAAGACTTCTTCAAACCACAAATTGGGAATTAGGTGGCTTTGTTGTAGCTGTCGAATCACACATCTTTCTTGAAAACAATACTCACGCTGTCACTTTTCTGAGGAGAGAGCAAATCTTGGGAAAGGGGCTGAATGAAAAACAGAACTTTCTTTAGAGCCCCACTTTCTTCACATAGCTCTTAATTTTCCTGTAGTTCCCATGGCCTAATATGAGCCAGTTTTTATACACAGGTTAGAACCAGCACATCACTCCTAAGTTAGCTTCTTATAAGAAACAATCCATGACAGAAAACAAATACTCCAAATGGCAAGGAGAACCCCAGACCAGATCAAATGATGGCTGGAGAGAAGGCAGCAGAAAAAAAAAACAAAACAGAGGGAAAGCCGGCCTCTCTTCAGCCACAGGAGGTTTCTCACAAATGCACCCAGTCCGATCACCATGGCTGAGGGCTGTCTGTGGTGAAGAAGGGGTGTGAATGGCAAAGCTTCTTTCAGAGGTGCCACGTGCCCACAGGCGGCTGCTTGGCTTCGTGCATTATCCAACCAAACTGCACAGGGCCTGGACTCCGTGGCCCAATTCACACAAAAGGTACATTGAGATGGAAGGTAATGCGGAAGGGAAAACACAAAACACCCATTGTGAGGAAGCACTTGGATCCCCTCTGCCCCCATCTGCCCGCGGGGACATGAGCTCATCTTCTCCACTGGCTGCCGGGGGCCCCTTCTCTCTTCTCCTGGCAGCTGGTCCCCCTCCTGAGTCTCGGTTTTCTCACAGCTCACAGCTCACCGAGAGAGCTAACGACTTTCTCCAAGCTCTCGCTTTGTCCTGATACAACTGACTCATAAACCTCTTGGGTATTGGTTAAATTCTGACTTAGTGGCAGACAATGGGTTGTAGTTTTGTTCTTTTTCTTCTTAAAAAAAAAAGAAAAGAAAAACCAGGACAGAAAGTGCTTCAACAGCCATTTTACTCTCCTTTAATTCTACTGTCTTTGGGCACACACTGTATTTGCTGTTGAAGAAATGACAACAGCAAGGCCAAGAGCACTGATTCATGACACATTCTCTGTACCACACAAAGAACAAAATCCTAGAATAACTGGGCATCTGCTACCACAACAGAGCTGTCTCATTCACCGTATAGAAGTGCCTCGGAGGGGAGTGAAGGGAGAGAGGGAACAAGGGAGGCACGTGGGGGCAAGTGAACCTACAAGTATGCCTACAAATTAGGAATTCAGTGGAAAACCCGGAATTTACCTATGGGTGATAGGGAATCATTATGTTCTGTTATTTCCAGAAGTTACTGAATTTGGAACCTGAGGTCAAGACTTTTAAGAAGAAACAACCTTAGAGACGTTCAGACTGGCCTTGAGAAGAAATGGCACCATAGATGGCAACGTGTTTCAGTGCTTGAGAACAAGAACTGTCAAAATCGACCTACACATCTGACTTGACTTAGGGGGAAAGAGAAAGTCTTATTTAAAAATGGTTAAGTCTGCAGCAAGAAAGTCTGAAAGTGAAAGTCTGAGCCCCTTTCCATCTTTCCATTTTGCTGCTGGTGCCTGCTCTCCTTATAGGCTCTCCCGAGAAGGTTCAGAATTCAATACAGGTTTTATTAGGTTGACTTTCGCCATGTAGTTTAAGATGAAGAGTCCTGTTTGGTTTAAACCATTTCATTTAAGCTCTTGGTAATGATAATCCTGAGAGTCTGCAGCGTTGGTAAAATCCACCTGTGACCAATGGTCAAACTGCTGGTGGGAGCACAGCGACTTTTTGGCCCATCAATTTTCCTTGTCCTCGTCCCTCAAATCTAGTAGTTTCTGCATTGAGGGACTCAGTCCACCACAATGACATATGTTCAAAACCATGTTCTGAAGACACCTCCTTCCAATGCCCAAAAGTGCAGGTGGTCAGGAAGACTTGGAAGGAAGCTGCAAAAAGCCCAGCTGGGAATCCTGACTTTGTTAGATGTGGACACAGCAAAATCACCTTTGTCTTCCCCAGATTTTATTATAGTCAAAGGAGAAAAATCCATGAGATTCTAACTGGAAATATGCTAGATATAAAATTGATGGAATGCTAATTGGTCCATAAAGGGTTGCACAAGATAATCTGTGGCAAAGTAGAAAACAAGCCCAAAGGTAATAGAGATTGGAAGAGCTGGCAATGCTTTCTTGAAAATGGCGAGGAGCAATAATGTAAGGCACAAACCCTGTGGAGAAGAGGGGGAAAGACACAAATGCAAACAAAATTATGCAAGTATTTAGTACAGACCAACTCAATCACAAGTCTTGGTTTTAATTTAGTTAACTGAATATGACCCTTTGAGGTTAAATTTTAGAATAACTTTTTCATTAAATCTGGAAATATTTATTTTCCTTTGCAAAAGAATTCATTATCCATACAATGTTGATATTTCATCTAATTCTAGGTAGGGACTAGAATCTGAAAATAAGTAAAATTATTTTTGGACGCAGTTAAACAATACTGATATTTCTACCTAAAACACTGAGTTGGCTACTATAAATTTAGTTTAGCTTGCTAAAATCCCAAAGGTGAAGAACATTCTTTATGCCCTTTGGAAACAAGAGGGGCCCATGGAATAAACCAATCAAAGCTTGTGTATAAAGCACATACTACTTTCTTGTAAACACAGAGCAGCCAAATAACAGAATCCATTTTTTACCCTAGGTACTGAGATACTAACTATAAAATCTGGAGGCTGAGCTGCACTTATTAAAGATACAACACATCCAGAAAACTAACCTCAAAAGAGAAATAAACAAAAATTCTAACTGGTCATATCATCAAGATAAATCAGAAATGCAGTCACAAAACACAAATGCATAAGTAAAGGCTTTCATCTAGCCTCTCATCCGGCTTCACTTACATATATCAAACAAGAAATCTTTGGAGTTATTTACTTAAATCATGGTTTTAAAGGCTTCAGGTTCACGTTGTGGCACTGTAAGTGAAATCTCCATGGGATCATGCACTGTGTTAGCTCTTCTTGTCTCCTACTTGCTGCCCAAAGGAACACTGTCTGCTGTAGGTTGTGGCCTTAAACGCAAAACCACCACCAGACTCAGACTAAGTGAGGCCTTGCTTACTCCTTTAAGACTGATCTAGCACAGCTAACTCCCAACATGATCTACGCTGCTGGGCTTGAAGTGATGGTTCCTAGGCAGAGGAACTTAAAAAAATATATACAATTAAAACAAATTAAATAATGTCTTGGGGCAAAGGCAGAGTTTTAAAAGCTCCCAGGTGATATTAATATGTGGCCAGACGGAGAACTACTCAAGTGAGGTCCAATTATTTGTGTTTTTAAAAAGCTCCCCAGGTGATTGGAACACTCAGCCTAGTTGGTGTTAAAAGGACCACTTTTTAATCAGAGTTCTGAGATGATTTCTGACTCGTTTTTATCAGTGTATACTTACAATTAATATGGCTACAAAACAGGCGATGGTTGTGTTCCAGTCTCCACTGGCTGTTGCAGAAGCTTTACCAACCAGAACACTGTAGAAAATGAAATCTCCTAATCCAAGTTTTACTCCCCCTAAAAAGGAAAGGTTATAAATTCAAAAGTCTGTCACTCTTTGCTATGGTTTCACAATTCAAAAATGTCAGTGCCCCTGCTCCATCCTATGGTGACTAAGAAGTCAGCAGATGACGTCATACAAAATTTGGCTATAGCTAGATTTTCCCTATCTTTTTCTGTTTTCTATAACGTGAGTTTCAGGTGCTATGTGGCTCACTCCAGGGTCTTAACAGTAGATACTGTTGTCATACATAAAAAATAATAACAATAAATAATAATTTTCACCTACTAAATGCCTTTTTTCTTCTTCTTCTTTTTAGGGTCGTACCCGCGGCATATGGAGGTTCTAAGGCTAGGGGTCTAATCGGAGCTACAACTGCTGGCCTACACCACAGCCAGAGCAACACGGGATCCGAGCCCTGTCTGCGACCTACACCACAGCTCACGGCAACGCTGGATCATTAACCCACTGAGCAAGGTCAGGGATCGAACCTGCAACCTCATGGTTCCTAGTCGGATTCGTTAACCACTGAGCCACAACAGGAACTCCACCTATTGAATCCACCTATTAATTTATACCTAATACATTTGTTCTAATAAATCTTCGTAAGAACCCCTGTGAGATAGGTATCATTTCCTTAAAAAAAAAATGCTTAGTGGAGGCATATTTAATAAAATTCACCCATTATAAAATATACAATTCGACGACTGTAAAAAAGTTAGTGTGACCATCACCACAATCCACATTTCCCTCACCCTAATAAGATACCTTATATCCATTTACAGTTAATCCCCGCTCCCATCCCAGGCCTTAAGCAACCACTGATCTGCTTTCTATTTCTATAAATCTGCCTTTTCTAGATAATGCATAGAAATGCACTCTTTGGGAGTTCCCATCCTGGCGGAGTGGAAACAAATCCTACTAGGAACCATAAGGCTGCGGGTTTGATCCCTGGCCTCGTTCAGTGGGTTAAGGATGGCGTTGCCGTGAGCTGTGGTGTAGGTTGCAGACATGGCTTGGATCTGACATTGCTGTGGCTGTGGTGTAGGCCGGCAGCTGTAGCTCTGATTGGACCCCTAGCCTGGGAACCTCCCTATGCTATGGGTGGAGCCCTAAAAAAGAAAAAAAAAAAAGAAATGGACTCTTTTCAAGATGAAGTCTTCTGTGACTGGCTTCTTTCACTTAACATATTTTTGACATATTTAGCAAAGACATTGCATATATCTGTAGTTTGTTCCTTTTTACTGATGAATAGTTTTCCATTGTATGGATATGCTATATTTTGTTTATCCATCTACCAGCTGATGGGCATTTAGACTGTTTTCAGTTTTTGGCTATTATGGATAATGCTGATTTGAACATTAATGTACACATCTCTGTGTGGGAAGACTGTTTTTTGGCCACACCTACAGCGTGCAAGTTCCCTGGTCAGAGGTCAAACCTGTGCCACAGCAATGATGATGCCAGCTCCTTAACCTGCTGAGCCACCAGTGAACTCCATCTTTTCATTTCCATCTTGAAGACTCCTAGGAGTGGAACTGCTGGCTTACATGGTAAGTTTATGTTTAGCTTTTTGAGAAACTGCCAAATTGTCCTCCGTGCTGGCTGAACCAGTTTGTATTCCCACCAGCAGTGTCTGAGGGTTCCAGTTTCTTCATTCCTAAGGAGCACTTGGTATGGCCAAGTCTTGATTACAGCCATTCTGATTCATGAGGTTGAGTATCTGTTCATGTGCTTATTACCCACTGTATTTCTCCTTTGGGGAAATGTCTATCCAAAGCAGTTCCCTGTTTTTAAATTAGATTCTCTTCCTATTATTGAATTGTAAGCATTCTTTATATATCATAACTACGAATCCTTGCAATGATTTGCAAATATTTTCTCTGTGGCTTTTCTTTTATTTTTATTTTTATTTTTATTTTTGCATTATAGCTGGTTTACAGATTTCTGTCAGATTTTCCAACTGCACCATGTTGCTTTTCTTAATGATTCTTTTCCTTTTTGCCGCGTCTGTGACATGTGAAAGTCCCCGGGCCAGGGATCGAACTGGCACACCACAGTTGCAACCTGCATCACAGCTGCACCTCAGGGGAATTTCCTATCTTTTTTTTTTTTAATTGTGCTAAAATACAGTTTGATGGCATTAAGTACATTCACACTGTTGTGCTACTATCACCATCATCTATCCACAGAGCTCTTCTCATCCTGCAAAACAAACTCTGTATCCATTAAAGAGTAGTTTCTCCTTCTACCCACCCCCCCACCTCAACCCCTAGAAAGCACCACTGAACTCTCTTGTCTCCGGGTCTGACTACTCTAGGTAATTCATTCATTTAAGTGGAATCATATAGCTTTTGTCTTATTATAACTGGTTTATTTCACTTAGCATAATGTCATGCCTTATCCACCTTGCAGTGTGTATTGGAACTTCCTTTCCTTTTTTTTTTTGCCTTTTTAAGGCCGAACCCTCAGCATATGGAGGTTCCCAGGCTAGGGGTTGAATCAGAGCTGTAGCCGCTGGCCTATACCACAGCCAAAGCAACTAGGGATCCAAGCTGTGTCTGCGACCTACACAACAGCTCAGCTCATGGCAATGCTGGATCCTTAACCCATTGTGCGAGGCCAGGGATCGAACCTGTGTCTTCATGGATACCAGTTAGATTCATTTCCGCTGGGCCAAGAAGGGAACTCCCTTTCCTTCCTTTTTAAAACTGAATAATATTCATTGTACGCATATATCACATTCTGTTTACCCGGTCATCTGTCAATGGACACTTAAGTTGCTTCCATCTCATGACTACTGTGAACGATGCTATGAACACGGGTGTGCAAATATCTCTGCTCTTAATGGCATCATTTGAAGTGTGAAAGTTTTTTTTTTTTTTGGTCTTTTTGCCTTTTCTAGGGCCGCATTTGCGGCATATGGAGGTTCCCAGGCTAGGGGTCTAATCGGAGCTGCAGCCGCCAGCCTATGCCACAGCTACAGCAACATGGGATCCGAGCCGCGTCCGCAACCTACACCACAGCTCACGGCAACGCCGGATCCTTAACCCACTGAGCGATGCCAGGGATCAAACCTGCAACCTCATGGTTCCTAGTCAGATTCATTAACCACTGAGCCACGACAGGAACTCCGAAGTGTGAAAGTTTTTAATTTGGATGGAGCCCAATCTATCAACTGTTTTCTTCTCTGTATCAGTGCTGTGTTAAGGAACTCTCTGCCCAACACAAGGTCATGAAGTTTTTCTATGTTTTCTTCTACAAGTCTTATAGTTTTACCACTTACATTTCAGTTTATGACCCATTTTGGGTTAATTTTTGATTGTGTGGATAATGGATAGAGTGAGGCAGGGGTTTCTGCTCATTCTTTTGCATGTGGCTATGCAACTGTCCAGGCACCATCTGTTGAAAAGGGCATATATATCCTTCCCCACTGAATTATTTTAGCATCTCTGTAAAAAAAATCATTGACGATAAAAGTAAAGCTTTATTTCTTATATGCCTGTCCTCCTGCCTGTCTTGATTATTATGTCTTTAGAATAAGTTTTGAAATCAGATATTAAGTACACTAAATTTTTCCTTCCTCAAATTTGTTTTGGATATTCTAAATTCTTTACATTTCCAAAGAAATTTTAGGATCAGCTTATAGAAACTGACAAGGTGATCCTCAAACTTAACACAGAAATGCAAAGGCCCTAGATTTTTCTGTTGTCAAACATTATTTTTTACCTTTCACGTTGTTTTCAAAATGATAAACAATCAAAGGCTAAACTATGGATTCAAAACTATGTTTTGACTTGGGATCCAACAGTAATCCATAAAGCTCTGCAACTGGCTTTCCCCTTTCTGGTCAAGTAACTATTTCCTGAAGTTTGATCTCAGTCCTAAAAAGATTTTATTGCTGGTGTTAAAGAAACCACTCCCAGAAGACTGGGGCTGAGGGCCCTGGGAGGCAGGGTCTGCTTCACATACGTGGGAGAAAAAAGTAGAGTGCTAGTTGATAAGATCTCACTGAGAAACCAGTTCTTTTTAAATCATGGAAGCCAGAGTGAAGTCTTCCTTAGTGCAGAAAATAAATATATGACCCATGAAATCCAATGCTGTGAACTATACAGGCAGTTATCCTTTAACTTGCCAACCTTCTCAGACTGACGAATATTTTCACTAGTTTCAGGGGTGCTGAAGAGCCCAACTCTGTTATTTAGGGACTTATGTGATCCAGGGCAAGCTGATTAACTTCTTTAATCCTCCAATTCCTCAGCTGTAAAATGGGGATTACAGAGTTATTTCACAAGGTTGGTATCAGAGTTAAATATAATACAGGAAAGTTTCTTGACACACAGGGTAAACAACTGACAGTCTTATAAAGACTTTTGATCCCAAATATTAAGTGCTGTAAGAAAGTAACTAAAAGAAACTAAGTTTTTCAGAAAAAAACGCTACAAAAATGAACTTTTCGGGGAGTCCCCATTGTAACGCAGTGGAAATGAATCCATTTAGGAACCATGAGGTGTGGATTTGATCCCTGGCCTTGCTCAGTGGGTTAAGGATCCGGTGTTGCCATGAGCTGTGGTGTAGGTCACAGACACGGCTCGGATCTGGCGTTGCTGTGGCTGTGGTGTAGGCCGGCAGCTGTAGTTCTGATTCAACCCCTAGCCTGGGAACCTTCATATGCCGTGGGTGCGGCCCTCAAAATGACAAAAAATAAATAAATAACACAGGAGGCAGTTCCCACTGTGGTTCACTGGTAACAAGCCCGATTAGTATCCATGAGGATGAGGGTTCAATCCTCTGGCCTCGTTCAGTGGGTTAAGGATCCAGCCTTGCTGTGAGCTGAGCTGTGGTGTAGGTTGCAGACGCAGCTTGGATCCCTAGTTGCGGTGGCTATGGTGCAGGCCAGCAACTCCAAGTCAACACCTAGCCTGGAAATTTCCAAATACCACACCTGCAGCCCTATAAAGCAAATAAATAAATAAATAAATAAATAAATAAAAATAACACAGGAGAAAAAATGTTGCATTTATCTGATGAGACTCATATCTAGAGACTACACAAAGAAATATTATAACTTAATAATAAAAAAAGGACAAAATTTTTAAAATGGGCTAAGGATCTGAACAGACAGCTTTCCAAGGAAAATATGCAAATGGCTAATAAGCACCCAAAAGGATATTGTACATCAGTAGCCCTCAGGGAAATGCAAATCAAAACCATAATGAGAGACCACTTTATACCCACTAGAATGATTATAATATAAAAAAAGACAGATAATAACAAGTGTCGGAGAGGATGTAGAAAAGCTGGAATACACATACATTGCTGGTGTGAATGTAAAATGGTGAAGACACTTCGAAAAACAGTCGGGCAGGTCCTCAAAATGACCACGTCATTCAGCAATTCTGCTCTAGGTATGCACCCAAGAGATACAAAAACACATCTCCACAAAAACATGTACAAAAATGCTCACAGCAACAGCATGCACAACAGTCCAAAATGGAAACAATTGCGATGTCGATTAACTGATAGAACAATGATAAATGTGATACAGCCAAGAAAACAAAGTACATGCTACAACATAGATGAACCCTGAAAATATTATGCTAGGTGAAAGAAATTAGAACAAAAAACCATATATGTTTCCATTTATATGAAATGTCCAGAACAGGCAAATCCATCAAGATAGTATTAGTTGGTGTTGGGAGCACAGGGGCTAATGGGTACAGGGTGTCTTCCTGAGGTGATGAAAATGTTCTAACATTAGCTTGCAGTGATGGCTGCACAACTCTGTGAATGTAATGAAAACTACTGCATTATAACTTTAAATGAGAGGGACTGCAGAGGTGACAGAATTAAGGAGTATGGGGTTTCCTTCAGGAGTGATGAAAATGTTCTAAAATTAATGTGGTTGGTGATGGTTGAACAATTCTGTGAATATACTGATGCCACCACTTTAAGTATATAGTATGTGAATTATGTCACAATAAAGGTATCAAAAAATCAACAAAAATAATGTATTGAATCAAGCTTAAAATTATGGAGGTTCCCAGGCTAGGGGTCTAATCGGAGCTGTAGCTGCTGCCCTGCGCCACAGCCACAGCAATGCAGGATCTGAGCTGTGTCTGCAACCTACACTACAGCTCATGGCAATGCCGGATCCTTAACCCACTGAGCGAGGCCAGGGATAGAACCCAGAACCTCATGGTTTCTAGTCAGATTCGTTAACCGCTGCGCTGCAATGGGAACTCCTACATATTTTGTTAGCAAAATTAAATTAGAGTTAGGAAATGAAGAAGTAGCCACCAGTTTTGTTCTTTATGCACTTACTGAAGCAATAAGCTTTATTGCCTTTTTTTTTTTTTTTGCATTTTAGGGCCGCAGCATGTGGAGGTTCCCAGGCCAGGGGTCTATTTGGAGCTACAGCTGCTGGCCTGCACCACAGCCACAGCAACGCCAGATCCAAGCTGTGTCTGTGACCTACACCACAGCTCACGGCAATGCCGGATCCTTAACTCACTGAGTGGGGCCAGGGATTGAACCTACAACCTCAAGGTTCCTAGTTGGATTCGTTTCTGCTGCGCCACGACAGGAACTCCACAGTAAGCTTTATTCTATAATCAGAGGAGACTGACTGAATCAGTATATAAAACCAAAGAAAACTCATGTTGCTTAGGAATTTGTTTTCTTTAAATAGCTTCTTTTGACTTATTCAATCAAAATATGCCACAGCCAAACAACTAAATTCACAGCAATGGAAACTGCTTGTGTTAGAAAATGAATTAACCGTAATCCACTGCCAAGTGCTAATACTGAGATTGGATGCGAGTTATTTTATTACTACTTGCTAACAGTTCTAGGTCTCCTACTGTTTTGTTTTCGCCAACTTTAAAAAATAATTTTAAGGAGTTCCCGTTGTGGCTCACAGTGGTTAACAAACCCGACTAGTATCCATGAGGACTCAGGTTCAATCCCTGGCCTCACTCAGTGGGTTAAGGATCCTGCATTGGCATGAGCTGTGGTGTAGGTGGCAGATGCACTGCAGATACCGAGTTGCTACGGCTATGGCGTAGGCCAGCACCTACAGCTCTGTTGCAACCCCTAGCCTGGGAAAACCCCACATGCTGTGGGGGCCGCCCTAAAAAGACAAAAAGAAAAAAAAAAAAAAAGACTGTGACACTTAAATTCATTTCATTTTGGGAGAGTTTGATAATGCAGCACCCAAAGGAATCCATGACTTTCCAATGTAGAGAAATGCACATACTTTCCTCTGGGTCCTCAGTGGCCGGGATGCTTCTGGGAAGATCCTGTACAGCAGCCCGTGACTCCGCTGTAGAGTGATGAGGCCCCAGGCGACTGTCCCTCTGGGCTTCCCACTCTTCGCTGAAGCCGCCATCATCACTCTCTGTCACAGAGTCTTGTGACTCACCTGTGCCTTTAAAAGAAAGTGCAAATCACAGTTGTAACATTAAGAAAAATTTCTTACTACCTTTAAGAAAACTACATGGAAACAATTAGTTGTCATCGTAACTAGGTGGGTTAGCTGGCTATCAAACCACAAACCACAGGCTGCTGCAGTGCCTGCTGGTTGCTTCCCCAACTGCCCTTACTCCCCTTATTTCCTGAGGGCAGAGTCATGGTTTGCTTAGGCTCCCACCTCTCACACTGACTCCGGTGGCAAATCCTGATCCACCCAAGCTAAGCGTGGTCCTGCCACTACTCCTCTTCCCAAGGAACGCTCTATGGCTGTGGGGGTGGTACCAGCTGACCTGCGGGGAGGCAAAGGCTGCTGAAAAGTGGGGGAAAATTCTTCTCACTTTTTGAGACCTAAGGAAGACATTAATCAGCCTCTTTCTTCCCCTGGATGTTGTCTGATCTGGATACGCCACCTGGAACTGTAACTGTCATCTTATGACCAGGAGGAGCAGTGGGCTGAGGACCAAGCCCGTATCAAAGGATGGCAGAGCAGGAAGGCGGAAAGAACCTGGGCCCCTAATAGTAGCGATGAATCATAAAATCAGCCATACAAAGTCCTACATCTCAAGACTTCTGGGCAGGTGAGAGAACACATTTCTTCTGATCTTTGTGGCTGATGGCATTCACTAATTGATGGCACTCACCACTGGCTTTAGTGACTAGGTTATAATAATAAACCACTCTGGGGGCTGGGAGGATGGGAAAGGAGGGAGTGAATTTTTTTATGGGATACTCATTTTGTTACAATGACTCAGTCTGATTGAAAATTGTGAGCATACTATGATTGTTCTGAGAAACTTCCATACATCAAAAATAAGTGAAGTTGATAATACTTTTTCATTTATTTTTTATAAAAGTCATGCATGTTCATATTTACCAATTTACTATGAATAAATGAAGCTTGCCTACTTCAGGTCTCTCGTTTACATGGACTTTTTTCTGAAAGAGGTTCTAGCAATTTTTTATTTTTTTTATGGCCACACCCATGACATATGGAAGTTCCTGGGCCGGGGACTCAATCTGAGTCACAGGTGCAACCTTCATCGCAGCTGCAGCAACACTGTGCTGGGCCAAGGATTGAACTGCACCTCTGCAGCGACCTGAGACGCTGTAGCCAGATTCTTAACCCACTGCACCACAGTGAGAACTCCAGCAATTTTGTATTTTTAATCTGTATATTTTTCTTAACCAAGTCTCTAAACCTGAATCTTCTCTGGGTTAGAGTTTATAAAATCATAAAAGTATAAGATGCAAATTAAAATAAAAATATAAGATTTAGAAATAAAAACAGCAGTCCCTACTCTGCCCTATCCCTCCTCACTCCTGATCCTCATTCTTACCTTTGATCCTTTTAGCTGTTTCTGTTGGTATAATTAAAAACATAATTAATTAAAAACAGCATGCTCAGCGTGCTCTATCTTTAAAAAAAAATTTTTTTATTACAGTTGATTTAAGAGTGCAGTATCTTGATGTTTTTATGTTAGGTATTCGCTCGGGTCTGAGCACTACCATTTTTTCTTTTACATACGTCCCTCTTGGAATCCTCCACTCCTTTGTTCAATCTTACTTCTAGTTCCTTCAACCCAGTGATTTTCAACTGGGGGAAGCGCCTCCCTTCCATGGGGTGTTTGGAGGAGTTTTTAGTTTTGCAACCTGTAGTGTGGCAACCTTGAAGCCACCCTTGGCGTTTGGTGGGTAAGGGGCCAGGAATGCTAAATATCTTGACACATGCGGGGAAGGCCCACACAACGAAGAACTGCCGACCCCAAATACCAGCTGCATTCCCACTGAGAGCTCTACAGGTCATCCAGCTGCTCACTTCAAGGCCCTTGCCCATGATGCTTCCTCTTCTAGAAGGTTCTTCTTTCACTCTTCAGCTGCCCATCTCCTATTACCACATCCTCAGGGAAGCCTTCCTGACTTTCCAGAATAAATGAATTCCTCTGCTGCAAACTTTCACAGCAACATAACACTCTCCTTTGTAGTGCTTATCACAAACCCAATGTTGAGCACGTGTGTCCCCATATAGGCTATAATATAAGCCCCACAGGAGCACGATATCTTGTTCAGTGCTATATCCCCAGTGCCTGCCAAAATACCAGGCATATAGATGCTCAATCAACATTTGTCAAGAGAAGGAGTTCCCACTGTGGCTCAGCAGGTTAAGAATCTGACTAGTATCCATGAGGATGGGGGTTCGATCCCTGGCCTTGATCAGTGGGTTAAGGATCTGGCGTTGCCGTGAGCTATGGTGTAGGTCGCAGATGCAGCTTGGAGCTGGTGCTGCTGTGGCTGTGGCATAGGCTGGCAGCTGCAGCTCCAATTCAACCCCAAGGTCTGGGAACTTCCAAAAAAGGAAAAAAAACCCATGTCAAAAGAATAAAATCCTGATGTACTGAAACCACAGTCCTATGCATATGTGTGTGTGTATATATACATGTATACATATAGACTCACAGACAACTAGTCTTTCAGTTTTCTTTAGCTTAACACAGGTTAACACAATAACCAGACTTGCAGCAAATGTTTCCTGTATTTCCCACTTCTGTGCTAGGTCTACTTTGGTCTAAATGCCACCCTGTTCTGCTGCTTTGCTCATTGAAGAATGGGCCTAATACCTGTGGGTCCCAAATATGAATTCCCAGTTGAAAGTGTTCTCCTGGTACTTACCCAAACGCTAAATCAGCAGTTTTCTTGGCTCTATAAAACCTAAACTCAGAATTCCCCTCATGGCTCAGTGGGTAACAAATGTATCCATGAGGACACGGGTTCAATCCCTGGCCTTGCTCAGTGGGTTAAAGATCCAGCATTGCCGTGAGCTGTGGTGTATGTAGGTCAAAGACACGGCTTGGATCCTGAGTTGCTGTGGCTGTGGTGTAGGTTGGCACCTGTAGCTCTGATTCGACCCCTGGCCTGGGAACCTCCAAATGCCTTGGGTGCAGCCCTAAAAAGCAAAAAAAAAAAAAAAAAAAAAAAGACCAAAAACTAAAACAAAAAACCTAAACTCTTCTTTTTCCGACAAAAAGCAACTCAATTAAGGCCCCTTTTCTTCTCTGAGCAATCTTTATTCTATCTCTGTTTCCCAGCTTCCTCCCAAGATTAGCCCTTTGTTTTTCTTTAAAAAAAGTTTCCTTTATTTTTGATTATTGATATTGCGCTATTCAACTCTTTCTAATTACAACTCCTCCTAACTTGTGTTCAACTTAGCATCTTCTGTAGTATCTACAAGTGGGCCTTTCAATCTCCCATTCAAGGTCATCACTATTATCCTCCACTGCAAAATCACATCCACCTGGAATATTTTATCTTCTTAGCATAAACATTATCATATCTCAAATTATGTTAAAGTTACTCTGGCCTCGTCAGACAAGAGATTCCCTTTTTTACATGTTTGAAGAGAGCACATATTTTACTTTTTACTTTATTTCACTTTTAAAAATCATAGCTGCAACTTTAACCTTTTCATACTGGTATTAATGGTGTTTAATGGCAGAAATTCTCTTTTTTTTCAGTGATCATGGTAGAAATTCTTAACGAGCATGGCTTAGCTGTAGTAATTGGGTTTGGAGCATGTGAACTCAAACATTTATCTGTGTTTGCTAGGTATTACCACAGCTTTGAGAGATCCTGAAAAGAGTTCATGATCAAAGAAAGCACTTAAAGTCACTGCTTCATGACTCATCATCAGTCTACAAGATGACAATGACTCCCCCCACCGCCCCAACCAGGAAACTGCCAAATAAAAGTCACCTACTTTGTGCATTGTAATTGGAGTTTTTGGATACCTTCCTTTGGGCTTCTGGGTCTCCTTCTGCCATATTCACCAACCACACCATTGTTGCTGTTGAGAAAGACAAAAGTCCGGGTAAGCGCTGGAAATAGAAGGAAAGCTCACGAATAGACAGCAGGCAAATATTTCTCTACACAAGTCACCAATCTTCTTAATGTCACCTTAAGAATCCTTAACAATCAGAAGTAAGTGTATATTAAAAACCACAAAAGATTTTTTTGATTTTAGTAGATAAAAGAAAAAATTCTGTAACTAGATGTTGGCTTTAGCTTCCAAACTACAGCTATTACAAAACTGTTCACTGTCATTTATAGTCCCTGCAAAGTAACCAGAAGGAAAGTTGTTCACGCCAGCAAGAGTACTGAAACAACAGCTGGACTAGTTGACTATCCTAAAATAGTATGAATTCACTGATGAAAATCACTTACTGGAACTAAATCAGAGGACAAATTGGGGCTCACAAAGCATCAGATGAATTATCATAATTCTAAAGATGTATAGAGTAAGTTTCCTTCAAATCACCTCTCACTTCCGAGATTTTCAATAATGTTAAACTGTGCCATACACAGGGAAAAACAGAAAAAGAGGGATAAAGAAACATAAAGGGATAGGAGTTCCTGTCGTGGCTCAGGGAAAACAAATCTGACTACCATCCGTGAGGACACAGGTTTGATCCCTGGCTTTGCTCAGAGGGTTAAGGATATCAAGTTGCTGTCGGCTGTGGTGTAGGCCAGCGGCTACAGCTCCAATTCGACCCCTAGTCTGGGAAATTCCATATGCTTCAGTTGTGGCCATAAAAAAACAAAACAACTACATGTACATTAAAAACACCTGTGTATGGAGCTGGTGTGAACTTGCTGGACGTTCGTGGCAAAGGTAATGCTGCTTTGCTCTCGCTCTCCTTACCTCCTGTCCTCTTTACCAGACAGACGTTTTTATTCACCTTCATCACCATTCTTCCCTCTTTCACTAGCTGTGTGTTGCTTCCCTTTTTTTTTTTGCTTATAAAGCCGCACCTGCAGCATCTGGAGGTTCCCAGGCTAGGCCTGCGCCACAGCCACAGCAACACCAGATCAGAGCCGTGTCTGCGACCTACACCACAGCTCATGGCAATGCTGGATCCTTAACCCACTGAGTGAGGCCAGGGATCGAACCCGCAGCCTCATGGTTCCTAGTCGGATTTGTTTCTGCTGTGCCATGACGGGAACTCCAAGCTGTGAGTTTTTAATCTACATCTGTGCTGTGCATGATAACCTCTTTAGTCTTTTAAAATTTACAAAATTGTGACATTCCTATAGTGGCAAAGTGGGTTAAAAATCCGACTGCAGTAGCTCAGGTGGCTGCAGAGGTGCAGGTTTTATTTTTATTATTTTTGTCTTTTTAGGGCTGCACCTGTGGCATACAGACGTTCCCAGGCTAGGGGCTGAATCGGAGCTGTAGCCGCTGGCCTAGGCCGCAGCCACGGCAACGGGGGATTTGAGCCATGTCTACAACCCACACCACAGCTCATGGCAACGCTGGATCCTTAACCCACTGAGCGAGGCCAGGTATTGAACCTGCATCCTCATGGATAGTAGTCAGATTTGTTTCTGATGAGTCACGACGGGAACTCCAGAGGTGCAGGTTTGATACCCAGCCGAGTTCAGTGGGTTAAAGAATTCAGTGCTGTCACAGCGTAGGTCACGGCTGTGGCTCAGATTCAATCCTTGCCTGGAAACTTCCATAAAAAGGAAAAAAGAAAAGAGCATTTAAAAAACTGAGAAATAACTAATATACAGGAAAGTCCATAAAACATCAACATCCAGTTTAAAGCAAATCCTTGTGCACCTGTTCCCCAGGTCAAGGAACTGGAGAATGCCTGCCTCCCCAGGCAACTCTTCTAAGCGGTAACTCTTATCCTTAATTTTACAATACTTATCATTGCTTTAAAAAAACTTATCTTCAAATAATTTTAGATTGACAAAATAATTACAAAAAGAATACTGGGAGTTCCTGTGTGCCCTTCATCCAGTTTCTTCCAGTAAAAACACCTTCTATAAACATGGAACAGTTATCAAAGAAATTCATGCTGATACAGTACTATGAACTGAACTTCAGACTTTATTTCGGTTTCACTGGTTTTCTACTGAAGTTCTTTTTTTTTGCTGTTGTTCCAGGATCTATTGCATTTAGTTGCCACATTCCTTTAGTCTATTCCAGTCTATGACAGTTTCCCAATCTTTCCTTGTTTTTCATCACCTTGAAACTTCTGAAGAGTACTAACTGGAAATTCTATACCATCCTTGCTTTTCTTTATAATTTTCCTCTCAAGTATATAACCCTGAACAGCACAGTTTAGTTTTACCTGTTTTGAATTTTATATAAGTGGAATAATATATACACTCTTTCCATCTTTTCAAAATTAAAAATTTTGTTTTTGGAGGATTCATCTGTGATTTTGTGTGTAGTTGCAGTTCATTTTCTGGCTGAGTATTACTCCATTGTATGGCTCTACTATATTATGACAACAGAACAATGGCTATAATTGAACCATTTTACATTTGAAAACAAAACCAAAAAAACAAAAACTACGTTCTGTGACCCAGCAATAATACTTTTAGGAATTTATCTTAAAGGTACACAACAATACAAAAATACTATAAACATGTGCCATAGAGGGTAATAGCAGAAATCAAAGCCCAGCAGCAACTTGAGTCCAACCCAATAATGTTAAGCAATTTTAAACAAGACACTTGGCATCATATGTGGAATTATTACAAAAATCTCAATATAAATGTTATATAAAAATATTATATACAAATGTTTTTTTAAAAACAGAGTAAATCCTTTTCCTGAGTTTAAAACGTACACGCTCAATGTTGTGGCCGACTGAAAAGCCCCTTCTTAATCCTTGTACAACCACACTCTTGTCAAGACCTAAGACTGGAATGTAATTTTCCTCCTCCTGACCAGGGGCTCAGCTATGACTTGTCTGAAACAACGGCATGTGGGCAGAGACGGCAGTGTGCTAATATCAAGCCTATGCCTTAAAAGGCCTGCTGCCCTCTTGTTCCTCCAGACACAAGAAGAGCGTATCTTCAACTAACCCACTGGTCCAAGGAGGCCAGGGAACACATGGAGCAGAGCTACCACAGCCAAGTCAGATGAGTCAAGTCAACTGACTGCAGATGGGAGTGATGGTGAATGATTATTATTTGTTAGGCACTAAATTTTGAGGTAGTCTGTTACACAGCAGTACTGCAGTATTCACAATAGATACAACAATACACAATGAAAAATTCTAACACTAAGAAAGTACTTATTTATTTTTTGTCTTTTGTCTTTTTAGGGCTGCACCCACGGTCTATGGAGGTTCCCAGGCCAGGGGTAGAATCAGAACTGTAGCCGCCGGCCTACACCACAGCCACAGCAACACATGATTCGAGCCTCATCTGGGACCTACACCACAGCTCACGGCAACATCGGATCCTTAACCCACTGAGCGGTGCCAAGAATCAAACCCGAGTCCTCATGAATACTAGTTGGGTTCGTTAACCACTGAGCCACGATGGGAACTCCTAAGAAAGTTTTTAAAACTCACAATCCCTTCGACATGAACGATTAATTTTTTTGTGTTTTTTGTCTTTTTAGGGCCACCACCCATTCTTTGTCCACTGAATCCCTGCTGAGGCCAGCGCAGCCAGAGGCAAGACTCAGGCGGGAAGACACACACAGACACACACACACTTTCCTCCCTTTGGAATACTGCTTCTGACCCTATCATTCTACTGAAATTGCTTTATTCTTTCATTTATTTGTTTTTTATTTTTTTGTTTTTTAGGGCTGCACCTGTGGCATGTGGAAGTTCCTAGGTTAGCGGTCAAATTGGAGCTGCAGCTGTCAGCCCACGCCACAGCCAGAGCAACACCAGGTCCAAGCTGCTTCTGCTAAAAAATACATATAGCTAAAAATTACATGAAAAAGTCCAAATAATCACTAATAGTTATTGGTTAATAAGCTACAACGAAAAATAAAACAAGATTTGTTTTGCCTATTAGTTTCATATACACAAACAAGTAATGATGTGTTAGAAGGTGTTAGAAAATCAGTGCCTTGGAGTTCCCGTCGTGGCTCAGTGGTTAACGAATCCGACTAGGAACCATGAGGCTGCGGGTTCGATCCCTGGCCTTGCTCAGTAGGTTAAGGATCCGGTGTTGCCGTGAGCTGTGGTGCAGGTTGCAGACGTGGCTCGGATCCCACATTGCTGTGGCTGTGGTGAAGGCCGGCAGCTACAGCTCCTATTAGACCCCTAGCCTGGGAACCTCCATATGCCGTGGGTGCGGCCCTAGATAAGGCAAAAAGACAAAAAGACAAAAAAAAGAAAAAGAAAATCAGTGCCTTAATACCACTGAAGGGAATATGAGCTGGTATAGACTTTAAGGAGACAAGCTGGCAGTTTCTCACAAAATTTAAAGGCACATATCCTTTGACTTAGCAATTCCACTTCTACGAATATCTGTACAACAACATTCACAAATTCATAAATATTTTCTGCAAGCATTGTCTGTCATGGAAATGATCTAAATGTCTATCAATAAAGATACTTCACTGAGGTAACAAGGACCTACTACACATAGCACAGGGAACTTTACTCAATACTCTGCAATAACCTACGTGGAAAAAGAATCTGAAAAGTACGTATATATGTATGTATATAACTGATTTATTTTGCTGTATGCCTGAAATTAACAAAACTTTGTAAGTCAACTGTATTCCAATAAAATTTTTAAAAAGATACTTCACTGAATACCTATGTAAGAGAATACTATGCAGACATATCACATATGGATATGAAAAAACAGTCATTTTATTGCTAAGTGAAAAACGCTAGCTTTTCCAATTTTCTGATATTCTCTGTCCCCTTTACTGTTATCTCTTCCTCCTCTTTTTATTTATTTATTTATTTTTTTAGGCCTGCACCCGTGGCATATGGAGGGTCCCAGGCTAGGAGTTGAATAGGAGCTACCCACACCACAGTCGCAGCCACACCAGATCCAAGCCGCATCTGCAACCTATACCACAGCTCATGGCAACACCAGATCCCCAACACATGGAGCAAGGCCAGGGGTCGAACCTGCATCCTTATGGATGCCAGTCAGATTTGTTTCCACTGAGCCACGACGGGAACTCCTATTATCTCTTCCTTTTATCACTCTCTAAACACAGTAGCTAACACAGGTCTATCCTTGGCATCCTCCTCTCTTCTCCTTCTATTTGAATCATTCATCCACTCCCACAGCTGCAACTACCACCTCTATGCTGATGTTCTTCAATTCTGCATCTCTATTATCAACCTTTTTATATGCACTGGTACTTCACTTCTAAACTCCTACCTGGATGTGGAAATTTCTACCTGGATGGCTCACAGGTCCTGCCAACAAAATTAGATAGGGGCCGCAGGCAACGCTACATAGATTTCTCAAATAAAAACCTCTTTTCATCATCATCCTTCCTTTAGGCTTTAAACTCCTCTTACCAGTCTCCAAGAAGTACTGATTCTACCTCCAAAAGCTCTCATCAAGGTCTTTCCCTTGACTGCCATTACCAGTCCCATAATTCAGACCCTCATTCTTTCCCACCCGGACCATGGCAATGTCCACTTAAGCTTCCCACTGTCTCAGTTCTCACCCCCCTGCATTCATCTCACACGACGCTACAAGCTTAGAAAGGCACAGCTCTGATCACATTATTCTTCTGTTCAAGAATCTTCTATGATTCCCAAGCAATTATGAATAGAATGCAGAGATCTAAGCCAGTCCCTCAAAGCTATCCTTGATCCTGCCCTAATCTGCCTTTCCAAACTCATCTCCGAGTACTCTCCCCATTTTGTACTCTATGCTCCAGAAAATATCGAACACTTGAAATTTGATAAAAATGTCCACGTTTATGCTTCTAAGCCATTCTTTGTGACAAGCCCATTTTGGGAATTGACTCTTGCATCTGTTCTTGCTGAAATCCTACACACCCTTGAAAGGTTCGATCTAGGAGTTCCTGCTGTGGCGAAGTAAGTTAAGAATCTGACTACAGCAGCTCAGGTCAATGAGGAAGTGCCAGTTTGATCCCAGCCCAGGAACTTCCATATGCCATAGGTGCATAAAAATTAAAAAAAAAGATTGAATCCAATGAAGGAAGGCAAAATATCTTAATCATCTTTTTTTTGGCCATGCCCACAGCATGCAGAAGTTCCTGGACCAGGAATCAAACCTGTGTCACAGCAGTGACAACACCAGATCCTTAATCCGCTAAGCCATCAGGGAAGTCCTTAATCATCTTTGTATCTCCACAGTGCTCAACGGGAGTGGGTCAGGTTGATCCCCAGTAAATATTTACTGAATAATTAGGAAGAGTATGACTCTAAAACAAAAAAACAGCAAACACATTCTGATGGAACACTACAATTCCTTCAATAGCTAATGTAAGATTCATCATGATTTATGTATATAACAAGTACTCAATAACTCTTGACTAATAAGAATTTTTTTTTAGGGCCACACCCACTGAATATGGAGGTTTTCAGGCTAGGGGTCGAATTGGAGCTACAGCTGCCAGCCCATGCCACAGCCACAGCAACACAGGATCCAAGCTGTGTCTGCGACCTACACCATAGGTCATGGCAACGCCAGATCCTTAAACTTCTGAGGGAGGCTAGGGATCGAAACTGAAAACTCACGGGCCCTAGTCAGATTTGTTTCCACTGCACCACAACGGGAACTCCAGACTAATCAGATTTTAAAACAAGAATACTGGCTTCCCAATCTCTATTTCTTCCATATCTACACATACTGAAAACTCTCTTAAATCAATGTTGGGTAGAAGATAATAATTTGCAAGGAAAGAGAAAGCTGCAGTAGTTCTATTAATGCTATATATATTTTTTTTGTTTGTTTTTTTTCTGTCTTTTGTTGTTTTAGGCCGCACCCGCACCATGTGGAGGTTCCCAGGCTAGGGGTCTAATCAGAGCTGTAGCTGCCAGCCTACGCCACAGCCACAGCAATGCCAGATCTGAGCCCCATCTGTAACCTACACCACAGCTCACAGCGACGCTGTATCATTAACCCACTGAGCGATGCCAGGGATCGAACCTGCAACCTCATGGCTCCTAGTCGGATTCGTTAACCACTGTGCCACGATGGGAACTCCAATGCTATGTATTTAAGATGAGAAAAAGAACCATGATAAGGGCTGTCATTACATGTATCTGAGTTTCTATACATTCCAGGCCGTATACTCATTTAACATCATTGCTAAATACTTACATGAGTAAATAAGAGCTGGAAAGAGAGTTTCATTTCTCTCCTGAGCTGTTTCAACCAGCAAACGAAGTGGGCCATTTGGACACAAAACAGCCACTAAATCTAGAAAAACAAAAAAGACATCAGAAAAATGTATTGGCAAAACTTAGAAAAGGGTGTTTTGGGGGCGGATTTAACCAATCAAAAAGATGTTGAATGAATATGAAATAAATAGCAGGTAAACAGGTGGTGGAGAAAAAAACTAAACAAAATACACAAAACCACACAGAAGATTTGTGCAAATTTCATTTTGGTTTGGCTGCTATTTGGTGAGTTTACAGTGTACCAGCATTGGGTTCTAGGAATAAGTCTTTCCAGTTTGAAGAAAAGAGAAGAAAAAACAACTGTTCTAGAGCAGCTGTCAATTTCCAATAAGCAAAAACAAGGACAAGCCATTTTCAAACAAATTATAACTACAAACAACAAATGGGGCCTTTACTTTTGGAGAAATTTAATAAAGAAGATTTGACTAAACTTCTCAAAGTAAGAAGAACAGACAGAAAAGATTCATTTGCTCCTGTTTTGGAAATAGTATATATACACTACTTAGAGATACGTGAAATAAGAGGGCAGCAAATTTAAACAAAACAAAAAATAAACCTTTGCACAAGAAAGTTTAGCATTTCCTTAGTTCTCCCATCAAAAGTACTTCACAAATATTCATGTCTCAGGATACACGTGGCACTGAAAAGTGGCTTATTTTACAAAAATAGCAACTCAATGGAAAAAGCAATATGCCTAAATTATTCCTGTTTCTACTTTCCATCAACTGCAATTTTTCTTATATTTGCTATGTCATGAAAATTCAAAATACAGAAATACAGAAAATAATTTTAAACACTTAAAAATATAAAATAGGTATATGTAAATTTGTAAAGGAAGACTTGATAGCATGAGTCGACATTACTATCATTCAGATGCATTTAAGTAAAAAAAAAAAACCTCACGCCCGCAACTGGTCATGTCTTCATGTACACTACTACTACAATAACACACACACACAAACAAATTTCTACTCTCACTGCTTCCACTTTGATTTGTTTTGGATGAGAAAAGGGAAATGTGCCATGCTCTGAAACAATGAGATTTTCAACCTGTTTGAAGCTGTAACTAAACTAGTTTTACAACACACTCCTCCTAATAGAATAGCTAAATGACAGGCTCCCTTACTTTTAGAGCAATTAAAGGGAATTAAAATTAATTTCGTGTTTTTTTTTTTTTTTTGCTTTTTAGGGCTGCACCTGTGGCATATGGAGGTTCCCAGGCTAGGGGTCTAATCAGGGACATAGCTGCTGGCCTACACCACAGCCGCAGCAATGCCAGATCCAAGCCACATCTGTGACCTACATCACAGGTCATGGCAACGCCAGTGCCTTAACCCACCGAGCGAGGCCAGGGATTGAACCTGCAACCTCATGGTTCCTTGTCAGATTTGTTCCTGTGCCATGATGGGAACTCCTGATTTCAAATTTTTTTTTTGGTCTTTTTTCTAGGGCCGCACCCATGGCATATGGAGGTTCCTAGGCAAGTAGTCAAATCCGAGCTGTATCCGCCGGCCTACACCACTGTCACAGCAACGCGGGATCCGAGCCACATCTGCAACCTACACCACAGCTCACAGCAATGCCGGATCCTTAACCTACTGAGCGAGACCAGGGATCGAACCCACAACCTCATGGTTCCTAGTTGGATTCATTAACCACTGAGCCACGATGGAACTCCCTGTTTTCAAATTTTTAGAATCATTTTTGTGACAAAAGGTCTTGAGACCTCGTGAAAATGGAATTAAGAATCATTACTCTGGAGTTCCCGATGTGGCTCAGAGATTAACAAACCCAACTAGCATCCATGAGGACACAGGTTCGATCCCTGACCTTGCTCAGTGGGTTAAGGATCTGGTGTTGCTGTGAGCTGTGGTGTAGGTCACAGATGGGGCTCAGATTCCATGCTGCTGTGGCGTAGGCTGGTGGCTACAGCTCCGATTCGACCCCTAGCCTGGGAACCTCCATATGCTGCAAGCGCAGTCCTTCTTAAAGACCAAAAAAAAAAAGGTAAAGAAAAAAATCATTATTCTCAATATTGGACATAAAAGTATCTTATTTTAAAGGAACTCAGGAGTTCCCTTTGTGGCTCAGTGGTTAACGAATCCGACTAAGAAACATGAGGTTGTGGGTTCGATCCCTGGCCTTGCTCAGGGGTTTAAGGATCCGGTGTTGCCATGAGCTGTGGTGTAGGTTGCGGATGTGGCTCGGATCCCGCGTTGCTGTGGCTGTGGCGAAGGCCGGCAGCTACAGCTCCTGTTAGACCCCTAGCCTGGGAACCTCCATATGCCACGGTGCGGCTCTAGATAAAGGCAAAAAGACAAAAAAAAGGGAACTCAAAGGTTGGTAGAGATAATTTATGTATGTATGAAAGAAATAGAGGGTTGACGGGAGAAAGATTAATTAGAAAGAGTATGGGGATCAGGATTCAGATTCCACATCAAATGGAATAAGCTTGGGCAAATACTTTATCTCTATAAACTTCAGGTTTTCAGCAGTAAAACCAGGATAACTGCCTTGCTTACTTCACAGGATTATATATCAAAAAAAAAAAAATACTAGGTAATATTTACTGATAGATACTGTTCTAAGTGTATTGCTTAATTTAATCTTCACAATAACTAAGACTTAGGGGTTGAGTAATGTTCTGTGGCCACATGCCCAGTACATGAGTGCACAGTCTTTTAATATAAAAATAGAATCAGACTCTTTACTATGATTCACCCCTGATGTTTCATTTAATTTTTAAATTTCTCTAGTATGTTAAAATTGTGCCCTGGGAGGCCTGTAGTATTAGCCTGTAAGGGTGGTTAAAGTTCCACTGAGTACCATGTTCAAGAGCCCAGCATTGTGTATATTTAGAAGTGAAATAGTCACAATGAACAATGTCTGCAACACCAAAGAGGGTAAAGTGAGGAGGCTTGGATTATGGCTTTAATATGTACAGAGACATGTGTGACTTTTTTAAATAATTTTTTTAGCCACACCCATGGCATCCAGAAGTTCCTGGGAAGGAATCAAACCCATTCCACATCAGTGACAATGTCAGATCCTTAACCTGCTGTGCCACCAGAGAACTCCAAGACATATATAACTTTTATATTTTTGGTATCTGTGAGGCAAGAGATTCTCACAGTTTTCCCTAAAGAGGGAAGCCTTGAATAAATAATTGCTGTTGCTTCCACTGGCAGAACCAGGTGGCTAGACCATTGGCGATGGCCCAACAGTCTGTAAAAGTGCAGAGATGGAACAAATTGTTGGCCACGGTAAGACGACTGCCTAATGTTCAGCTCATTTTGCTGACTCTTGGACGCATTCTTTGATCAAGGATGCCTGGGTTAAGGAATGAAAAGCACAACTGTCCAGTAAGCTCCATCACATGTAGGTTTGATGCTATCCATAAAGTGTATAAACTCCAATTGCTCTTTGTTCACTCACTGGATCCCAAAGGACTCCCGAGGAAGCCAGGTATCCAAGAGGGAGGTGACCACCTCTAGTACCTTGTCAACTGGCAAAAGAACGAGGAAGGAAGAGGCCACCGTCTTGTGTGGGATACTCTAGAGGGTCCAGACTTAGCTCTGCCACGTAACTAACATTTCTGTCTTAGCAAGGAGGCCCTGGTGACTGTGCTAAGCCTACAGAATGCTGCCTCCATGCTATGGAGATATGGAGCAAAAGGATACAGAGCTTCAAAGGTTCAGGGCCTGTGAGAACCTGTTTCCAGGAGAGCTCAATATGCTATCAGAAAATGCCCTTCTAGGAGTCCCGTCATGGCGCAGTGGAAATGAATCCGACTAGGAATCACGAGGTGGCAGGTTTGATCCCTGGCCTCGCTTGGTGGGTTACGGATCCGGTGTTGCCATGAGCTGTGGTGTAGGTCACAGACGCTGCTCAGATCTGATGTTGCTGTGGCTATGGTGGAGGCCGGCAGCTGTAGCTCCGATTCAACACCTAGCCTGGGAACCTCCATATGCCACGGGTGTGGCCCTAAAAAGAAAAAAAAAGGAAAAAAAGAAAATGCCCTTCTAAAGGTGTCCAGCATGGGACTAAGGAAGGTCGTTTCTCTTACCAGAAATCCCTGGCAAATTACGATCCTAGTGAGTGGTCCAGAGATTTCAGGAGGTATGAGAAAACTCTGCTAAAGCCTCTACAGTGGATGATTCTCTGGGGGCACGGACAAGAGACACTAATGGGAGTAACTATTTAATTATAATTTAGACAGATTCTAGAATTCTTTGTTGCAGGGAGCCCCAATTCAAGATGGGTCAATTTATAACAGTATAACTAGGTTTAAGTAAAATTTGTAAACGAGGAATACATTGCCTCTAGATCCCCCAAAAGGCCTAAAAAATACTGGGCTTGTTTTAACATTGTGGATGCTGAGAGGGTCAACTGCTAATTCTTGACAGTGACAGAGATGCAAAAGCCCTCACCTTACCAAGTAATTTTCAGAAATTTAACTGGGGTGGCAGGGCCTTGTACCATGTACAGGGAAATGCCATCTCCCTTGTTTTGAGCTCTCCTGTGAATATCTCTATGTCGTCAACAAGCAGGTCAAATGATTTTAGAGGATGCTATATCATCAGTGTGATGTTATAGCTGTGCTCCTGGAGAAAATCAGATGTGGTTAAGATCCAGCCTGCAAAGACTGCATGCAAAGACAGGACCGCTGCGGGACCCCATGAGTGGCTAGGCAAAGACATAATGAGTTCCTGTGAAGGTGTCGGCAAACTGTGGCTGTTGAAAAAGGCAGTGAACAGAACATACTGGTAAAATCTCTGACAGCAAAGTATTAACCAGTTGATGACTGGCTGGGGTCCAGAAATCAGATTCTTAATCAAAGCTGTACAATAAAAGATTAGTACTTTGTATACCACCGAGTATATATAAGCTAAGGTCATTATCAAAGTCAGACACAGAGAGTATATGTCTATAGTGCTATGACTCACTGCTCAAATATAAGAACAGGACCAACCCAATTCCATTTCCATGGACTTTTTACTCATTAATCAAGTGTGAAAGATGAGGTTTCCTACTACAGGTTGCCTGATACTTAACAGGCATTTGAATAAGGATGAAAGAGCACTGCGTAGTTATCTTATAGAGACCACATATCGACCTCTGAAAACGGATCTATTATTGAATTTTATGCAGGGCAACAGTTAAAGAGTTCACAGCTTGATTATTCACGGCTAAAGTATATTTTGACTTCTCAGGATCCATGTCACATTGGTTGCTAATAAATCTGAAGCTCACACTGCCCAAATAAGTTTTATTTTTTTAAAGAGTAATTCTAGGAGTTCCTGTCATGGCTCAGTGGTTAATGAATCCAACTAGGAACCATGAGGTTGAAGGTTCGATCCTTGGCCTTGCTCAGTGGGCTAAGGACCCAGTGGTTCTGTAAGCTGTGGTGTAGGTCACCAACATGGCTCAAATCTGGCATTGCTGTGGCTGTGGTGTAGGCTGGCAGCTGTAGCTCCGATTAGACTCCTAGCCTGGGAATTTCCATTTGCTGCAGTGTAGCTGTAAAAAGGGGAAAAAAAAGTATGAAATATATATATATATATATATATATATATATATATATATATATATATATATAAATTTTGGGGGCAGGGGGCTGTGTCCACAGCATATAGAAGTTCCTGGGGCCAAGTATCGAACCTGAGCCATTGCAGTGACAATGCTGAGTCCTTAACTGCTAGGACACCAAGGAACTACAACCTAATTTTTATATTAAAAATTACTTGAATCCTGCTGTATAACACAGGGAACTATATCTAATCACTTGTGATGGAACATGATGGAGGATAATGTGAAAAAAGAATGTATATAAATGTATAACTGGGTCACTTTGCTGTATAGCAGAAATTGACAGATCACTGTAAATCAACTATAATAAATTTTTTTTTAAAAATTAGTTGAGTATTTACATTAAAAATTAGTTGAGAACTCTGCTAGTGCTTTTCAACATCTATTCTGAACTCTTACAACTTTGAGAAGCATTGTTCCTCAAATGAGGGAACTGAAGCTCAAAAGAGCCCCAAGTCACTTTCCTAAGATCATAAAGGCTGTCAGTGGTAGGTAGTGATGGGATTTGAATCTAAGTCTTATGCCCAGCTGTCTATGGATGCCTCCAATAATTCATTACTGAATTAAACTGGGGGCAAAAGTAAAACTTTTCTTTTTTTTTTTGTCTTTTTAGGGCCGCACCCGCGGCATGTGGAGGTTCCCAAGCGAGCGGTCCAATCTGAGCTGTCGCCTACTCCACAGCCACAGCAACACAGGAACCAAGCTGTATCTGCGACCTACACCACAGCTCACGGCAATGCTGGATCCTTAACCCACTGAGCGAGGCCAGGAATCGAAACTGCATCCTCCTGGATACTAGTCGGATTCACTTCCACTGAGCCACCACAGAAACTCTGAAAGTAAAATATTTTTAAAGAACTTAACCTGGAGTTCCCATTGTGGTTCAGAGGGTTAAGAACCCAAGACAGTCTCCATTAGCATGTGGGTTCGATCCCTGGCCTTGCTCAGTGGGTTAAGGATACGGTATTGCCAAAGCTGCGGTGTAGGTTGCAGATGCAGCTTGGATCCAAGTGCAGCTCTGATTAGACCCCTAGTCCAGGAACTTCCATATGCTGCAAGGCGGCCGTAAAAACAAAAAAATGAAAAAGATACTACAGCTAACTATTTATTGAAGAACTATGGGACATTACTGTTATCATTTTCCAGGAGTCAAGATAGCTGGAAGAGGAAGGAAAAACACCAGTAAGGTATTTCTGTGATGAACAAAATACAGTCTTGGGTTTTACCGTATACTGAAATCACAGCCAGGATGAGCCATGCAGTCCATTCTGGGAGGTACTTGATAAATACCAGGGCCATGAGAGCACTGATCATTATGAGATATGCCTGCTGGAGTCGCAGTGGGCCTTTCCAGTGAATGGCAATCATTCCTACCACACCAAAATTCCAGATCAGGAGTGCAACCGTAATGTAGTCCATGGCAACGTTATAGGTTTTAAACACTTCCCTGAAAAAAATTAAACAGATATCTAAAAAGATTTCTGTACAGTAAGTTTCATCAAAACACTGTTCAGAACTATGGTTCCCCAACACTAGATCTTCATAGCCCACCTTCATACTTGTATCACCGTATCTGACCTTAACTGTGTTGTTGTTCAACACTTTCCTTTAAATCACTTTTTTCCTCAAGTAGAGCTTATTTTAACAGAAAACTCTGTTAAATTCATATAAATGGGAAACCAGTATCAAAGGCCATAGCTGTACAAGAAAGTACAAAAACTTTTTTAAAAAGGCCATACGACACCTAAATTGCTATTCTATACTTCAAGAAACCCTTGTCTAAAATACCTGAAATTGGAAAAAATTAAACATACACAATGAATTTTAGAGCTAGGACACAGGATGTTATTTTCATAAAATTAAATTTAATGCACCTGTTTTATACACATACACACAAATATGGAATACAGGTGTGATACACTGTGGCCTGAAAAAAAAAAATGATCTAATTTATGTGAAATAGTACATGAGGAGAGCAAGAGACCAATATATTAATTCCTAAAAATATGTAGGACCTTAGGAGTTCCCGTCGTGGCTCAGCGGTTAACGAACCCGACTAGGAACCATGAGGTTGCGGGTTCAATCCCTGGCCTTACTCAGTGGGTTAAGGATCTGGCGTTGCTGTGAGCTGTGGTGTAGGTTGCAGACGTGACTCAGATCTGGCGTTGCTGTGGCTGTGGCTGTGGTGTAGGCCGGCGGCTACAGCTCCGATTTGACCCCTAGCCTGGGAACCTCCATAAGCTGTGGGTGCGGCCCTAAAAAGACCAAAAAAAAAAAAAAAAAAGTAGGACTTCAGGTGATGGAATGTGATCGTTTTTTACTTTTCTTCTTTATAATCTTTTGAAATATCTTTTTATTTTCTTTTTTTTTTTTTTAACAATGAATGTTTAGTATTTTTACAATGAAGAAAAGTTCTATTTTAATTCTGTGGGGGAGATTCCACCATCTTAAAATTAAAAAAATACAAATATAGATGATGGATAGCTGAGGAGAAAGAAACACTCAGTTATTTAAGCAAAAACTTTGGATTCCAGGGACTATCCAGAAAGAAATTTTTCCAATGTGAACTTTCTAGATAATGCAACTATTTGTATGAAGCATTTCAGATATCCCAGCACTCAAAACAATGAACAAAAAATCCCAAACTACTGTTAATCTTTGGATAGGAAACACATACATATATATTTAAATATTATGTACATATATAGAGAGAGTTTTAAATTTCCTATTCCCCATAGCTTCCTCTAGTCCTTTTACGCTTTTGCTTTTGTTATTTAAAATTGTAATCAATTTGGAATTTATTTTGGTATGGATATAAAGAAGAAATTCAAAAATTTCCCCCAGATGACTTCCCAATTACTAAATAAATCCATCTACAGCCCACTGGCTCTATACTACCTTTATCATAAATTAAATTCCTTTATATTTTAGGAGCATTTTTGTTTAGTCTTTCTAATCTTTTCTACTGATCATCTGTTTATGGTATAGGTGTCACTCTTTTATTATTATAGTTCATAATTTCTTTCTTTTTTTTCCCTGGCTGTGCCCATGGCATGTCAAAGTTCCCAGGCCAGGTATCGAACCCACACCACAGGAGCGACCCAAGCCACTACAATGACAATGCCAGATCCTTAGCCCACTGTGCCACAAAAGAACTCCTAGTTTTATAATAATTTCATATCAGATAGGAGAAGCATCTCTTCATTTTTCTTCTTTTTCATAATTCTTTGGAGTACCTTCACTTATTTTTTAAATAAATTTTAAAATCATTTTGTCTAGACTAAAAATAAATTCTATTTGTGTTTTTATTTGGCTTATATTAAAATTTAAAATAGGAGTTCCAGCTGTGGTGCAATGGAATCAGCAGCATCTCTGGAGCTCTGGGATGAAGATTTGAAACCTGGCCCAGCACAGTGGGTTAAGGATCTGGCATTATTGAAGCTGCATCACGGGTTCACAACTGCAGCTCAAATCTGATTCCTGGCCCAGGAACTCCATATGCCATGGGGTGGCCAAAAAAGGAAAAAAATAAAATAAACTTAGAACTGACCTTTTTTTTTTTTTGCTTTTTAGGGCTGCACCCAGGCCATGCCATAGCCACAGCAATGCAGGATCCAAGCCTCATCTGCAATCCACACCACGACTCACAGCAACGCGGTATCCTTAACCCATTGAGCAAGGCCAGGGGTCAAACCCACAACCTCATGGTTCCTAGCTGGATTCATTTCTGCTGCGCCACGACTGGAACTCCAGAACTGACATCTTTATGATATTAATTCTTTCCATGGTATAATTTTCTATTACAAGTTTTCTTTTTAAGCCCTTAAGAGGCTTTTTAAAATTTCTTAATAGACCTTATGCAATTCTTGTTTAATCCTAGATACTTTCTCTTTTTTGCTACTATCATAAACAGGATTTTTCTTTTCATTATGCTTTCTAACTAGTTGTTTATGTGTTGGCTATTGATCTATGTTAATTAATTCTGTACTCAGTTGCCTTACCAAACTTAGTGATTCTAATTGTCTTCTGGTTAATTCTGAAACTAAGTAAACAATCATTTTATCTCCAATTACTGATAATTTAACCAAATTTTGTAGCTGTTCTTTCTTTCATTTAATTGGGTTCACCAGACCCTCCAGAGCAATGTTAGGCAACGGTGATAAAGGAAATCCCTCATCTTGTCCTAACATTAACAGGTATGCTCCTAGGAGTTCCCGTCGTGGCGCAGCGGAAACAGGTGTGCTCCTAGGGTTTTCAAAAGAGGATGACTTTTGGAATATGATTCATACATTTTATCATGTTAGAGAAGTAATCATCTGTTTGATTTATTATGGAATTTGACCAAGGATAAGCGCTGAATTTTACAAAGTTCTTGTTAACATGTATGAGATGATGATCGAGTAACATGGTGACGTATTGCTATCTCCTAATAATAAACCAGTCTTCCATTTTGCAAACAAACGCCACTTACACTCGGTCATAATATATTATTTCCCTCAATGTGTTGCTGCTAAATTTTTTTTGTTAACATTTAGTTATTCTTTTGGCATTAATAAACAGGACTGGTCTAGAGTTTCCTTCTTGATAATTTATAGGGTTTTGGTATCCTATAAGCCATGTTATGATGGCTTCTTAAAAAGAGTCTGGAAGCTTCTTTTTCTATGTTCTGGAATGGTTAAAAGTGCATTAGAGTTATCCACTCCTTAAAGGCTTTATAGAATTTCCCTATGAAACCATTTGGGTCTGATACTGTTGTTGCTGGTGGAGGTCAGATGAGAACTTCTTCAACAACTTTCTGTATTTTTTTCTTTATTCTACTTAGATTTTCTATTGATGCAGTGGTCAGTTTTGGTAATTAGTTTTTTCCTAGAAAGTCAACCATTTCACAGAGATTCCTACCCTAAATAAAAAACAATTTATTTATGGCTGCATCAGCGGCATATGGAAGTTCCTGGGCCAGGGACTGAATCTAAGCCACAGCTGTGACCTATGCCACAGCTATGGCACACAGCATCCTTTAACCCACTGTGCCAGGCCAGGGATCAAACCCATGCCTCTGCAGCAACCTGAGATGCTGAAGTCAGATTCTTAACCCAGTGCACCAAAGCGGGCAGTCTGAGATATCCATTTACTACTTTTGTCTATGGTTATTCTGGTTATTCCCTCTGCTTCTCCTCAAGAATTAACTCTTAAGAGTTCCCATCGTGACTCAGTGGAAATGATTCTGACTAGCATCCATCAGGACGCAGGTTTGATCCCTGGCCTTGCTCAGTGGGTTAAGGATCTGGCATTGCCGTGAGCTGTGGTGTAGGTCGCAGGCGTGGCTGAGATTCTGTGCTGCTGTGGCTGTGGTGTAGGCCAGCAGCTGTAGCTCCGATTCGACCCTGAGCCTGGGAACTTCCACACACCGTGGGTGTGGCCCTAAAAAGACAAAAAAAAGGAAAAAAAAAGAAAAAGAATTATCCCTATCAATAATATTAACTAATTGCATATATACCAAGTATGACCTACATATGGAAACAACTATAATTTAATCATCAACAAAGTACATGTCTTTACATGATAGTTATAGAGCCCGAGTAGAGTTAATTTCTGAAAAACAGAAATGTTTCACCACTTACCCCAAGTAAATGAATGAGAAAAAGAACAGCAACAATAGGGATGAAATAATAAGCCAGGCATGGATGACCTAGAAAAGAAAGAGTTTCAATATAATTAACACATCCTATAAACCCAAAAATATCCAAACTCCTTATTTCAAAAATATTATATTAGAGTTCTCATTGTGGCTTAGCAGGTTAAGAATCCAACTAGTATCCATGAGGATGAAGGTTCAATTCCTGGCCTCGCTCAGTGTGTTAAAGGATCTGGCATTGCTGCAAGAGGCAGTGTAAGTTGCAGATGCGGCTTGGATCCTGCATTGTGGCTGTGGCGTAGGTCAGTGGCTATGGCTCCAAATCAACCCCTAGCCTGGGAACCTCCATATGCTTCAGATATGACCGTAAAAAGACAAAAAAAGGAGTTCCCATCGTGGCTCAGCAGTTAATGAGCTCAACTACCACCCATGAGGACATGGGTTCAATCCCTTGCCTCACTCAGTGGGTTAAGGATCTGGCATTGCCATGAACTGTGGTGTAGGCTGGAAATGAGGCTTGGATCCTGCATTGCTGTGGCTGTGGCGTAAGCCAGCAGCTACAGCTCCTACTGGATTCCTAGCCTGGGAATCTCCATATGCCATGGGTGCGGCCCTAAAAAGACCAAAAAAAAAAAAAAGACCAAAAAAAACCCCATTTTATTATTTCACGGAGTTCCTGCTGTGGCACGGTGGGTTAAGGATCCAGCACTGGTGCAACTGTGGCACAGATGGAAGCTGCAGTTCAGATTTGATATCTAGCCTGGGGAGTTCCCGTGTGGTGCAGCGGAAACGAATCTGACTAGGAACCATGAGGTTGCGGGTTCAATTCCTGGCCTCACTCAGTGGGTTAAGGATCCAGCACTGCAGTGACCTGTGGTGCAGCAGACGTGGTTCGGACCTGGCATTGCTGTGGCTCTGGTATAGGCCGGCAGCAATAGCTCCGATTAGACCCCTGGCCTGGGACCCTCCGTATGCTGCAGCCCTAAAAAGACAAAAAAAAAAAAAAGCAGAAAACAAAAAAACATTTTATTATCTCATGGAGTTCCTGCTGTGGCATAGTGGGTTAAGGATCCAGCACTGGGGCAACTGTGGCATTGATGGCAGCTGCAGTTCAGATTGATCCCTAGCCTGGGTTTTCCAGATGCTGAGGTTATATCCAAAAAAGGAAAAAGTATATATTATTTTTGTATATGCTACGATTTTTTTTTTTTAGGGCTACACCAGCTGCATATGGAAGTTCCCAGGCTAGGAGTTGAATTGGAGCTACAGCTGCTGGCCTACACCACAGCCACAGCAACATGGGATCTGAGCTGTGTCTGTAAGCTACACTATGGCTCATGGCAACGCCGGATCGCTGACCCACTGAGCAAGGCCAGGGATCAAACCCACATCCTCATGGATATTAGTCAGATTAGTTTCTGCTGCAGCACGATGGGACCTCCCTACATTCTTCTTTTTAAAACTTAATTTTTATTATAAATTCTCATGCTACCAAATATATTTAATATGATCTTTAAATGACTAAATAATAGTCTACTCATATGTATGAACCCACAATTTAACCTTTCCCGTATGCAGGGAATATGTGGTGTTTTCCCTTTTTTTTAATCCCAATTATTATATTTAATGCCAGGATGACTATCTTTCAATGTAAATATTTCCCAGCATTTTTAATTCTTTGGAATAAATAATGAAAGCAAAACTATAGAATCAAAGTGTAGACGTTTTTTCATTACTGACCATCGATACTGATACTGATACTGACATACACAGGCTTAGTAACTTCACAAAAAAAGGCCTGATTAATCTTCACCAAATCAGGAGTTCCTGTCATGGTGCAGTAGAAACAAATCTGACTAGGGACCATGAGGTTGTAGGTTCGATCCCTGGCCTTGCTCAGTGGGTTAAGGATGAGCTGTGGTGTAGGTCACAGATGTGGCTCGGATCTGGCATTGCTGTGGCTGTGGTCCCAGCGAGCTCTTGTAGCTCCGATTCGACCCCTAGCCTGGGAACCTCCATGTGCCGTGGGTACTGCCCTAAAAAGCAAAAAAAAAAAATCTTCACCAAATCAGTAGGTTAAATATATTTGTTATTTTATATATATACATATTTTACTAGTGAGGAAATACACATACACATCTCATTTCTCCTGGCCACCCATATTTCCTTCATAATTTCTCTGCTTGGGGTTTTTTTTTTTTTTTGGTCTTTTTTTTGCCTCATCTAGGACCACACCCGCGGCATATGGAGGTTCCCAGGCTAGGGGTCTAACAGGAGCTGTAGCTGCCGGCCTTCGCCACAACCACAGCAATGCAGGATCCGAGCTGCGTCTGCAACCTACACCATAGCTCACAGCAATGCTGGATCTTTAACCCACTGAGCAAGGCCAGGGATCAAACCTGCACCCTCATGGTTCCTAGTTGGATTCGTTAACCACTGAGCCACGACAGGAACTCCCCTGCTTGGGTTTTTTAAGATTTCTTATTAGAAAGTTCATAATTTTTTATTTTTGTATTTTTATTTTTTGCTTTTTAGGGCTGCACCCGGGGTATATGGAGGTTCTGAGGCTAAGGGTCATATTGGAACTACAGCTGCCAGGCTATGCCACAGCCACAGCAATATCAGATCCAAGTTGCGTCTGTGACCTACACCACAGCTCAGGGCAAGGACGGATCCTTAACCGACTGAGCAAGGCCAGGGATGGAACCCGAAACCTCATGGTTCCTAGTTGGATTCGTTTACGCTGTGCTACCACAGGAACTCCCAAAAGTTCGTAATTTTTTTGCCTTTTTTTTTAGGGCCACACCCGGGGCATATGGACGTTCCCAGGCTAGGGGTCGAATCAGACCCGCAGCCGCCTGCCTACACCACAGCCACCGAAACGCCAGATTGGAGCCGCGCCTGTGAACTACACCACAGCTCACGGCAATGCCGGATCATTAACCCACTGAGCAAAGCCAGGGATCGAACCCGCAACCTCATGCTTCCTAGTCAGATTCGTTAACCACTGTGCCATGACAGGAACTCCAAAAAAAGTTCATAATTTTTTAAATGATTTCTAGGTGCTCTTCATATTGTAAAGTACTAGTCCTCTGGAGTCCCCACTGTGGTTCAGAGGGATCTGAGTGCATGGTTTTTCTGGAGTGCCGGGATGCAGCTTTGATCCCCAGGCGGGCAAAGTCAGGTGTGATCACCGGTTACAACCAGTGTAAGTTGCAACTGTAGTGCGGATCTGATCGCTCCTGGGAACTCCATATGCAATGGGGCGGCCAAAAAAGAGAGAAAAAAAAAGTTTTAGCCCTCTGTCTGTAATAATGGATGTAAACAGATTTCTTCTTCAGTTTAATCATTGATGTTATGATTTTCTGAATTATTACCTAAGTTCAAAACATTTTCTGGTGATGACTAAAGAGCCTCTTCTTTTTCTAGAACATCACGTGGGAAAACAGGCCTTTCTCATCTCACAAAAATCCCTATTTAAGCTTTCCTATCCTAAAGGTCCTGGAAGAAAAGAGCCCTGCTTCAGCAAAGAACAGCAAGGATCTCTTCTAAACACTGAACCATCTAGGCCAGAAATCATGTGACTTTAAAGTAAGCTATATGGTTTCATCTATAACAAACAATATCTAATAATTAACTGCTTTTTCCATTTCTTCCTTTTTAAGGTTTGTTTGGCTTTTTAGCTTCCTGTGTTTCTCACAGACATTGCACAACCAACCACTGACACAACAAGTCCTCAGGGCTTATTTCCAAACAGGTCCTGGCAAGTTTCTGAATTTCTGACTCAAAAACTCCTTTTAATTGTATACTAGGGGTCAAAGTAAAAAACTTGTTTCTATAGAACTGGCTGTGCTTGCCAGGACTTGAACATTAAAAAGCAAAATATAACAACACAAATGAACGGGTGAAAGTGGAAATGTGGCTGGATATAAACATTTTAGATCATCTAATATGAAGCATTATCTAAAAGATGCATAAGAGTAACCAAAAATACATCGAGATGGATACTAGTTAACATGCAGTAAAAGGATATTCCACACTGTCTCTCCCACTGAATGCAGCTATAAAACCTGGATAGAATGCACACAGGTGCTAAGAGGCTGGAGAATCAGAAGCACCAGGATACCAGTAACGACTCTACCATTTTTTTCTCTCTCTCTTGCTCTCTCTCTCTCTATATTGCGCTCTCTCTATATATAGCATATATATATACATACATATATATATTTAGTAATCAACTAAATGCAAATTAGATATTTTTGCCTTGCCTATAAGGGTTAGCACATATATATATCTATATATATATGCTATTAAAATATATATTTTTTAATTCAATGCTGTGAGCATGGGGTAAGACAGCCTCACTCCTACTAGTGTTAAGTGCAAACTGGTACTATCATTAGGAAAATGAAATTCTGCATATGAAGACAGTTAAAAAAATGTAGATAATTTGCTCCAGAAATTCTTTACCTAGGATTTTACCCTAAGGAAATAACTTGAAAAACTGAAAAGTTCTACGTACAAACACATTCATTGTTTTTTAGAACAGTAAAAAAAATAGAAACATCCAATATTAGAGAAATTAGGGGAAGTAAATTGCAATACACTCACTGAGTGAAATATTACGTAGCCATTAGACATATTTTCTAAGAATTTATAATATTTTCATTTTTTCCATTATAGCTAGTTTACAGTGTTCTGTCAGAAAAATTCTTATACTAAAGTAAAGGTTAAAAGAGGACACACACTGATTATTCATTTTAACCATGTTAAAGAATATACAGAAAGAATTCAATATTTGAAAAGTTAAGGAGTTCCCGTTGTGGCTCAGTGGTTAATGAATCTGACTAGGAGCCATGAGGCTGAAGCTTCAATCCCTGGCATCGCTTAGTGGGTTAAGGATCCGGCGTTGCCGTGAGCTGTGGTGTAGGTTGCAGACGCGGCTTGGATCTGGCGTAGGCCAGCGGCTATAGCTCTGATTAGACCCCTAGCCTGGGAACTTCCATATGCCGCGAGTGCGGCCCTAGAAAAGGCAAAAATACACACACAAAAAAAGTGAGTATTTCTTTTATTTGAGAATCAGCCTAAAGGTTCATGACTTGCAATTATTTGTCATTTCTGTGAGGCAAGAATTTGAAACATGTGCCAGGTGGCTGAAACTCAGAAGTGAGTCACTTAGCTAGAGAGTGACCTTGGGGAGCAGAGACTGGGAGGGCTGGGGCTGCCTCCTTCCTGTAAACCTGCCCTGCCTTTATCCCAAGCAAAGAATTAGTGTTCCTGCAGGAGAGATAATGAGGGAATGGACAGCTACCAATTTAGAAGCAGGAATACAGCCAGTCGCCAATGAATTTAGTATTCAGCATCTGAAGGTGGCTTTACTGTTCTGTAATCAAGTTAAAAATCTGAATTTCTATAGTTACACATTGTTTTGCAGGGACAATTACATTCTGTAGTGCTATTTGTCAATGAGAGAATTCACAAAGATCTTAGGGTATGTTCTAGAATGTCCTAAGTATATTGCGAATCAAAATGTTAAAACCACTTAGATGTGAAAACATTTGTTTTTCATTTATGCCTTTTTGTATTTGACACCAGATCCTCAACCCACTGAGCGACCAGGGAACTCTCAGATCTTTTTCTTTACTAGACCAAGTAAGGTGACAGGAAACCCAACCATAAAAAGAAAGCAAAGCTCTGTGTCTCACACTCACCTTATAGCACCTGTATTTATAGAGAACCACCAGGAGAATAGTCATGACGACAATGACGCTGATCATGATAGCAGCATTCAGAATTGAGTGCAGGGCTCTCTGCCCTACAGTCTCAGTGTCTTCTGTAAATGGAGTATAGATCCTACAATAAAATAGAACACAAAAGCCCCAGGTAAGTGTCAAGGGAGATCCCAAACTATATGCTCTCCAACACATTTTGTTTCCTTGATTCAACTGGTAAATACTTTGCTGGGGGGAAGGGGCACACATAAGCAGGATTCAGAAGTTCCCAGGCCAGGGACTGAAACTGTGCCGCAGCAGTGACACTGCTGGATCCATTCTTAACCCACTGAGCCACTAGGGAATCCTCAACTGATATCTTATAAATCACTTGTTTGCATCTTATCAATCTAACCAAGAACTTTTAACCTAAGAAAAACAGCTATATGCTAAAATAAGTCCTCTAAAATAAAAGGAGCTAAAATATGTCTGGACTTAACATGAATCAGACACTGGCTCCATCTGGTGGATGCTTTACGTTGAAATAATTACCTCATCAAATGTTCTTGCTCTACATACATTACTGATTTGTTAAAGTACTTGATTCGGCCACATAAACCACCTAGGCTACAAGTGGCTGTCAGAGGAAGGTAAAATGACTGACAATTAGCTTTCACCTGTAGGATACCTGCAACCAAAGCTGTCTTGAGATGACGTCACATATCCATCTTTCCCTTGTTTCTCATCCACATGAAAACACTTTTATTCCAGGTGCTAATGTTCCCAGTAAGATTTGATATCTGTCTCCCCCACAGTTACATGTGGCCATGAGAATAAGTAATGGCCAGTAGGTTATATGCAGATGTGTTGTGTGGAATTCCTAAGGAAGGAGCAAGTTCTGCTGAAAGATAGGTGCTATGTCCTTTTCTCTCCCACTCCTTGCTGTCTGAATGAAGGCTCGGAATCCAGCATCAATACTGGACCCTGAAATAACCTAGAGAACAGAAGCCACAAAACAAGGAACAAAGGAGCCTGAGTCAGAGAAGCCACTATAGAATCTGAACTACCACCTCTGCACTACTCTGCAGGAGAGATAAAATATGTTTATCATTTAAACCAGTTGTTTTGATATTCTACAATGGGCTCAGCAAACTTTCTATAAAGGACTAGAGAATAAATTTTTTTTCATTCTTTTAAGGCCATACCTTTGGCATATGGAAGTTCCCAGGCTAGGGGTTGAATTGGGGATGCAACTGCAGGCCTTCAACACAGACACAGCAACACGGGATCTGAGCCATGTCTGCAATCTATACTACAGCTCATGGCAACACTGGATCCTTAACCCACTGAGCAAGGCCAAGAATTGAACCCCCATCCTCATGGATACTAGTTGGATTCATTACCGCTAAGCCACAACGAGAACTCCAAGAGTAAATACTTAAGCTTTGTGTGTCATATAGTCTGCTGTAACCATTCAGCTCCGCCACTGTAGTATGAAAGCAGCCACAGATAATGCAAAAATGAATGGATATGACAGAATTCCAATAAAACTTCATTTACAAAAAGAGGTGGCAGGCAGATCTGGCCTATGGGCTACGGAACTTGCTAAATAAACCCTGCTCTATAATATGTAGCCAAACCTAACTCTAACTTATACATTTCCCAATCTCTTTTGGTTATTATCTCCAACCCCTCACTGCTTTAGCATTTCTCCCATAAGGTTAAAAACTTGGCTTTCAGAACACTGCACAGTTTTCCAGACACTTGCCAATTTCAAAATTCATTTAAAACTTTTGTGAGCCCAATAAAAGTCCTAGAGACAGAACTAGGTGACTTCTGAATCAAAGCATTTTTCTTGGAGACAAGGGGTTGACACCAACAGCACCTGAAACTCTATATGACAGTTCTGGAAGCACTTAGTGCCAGCTTGCATTACTTCCTCATCCTTTCACTGAACAACTTGTTTTGCTTAGCATTTATTACATACCTCACCCTGGAAGCAGTGTCCTCATAGGCCTTATGGTATAGAAGCAAACCAGGCATTAAATAACAAAAATAAATATATACTTGCATATTGCAACAAATGAAAAAAGAACTATTTGCTATGAGAAAGAACACCAGGAAGGACCTAACTGTGTCAGGAGGCTGAGGCAAGTTATCTTTCAGGACTTAACATTTAAGACAAGATGAGAAGGACAGGAGTTCCCATCATGGCTCAGCAGGTTAAGAATCCGATTAGTATCCATAAGGATGTGTGTTTGATCCCTGCCCTCATTCAGTGGGTTAAAGGATCCAGCATTGCCACAAGCTGCAGTATAGTTCGTAGACATGGCTTGGATCTGGCATTGCTGTGGCTGTGGTGTAGGCCAGAAGCTGCAGCTCCAACTCGACCCCTAGCCTGGGAACTTCCACATGCTGCAGGTGTGGCCCTAAAGAGACAAGAAGAAAAAAGGAGTCGAGTAGTGATCTGTATCACCTTCAGGTCATTGGGCGCACTGTTCTTCTCCTTGGGATGTTCTTTTCCTTTTTTAACTTTGGTGAACCAATTCCTATTATCCTTATCCCCTTTTTTTTTCTTTTTAGGGCCTCTCCTGCAGCATATGGAAGTTTCTGGGCTAGGGGTCAAATCAGAGCTACAGCTGCCTGCCTACACCACAGCCACAGCAACACTGGATCCAAGCTGCATCTGTGTCCTACATACTAGCTCAAGGCAACACCAGATCCTTAACCTACTGAGTGAGTCCAAGTATCACACCCACATCCTCATGGATACTAATCAAATTCTTAACCTGCTGAGCCATAACGGGAACTCCCACTACTCAACTCTTTACCTGATCAATTCCAAATAAATTCAGCCCTCTCTAGGGATACCACACAGCAAGTATAAATATAAATCTGCAACTTTCATTTTCTCTGCTTTAAGCATCAACTACTTCTGGCCATCAGAGAAGACGGACTCTCTAGCCTTCGTGTCCCTTCAGTGATGGTGACACTCTATGAAGGAAAAATATTTTCTATTTTGAGAAAATAAAACAAAACAGTCATACGTACAGCTGCCCATCCTTCCGTGTATAAAAGCTGACTGATTTGATGGTGGCCACGACCACCACCATACAGAGAGTCACAGGGACAAAGAGCATGATCACATGTTTGGCGCCATATTTCAGTGTCAGTTCCTCATCTTCCTCTTCTTCTTGTTCCACCACCTGGCGTGAGTTCCCCTGGGCTCCGCCATTGGATAACGACTCGGAGTTGCCACGCCTCCGCCTCTCGATGCTGTGCTCATGCCGCTCTCTACTGTCATTCTAGAAGCACAAGAGAAACTCTCAGTAAGTTAGACTCCCAGTAGAACCAAAGTTTTCTATATCAAAAACAGAAAAGATATGATTAGATGCAAGATTAAAAATAGGTCCGTTTTGAAGTTCCCGTTGTGACTAAGCGGGTTAACGAACCCAACAAGGATCCATGAGGATGTGGATTTGATTCCTGGCCTCGCTCAGTGGGTTAGGGATCCAGCATTGCCACGAGCTGTGGTGTAGGCTGTCAGCTGTAGCTCTAATTCGACCCCTAGCCTGGGAACCTCCATATGCTGTGGGTGCGGCCCTATAAAAAGACAAAAGACAAAAAAAAAAACCCAAAACAACAGGTCCATTATTATGTGCATCCTAAAAACATGAAGCAAGAAAGAATCAATTTGGGAGTTTCCATTATGGCTCAACAGTAATGAATCGGACGAGGGTTCAATCCTTGGCCTTGTTCAATGGGTTAAGGATCCAGTGTTGCCGCAGCTGTGGTACAGGTCGCAGCTGCAGCTTGGATTCGATCCCTGGCTTGGGAACTTCCATATGACACAGGTGTAGCCAAAAAAAAAAAAGCAGTTCCTGTGGTGGCACAGCAGAAATGAATCTGACTAGAATCTATGAGGATGAGAGTTCAATCCCTGGCCTCGCTCAGTGGGTCTGGGACCCGACGTTGCTGTGAGCTGCGGTGTAGGTCGCAGGAGTGGCTCAGATCTGGCATTGCTGTGGCTATGGCATACGCCGGCAACTGTAGCGTAGGCCAGCATCTACAGCTCAGATTTGATCCCTAGCCTGGGAACTTCCATATGTAATGGGTGCAGCCCTAAAAATACCAAAAAAAAAAAAAACCTTAAAAAAAATAGTTACGATGTGATCCAGCAATCCCACTCCTGGGCATATATCCAAAGAAAACTCTACTTAAAAAAGATACATGTACCCCAATGTTCATAGCAATGCTATTTATAATAGTTAAAACATGGAAGCAACCAAAATGTCCATCAACAAATGAATGGATAAAGAAAATACACACACACACAAAGGCATATTACTAAGCCATTAAAAAAGAATGAAATAATGCTATCTGGAGCAAAAATGGATGGATCATCATACAAAGTGATGTCAGTTAGAGAAAGACAAATATCATATGATATCACTAAAATGTGGATTCTAAAATACAATACAAAATGAACTTATTTACAAAACAGAAACAGACTCACTGACATGGAAAATGAAATTATGGACCAAAGGGGAAGGTGGGGCTGGAGGAATAAACTAGGAGCTTGGGATTAGCAGATTCACACTACTACATATAAACTAGATAAACAACAAGGTCCTACTGTATAGCATAGGGAACTATATTCAATACCTATATAATAAACCATAATGGAAAGAATATATATATAAAATGGAACCACTTTGCTAAATACCAGAAACTAACACATTATAAATGATCTATACTTCATTAAAAAAACTAAATCAAAAAAAATTTTTTAGCAGAGTTCCTGTTGCGGCTTAGTGGGTTAAGAATCCAACTAAGGGAGTTCCCGTTGTGGCTCAGTGGTTAACAAATCCGACTAGGAACTGTGAGGTTGCGGGTTTGATCCCTGGCATCGCTCAGTGGGTTAAGGATCCGGCGTTGCCGTGAGCTGTGGTGTAGGTCACAGACGTGACTCGGATCCTACATTGCTATGGCTGTGGTGCAGGCCGGCAGCTATAGCTCCGATTCGACCCCTAGCCAGGGAACCTCCATATGCCATAGGAGCAGCCCTAGAAAAGACAAAAAAGAATCCAACTAGGATCCATGAGAATGCAGGTTCAATCCCTGGCCTTGCTCAGTGGGTTAAGGGTCCGGTGTTGCCACAAGCTGCATTGCAGGTCGCAGAAGCGGCTCGAATCTGGCGTTGCTGTAGCTGTGGCAGAGGCTGGCAGCTGCAGCCCCAATTCAACCCCTAGCCTGGGAACTTCCACATGCCATACGTGCAACCCTAAAAAAGAAAAAAAAAAAACTTTTTTAAATAATATAAAAGATAGAATTCTTGAGCGGAATCTTCAAGACGGAAGGTGAATGGGTTCCAGGCAGAGACAACATGAATGGTGGGAAAGGTTATGCAGAAAACCAGTGACTACTCCTGAGCTGGCTGGAGAATAGGGTGGTCAGGGCTGGTGGCAGGAAGGGAAGGTTAGAAACAGCTTGTAAAAAATCTTGTTTGCCATGCCAGGGACTTCAGACTTTGTCTTGCAGGCAACACAAAGTCATAAAAATTGTTAAGGTTGAGGAAGTGACACGTGGGATTATGTTTCATTTTTAAGAAACTTGACTGGCAACCGAAAATGGGAGAGGTATGAGAAAAATATTTCAGAAGCGGAACTGACAGGGTTTTGTAGCAAATTACATGTGAATGGTCAGGAAGGAGTTGAGATTGACTCTGAAGGTTTGAGCATAAGGGACTAGGGAGGTGGTGATGGCACTGACAGATACAGGGAACATAAGAAGACAGGCGGGCTAGAGGAGAGAGATTTTAGTTAGGGAGACAGGTGAACTGGAAGTACAGGCAACCAGGCAGAGAAGTCAAAGGATACTGATAAGAATTTCAAGCGCAGAGGAGAGTGAGGGAAGTTAATGGTTTCTGTAGCTATGAAAATGAAAAAAATCTCAAGGAGAAAGTATAGATGGACATGTTGGTCATTAGCGTAGTACAACATCTGTGGAAGGAAACACAGAGAGTGAGGTGATGATCAAGGAGAGAAGTAGCAGGGGATTTGTAAATCATAATGGACTGAGGAGTGCATGGAAACCAAGAAACGAAAGGCAATCATTCTTTGAAGAAAAAAAATGTGATAACACAAGGCATTCAAATTTGAAAGTTACTTCAGGGATGTTAGAGACTTGAGCATACTTGTCAGGTCAAAATAGAGAGTCAGGATTAGAGGAAGAGACTGAGGACACAAGGCAGAGAGATGCTAACTAGTGAAACAGGGTAGGTAGGGGGTAAACTGTGGGGAACAGGAGAGAAGGACTAGCCTTCCAAAGACAAAGGCAGTGGTGCCCTCTGCCTCAATCTGACCTCATGGAGAAAATATTAATGAGACTCAAGCCCTATGAGAAGTGGAAAGGAAACTATTGCAAAGCACAAATAAAGAAATATATATACACCACTCACCAAGAGAGATAATGGACACAAGTCACTTAAGTTTAGGAGGAAGGAAGTGGTTATGCAGAAGGTAGGATCTTTAAAACAAGGGCATGGTGTGATGGACAGCCGAGGGACAGGAGAACTGAGGGAATTCATCCTTCTATTTTCTTAGAAGGAAATGACTACGTTATATGCCAAGAACGTTATGTTTGTGACTAATATTCAGCAATACAATTATGACCAACTTGATGGGTTGATTAATATTCAAGATAAACTAAAATGCGGAGTTCCCAATATGGCTCAGTGGTAATGAACTGGACTAGTATCCATGAGGACTTGGATTCGATCCCTGGCCTTGCTCAGTGGGTTAAGCATCCGGCGTTGTTGTGAACTGTGGTATAGGTAGCAGAGGCAGCTTGCATCCCATGGTGCTGTGGCTGTGTGCCTGTGGCGTAGGCTGGCAGCTACAGCTTCAACCTGATCCCTAGCCTGGGAAATTCCATATGCCACAGGTGCAGCCCCGAAAAGCAAATATATAAATAAACTAAAATGCAAGTAATGACAGCTCTATATCGTATTTATAAGCATTCACATAATTTAATATTAGATAATTTAAATATTATACTTATATAATTTACAAAGTACTCTCACATCATCTCATTTATTCTTTTCATAGGTTGGGAGGTTGAGTAGATGAATACTAAAGCAACTGGCCCAAAATCTCACAGCCAGAAAACAGCAGAGGCAAGAATCAAATTCAAGTTTCCTGCTTCAAAACCTGTGTTCTTGGACTTCCCATCGTGACTCACCAGAAATGAATCTGACTAGCATCCATGGGGACACAGGTTTGATCCCTGGCCTCTCTCAGTGGGTTAAGGATCTGATGTTGGAGTTCCCTTCATGGCGCAGTGGAAACAAATCCAACTAGAAACCATGAGGTTGCAGGTTCGATCCCTGGCCTTGCTCAGTGGGTTAAGGATCCAGCGTTGCTGTGAGCTGTGGTGTAGGTCGCAGATTCGGCACGGATCTGATGTTGCTATGGCTATGGTGTAGGCTGGCAGCTGTAGCTCCGAGTGGACCTCTAGCCTGGGAACCTCCATATGTCACAAGTGCGGCCCTAAAAAGCAAAAAAAAAAAGATCCAGTGTTGCCATGAGCTCTGGTGTAGGTCGAAGACATGGCTTGAATCTGGCGTTTCTGTGGCTGTGGCAGAGGCCAGTGGTTACACCTCTGGTTGGACCCCTAGCCTGGGAACCTCCATATGCTGTGGGTGCAGCCCTAAAAAGACACACACACACACAAAAAAAACCTGTGTTCTTTCTATGGCACCACAGCTGTCCTACTAGGCTACCTGAGCTGTTTAATTGGATAATAGGCTTGTACATGGTACTTGATATTCCGGTTTATAATGAACATTAACCAACCGCACCCCACCCCATCCCTGCAGCTGATATGGGATTATAGAGCAATTTAACTCTCTCTCACTCACCCACACTCACCCACAAACACACACACAATTTTCCTCTTTAATAAAGTAATACTTTGGATACAAATTTTTTTTCATTTTTGCGGTCTGTTTTGTTTTGGGTTTTTTTCTTTTTTCTTTTTTTTTTTGGCTGCACTGCGGCATGTGGAAGTTCCTGGGCCAGGGATCAGACCTGCATCACAGCTGTAAACAGAGCCACAACAGTTAACAATACCAGGTCCCTTAACCCACTGAGCCACCAGGGAACTCCTGGATACTATTTTTTAAGCTAACTATATTATTTTCTTTCCTTTTTTTTTGTCTTTTTGTAGGACTGCACCCATGGCATATGGAGGTTCCCAGGCTAGGGGTAATACTGGAACTGTAGCTGCTGGCCTATACCACAGCCACAGCAGTGAGGGATCTGAGCCACATCTGCAACCTACACCACAAATCACGGCAATGCCAGATCCTTAACCCACTGAACAAGGCCAGGGATAAAACATGCTCGTGGATCCTAGTCAGATTCATTTCCACCGAGCCATGACGGGAACTCCTTATTTTCTTTTCTTAAGGACAATTTATTTATTTAAACAAGTAAAACACACATATTGTTCTAAAGTCAAGGAGTATAAAAACAATATACAGTAAAAAAAAAAAAAAAGCCCTCCACCTTAACAACCTACTTAGTTTCCTATCCCTCTAAGTTACTACTGTCATTATTTTTGGCAAATCCTTTCAAAGTTTCCTTATGCATATACAAGCAAATACAAATATACATTCTCATTTACCTTCTCCACACAATGGGAGTACAAAATGCGCTGTACTGTACTTTGCTTTCTTTTATAAACTATGTATCTTAGAGTTTTTTACACATCAGTAAAGAATATCCTTATGCTCTAGAGAAAAAAATTTTGTTGTTGTTGCACCCATGACGTGCAGAAGTTCCCAAGCCAGGGATCAAACCCACACCAGAGCAATGACCCAATCCACAGCAGTGACAATGCTAGATCCTTAACCCACTGGCCAGAGGGAGCTCCTAAAAAATCTTTTTTTTAACCGGCTGCATAGCCAGTGCATGAATGTATCATAATTTATTAGGCCATTCCCTAATGATGGATATTAAACTTGCTTCCAACTTTTTGCTGCTTCAAACATCACTGCAATGGTTGCCCTAAGTTACTTCACATATTCGTAGGATAAATTCCCTGAAGTAAAAGTACTCGATCAAAGTATATGATCTGAGGAGTTCCTGGTGGCTTAGAGGCTAAGGATCTGGCCTTGTCACTGTTGTGGCTTGGGTCACTGCTGTGGCAGTTTCGATCCGGGCCCAGGATCTTCTGAATGCCGCAGGTATGGACAAAAAAAAAGTACATATGACTTGAAATGCTGATTTATATTGTAAAATAGCCCTCTCTATAGGTTATACCAGTTTAAAGGCTCAGCAATGCAAAAGAGTGCCTGTTTCAATAAGCCCTCGTTAACACAGCCAGCTATGTGGAGTGTCCGTCATAGCTCAGCAGTTAACGAACCTGACTAGTATCCGTGAGGACGCAGGTTCGATCCCTGGCCTTGCTCAGTGGGTTAAGGATCTGGCGTTGCAGAGAGCTGTGGTGTAGGTCACAGACACAGCTCGGATCCCAAGTTTCTATGGCTCTGGTGTAGATCGGCAGCTACATTTCTGACGGGACCCCTAGCCCAGGAACCTCCATATGCCTTGGGTACGGCCCTAAAAAGACAAAAAACAAAAACAAAGTCAGCTATGAAATGTCTGGATTTTTACCAATCTGATATTAAAATACAGGATCTCAGTGTAATTTTAACCTCTATTTCTCTTATTAGGAAAGATGAGCACTTTTTCTATGAACTAAGTATTCATATTCTTTGTCATTTTTCTTTTTCTTTTCTTTTTTGTTCTTTTTAGGGCCACAAGGGCAGCATATGGAAGCTCCCAGGCTAGGGGTCAAATCGAAACTACAGCCGCCAGCCAATGACACAACCATAGCAACGCAGGGTCTGCAACCTACACCACAGCTCTAGGCAATGCTAGATCCTTAACCCAATGAGCAGGGCCAGGGATCGAACCCGCATCCTCATGGATACTAGTCAGATTCGTTTCCAATGAGCCATAACAGGAACTTCCTTTGTCATTTTTCCATTTGACTTATAGTTTTAGGTACACATTAATTAAAAAAACAGTGAATGCCAGCTGCGTATAAGGATACAGCAGCCAACAAGACTGCTCTCAGGAACTGATTTCAAGCAGGGGAAGACAGATAATAAACAAGATTATTACAGACAGTACTATAATAGAGTGATGTGATAAATATACAGAACAGAACTACTTTCAGATAATGTGACCAGACAATATCTTTCGGAGGAAGTGACATTTGAGCTGAGCCCTGAAGGATGAAAAGATGTGAAAGGGCTTTTGTACTGTACAGGATTAACTCAGCAGGGCAGGGGTATCCAAACCCTGCACATGCCAAAGAAAGATCTGGTCTGGTTCCTAGGAGATAACCTCTAAGCCCTGCCTGTTAAGAGTGTTTCTGTTTACATGAGGCCATGGGCCACATTAACAATGTGATCTATGGTGACAGTCTTGGGCCATGTGGTATCTGCTTGACCTCAGGAGGGGCTAGGGAATTATGTTCAGCCATGTCTACAAGACCAGCCCCCAATAAAACTCCTGGACACCAAAGCTCAAGAATGCTTCCCTGGTTGACAACACTTCGTGTATGCTGTCACACACTGCTCCTGGGAGAATTAAGCACAACTCCGCTGGTGGAAGACAACTAGAAGCCTGGCCTGGTATCTCCTGGATCCCTGCCCTACGGGCCTTTTTCTGTTGCTAACAGTAATCTCTGCCCTTTACAGTAATAAACTGTAACAGTGAGTATAACAGCTTTTCTGTTCTGATCCGTGAGTCCTTCCACTAGCTAATCACTGAACATGAGCATGGTCTTGGGGAACCCCAAATATACCTGTAAACTGAAAACTACAAAATATTGCTAAGAGAAGTTAAAGATCAAAAGCAAAAATAGACAAATGGAAACAAGCTATAATGGAAAAAATAAAAATCATTATAAAAAAAGATTTGAAGAAAAAAATAAACAAATGGGACTACATCAAACTTTAAAACTTTTATGAATCAAAGAAACAATCAACAGAGTAAAAAGGCAACCACAGATGGAAGAAAATATTTGTAAATTATATATCTGATAAGGGGTTAATATCCAGAATATACAAAGAATTTCTATAACTTAATAACAAAGAAACAAATAATCTGATTTTCAAATGGCAAAACACTTGAATAGACATTACTCCAAAGAACACAAAATAACCAAATAAGAATAAGAACAGATGGTCAGTATCACTAATCATAAGAGAAATTCAAATCAAAACTAAAATGAGATATCATCTTACATCTATTAGGATGGCTACTACCAAAAACAAACAAACAAACAAAAAAAAACCAAACAGAATACAACAAGTGTTAGCAAGGATACAAAGAAATTGGAATCTTTGTGCCTTGTTGGAGGGCATGTAAAATGATACAGCCCCTATAGGAAATAGTATGCAGGTTTCTCAAAAAATAAAAAACAGAACTGTCATATGATTCAGCAACCACACTTCCAGGGATACAGCCAAAAGAACCAAAAGGGATATTTACACACCCATGATCACTGCAACATTATTCACAAGAGCCAAGAGACAGAAGAAACTCAAATGTTAATACATGGATAAGGAAATGTGGTATACATTTACATGGAATATTATTCAGCCTTAGAAGGAAATTTTGTCATGTGCTAAAACATGAACAAATCTTGGAGACGTGAGATAAGCAAGTCACAAAAAGACAAATACTATATGATTCCACTTATACCAAGTATCTAAAATAGTCCATCTCAAAAAAAAAAAAAAACATAACTGGTTGCTAGAGGCTGTCTATACAGGGAAATGGGGAATTGTTGTTGAACAGGTGTAGACTATCAGTTTTGCAAGCTGAAATATACTGCACCACAGTGTAAATACAGTTAACATTACTGAACTACTGTACACTTAAAAATGGTTAAGATGGGGAGTTCCTGCTGTGGTGCAGTGAGTTAAGGATCTGGCATTGTCTCTCCGGTGGCACAGGTTCAATCCCTAGTCTGAGAACTTCCATCTGCTGTGGGTACAGCCATTAAAAAAAAAAAAAAAAAAAATTGGGGGAGATCCCATTGTGGCATAGCAGAAATGAATCCAACTAGTATCCATGAGGGTACGGGTTCGATCTCTGGCCTCACTTAGTGGGTCAGGGATCCGGCGTTGCCATGAGCTGTGGTTTATGTCAGAGACTCGGCTTGGATCCCAAGTTGCTTTGGCTGAGGCATAGGCCTGCAGCTATAGCTCCGATTTGACCCCTGGCCTGGGAGCTTCCATATGCTGCGGGTTCGGCCCTGAGAAGAAAAAAAAAATTGGTTAACATGGTAAATTTTAAATTTTATGTTGTCATTTACCACAATTAAAAAAATTAAATGTAGAGATACAGTATGTATTCATGAATTCAAAGACTCAGTATTAGTAAGGTGTCAATTCTACCAAAGCCCCTCAACTGACCTGTAGATTCAAAGCAATCTCAATCAGCTTTTTTTGTAGAAATATTTATAAAATCGATAAGGAAATAAAAGACCTAGGATATCCAAAACAACTTTGGAAGCTGGAGAATTAATGCTATAAGACTTTTTGTTTGTTTGTTTGCGTTTTGGGGCTGTATTTGCAGCCTATGGAAGTTTCCAAACTAGGGGTTGAATAAGAGCTATAGTCGCCAGCCTACACCACAGCCACAGCAAAGCAGCATCCAGGCTGTGTCTGCAACCTACACCACAGCTCACGGCAACACCAGATCCCTGACCCACTGAGTGAGGCCAAGGATCCAACCGTCATCCTCACAGATACTAGTCAGGTTCGTTTCTGAGGCACCACAATAGGAACTCTTACAAGACTTCTTGTATAGTCAATTTTCAAAAAAATACAGTATTGACACAAATAGACCAGAGAGCTCAGAAACAGCCTGACACAAATGGACAACTGATTTTTGCCAAAGGTGCAAAGGCAATTCAATGGCAAAAGGATAGTCTTTTCAACAAATGGTGCTGAGGAGTTCCCTTCGTGGCTCAGTGGTTAACGAATCTGACTAGGAACCATGAGGTTGCGGGCTCAATCCCTGGCCTTGCTCAGTGAGTTAAGGATCCGGCCTTGCCGTGAGCTGTGGTGTAGGTTGCAAACGCGGCTCGGATCCCGCGTTGCTGTGGCTGTGGCGAAGGCCAGCAGCTACAGCTCCTGTTAGACCCCTAGCCTGGGAACCTCCATATGCCGCGGGTGTGGCTCTACATAAAGGCAAAAAGACAAAAAAAAAAAAAAATGGTGCTGAAACAACTGGACATCCAAATGGAGAAAAATGAATTTTGATCCATACTTCCACCACATACAGAAAATTACACTTACTAGCCCATCGACAGAGGAATGGATAAGGAAGATATGGTACATACACACAATGGAATATTACTCAGCCATTAAAAGGAACGAATTACCAACATTTATAGCAACATGGATGGACCTAGAAATTATCATGCGAAGTGAAACCAGTCAGACAATTAAGACAGCAACACCCAATGCTACCACTTACATGTGGAAACTAAAAAGACACAATGAACCTCTTTGCAGAATAGACAATGACTCCCGGACTTTGGAAAACCTTGGTTTTTCAAATAAGACAATCTGGGGAGTGGGGGGATGCACTGTGGGTTTGGGATACAAAATCTGTAAAACTGACTTGTGATGATTTATGTACACCTATAATTGAAATAAAATCCATTAAGAAAAAAGAAAATTACACTTACTATACAGACCTAAATGTAAAACCTAAAACTATAAAGCTTCCAGTAGTATGTAGGAAAAAACTTTTGAGAACTTGAGTCAAGCAAATATTTATCAGATAAGACATCAAAAAGAAAAGAGATCCAGAAAAAAGAAAAACAGGTAAAAGGAATTTCATTAGTATGTAAACTGATCTCTTTCTGCTCTTCAAAAAACACTGTTAAGGCATTCCTGCTGTGGCGCAACCCGACTGGCAGCATCTTGGGGACACTGGGATGCAGGTTCGATCCCTGGTCCAGCAGCTGCAACTCACATATGACCCCTGGTCTGGGAACTCCATATGCCGGTGGCGGGTCGGGGGGACAGCTGTGGCGGTGGCCAAAAAAGAAGAAAAAAAAATGCTGTTAAGATAATTAAAAGACAAGCCACAGACTGGGAGAAAATCATATATATCATAGAGGACTTGTATCCAGAATAAAGAATTCGCAAAACTCAGTAAGAAAACAAACAACTCAATTTAAAAACAGCAAGAGATCTGAACAGATACTCCACCAAAAACAATATGACCAGTATACAAAGAGATATTTAACATCATTATTCAGAGAAATGCAAATTAAAACCACAATGATACCAGTACCCACCCACTAGGATGACTAAAAAATTGAAAAGACTGTATGAAAGGCTGATAAGGATATGGAAGAACTGTAATTTTCATACACTGCTGGTGAAAAATTATACAACCAATTTGGAAAACTGATGATATCTGAAGAAGGTAAATATATACCTACCACACTGGGAGTTCCCATCGTGGCTCAGTGGTTAACGAATCTGACTAGGAACCATGAGGTTGCAGGGTCGATCCCTGGCCTTGCTCAGTGGGTTAAGGATCCAGTGTTGCCGTGAGCTGTGGTGTAGGTTGCAGACACATGGCTCGGATCTTGCGTTGCTGTGGCTGTGGCGAAGGCCAGCAACTGTACCTTCGATTAGACCCCTAGCCTGGGAAATTCCATATGCCGCGCGTGCGGCCCTAGAAAAGGCAAAAAGACAAAAAGACCAAAAAAAAAAAAAATATATATATATATACACCTACCACACCGGATATTTTACCCTTAGGTATGTACTAAAAATAAATGAAAGCATTATGTCCAAAGATTTGTATGTGAATGTCCATAATAGCCTTATTTGTATAACTCAAAACCAGAACCAATACAAATATCCATCAACAAGTGAATGAACTAAAAAAAAACAATGTGGTATATTCATAGAATGGAATACAACACAACAATAACAAGGAACTACTGACACGCGCTGTAACAATAATGAATCTTGACATAGTTACGCTGAGTGAAAGAAGCCTTACAAAAGAGTACGATTTTATTTATGTAAAATTTTAGGAAATGTGCGATTTTATTTATATAAAGTTTTAGGAAATGAAAACTAGAATATAATGACAAAAATCTGATCTGTAATTGCCTGGGGATGTGATGAGGAAGAGCAGGAAGGAGAGTACAAGGGAACAGGAGGAAACTTTTAGGGGTGATGGTTATGCTCATTATCTTGACTATTCAGTTCACTGTATAAAGTTAACTCAATAAAGCTGGGTTGTTTTTCTTTTTGTCTTTTCAGGGCCACACTCGCGGCACACGGAGGTTCCCAGGCTAGGGGTCTAATCGGAGCTGTAGCTGCCGGCCTGCGCCACAGCCTCGCCAGATCTGAGCCATGTCTGCAACCTACACCACAGCTCAAGGCAACACCGGATCATTAACCCCACTGAGCGATGCCAGGGATTGGACCCGCAACCTCATGGTTCCTAGTTGGATTCGTTTCCACTGTGCCACAATGGGAACTCCTCAATAAAGCTGTTTTATAAAAAGTGTTTTTCACAAAGAGGTGTGTAGGTCCTTTGAAAACTGTCACATTAGGAAGGTGACACTAAAACTACTGACAGATTTCCAAAATGAAAAATCTTGGCTAAATATTAGAATGATGACTTTTTTTTTTTTTTTTTTTGCTTTGCTTTTTTAAGGCCACACTCATGGAGTATGAAAGTTCCCAGGCTGGGGTTGAACTGGCGCTTCAGTTGCAGGCCTACGCCACAGCAACAGCAATGCAGGATCCTTAACCCATGGAGTGAGGCCAGGGATGGAACCTGACTCATCATGGATACTAGTCGGGTTTTTAACCCACTGAGCCACAACGGGAACTCCAGCATTATTTTTAAGGCTAACTAAAAAACAAACATTTTAGGAGTTCCCATTGTGGCTCAGTGGTTAACGAATCCGACTAAGAACAATGAGGTTGTAGGTTTGATCCCTGGCCTCGCTCAGTGGGTTAAGGATCCGGCGTTGCCATGAGCTGTCGTGTAGGTTGCAGACGCGATTCAGATTCCGTGTTGCTGTGGCTGTGGTGAAGGCGGCAGCTACAGCTCCTCTTAGACCCTAGCCTGGGAACCTCCATATGCCGCGGGTGCAGCCCTAGATAAGGCAAAAAAGACAAAAACAAAAAACAAAACCAAACATTTTATTACGGAGAAAGTTAAAACAAGTATTGTCAGAAGTGTAAAATGAAGACCCAGGCTTACTTTACCAGCTTCCATTATTGCCATCTCATAGCTAATCTTATTCCATTTGTTTTCCTACCCGCTTTGTCCCCGGTATTATTTTGAGGCAAACTCAGACATATCATTTCCTTCAGAAATATTTTAGTATATATTTCTAAAAGGTAAGAACATGAAGGCCTCTTTGTATGTGTGGCTTGCTAGCTCATTTCTTTCCTTTTTTCTTTCTACAGCTGTTCCTGCAGCATACAGAAGTTCCCTGGCCAGGGGTCGAATCAGAGCTGCAGCTGAGGCCTGTACCAAAACCACAGCAACGCCAGATCTGAGCCACATCTGCGACCTAAACCACAGCCTGTGGCAACACTGGATCCTTAATCCACTGAGTGAGGCCAGCCATTGAACCTGCATCCTCACAGAGACAATATTGGGCCCTTAACCCACTGAACCACAACAGGAACTCATTTCTTTATTAATTAGAAAAAAAAAAGAAACTTTCCTTTTTTTTTTACTGGCTGTGCTGGTAGCATGAGGAAGTTCAAGGGCCAGGGTTCAAACCTATGCCATAGCTGTGATCCAAGGCACGGCAGTGACAATGCCAAATCTTCATCCCACTGCGCCATCAGGGACCCCCTAATCTTTACTTCTAAGAGCAGTTTTCAGTTCATATCAAAACTGAGCAGAAAGTGCAGAGTTCCCATACACCTCTTCCCCTGTACAGCCTTCCCACTGTCAACACCTATACCACAGTGCTACCTTTTTCTTTCTTTTTCATCTTTTTAGGGCCACACCTGCAGCATGTGGAAGTTCCCAGGCTAGGGGTCAAATCAGAACTGTAGCTGCCAGCCTACACCACAGCCACAGCCACGCCAGATCTGAGCCGTGTCTGCAATCCATACCACAGCTCATAGCAACACCGGATATTTAACCCACTGAGCAAGGCCAGGGATCAAACCTGCATCCTCGTGGATACTAGTCAGACTGGTTTCCGCTATGCCACAATGAGAACTCCTTTAAAATCAACGAATGTACATTGACATTTCTATCATTCCAAGTCCACGGTTTACTTTAGGGTTCACTCTTGATATTACACATTCTATGGATTTTGAAAAATGTATAATAAATGCATTCACCATAGTAACACAGAATAATTTCACTGTCCTAACCCTCTGTGCTCTGCCTATTTCTCCCTCCCTTCCCCCTATACTCTGGCAAGCAATGATCTTTTTTCTGCCTGCACAGTTTGGCCCTTAAAGAACTTTTTTTTTGTCTTTTTGCCTTATCTAGGGCCGCACACGCAGCATATGGAGGTTCCCAGGCTAGGGGTCTAACAGGAGCTGTAGCTGCTGGCCTACGCCACAGCCACAGCAACGCAAGATCTGAGCCACGTCTGCGACCTACACCACAGCTCACGCCAACACTGGATCCTTAACCCACTGAGCAAGGCCAGGGATCGAACCCACAACCTCATGGTTCTTAGTCAGATTCGTTAACCACTGAGCCATGATGGGAACTCCTAAAGGCTATTTTTAAGGTGCAGAAAAACCAGTGTTGTAGCCACTATAAATGACTGCATTTCAGTGGCAGAGGAAGGATTACTCACCCTACAAGTGATGTAAGTTTCAGGGAGGGTGGGGTCCTATGGGAAGTAGTGAATATGTGGGAAATGAGTTTCATGAAGTCAGATTTCCCCAGAGCTCCAACACCAGTCAGTGAGAGGCTTCGTTTTAATTCTTTCTCCCTTCTCCTTACTTTAGAAGGTGATGCAAGTACAGGTCCAGCCCATGAAGGCATGTGAACCCTCAAGCAGGGAGAGTAGTTCTCAAGGAGCAAAGATTGTGGCGGTATTTTAATAAAGCATAGTGCCTGCCTGACCTCCATTTTTTCAGTTTTATTTCTGTAATGAAAAGAAATATTATAAACAAAGATTCATAAACATTTTTTAGAAATCTGTGAAAGTGTTATCAACTTCTGCTTATGGCCAAAAAAGTAAAAGTCCTCCCTCATCTCTGCTCTTCACTGTGAACACAGTGAGCAATCTCATGTTCTTAGATGTTTTTAAAGCCATGTTTTTCAATTTGTTTTGTCACTTAAGGATATATAAGATACCTTTCTATACCAATACTTGTAAATATGCCTCAACTTAAACATTACAGTAGCAGCACGGTAATAATGACAATTATGCTAATAATTGCTAAGATGGGAATCCCTGTTGTGGCTCAGTGGTAATGAACCCAACTAGTACCCGTGAGGATATATATGGGTTCGATCCCTGGCCTTACTCAGTGGGTTAAAGATCCAGTGTTGCTGTGAGCTGTGATATAGGTCACAAATGCAGCTTGGATATGGCATTGCTGTGACTGTGGTACAGGTCAGCAGCTGCAGCTCCAAATCGACCGTTAGCCTGGGAGTTTCTATATGCCACAGGTGCGGCCCTAAAAGGCTAAGATGTACTGATTATGTATGTGAGACACTCTGCTAAGTACTTCAGGTGAGTTATCTCATTTAGTCCTAATAAAACTGAGTTGATCAATAAACTCCACTCAACAAATAAAGAAACTGAAGCTTAGAGAGGCTATATTTGCCAAAGATCCCAGAGCTAAGAAGTTCTAGAGCAAATTCTACTTCACACAGTTTAGTCAAAAGATCCTACTATTTGCCACCACCTTACACTACTGAAGGTAAAGAATTAGGTAAGAAATACCTACAAATAATGTCTCGATAAATATTTTTGTCTATATTTCCTGGCATTCTTATGAAAGTCTTACAGGACATATTTCTAGAGGTAGAAATGTTAGGTCAAAGGTATGTGCCTTTTTAGATTTAACTGCCAAATTATCTCCAAAAAGTTTCTGTACTTAGCAGACCCAATTGACAATTTGCTTCCAGAGAAACACAAATTAACTCCTGTGAAAAACAAATGAGAATGCCTATATCCCCACACCTTCAGCAGCAATGGAGATCAAGCCTTGCTCATGACAGGTGAAAAATGAAAGGTTTTCATTTCCGTCTCTGATTTTTTTTTTTTTTTTTCATTTTAAAAAACTTTATTGGGAGTTCCCATCGTGGTTCAGCGGAAAAGAATCCAACTAGGAACGATGAGGTTGCAGGTTCGATCCCTGGCTTCACTCAGTGGGTCAAGGATCCGGTGTTGCCGAGAGCTGTGGTGTAGGTCTCAGATGCAGCTCGGATCCCGCGTTGCTGTGGCTGTGGCGTAGGCCGGCGGCTGTGGCTCCAATTAGACCCCTAGCCTTGGAACCTCCACATGCCGCGGGTACGGCCCTAAAAATGACAAAAAAAAAAAAGGGAAAGAAAAAAAAACAAACGAAATGTGTCGCCCTTAAGCCTGCACTGTAGGAAAAACCAGTAGAGTAGCTTAACTGAAGAACTGGCAAGTTACATGGAAAATTTGAAAATATTTATTAATCATACGCAATGTTTCCAAAAGCATGTGGAATTCTATCCAGCACCTGCCCAGGCTATGTGAGTCCTGGAGTTTAAAGCTTTAAACATTACTCTATCATCACAGAAGGTTGTCATTTCCCTGAACAGTTGATATAACCGGTCAGAGATAATATTTAACATTTATGGTGCTGTTCAACTCTGTTGAACTTAGAGTTGTTTTTTTTGGTTTTTTTTTTTTTAACAAACTACTAAGAACTGTACCAAAGATTTCTGACTTTGCTCTCATGCAAAAACAAGCATGTTCCTCTGGAGGTCACTAAGATTTCAAGTTCTTTTTCTCTTTACTTCATTTTGACATAAATAGGAAAACAAATCATTACTATAAAAAGTAAAATAAAACTATTATTGAAAGGCTGATTGAGACTGTGGGCCTGATTCAAAGTAGATTTAGATCACTCCTGTCATTTATTTTCTTTCCCTGCAACATCGCAAGTACTTAATCACCACTTTCAATACCTTACAGGTTTGCATTCTGTTTAATTTTATAGGATTTCTCACACTTTAAAAAAGTGACCCACTATCATCTAGAAAATGACGTTAGTTCTGCCAGTGCATGACTTGCTCATAACTTAATAAAAGTTCTCTGCATTTAATGTTTCTATTTTTTGGCAGCTCCTGGGGCATGTGGAAGTTCCCCAGCCAGGAATCAAACCCACACCATAGCAGTGACCCAAGTCGCTGTACTAACAATGCTGGATCCTTAACCTTATAAGCCACCAAGGAACTACAGCATTTAATTTTTTCTTTTTTGTCTTTTTAGGGCCGTACCCATGGCATATGGAGGTTCCCAGGCTAGGTGTCGAAATGGAGCTACAGCTGCCAGCCTAGGCCATAGCCACAGCCACGCAGGATCCAAGCAGCGTCTGCGACCTACACCGCAGCTCATGGCAATGTCAGACCCTTAACCCACTGAGCAAGGCCAGGGATGGAACCCGCAACCTCACGGTTCCTAGTTGGATTCGTTTCCCCTACGATGGGAACTCCTGGGACATGCACTCTTGAGGGACAAATAAATAAAAGGGATTCTCTACATGGTTCTTGTGACATGCCAACTATCATTTGACAGCTGTTGTACATAAAAATTGGAGCTCTGGAGTTCTCTTGTGGTGCAGTGGGTTAGGGATCTGGTGTCATCACTGCTGAGGCTTGGGTCACTGCTGTCGTACACATTAGATTCCTGGCCCAGAGACGAAAAAAAAAAAAAAAAAGAGGAATTCCCATCATGGTGCAGTGGTTAACGAATCCGACTAGGAACCACGAGGTTGTGGGTTTGATCCTTGGCCTTGCCCAGTGGGTTAAGGATCTGGCGTTGCTGTGAGCTGTGGTGTAGGTTGCAGACACAGCTTGGATACCGTGGCTGTGGCGTAGGCTGGCGGCTACAGCTCCGATTAGACCCCTACCTGGGAACCTCCATATGCCGCGAGTGTGGTCCTAGAAAAGGCAAAAAGACAAAAAAAAAAAAAAAAAGATTCCTGGCCCAGGAACTTCCATAAACTGTGGGTGCAGGAAAAAAAATTTTTTAATTAAAAACAAACAAAAAAAGAACTGGAGCTTTGCCCCACATGGTGACAGCAGAGCCGATATGAGGTAGCAAGAGCTGGGATGTGAATGGCTAAGGCTAAAGAAGTTGTCCAGAGAACAGGGAGCCCAGAGGACCCTCTCACATGAAGGATGAAGTCCTTAACGAATTCATAAGATTTGTTTCAAACGTTCATTTGCAGAAGCAAAACTTAAAATTTTTCTCTTGCTTTTTTTCTCCTAAAACCACTTCTTTTGCTGGAGAGCTGTACTGAACTGGCTTAGAGATACTGGGTGGCCAATAAACTCTGAAGAGCAGCTCAGAAACAAAGTTCTGCCTTTAGGGAGTACAACTTTAGAGGTCAAGAAGCAAAAACAGTAAAAAATTCTAAAAAGTGAAAAGGTGCAAACAGTGTACTCTTCTGATCTGTTATTAACAGGGAGTAAGATGTTCTAAATAGGCTAGTTTTCTAGAAATGAAACTTGCCTAAAAAATAAGTCCAAAAACTCAGTACTTTTACTGAAAAATTTCTATAATGCCCTGTAAGCATTTCTGTCTTTTTTAAATGGAGACTGACAAACATGCCTGAAGTTTTCATCAATGACATGGGCATAATATTAACTCCAATTACTAATACGGTATTCAAGTTCAAATCAAAGATTCCATACTATCATGCTTTTTTGGGTTTCTTTTATATCAGCTGTTGTATTTCCCCCCTACTATTAGTCAGGCATCACGGGGTCTGTGAAGGCTTCTCCCCTTTCCACAGATATTCCCTAAGCCGTCAGTGTCCTTTTGCAACCCTTCTTCATATTTAGAAATTTTCTCTTTAAAAAGAGCTTTTGGAGTTCTCACCATGGCGCAATGGGTTAAGAAACTAACCGCATCAGCTTGGGTAGCTGTAGAGATGCAGGCTGGATCCCCGGCTGATGCAGAGAGTTAAAGGATCCAGTGTTGCCGCAACTGTGACTCGGATTCAATTTCTGACCTGGGAACTTCCATATGCTTTGGGTGCAGCCATAAAAAAAGAAAAAGAAAAAAAAGAGCTTTTTTTAAAAATTATGAGATAACTATATTACAGAACATGTGGGTAAAAATAAAAGGGAAAATCAGCAAAAATCACCCATCTTTTCCTTGTTTTAGTTTTCTGGTACTGATGTAAAACAGTGAATGGAACTTTTAAACATTAGCTGAACTACATATGTCTTCATAAAATATGGGAAGGCTTTTTTCACATTCAGGTTGTGGAATATTTTTCTTAAACTAATTTTTACTGGAAAAAATACAAATAATTTTTATCTTCAAAAGTAAAGGATAATTCACCTACTTACTATGTACTGTGAACAAACTAAAGCTACTGACTGGGAGAAAATATTTGAAAAGCATACAGCCAACATGAGACTGCTCTCTATTCCCAAAATATATTTCAACACAATCAGTAAGAAAAAGACAAACAAGAGTTCCCATCGTGGCGCAGTGGTTAACGAATCCGACTAGGAACCATGAGGTTGCGGGTTCAATCCCTGGCCTTGCTCAGTGGGTTAGGGATCCAGCGTTGCCGTGAGCTGTGGTGTAGGTTGCAGATGTGGCTCGGATCCAGTGTTGCTGTGGCCCTGGTGTAGGCCGGTGGCTACAGTTCAGATTAGACCCCTAGCCTGGGAATCTCCACATGCCACGGGTGTGGCCCTAGATAAGGCAAAAGACAAAAAAAAAAAGAAAAAGACAAACCACCATAGAAAAATGGGCAAAGAAAATGAACAGGCAATTCACGAAACAGGAAATGTAAACAGCCAATAAGCAGAAGGAAAAAAAAAAGCTCAACCTTATTAGAAATTAGGGAAATACAACTAAAATAACACAAGATAACATTTCAAACCCATCTGACTGACACCTAGTAGTACCAGGAACTGGTAAGGATGTAAATGAAAACTGCCCTAACTCTTGATATTTAACCACCTTGGAGAACATACTGACAATTTCTAGTACAGTTTAAGATCCATACACCCAATCCCAGTTATCCTTGAGAAACTCACATATGTGCAGAAGGATTCATGATTAGAACGTCATTGCCAGAGTTCGCATTGTGGCTCAGTGGTTAATGAACCTGGCTAGTATCCATGAGGATGCAGGTTTGATCCCTCACCTCGATCAGTAGGTTAAGGATCTGGCTTTGCCATGAGCTGTGGTTTAGGTGACAGACACGGCTCAGATCCCATGCTGCTGTGGCTGTGGCCAGCAGCTGTAGCTGGTCCCTAGCCTGGGAACCTCCTTATGCCACAGGTACCTAAAAGGACAAAAAGACCCCCCCCAAAAAAAAGGATGTCATTGCAACACTGTTGGCTACTGTGAAAAATTTTAAACTATTACATATTTATAAACAGCAGAACAGATCCTTTTAATATATTCACAAAATAAAATGAATGAACTAGAGCTACATGTACCTATACATAAATTACAAAAAACGGGAGTTCCCGTGTTGGCTCAGTGGTTAATGAACCCAAATAGTATCCATGAGGATGTGGGTTCAATCCCTGGACTTGCTTAGTGGGTTAAGGATCCTGCTTTGCTGTGACAGTACTGTAGGCCAGCAGCTATAGCTTGATTCAACCCCTAGCCTAGGAACCTCCATAAGCCACAGGTGCGGCACTAAAAAGACCAAAAAAGAAAAAAAAATTGCAAAAAAGTCTGTTCTGCAACAAGTACCTATATATATAAATTCCAAAAACACAGATCTTTTTTTTTTACAGCTTGCCTGCGCGCGCGCATGCACGCGCACACACACACACGTTATAGAAAGTTTTAAAACATGCAAAGCAATATATAATATTCAATATTGTTTATGTTCATAAGTATTTGTAGTAAGTATGATAAACACCAGATTCAGGATAGTAACTACTATCCCAGGAAAAGAAGGGGAGGAGTTCAAGGGTGGCCCAGACATTATGGACTTGGCGTTGTCACTGCTGTGGCTCAGGTTCGATTCCTGGCCCAAGAACTTTGGCATGCCATGGGTTTGACCTAAAAGAAAAAAATTTTTAAGGGAATATCGGGGAGTTGCTTCAATTTCTCTTTGTTTTGTTTGTTTGTTTGCTTTTTAGGGTTGTGTTTGCAGCATATGGAAGTTCCCAGGCTAGGGGTAAAATCTGAGCAGCAACTGCCAGCCTACTCCAAGCCATGTCTACAACCTAAGCTGAAGCTCACAGCAACAACGGATCCTTAACCCACTCAGCGAGGCCAAAGATCGAACCCGCATACTCACGGATAAGTTGGATTCCTATTTTTTTTTGTCTTTTTGTCTTTTCCTAGGGCCGCACTAGTGGCACATGGAGGTTCGCAGGCTAGGGATCTACTTGGAGCTGTAGCCGCCGGCCTACACCACAGCCCCAGCAACACGGGTTCCGAGCCGCATCTGTGTTCTACACCACAGCTCAAGGCAATGTCGGATCCTTAACCCACCGAGCGAGGCCAGGGATGGAACCTGCAACCTCATTGTTCCTAGTCGGATTCGTTAACCATTGAGCCACGATGGGATCTCCACTAGTTGGATTCCTTTTTTTTTTTTTTTTTGCATTATAGCTGATTTACAGATTTCTGTCAGATTTTCCAACTGCACCATGTGGTGACCCGATTACGTGTACATATATGGATTTGTCACATGTAATTAGATATAGTTCCCCGTGCATTACAGTTGGAGCTACTTGCTATTCCATCATTAAAGCACTAGTTATCCCCATTCCCTCCCACCCCCCCCATCCCTCCCCCACCCCCTTGGCAACCACAAGTCTGTTCCCCAAGTTCGTGATTTTCTTTTCTGTTGAGATGTTCATTTGTGCAGTGTTTTAGACTCCAGTTATAAGCGATTTCATATGACATCTGTCTTTCTCCTTCTGACTTGCTTCACTCAGTATGAGGGTTTCTAATTCCATCCATGTTGCTGCGAATGACATTATTTTACCCTTTTTTTATGGCTGAATAGTATTCCATCGTGTATATATACCACATCTTCCTAATCCAGTCATCTGTTGATGGACATTTGGGTTGTTTCCATGTCTTGGCTATTGTGAATAGTGCTGCAGTGAACATGCGTGTGCAAGTGTCTTTCTCCAGGAAATTTTTGTCTGGATATATGCCCAAGAGTGGGAGTGCTGGGTCATATGGTAATTCTATGTAGAGTTTTCTAAGGTACCTCCACACTGTCTTCCATAGTGGCTGCACCAGCTTACATTCCCACCAACAGTGCAGGAGGGTTCCCTTTTCTCCACACCCCCTCCAGCATTTGTTGTTTGTGGAACTAGTTGGATTCTTAACCCACTTAGCTACAAAAGGAACTCCTGAGAGGTGCTTCAACTTTATTTGCAATTTCTTTTTGTTATGAAACTAGTCTATCCTAATTAAATGCAAAATTTTGTTGTTTGGTTAGTGTACAATCAACATACAATAGGAACAGAAAAGGCTTAGTGAAAATACTCTTTAAAAATAAAGTGAAAAAAAATAATAATAAAAAAATAAAAATAAAGTATATGGAGATACCCTTGTGGCTCAGTGGTTAACGAATCCGACTAGGAGCCATGAGGTTGCGGGTTTGATCCCTGGCCTCGCTCAGTGGGTTAAGGATCCGGCGTTGCCGTGAGCTGTGGTATAGGTCGTAGACAAGGCTTGGATCCCGCGTTGCTGTGACTGTGGCATAGGCCGGCGGCTACAGCTCCAATTAGACTCCTAGCCTGGGAACCTCCGTATGCTGCGGGTGCGGCCCTAGAAAAGTCAAATAATAATAATAATAATGAAATAAAATATAATAAAATTATATAAAGTATACACAGCAAATAATACAAGATGTTAAAATTTAATAAAGTTGGGTGGTAGGTTCATGGGTGCTAATTATTCTATTTGCCATACTTTTCTGTATGTGATTAAAATATTACATAATGAAAATTTGAGAAACATTTCGGTTTAAAAAAAAAACCCACCATTTTTCAGCTCTCTGATTAACTTCATCAAACTTCAAATACTTTCAGTGTGAATGAGATTCTCTACAGTGGCCTACAAAAGGAAAACCTATTTTCTGGGCTACAGCTGCTCATCACTCTATCTGCTAAGGGCTGAAGAATAAAGCCAAGGGCAACACGACTTTTGGAAAGAGAAAAATGCTTTAAATATTAACTGCTACTTGAACACTAACAATATACCATGTAATAATACTTGAAGTCACACAAGAAATTCATCTAATTGAATAATACTTGGTTAATTAGATTCAAAACTGATTTCAATTTCATTATATTTCTTATAGAGTAATCAGCTTGATCTTATTTTCTCATGACTATCCTAATGTTTTTGTTTTTTCCTTTTTCCAGCCGCACCTACAGTATATGGAAGTTTCCTGCCTAGGGGTCAAATCGGAGGCCTACAACACAGCCACAGCAACACTGGATCCAAGCTGCATCTGCGACCTACGCCGCAGCTTGTAGCAATGCCAGATCCTTAACCCATGGATTCGAACCCACATCCTCACAGAGACAACGCTGAGTTCCTAACCTGCTGAGCCACAATGAGAATTCCACAACTGTCCCAGTTTTAAAACTAAAAAGTCTTTCTTGTGTTCCAGGAACCTGTCAGTCTCAGGCACAGCAAGACAGATGGCCACCTTAACTTCTAGTCACAACAGAACTTCCAGAAGAAAATTTAACAAGTCATCTGATTTCATAGATGAGAAAAATGAGGTACTAAGACATTAGCTTCATCCATAGCTATACATAACTACTTCATGGATACTGGTTGGGTTCATTATCACTTGATGGGAACTCCTGATGGGAGATGCTGAGTAGAGGAAAGGAACAGAGGATCCACTACTTTATGCTGACCTTTGAATAATCTGTAGGGAAATTATTCACTCTCCTTCCAGCTTCAAAAATATTTGTAAATGAATTTTTCTTTTTGTAATATCCAATGTAAAAGAGCATGTTAGTGTACTCTAGAGAACATAATCATATAAGCACTTTAATAGAACAGATATTCAAAGGCGAGGAAGACAGCAGGAAATCTGCTCTTTCATGGTAAACATCCCCAAAATGCCAGGCTCTAAAACTACATAATGTGGAGTTCCCATTGTGGCTCAGTGGTAATGAATCTGATTAGTATCCATGAGGACATGGGTTTGATCCCTGGCCTCACTCGGTGGGTTAAAGATCTGGCGCTGCTGTGAGGGAGCTGTGAAGTAGGTCGCAGAAGCAGCTTGGATTCTGAGTTGCTGTGGCTATGGCGTAGGTCGGTAACTGTAGCTCCAGATCGAGCCTGGGAACTTCCATATGCCACAGGTGTGGCCCTAAAAAGACAAAAACAAAAAACAAAAAAAACCCCACTACATAATATTTGTGACAGTACCTAGCACAGAGTCCAACACACCGAGGACACTCAACAAGATAGTTTCCTCTCCCGAGTGGTGTGGAAAGATTGGAACTTCCCACATGTCTCAATTTCCTTTTGATTCCCCTAAACTAGTCCTGAGTAAATAAAGAAATTAGCCTGATAGGGATTTTTTATGCCTGCAGAAGCTGGTCTTGGGGTATTTAACAATTCCATTATCTAACAACAGAAATAAAATAGCTGCTTGCAAGTAATATTCTATGGCTGATTCAAATTTGGAGGGACCTACCCCATTTTTTCACAACTAACCAGAGCAGATACTTATACAATAGCTTCTTTATAGCTAAAAATCCACAGTGATGAGATTCTTTTCCTCTTTCTTTGGGGTTTTGTAGAGTATACTGGTACAAAATGCATACACAGTCTTCATATTTTTCTTCCCCAGCACTTTTTCATACAATATCTCCTTTCAATATTACCACATTTTTCTGGGGTAAGAGACAATTGGAAGAACAGAAAGAACACAGGATCAAATTTGGAATTGGAAAGGATTTTAAGTCCCAGGTCTGCCATTTAATTTTCTATGTGGCCTTGGAAAGCATTTTAATTGTAAAATGGGAATAACACTTAACCCATGACAACTGAAAATAAGAAAATGTATACTACATAAGAGTTTTGCAAGCTATAGAAAGTATTCTTATGGAGATAAGCAAAAGGTAAACTGATATGACATATTATCCATAGCAAAGTCAAAATTAAAAAAAATAAATTAGGCCTGATTTTCTAGACAGTGGTGCCCTAAGAGATGTGAAAGGTTATCACTGAGAACCTGAGGTGTAAGGCTTGCTAAAATTAAACCATGAACTGGATTGTTAATTATCACTAACAATCCTGTGTCAACTGTACCTCCTCTAGAGCGCCTTTTTTTTTTTTCAATTTATCAATCACTGAAGTATTTAAAAAAAAAAAAAGACATTCCCATTGTCGCTCAGAGGGTTAAGAACCTGACATAGTATCTGGGAGGATGCAGGTTCGTTCCCTGGCCTCAGTCAGTGGGTTAATGATCCGGCACTGCCACAAGCTGCAGCTCGGATTCTCAGTTGCTGTAGCTGTGGCGTAGGGCAGAAGCTGTAGCTCCAATTCAACCCCTAGCCTGAGAACTTCCATATGCCTCAAGCGTGGGGGCCCTAAAAAAAAAAAAGAGAGAAAGGGGGGGCGCGGAAAAAAATACCATGAAAGCTCCACAAACCCTGAGTGTGTGGGATATAAACAATATTACACTAAGGGTGGAGAGCTCACTATGTGCCAAGCACTGTTCTTGGAGAGAGACAGGTAAACAAATTGCATGTCAGTAGAGCGTATGCCAGAAATACTGGTAAGCGGTACAGAACAAGGAAAGCAGACCAAAGGTGGAAGGAGTGCCCAGTGGCAGGGAAGGGAGGCGGAGTGGAGGAAGGCAAGACCTCACTGATAAGGTGAGTCAAGAGATGACCCAAAGGAAGCAAAGAGAGCCACCTGAGAGTAGGAGAACCCAGGGTCCAGAGGGAGAACTGAGGGAGCAGCGAGGGAGGGCAGGGAAGGGAAGGTGAAAACCTCAGAGACTAGATTTTATTCTGCGATGAGAAGTTTTGGGAGGGCTTACAGCAGATGAGTGACAGATAACTGTTTTTTTTTTAAAACTTTGTTAATTGTGGAATCTTTTGTTCAAAGGGATCCACAAAAGATCAGCATGCAAAACAGATAAAATAGGAGCTGCTCTGGTTAAGGAAGGGGCACCCAGAGACCCAAGTCTGCTGTTCCTACTTTCCCTCTCCCAAGTCTGCTGTTCCTACTTTCCCTCTCCCAAGTCTGCTGTTCCTACTTTCCCTCTCCCTCCTCTGAAGTAACAGTTTGAAAATAAGTACAAAGTCTGCAGCACGCCAACTTTTATAGCCTGTATCCACAGAACTTTATAATCCAGCCCAGCCAAACTTTTCAGAAGGCCATTCCTAGGGAATGGCAATAAGGAGTAAGTCAAGCTGCCAACACACAGCAGAGGACAAATGTGTCGCCAGAAAAATCAGCCTCTTATACCATCCCTTATTTACTTTTTTGGCTGCACCCATGGCATGTGGAAGTTCTGAGACCAGGGATTGAACTAACGTCACAGCAGTGACCTAAGCCACAGCAGTGATAAAGTGGGATCCTTAACCCACTGAGCCTCCAGGGAACTCCTGTACCATCCCTTATTAACCATACACCAAGGCACAAGGTACAACAGCCCCACTTCTTCCACCCCCAGCCCCTCAGGGGTTCTCTTTCAGGGCATCCTTTGATCATTTTAACTTGAATGCACTTGCTGAAAAATGTTCTAGCCACACAGTGTGATCTGCCTCTCCAGATACACTCTCCCTGTCCATTTATACTGTAGGAAGATTCTTCCTCCACTAGTGTTACTTCCTGTATCAGAAATGACTTCCCCAGTTGGCTCTACTCTAATCCTACGCATCCATCAAAGTCTGCTTTGTGAAGCCTTCCTCCCCACATTTTGACCCTAAATTGGAATTCTAAAACTTTAGAGTGTGAAAGGAACTTCCAGACCACCTAGCGCTCTAGTGCACTGCTCTTCCAGCCTCTGCACTGCTTTTGGTGACAGGCACACACTTGCCCACAGGCAGTCCCCACGCTCTTTAAGAGGTACAGCAATTGTGAGAAAACTCTTTTTACTGATCCGGAACCTGTTTCCTTTCACCATTGGGTCTATTCTCTGGTTCTAATAGAGGAAAGCCTAGTGCCCACCCCCCACCCGCCCCCACATAGGCCCGTATAGCTGATAGCTGCTTGTGTTCTTCCCCATTCTGACTCCACCTCTGAAAATCCTACCTATTGCCCAGCCATCTCATGGGCCATCTGTGGACTCTGTTTTCAACCTGTAATGATTAGCTAGCAGAGCGGCAGACAGTTTTAGCATATGTGTGTAGCCAATGAAGAGTCTCTGTGTCCTATGCCACGGATTACACCCCTTCCCTGATTTTCTCCTCTGGCCTCTCTTAGGACTTCTGCACTTAGTGTTGCATTCATTATTCTGCCAATGAGCGCTTACTGAGCACTGTCAAGAACCAGGCTAGGCACTGAAAGACTAAAGGCAGGAGTTCCCGTCGTGGCTCAGTGGTTAACGAATCCGACTAAGAACCATGAGGTTGCGGGTTCGATCCCTGGCCTTGCTCAGCGGGTTAAGGATCCGGGGTTGCCGTTAGCTGTGGTGTAGGTTGCAGAAGCGGCTCGGATCCCGTGTTGCTGTGTCTGTGGCGAAGGCCGGCAGCTACAGCTCCTGTTAGACCCCTAGCCTGGGAACCTCCATATGCTGCGGGTGTGGCCCTAGATAAGGCAAAAAGACAAAAAAAAAAAAAAAAAGACTAAAAGCAAAAGGTACTCAGCCCATAGAAGAGTGAGAGTGACATAGGTAGAATCATAAACAGCTACGGAAGTTGGAGAAGGCCGTCAATGGAGGAGGAGATGTCTGAGTCAGGGAGGAATTGTATCAACACCCAAGTCTCACAGCCTTGTGTCCCCTGCACCAAATGGTACAATGCTTTTCCTTTCTTACAGTTCAGCAAATACGTAAATGTGGTAAAGGACAGTGAGCAGAGGTGAGGGAGGTAGTCAGAGAATCCACAGTCTGAAACGGCAGTTTACTGTACCTGGCTACGTACAGTATTGCTCAGGTGGTTGTCCTCGGACATCTGGGCATTCTGGAAGTAGGACAAGGGTGCGGGTAACTCTGTCATTGGAGCAAACGTATAAAAATACTTTCTCACAGAAAACAGAGCCTCTTGGGGTTCTGAAAAGGGGAGAAAAAAAATCTTTAGTGCATTACAATTATACTTTTATTCTGAAACGCTTTCATAAATTACTTTGAGCAAAAACAAACCTTTCTTTCATGTGTTCTCCTCCAGGCCAAGCTTTCTAAGGACTTTACAGGTTGCTGTTACTTGCAGGCTCCCGGATTAGGTCTGAAATAGGATTTTAGCAGGTTACCCAGAGTTGGTCAAATCATAGTAAATCCATTCATATCTACTGGATACTGATAAGACTAATTTGTAAATCAGAAATGTATTAACGTGCCAAGACCTTCAACTGACAAGCTTTTGTCAGCTCAAAACACCTCTTGATAGCGAGTAGACCACCTTGGAAAACCATTTTCTTTGTCTTTTTCAGGGCCACACCAGAGGCATATAGAGGTTCCCAGGCTAGGGGTCAAATCAGAGCTGCAGCTGCCAGCTTACGCCACAGCCATAGCAACAGGATCCAAGTCATGTCTTTGACATATACTACAGCTCACGGCAACGCTGGATCCTTAACCCACTGTGGGAGGCCAGGAATCAAACCTGTGTCCTCATGGACACTAGTCAGATTCACTTCCGCTGAGCCACAACAGGAACACCACAAATATTTTCAAACACAATGATATCTAACGATTTCAGATGTGGAGCAAAGGAAGCTAAATGGCCTTCAAGAATGTTCTCATCAACATTCCTTTTTCAGGAATTCCCGCTGTGGCTCTGCGGGTAACAAATTTGTAGCTCCGATTCGATCCCTAGCCTGGGAACCTCCATATGCCATGGGTATGGCCCTAAAAAGCAAAAAAAAAAAAAAAAAAAAAAAATTCCTTTTTCAGTTCTGACCAATCCAACCTAATTTATATCGTCATAAAATTACTTGTTTAGTGCTTTTAATTTTGCAAAAGATCTTTTTATCGTTTCATTTTTTCTTTACCACAATGCCCCAAGAAGGCAGGGTAAACCGGTAATACACCTATTTTACGAACGCAGAAGGGAATCCAAGTTCAGTGACTTGCCTAAAAGCACATAACTGGGCAGGACAAAAATCACAGAGTCCTGACTCCTAGCCTCTCCTCTGCATTCTGGCACTGCCTTATTTACACCATCACTCTGTCCCCCAGAGTTCACAAATGGGGGGCCACACTCCCATTTGCCTATCTACCTGAATTTCAATCAGTCAGCTCCTATGACTTTATTTTTATTGAAAGTCTTCAGAAATATGGAAGGAAAAAAATCTGTTTCCATATCTAAGAAGTATTCTAATTCATTTATAGGATCTAAAACATAAAACATTACCATGTATATATCTATGCTCATCATCATCTTATCTCGTTTTCATTTTTAACTTCAGGATTTTCTGCCCTCTAAATAGTCTTTTTTTTTCGCTTTTTTTTTGTCATTTTAGGGCCACACCCGCGGCATGTGGAGGTTCCCAGGCTAGGGGTCTAATCGGAGCTGTAGCCACTGGCCTACGCCGCAGCCACAGCAATGCAGGATCTGAGCCGCGTCTGCAGCCTACACCACAGCTCATGGCAATGCCGAATAGTTAACTGACCGAGTAAGGCCAGGGATTGAACCTACAACCTCATGGTTCCCAGTCGGATTCATTAACCACTGCGCCACGACGGGAACTCCTAAATATTTTCTTATTCTAATGATTTTTCATTAAAAACATATAAAGAAACTCTTTCCTTTAGTAAAGGTATTGACTTCAAATTAACCCTTAATTTCCTGTATTTGGAACATTCAAATCATGACTTTTTTTTTTGCTTTTTAGGGACCCACCGTGGCATATGGAGGTCCCTGACTAGAGGTCAAATCGGAGCTACAGCTGCCGGCCTACCCTACAGCCACAGCAACACCAGATCCAAGCTGCATCTGTGACCTACACCACAGTTCGTGACAATGCCAGATCCTTAACCCACTGAGCGAGGCCAGGGATCGAACCCTGCGTCTTCATGGATACTAGTCAGAATCATTTCCGATGCACCACAAGGGGACACTCCCACGACAAACTCCTTTTTTTTTTTTGGTCTTTTTGCCTTTTCTAAGGCTACTGCACTCTCAGCATATGGAGGTTCCCAGGCTAGGGGTCTAATCGGAGCTGTAGCCAATGGCCTATGCCACAGCCACAGGAACGCGGGATCCAAGCCGCGTCTGCGACCTACACCACAGCTCACAGCAATGCCAGATCCTTAACCCACTGAGGAAGGCCTGGGATCGAACTTGCAACCCCAAGGCTCCTAGTCTTTTTCGTTAACCACTGAGACATGACAGGAACGCCCCATGACAAACTCTTAATCAAGGTATGCTTTCCTTTCTAATATCTAGGCTTTTAAACATCATGCCTAACTTTCTCTTCCCCTCCAACTTCAGCCTGTGGTTAGCTGGCATGAGATCAGAGGACCGCAAATTAATATTAACTAAATAAGACATAATTATCCCATTTTAAACATAATAATATAAATTTGTTTTAAAAATAAAATGAACTAAAATACAAATAGAGATGACAGTTACTTCTATGTAACTTTTATTTACTAGAAGGGGGTGCACAAGATGCTTTTGGGGGCTTGGTAATAATGTTTTGTTTCTTGATCTGAGTGCTAGTTACAGAGTTTTCAATCTGTGAAAATTCACTGAGCTCTGAACCTGCGAGCTGTGGACATTCCTATGTACTTCAATTTAAAAAGTTAAATAGGGAGTTCCCATCATGGCACAGCGGTTAATGAATCCGACTAGGAACCATGAGGTTGCGTGTTCGATCCCTGGCGTTGCTCAGTGGGTTAAGGATCCGGCGTTGCCGTGAGCTGTGGTGTAGGTCACAGACGCGGCTCAGATCTGGCGTTGCTGTGGCTGTGGCCAGCAGCTGTAGCTCCAATTTGATCCCTAGTCTGGGAACCTCCATATGCCGCAGGTGTGGCCCTACAAAGCAAAAAAAAAACCAAAATGTCAAATAGGAGTTCCTGTTGTAGCTCAGTGGTAACGAACCCGACTAGCATCCAGGAGGACGAGGGTTTGATCCCTGGCCCTGCTCAGTGGATTAAGGGTTCGGCGTTGCCACGAGCTGTGGTGTAGGTTACAGATGAGGCTCAGATCCTGTGTTGCTGTGGCTGTGGTGTAGGCTGGCAGCAACAGTTCCGATTTGACCCCTAGCCTGGGAACTTCCATTTGCCACAGGTGCGGCCCTAAAAAGAATGAAAAAAAAAGTCAAATAGACGTTTGTAGGAGTAAACCTGTATTTAGGGTTTTGCAATATGTACGTTAGCTTACCCAAAAGGGAAGTGGATTCCAACAGAACAGTTATATTTTCAAATACTGAAAGTAAATGTTCTTACTTCTGCTTCTAGATTTCTTGATTTTTATTTATTTATTTATTTTTTTTGCCTTATCTAGGACCACACCCGCGGCATATGAAGGTTCCCAGGCTAGGGGTCTAACAGGAGCTGTAGCCGCCAGCCTACACCACAGCCACAGCAACACGGAATCCGAGCTGCGTCTGCGACCTACACCACAGCTCACGGCAACGCCGGATCCTTAACCCACTGAGCAAGGCCAGGGTTCGAACCCACAACCTCATGCTTCCTAGTCGGATTCGTTAACCATTGAGCCACGACGGGAACTCCTAGATTTCTTGATTTTTAAAAGTTGACTATCTAATTGACAGTTTAACATTGTTGTAGCATTAATGATCAGCAGCAGAATATATATTATTCCCTTCTTTTCTACAAAAACGTTTAGTACAGCACATACTATCTCAGTTAACCCAGAAATGCCACGGGATGGCAAACAGAAAAAGTCTATTACAGAAAAACCCTTAGAAACCTGTACTGACAGTCTCATACAATCCCTCAGAAAGAAAACAAGTAAACAAGACAGTGTTAGCCAAATGAAACAAGCAAAAGGGAACAAAGGGCAATGCAGGAGTTTCTGCCATGGCACAAGGGGATTGGTGGTGCTTCTGTAGCGCCAGGACACAGGTTCAATCCCAGTTCTGGCGCAGTGAGTTAAAAGATCCTGAGTTAGTGCAGCTGTTGACGCAGATCACAGCTATGGCCTGGCCCAGGAATTTCATATGCTGCAGGGCAGCCAAAGAAGAAAAAAAAGAAAAGGCAATGCAGGCAAAAATGAATACAAAATAAGTAAAATGCAGTACATTTACAGGTAAAATATAAGCAGAAGAAAAGTGTTATCCATTCACTAAATAGAAGTTTACTGGCTGTCTACTTATATCAAAAATCAGATAGGATTTAATTAATTATGTTCATTTTACCCATTTTACAGATGAAAACAATGTGGCACGCAGAAGCGCACAAACTTACTCTGGGTCACATCCAGTAAGCAAAGAAGCAAAGCAAAGATTTCTAGATCACACTTTGTTGCCTTTATGTAAAACTTCATCTCTGCCCTTTAAGAGTTTAAAACAGTGAGTATTAAGATACACTGAGCTGACTTTTATTACTAATAAAACTACTGTTGTGTTGTAAATGAGATCTTAAAAAATAAGTACTAGTAGTAAATGAGATCTTGAACTTCAGTAACTGCAACTAGAAATTAAAAAGTGAGCTGCCAAAAGCACTGATACACAGTCCCAGATTTTTTTTTTTTTTTTTTTAAGGTAAGCTATAATGAGAATCTGGTCATTTTGAGTAGGTTCTATCATTAGCCTTATGCTTATAAGATATGTTCAGCTATTACAAGAAACCACACAAACTGGTTATCATACTGGAGCTTACTTAGACAAATCTTGTAAGAATCATCAATAATACAGTTGTCACTTTAACATATCCCAAAAACACACTCGACACAGATTCAACCAACCACAGATCAAAAATATTTGAAAAGAAATTCCAGAAAGTTCCAAAAAGTAAAATTTAAATTTGCTTGTGCCAGGAAATAATTCCAATAGCATTTATACTGTATTTACAACTAAATCATATCATTTCATTGTATTAGGTATTATAAGCAACACAGAGATGATTTAAAGTATATAGAAGAAAGCATGTAGATCATATGCAAATACATGCCATTTTATATAAGGGACTTGAGCATCTGAGAATTTTGGTATCCATGGGGGTGGGGGATGGTGGGAGTCCTGGAACAACTTTTTCCCACCCAGGTCCCCGCCCTCAGATATTGAGGGATAGGACCTAGTTCAAAGACATACCCATATTTACATGTGAAACACTAAGGCCCAGGAAAGGTGAAAAAAATTTGCCAGTGCAGAATAATGCAGCAAGTAACATCCGCTGCAGAATCAAGATCTTCTGATGCCCAGCACAGGTCTCTGCCAGTTCACAGGGAGAAAGCTCATGCCTCCAGTGATGTGTTGAAGATCACAATACTGCAGGGTGACCCTCCCTGGAAGAGTGCTCTTTACAGGGAGCTCAGTAGGAAGCAGGGGCAGGCAGTGGGGCTAGCTAGCTAGGTCTTCAGTCAGGCCTAGTGAACAAACAAACATTGTTGGTACAAAGAAAGGGGCAGGCAAAGCCAGATTTGACTCTGGTCCAGTAACAGCTGAAAACAATTGATGCCTACATGGAGAAGGCCAATGACCCCAGTGTTCCAGCAACGTGACAAAAGACATGAGTGGACTTTACATTCTTAGCACTGCCCCGAGAATAAGAAAAGATAGCTGGTGGGAAGTGAGCCTCCTTCACGTGGCCTGGATTGCAGAGGGAGTGGGAGTACGGATGTAAGTAATTTTGGTGTTTTCTCTCTCTGGCCACTTGCTCCAGATTTCCTGAGACTAATAAAACACAACACTGGAATTCACTGCTATCCACTTCCTTTTTCTCAAAAGACACTTGCTCAATCAGATAAAAGGAAAAAGAAATCCTTCTCTGATGGGCAACTACAATTTCTTTCTAGTACACACAAAGACCTAAAAAGAGCCCCAAGAGAATACAAATAATCAAGTTTAGATGTGTTGAACAGAAAACTCTGTCTAACCAGAAAATGTTTTATCCATCAGCACTTCAAAAAGTACAACAGGAGCAATGTTTAGAATCCCCAAAAGAAACATATTAAAAATCCTATATAAGGAAACACCAACAGAAAAGTGCATTTCTGAAACACAACATGGTAAATAAGTCAACCACACTACAATAAAATCTTTTTTAAAAAAGTATATTTCTGTCTCTCAATCCCAAAGTAACAAGTAAACCTCAAACTCTTATAGCATGCTTAATTATTTATACCATTTTCCATCTTCACTCTCAGCGATTAATATAAACAAAATCTGTACTCCATATTTCGTTAGGCTTTTTTGTCATGATCCTCTCCAACACAAAGGGCTTGTGGCTTGCTTTCAGGATTCTAGCCTCTTGACTAGCCTCTCCTTTGCTTAGAAAGCCACCCAAAGTACTTTTTTTTTTTTAATGGCCTCACCCACAACATACGGAACTTCCGGGGCCAGGGACTAAATACAAGCCACAACTGCGACCTATGACACAGCTGAGGCAACGCTTAACCCACTGGGCAGGACCTGGGATCGAACTGGCATCTCCACAGCAACCCAAGACACTGCAGTCAGATTCTTAATTCCTGCGCCACAGCGCGAATTCCCCAAAGTACCCTTTTTTTTGTTTTTTTTTTTTGTCTTTTTTTAGGGCCACTCCTGCGGCATATGGAGGTTCCCAGGCTAGGGGTCTAATCGGAGCTGTAGGCGCCAGCCTATGCCACAGCCACAGCAACACGAGATCTGAGCCGTGTCTGCGACCTACACCACAGCTCACGGCAACGCCGGATCCTTAACCCACTGAGCAAGGCCAGGGATCAAACCCCCAACCTCATGGTTCCTAGTTGGATTCGTTAACCGCTGTGCCACAACGGGAACTCCCCAGAGTATTTTTTTAATCCCAGAAAGTTTTCAAGAGCCCAATGAACTTGTGATTTATTGTTTTTCCACAAAAAAATTTTTTTTTTTTTTTTGCCTTTTGTCATTTTAGGGCCGCACCCACAGCATGTGGAGGTTCCCAGGCTAGGGGTCTAATCGGAGCTGAAGCCGCCGGCCTTCGCCACAGCAACGCAGGATCCAAGCCGCTTCTGCGACCTACACCACAGCTCACGGCAACGCCGGATCCTTAACCCACTGAGCAAGGCCAGGGATCAAACCCGCAACCTCATGGTTCTTAGTCGGATTCATTAACCCCTGAGCCACGAAGAGAACTCCTGTTTTTCCACAAAAATATTTAATCAACCCTGGTATTACTCTGATAGCTTCTTCCAGGACAGGTAGTCCAAATTCTGATTGTAACGGATGGGCTGGGAGAACCTCTTTTTTTTTTTCTTTTTAGGGCCACACCTGTGGCTCATGGAAGTTCCTGGGCTAGGGGCTGAATCAGAGCTACAGCTGCTGGCCTATACCACAGCCACGGCCACACTGGATCTAAGCCACATCTTCAACTTATGCCAGCTGTGGCAACACCGGATCCTCAACCCACTGAGCCAGACCAGAGGTCGAACCCCCATCCTCAGAGACATCAGGTCCTTAGCTCGCTGAGCCATTATGGGAACTGCTCTAAGTTTTCAAAAGCTTATATCCAACAATAAATGTAACTAATCTCCAAACTGCATTCTGTAATTAAAATTAATCTAAAAATTTGAAATTAATTAAAAATTTCAGGAATACATCCTGGAAAGACCCTCAGAATTTTAAGAGTCTAGGAGCAAATAATTTTCCTAGCCCTAAAAAAGGCTTTGTGAAAGTGGTAGGCCCTAAAAAGAGCAAGGAGAATGATACATCCTAGTTGGTGATTTTTTTTTTCCTCCCTCCTTCCCACTCTACTTCTGGGAACCATCTGTGGTAGATCAGATTATTATTCAGCAAATATTCACTCCCTCTCCTGGCATTCCCAAGGGAAGAATATACTCCTCTCCAGTGATGTTGAGCTTGGCCTTGTGACTTATTTTGGCCTCACGGTGGGTGCAGTCTCCTACCCACGCCATGCCTTTGGGCACAATCTTATGACTTACTTTGGTGGAAGGGATCTTAGCAGATGTGGTACAAACAGACAGTTAAACTGTGCTTGTGCAGGTGGTCTTGCCTTCTTGTACTTCTGCTGCAGCCTCAAGAAGAACTTACTTTGGGTAGCCACTACCCCTCCAGCCTGGGCCACAGAACAAGACAAAGCAGAACCACCCTCGCTGATCCACAGACCTACAGCTCTAAGCAGAGTGAGAGCTAATGTTCTAAAGCACTGAGTGTGGGGAAGGTCTACGATGTAGTTATCCTAGTTGTTTTTGAAAAATAATGGTTATGTGGGCTCAGAAGATACAATAAAAAAACGAACAAAAAGACATAAATCCAGAATCCTTTATCTAAAACCCTTAGGACCATATACGCTTAGAATTTGCTTTTTTTTTTTTTTGGATTTCATAAAGCTAACATGACACAAATACCATGTTTTGTTTTATTTGTTAATTTTTTGGCCATGCCTACGTCATATGCAAGTTCCCAGGCCAGGGATCAAACCTGAGTCACAGCAGTGACAAGCCAAATCCTTAACCAATCCTTAATGCTAGGCCACCAGGGAATTCCACAAATACCACATTTTATAATGCTCCAATAGGGTCCTGGATAGAGCCACAAAATCAAACGCGTTAACTCATACATAGTGAAATATATAAGTAGCCCCTTTTTTTTTCCTTTTAAATAGGGCCGCAGGAAGTCCCCAGGCTAGGGGTCGAATTGGAGCTGCTAGCCTACACCCAGTCACAGCAACACAGGATCCGGGCCGAGTCTGCGACCTACACCACAGCTCACAGCAACACCAGATATTTAACGCAGTGAGTAAGGCCAGGGACTGAACCACATCCTCATGGTCACTAGTCAGGTTGGTCACCACTGAGCCACAACGGGAACTCCAAATACTCTTAAATTACATAAATAAGTTCAGGTTGGATTTTGCTATCAAATTAATATGAAAAGCCCTGCAGTTTTTTTCAGGAGCTTTTGGATTTGAGAATTGTGGACATGGGACCATGGTCCTGTATTATTACTTACATAATTATAAAGACTTTCCCAAATTCAATTTCAAAAACTCTGCATGGAAGATATAATTATCCCACATCATTGTATCAAATTTGTTGTGGAAATGGGTAGAATACAACTAGTCTTTAATGAAAAAAATGATTAGTCACACCTAATTAATCTGTAAATCATTGTTTATACTCAGCAATTCTTGCATCCTCTCGTACAAGGCACTGAAAACCAAACATTAACACCCTTTAATCAACACTTATTGGGTTTCTTCTACATAAAGAAACTGAATCAGATGATGTTTCCCTTTACATACAGAATTTACAATCTAGAGGGGAAGACAGGTAATCTTTTTTTTTTTTTTCAGGGTTGCACCTACAGCTTATGGACATTCTTGGGCAAGGGGTCAAAGTGGAGCTCCAGCTGCCGGCCTACACCACAATCACAGCAATGCCAGATCCAAGGTGCATCTGCAACCTACACTGCAGCTTGTCACAATGCTGGATCCTTAACCCACTGAGCTAGGCCAGGGATCAAACCCACATTCCAACAGACACTAGGTCGGGTTCTTAACCCCCTGAGCCACAACGGAAACTCCCTACATTTTTTTTTTATTAATTACACATTGAAATAAAAATATTTTGTTTTATTTTAATTTTTTTGGCCATGATATGGCATGTGGAAGTTCCCAGGCCACTGAATGAACTGGTGCAGTGACAACACTGGATCCTTAACCTTTTGCACCACAAGGGAACTCCAAAATAAAATTTTTTTTTTTTGTCTTTTTGCCTTTTTATCTAGAGCTGCACCCGCGGCATATGGAGGTTCCCAGGCTAGGGGTCTAACAGGAGCTGTAGCTGCCAGCGTTCGCCACAGCCACAGCAAAGCGGGATCCAAGCCGCGTCTGCGACCTACACCACAGCTCATGGCAACGCTGGATCCTTAACCCACTGAGCGACACCAGGGATCGAACCTGCAACCTCATGGTTCCTAGTCGGATTCGTTAACCACTGAGCCACGACAGGAACTCCCAAAATAAAAATATTTTAGATGTCCTGGGTATATAAAATACATTATTCAAATTAATTTTACCTATTTCTATCTTAAAACATTTTTCTCATTAGAAAATTTAAAATTAACCTTTGGGAGTTCCCGTTGCGGTGCAGTGTATTGCACCGGGTTCGATTCCTGGCCTTGCTCAGTGGGTTAAGGATTCAGCGTTGACGTGAGCTGTGGTGTAGGTCGCAGACGCGGCTCGGATCCCGTGTTGCTGTGGCTGTGGCATGGGCCGGCGGCTACAGCTCCTGTTAGACCTCTAGCCTGGGAACCTCAATATGCCGCGGGTGCAGCCCTAAAAAAAAAAAAGACCAAAAAAAAAAGATTAAGAAAATTAACCTTTGCAGGCCACATTATGTTTCTACTGGATGGCACTGTTCTAGAGCTTCAGTTCTTTCTCCTACAACAGGCTTAATACTGAAAATCCCCGATAACCTCTTCCTTCCTGAAGCTTCCCTCCCTCAGGTCTTGTGACACTGCACTATGGAGGTTCTCCTCCCATCACTCAATCTTCTCAGCTGATACCTCATCCTCTTCCACTCCCTCATTATAAGTGTTCCTAAGGATCTTTTTCCTTAGGCACCTCCTCTACTACTACAACATCAATCAATAAGTCTATTTAAGTGACTCATGTTTACAGCTTTAGGCCTGTCCACGGGATATTTTCAACTGCTGGCACTTCACAAGTGATACTTCCAAACCACTCCTCATCTTCCTCCCTGGACTAGTTCTTTGCTCCTAACATTCTTATTCCTGTGATTGTCTGCCTCATTCTCCAAATTCCTCTTCAAATTCTCCCCATGTCCTCTTCATACTTTTCCTCCTTTCCAAGCCTCTGCTACCACCAAAGATTAAACTGTCATTATATCTCACCTGGATTATGGAAAAGCCACCTCAGATCTCTTAACCATCATAGCCCCTGCTATCAGATTAACATGCCTAAAGCAAAGTTCTTATCACAAAACTACTAAAAGCAAAGCTCAAAATACCTTCCAAATCTGCCTGGTATCTACTGCATGGAGGAGAGGCAGTATTAGTGGACACTGAAAGTCTCTCCCTACAATGTGATTTAACATTGTTGAGAGGAAGAGGCCCACGTGGGCCTTGATGACACACAAATATATCTTTCCTGCTAGAGTGATTTTCGGAGACCAATTCTAAACCTCCAGTTCTCCCCAAATGGAAATTCAAGCTGCAGTCAAGGACTAGGGACAACCATTAACCTGAAATTCAGCAACAGATCACATCCATTCAAAAGGAAAGTGTACCCGAAATAGTGGTACACATCTATTCAAGCACCAGAAGTAGAGGAATGGAAAAACACTATTTTAGGAAGGGTAAGGGTGCAGGAATCCATGCACTCAATAGATTTCTTTTTCATTGTTAAGGGCTTGCTATTAAATACAGGTGGGAGGGGGCTTAAATTGGCTGAACCAAGAAGTGAGTTAAGGAGAACTGAAATTGGCTTTTGCAGGTGACTGAAATCAGCCAAATGCAACAGGCTCCAATATACTTTCCCGTTTAATCCTCCTTCATAAGTTATTTAATGTGCAGACTGGGTCACTGGACACTTAGGAGCCAGAGGGCCCCTCTAGGGAATATACTCTGATATAATGTCCTCCTCACTCCAACTCCGAGGGTGAAAACCTTTCCACTGAAAAAGATAACTCAAATAGCAATATGCCCTTAACCAAACTGATGCCTCAAACTTCAGAGAATATTATGACTTTTACAATGTGCTCTGCCATACAGTCATCTGCATACTATTCTTATCTTCCATAATAAACCTTGAACACTTTATTCATCTTGTCCAAAGTGGGCGAGCAATGCTTTTAAAAATATAAAGTTACTTTCCCACAAGAGAAGCAAATATTTAAAAGGAATCCGAGCGGGATGATAACACCAAGTACCTAAAATACATGGAAAGTACTGGACATACATGCCTCCTGACAGTCTCGATCAAGGCAAAAGCATCAGACCCTGTTTTCCTCCCCGAAGTGAGACAGAGGGAACTTAGCCCTGAGTGCCACTCGCTACTCCTGTACGAGAACACACTCAAGGCAGGAGGCACGGAGTTTCACCAGTTGCTCAACCAGATCTAGCGCAAGGCGCTTCCTCTTTCTCCCGCTCCACTCCAGGCAAGACGGTCAATCCCGGCCCAAGGCACCTGCGCCCTGAGAAGTCTTCGGGAAGCCAACACTTCCAGACCAAGGGTGAGAAGAAAAATCTCTCTTCAACCGATCGCGGAAACGGGCTGCCCCTTGTCGTTCCCCACACGGGGTTCCTGGGTCCATGCCCGGCCGCGCCCCGCTCCTCATCCTCGAGGACACCGGCTCTGCGGCCCGGGCGGCGACAAAAGGCCAGGCCCTGCCCGCGTCCGCCCCTGTCGGCACCCGATGAGGAGCGCGTTCCTCTCTCCCCAACTCCCAGCGCGCACTTACTCTTTTCTCTTCGCAGCCGCCACCGGCCTCTCGCAGCCTAAGTCCCTTCCCGAACTGCCGCTGTTTTGTTTCCGATGTGAAATCGCGGCCTTTGGAGCTGCCCAGCCCAGACCCCGCCCCAAACGCTTCGCTGGTGTCGTCACTTCCGGCTCTGGCGTCGTTGGGGGCCGGCCCGCTGAAGGGTGGGGCCTGGAGGGACACACCGGCAGGGGGCGGGGCCCAGAAGGAGGGGGTGGGGCTTCCAGTGGTGAGCGAGATTTGAGAAGACTGATCTCACGTTCGCCTTCAGACCTGAGGGACACGCTGCAGAGTGCCCCCTCGGGTGTGAGGTCATCAGGTATCTGAGACGACTCGAGCCGAAGATCAAAATTTCTACGTACACTAGACCCAGTGCGTGCTTCTCCGGGCCTACAAGTGATGGCATCTTTAAAGTTTCATTTCTCTATAGAAAAATAGATTTGTACGGTGTTTCTCAGTGAGAACCAGGCACCACAATCAAAGGATGCTAATTTAAATTGTAAACACCTGTGCCCTACATCCCTCCATAACGAATCCAAAGTTTTGGTGTGTGAGGAGAACCCGAGAAACTGCATTTTAAGGAAACATTGTCTGGGATCTTGGGCTCCAAGTTTAGGAACCAGTTTTCCCAGATGGTAAGCTTTTGGAGGGCATAAATTGCCTTATTTTTGTAATCTCAAAACCTAACAGAGTATCTGGTACACAGTGAGTTGCTCAATGAGTGTTTAATATTTACATCTGCGGGCTATCCATTCAAATGACTGTAAAAACAGTACTAATAGGAATTCCCGACGTGGCTCAGCAGTTAACTAACCCGACCAGCATCCATGAGGATGCGGGTTCGTTCACCTGGCCTCGCTCAGTGGGTTAAGGATCCGGCGTTGCTCTGAGCTGTTGTTGTGAGCTGCGGTGTAGGTCGAAGACCTGGCTCAGATCCTGAGTTGCTGTGGCTGTGGCGTTGGTCCGCAGCTGTAGCTCTGATAAGACCCCAAGCCTGGGAACCTCCATATGCCGCGGGTGCAGACCTAAAAAGACAAAAAACAAACAAACAAAAAAACAGTACTAATAACTCCTTAGGTAACATATCACACACATACTCATTTGTTTCTTTCTTCTTCTTTTTTTTTTTTGTCTTTTTGTCACTTTAGGACCACACCATGGCATGTGGAGATTCCCAGGCTAGGGGTCTAATCGGAGCTACAGCTGCCGGCCTACACCACAGCCACAGCCAGGCGCGATCCGAGCCACGTCTGCAACCTACACTACAGCTCACGGCAACACCAGATTCTTAACCCACTGAGCGAGGCCAGTGATTGAACCCGCAACCTCATGGTTCCTAGTCGGATTCGTTTCTGCTGAGCCACGACGGGAACTCCAAGACTTTTTTCTTTTAAATACTTCCCCCAACATAACGTTCCATATTTCTAGAGCATCAGTCCCAAACTCCTTCTCCTTCCTGCCCCTCTCAAATACACGAATGGATTTAAATTGGTTTTACATACAACTTCATATTTAAGAACACAAGTATCAGTAGTAAGTTTTTCCATTCACAGGGAAGGTTGGGAAAATAGAAAGGTTGACACCCTCCCAAAAATATTTTTTCAGGAGTTCCCATTGTGGCACAGCAGAAACTAATCCGACTAGGAACCATGAGGTTGCGGGTTCAATCCCTGGCCTCGCTCAGTGGGTTAAGGATCTGGCGTTGCCGTGAGCTGTAGTGTAGTTTGCAGACATGGCTCGGATCTGGCGTTACTGTGGCTCTGGCGTAGGCCAGCAGCTGTAGCTCCAATTTGACCCCTAGCCTGGGAAACTCCATATGTCACAGGTGCAGCCCTAAAAACTAAAAGCCAATATATATATATATATACACACACACACATACACATATATATATATACATACACACATATATGTATATACACATTTTTTTTAAGTCCTCGCCTACCCCTTCCCTCCTTAAACTTCACAAGACCAGGAATTTTTGCCTGTTTGTTTGCCTGGAATTGCTGAAAACAATGCCTAGCACACAAAACAGTTCAAAACATTTGTCAAACAAGCATAGGCTAAAACTCATTTGTGAACTAGTTCAGTCTCTTTGAATGCAATACAGAATGTGAGTAGAAAGTCTAAAAATGCTGGTAAACTATTCTTATAAACAATCCTAATACAAAAATTTTGTGCAAAGATGTTCTTGGATGGGAGTTCCCGTCGTGGCTCAGTGGTAAACAAACCAGACTAGCATCCATGAGGACGCGGGTTCGATCCCTGGCCTCGCTCAGTAGGTTAAGGATCCAGCGTTGCCATGAGCCGTGGTATAGTTGCAGCTATGTCTTAGATCCTGCGTTGCTGTGGCTGTGGCTATGGCCAGCAGCTGTAGCTCTGATTCAGCCCCTAGCCTGGGAACCTCCATATGCTGCAGTTGCGACCCTAAAAAGCAAAAAAAAAAAAAAAAAAAAGATGTTCTTGGAGTATTACTAATAGCAAAAATTGGAATGCTACAAAGTCCTGCAACAAATTATCACTCACCTCCTTCACCGAATGTCATTAAAATTGTTTATGAAGATTATATGTAACAGAAACCTTCCTACCCTGTTAAACTTAAAAAATAGAGACAAAAGATTTATGCATATGTCAAAACACATTCCTGCAAAAAGGAAATAAAGATGGTTACAAAAGCAACCAGTGACTGAATAACTGGACCACAGAAAATTTCCTCACGTTTTCTGTACTTCTTCACATTTTCAAGGAGCATAGAAACTAGAAAGCACTAGGAACCGGTAAAAAGATACTGGGAATCACAGAGACTAGAGGAACAAGGCTAAAATGACACCCTAGACACCAAGGAAGAGTCGTCCCCAAACAGCAATGTCCATAGTGCTATGGGAGAAGCTAGGGTATGGCTTTTACAAAGCCGGTCTCATTTAGGCTACCACAGGTCACCAGTGGAATGGAGAAATATAAACACTGAATGAGACTTAAGAAATGTGGAGGGCACATATAACTACAAGCCACTTTTTGTGGAATCTCGAGTGTAGTGAAAAGGAAAGGACCTAAGTTTCTGTGTTCTTTAAAACTTATTCCAGCCTGGAGAAAGAAAGAAAATAATGGAAACACCTGAGCAAGCCTCAAGAAACTGCAAACTGGAAAGTTCCCATCGTGGCTCATCAGAAACAAATCTGACTAGCATCCATGAGGATGCAGATTCGATCCCTGGCTTTGTTCAGTGGGTTAAGGACCTGGTGTTGCAGTGAGCTGTGGTGTAGGTTGCAGACAAGGCTCAGATCTGGCATTGCTGTGGCTGTGACCTAGGCCGGCGGCTACAGCTGTGATTTGACCCGTAGCCTGGGAACCTCCATATGCCATTGGTGCAGCCCTAAAAAAGACAAAAATAAAAAAGAAACTGCAAACTGTAGTTAGAAACCAGAACCAGTGGAGTGGGAGAGGTCTTCTGGATAGAATGAATGGAATGCCTATCATTAATTACAAAAGCAGAGGTTCAAGATGCATGTCATCATACAGTGGAGAACTGTAGCTGGAGACAGTGTGCCTAAATGACTTTATTCAAGTTGAGGTTTTGTTAACCTTGAGTTACTTGCTAATTAAGGGGGAAAGCGTAATGACTTTTACTCATTCATACCTACCTACCGTAGCACTAGATGTTTAAGAACAGTAAAAGCTGCAGTGTTCATGGTTACTGAAGTTCAGTCAAAGAATGAGAAAAAACAGTACTGAGGGTCCAAACTATCTGCAGTGGTGCATTTATATTTTCCCCAGAAGTGTTTGGAATATAGGAGTAGGAATGGAGAAACAAATGACAAACAAAATAAATGGCGGCAAAACTTAATAGTAAGGAGTGAAAGATGAAGCAGATGAGAAATATGGAGTGCTGGACCTGTTATAACTGCTTGGGGAGAGGAGCTGTTTGGGACTAGAAGGGTGAGAGCAGTCATTAGTCACAAGTCCATTTACACATCATCATTGCCCTATTTGCTATGTGAATAAAGAATTGAAATAAAGCTCAGGATGAAGGGCTTGCTTTCTTATTACTCATCTTTTACTTTTAGTCTTTAGTTCTGTATGTCTGTCAATATTTTTTTTTCAAGTTTCATGGTTTTATTAACACAGATACAATGTGCTCATGATCTGTCTATTCATTTCAATGTGGGATCCCAGCCACATCTGTGACCTATATACCACAGCGTGTGGCAATGCCAGATCCTTAATTCAGTGGGGCCAGGTATCAAACCAGCATCCTCATGGATACTAGTGGGCTCTTGACCGTTGAGCCACAACTGGAACTCCTGTCTGTTTTCTTTGCTGTGTGTGAAGTCTGACGTAGGGATTGGTTGACCTGATGGCCAGCTGGGCTGCTCTCTCCACAGTGGCTTTGTGGTTCTTGGAAGAGAGCTTGTGAGCAATCTCAGCATAGTAAATTTTGTTGCACATCAGCAGCATGTCCAGCTCCTTTTCACTGTATGCCAGAAACTTCTGGAAGCCACTGGGCAGCATGTGCTTTTCTTGTTGCTCCCATAACCACTATTAGGCATCAAGATGTGGCCCTTGGGAGTTTCTGCCATGGCTCAGCGGAAACAAATCTAAGTAGTATCCATGAGGATGCAGGTTCAACCCCTGACCTCGCTCAGTGGGTTAGGGATCTGGCATTGCTGTAAGTTGTGATGTAGGTCGCTGATGTGGCTTGGATCTGGCATTGCTGTGGCGGTGGTGTAGGCCAGCAGCTACAGCTCCGATTCGATCACTAGCCTGGGAACTTATACTTCATGAGTTCCTGTTGCGCCTCAGCAGTTAACGAATCTGACTAGCATCCATGAGGACACTGGTTTGCTCCCTGGCCCTGCTCAGTGGGTTAAGGATCAGTATTGCAGCGAGCTGTGGTATAGGTCTCAGATGAGTCTTGGATCTGGAGTTGCTGTCGCTGTTGCTACAGCTCTGATTTGACCCTGGCCCGGGAACCTCTACATGGCACGGGAGCAGCCCTAAAAAAAGAAAAAGAGAAAGAGAGAGAGAGGGAATATAGTTCAAGGAATTCCTGTTGTGGCTCTGCAGGCTTCAAACCCAACTAGTATCCATGAGGATGCAGGTTCGATCCCTGGCTTCACTCTGTGGGTTAAGGATCCGGTGTTGCCCAGAGCTGTGGTGTAGGTGGCAGATAAGGTTCATATCTGGCATTGCTGTGGCTGTGGTGTAGGTAAGCAGGTGCAACCCTGATTTGACCCTTAGCCCAGGAACTTCCATATGCTCAAGTACGGGCCTAAAAAGTAAAAAACAAAATTTTTTTTTTTTTTTGGTCTTAGGGCCGCACTGTTGGCATTTGGAAGTTCCCAGGCCAGGGGGTCGAACTGGAGCTATAGCTGCCGTCCTACACCACAGCCACAGCAACCCAGAATCCAAGCTGCATCTGAGAGCTCACCAGTTCATGGCAATGCCGGACACTTAGCCCACCGACAGGAACTTCAGTTGGCCAATATTTTTAAATTGGCAGAAAAATAAAAATGAACTTTCATAGTTCTAGATTCTACAATGTTAAGTGTTCACTGGTTTTTCCTTTTGTTATTAGAGGAAACAACAAAAAATAAGAACAGGAAAAATTATCGTTTAGATTTGTGGCAGGTGGGGGGGTGGGAGGCGTTTGCTGCCTGTGGCATGCTTAAGTTCCCAGGCCTGGGATCAAACCTGCACCACAGCTGGAACCTAAGCCACAGAAATGATAATGCCAGGCCCTTAACCTGCTGCACCACCGGTGAACTCCTGTTTAGATTTTTTTTTTTAAGCTTTTAAAAAGCTTATTTTTTGGCCTCCCTTTAGGGTATGGAAATTCCCAGGCCAGGGGCAAACTTACAAGGCAGCTGTGGCAATGTCAGATACTTTAACCCACTGTGCGAGGCTGGGGATACAACCTGCATCCTGAAGCTTCAGAGATATTGCCTTGTGATCCTGTTGCACCACAGTGGAAACTCCTATAGGTATTTAATTTACATTTTACTTCAACAAAGATTTTCTAAAAATGCTTCGTATGGAGGAACTTTATTAACAAGAACTTTCCTCTGCCCTCAGGTGGATATTAGCTTTTATTTATTTACTTATATTTATTTTTTCTTTTTGCTTTATCTAGGGCTGCACCCGCGGCATATGGAGGTTCCCAGCCTAGGGGTCTAACAGGAGCTGTAGCTGCCGGCCTTCACCACAGCCACAGCAACGTGGGATCCGAGCCGTGTCTACAACCTACACCACAGCTCACGGCAACGCTGGATCCCTAACCCACTGAGCGATGCCAGGGATCGAACCCGCAACCTCATGGTTCCTAGTCAGATTCGTTAACCACTGAGCCACAACGGGAACTCCGGATATTAGCTTTAGACCATACCTAGCCAATTTTCTGCTATCAAGGTGTTCTTTAGGGAGTTCCCATCGTGGCACAGTGGAAACGAATCTGACTAGGAACCATGACGTTGCCAGTTCAATCCCTGGCCTCACTCAGTGGGTTAAGGGTTCAGCATTGCTGTGAGCTGTGGTGTAGGTCCTAAATGTGGCTCGAATCCCGCATTGCTGTGGCTGTGGTGTAGGCCAGCCAGCAGCTACAGCTCCGATTCCACCCGTAGCCTGGGAAACCTCCATATGCCACGAGTGCAGCCCTAAAAAAGACAAAAAAAAAAAGGTTCTTAAATCTGCAATCTCCATCTAATATTGGTAGCCATTCGCTATATATGGCTGTTGAGCACTTGAAATGTAAAACCTTTATAGTGCAGATCTAGGCCCTGAATCAGAATCCAATAAGCAGACCTCTAGACACCCAGTGTAGAGAACATTGCAGCAGTGTTGCAGTGGGTAATTAAGACTATGCAGTACTCTCAGGAGTTGCTGTCGTGGTGCAGCTGAGAACGAATCCGACTGGGAACCATGAGGTTTCAGGTTCGATCCCTGACTTCACTCAGTGGGTTAAGGATTCGCCCATCCCGTGAGCTGTAGTGTTGGTCGAAGACGTGGCCTGGATCCCAAGTTGTGTGGCTGTGGCTGTGGCCAGCAGCTGAAGCTCTGATTCAACCCATAGCCTGGAAACCTCCATATGTCTCGGGTGCAGCCCTAAAAATCAAAAGGACTATGTGATCTCTAAGGTCTCTTTCACTTATTACTATCTCTGCTAAGATGCTTCCTGAAGTTATCTCACCAAGTTTGATAGCTCATATGGTACTCTATTAATAATTCTCTCATTATTTCTTCTCCACTTCAAGACTGTCAGCTACTAGAGGGATCTTGTCTTATGTCTATTACTTCACTTAGCTTATAATATGAATGGTACTTACTAAGTGTGCTTCAATGGCTGTTATACACAGAAAGATGAAAGGGTTACCTGCTTAATATTAATAATTCAGCTATCACTCTGTGCAAGAGAATCTAAAAGTCATCTATCCAATGAATATACAAGTAGGCAGACTTGGAAAGTCATCTAATTCAAACAACATGGCTTGAGAAGAATTTTTATTCATTTTTGTTTATAGAAATTATCTTTTCTTCCTGGGCATTTTAGACTGCCATTCCTAATTTAGCCTTCAATGAGTCAAGTAAAATGAAAAAGGCAAAGAATCTGTCGATTAAATAAAGATGAAAATGTAAACATTCAAATGCAAATGAAAACATTTCAACAATCTAACATAATTACATTTCAAAAAAACCTACCAGTTTATCAAAAACAAGCTCACCTTGGTCTATAGTATGAATAGAATAGTAATAGTTCTTGAGTTTAAACTACATATATGTGAAGCCCCCTAGCGTTCTCCCGGACACTTAGACTGCCTATTTGGGATTCCTTCTAACACCCTTTACAGCCAGTGGTATTCACAAATCAATTTCACTATCTTTTGTAAGCAAAGCAGTTTTTCAATTTGATATTAACAGAAGGCTGAAATATGACCTGAAAAATGTGTAAATATGTTGATATAAAACCTTTAAGCAGTTTTGGGGTAGAAAGTAGAAATATTCTTAGAACTTATCTAAGAGCTGGGTAAATAAATAAGCCTCGTGTACACATTGCATACCTGCTTATATTTATTTACATTTAAAATTTTTACTTCAAAGGAGAAAAAATGACTATAGTGTTGAGTCCAATTTGACTCTCACCACTTTCTCAGGTAGCCCACCACATCTAGTATGCATGCCTGATTAGGACCTGAAACAGCACTCTCCACAAAATAATCATCAGCCTCTACTGTTACATAAAGTTTATCAGGAAGCACAGTGATAAGATTCAGAGTAACAACATAAAGTTCTCTAAGGAGAAAAAGTTCAGGGGCTGTCAGGGAATAATACTTAGAAGAGTCATTCTCAGGCACCATTTTTGGAAGATTATATTCATAAACAAATAATCTTCATTTGCCTCAAAAAATGCTTTTCTTGGGAGTTCCCATGGTGGCTCAACAGTAACAAACCCAACTAGTATCCATGACATGGCTTCAATCCCTGGCCTCACTCAGTGGGTTAAAGAATCTGGAGTTGCTGTGAGCTGTGGTATAGGTCGCTGACACAGCTCAGATCCCTCATTGCTATGGCTGTGGTGTAGGCCGGCAACCGCAGATCTGATTAGGACCCCTATACTGGGAACTTTCATATACCTCAGGTGTGGCCCTAAAAAGCAAAAAAGAAAATTTTTTTCTTTAAAATCCACTTAAAAAAAAAATTAAGCTCCATTTGTACAGTCTATTAGGATAAAATGCCAGTAAGTATTGAGTACCTTAAACTGATAATCAAGGTAGTTCTTGGATCAGTTAGCACTGGCATCATGTGGGAGCTGGTCAGAAAAGTAAAATCTCAGGCCTACTCTAGCCCTACTAAGTAGGCATTTTAACAAGATCCCCCAGCTGATTCAGGTGCATGTTAAATTTTGAGAAAAACCACTTTCTTCCTGTAGACTGATGTACACATGTAAAATTATTTTATTTATAGGGTTAAATAAGGAAAAAAGTTGGTTTCCTAACAGCCACATCAAGAATGGTTGTCAAGACTTTCACATAATTTTATAACAACTTGAATAGGCAATATGGATTAACTAAGGTTTCCAAATTGAAATTCATCCATGGGCAAAGGGTAAAGACAACCCAGAAAGTTCAAGCAATTTAGTAAAAATTTCCTTAGGTGTATTTGTCCTCACACTAGAATATGCCAGCATATACAAGTCCAGTTCTTTATATACAAACCTGAAAACCTCAAAGTTTAAGCTTGGTGGCAAAACATGACTTGAACTGATATTAAGCTATTAATGTAGCTTATTAACCCAGTGACTGTGATCATTCCTGTTCTCCTGCAGAAATGTTAATGTATAAATCTGGGAACCTGACACAAATCTCACTCGAGGTATTATGCAGTATACATATGTGTCCCAAGGGTTTCACGTAAGGGCCCTTTTAAGGTAGATATAGTGAAAGAGCAGAAGAGACCAAAGCAAGGAAAATTAAAGCTGCCGGAATAAACTTTCATGCTAATGCTGGCTAAATAAAAATAACCTAATATGATGCCTTAAGAAGCAATAACAGAGTTCTTGTGGTGCAGCATGTTAAGGATCTGGTATTGTCACTGCAGTGGCTTGGGGCGCAGCTGTGGCTTGGATTCAATCCATGGCCCAGGAATTTCCACGTGCAACAGGTGCAGCCAATAAAGAAAAAAAGCAATAATGTGACAAGGTAGAGTAGCAAAATAAACTGTTCAAATAAGTTACATTGGGGGTCAATCAGAAAATACAATGAATTTGTAAATGGCAAAGAGCATATTTCTGAAATTTTCCCTCGGGAAACCACAATTTATAATATTTTAACACTGAAAGGAGTATCTCCATAGATATTTAGATTAATCCAAAATAAGGGAAGTGGCCTTTTTTTTTTTTTTTCCTTTTTAGGGCCGTACTCAAGGCATATGGAGATTCTCGGGCTAGGGGTTGAATTAGAGCTGTAGCCGCCAGGCTTCACCACAGCTCATGGCAACGCTGGATTCTCAACCCACTGAGTGAGGCCAAGGACTGAACCTGCCCGCGTCCCCATGGTTACTAGTCAGATTCATTTTTGCTGAGCCATGACAGTAACTCCAAAACGGCCTCTTTGACTTTCAGCTTCTAATAATCAAAAATCAAGTCAATCAAAAATTCACCTATATTTTCAACTTAAGTTTCTAGTATGCACCACACAATTACAACATGATGCCATTTATTTAACAAGACTCTGAAAGTATGAGTCTCTGAAATCAAATATATACATTTTTAATATCTGAAATATTTACATAATGGAACCATGTCATGGTCCAATGTTAAGAACAGTGTTTTCAATTGTCCTCTTAAGATGTAAAAAAAAATCTAGTAACTCAAACTCAGTTACGCTATTTTTAAACACACCTTCCCCAATCTTTATCTTTTTTTTTGAAATAAATACTCAGGACACAGGAATAGCTGCACTTAATTTCTGTTAAGAACTGTTTAAAACTTGTTACATTTTCAGTAATTTTGCTCCCCTGTGAAGTTCTGATCTACAATAAAGAAATCCTCATCAGTATATTTTTAAACTTTTGATGAGCAGAGGTAAACAAAGGTGTGTGTGTGCATATACACACAAGATATAAACCCTTTACAGAACAAAGAGTGGTAACTGCCTTAAACAATTTATTCTTAGAATTAAGATGTAAAGTCTATAAACTGCCATGCTCAATTCCTATTGTACTTTTTGTCAGATGTTCCTAGCTTGTAAAATTGTCTACTTTTATCTTTTGCTGATTTTTTAAAGGATTTTTTTCACTTATATTTTTGATTTTTTTTAAACAAAAGGGTACATAAAAATTAAACTAAGGACCAATTAGTGCAAAAATGCATTAAATAAAGCTCTCCAGAATCTACGGATCTGCCTCATTTCAGAGCCATGATATCAGAGCGGGGGCGGGGGGAGCCGCTATGATCCACACTCCCTTAAAAGAGAGGCTGACGCAGCCATCAACAGAAGAAAATCATTCTAGTCAACAGACTGCTGGCTTGCCACAAAAGAATACCATGCTCTGGGAGACTATTAACCTAATTATCCCAGACATTTGGGTTGGCACAATACCATGTTTCCTTTACAATGCTATTCTTCAATTAGGAAATATTTAAAGGAACCCTCCAAACCAAATTAGGGAAAAGTAAGACTTTTATACATATACTCACACAAACACATCCATACAGAGATACAGGAATGGATTGTCTGCTAATTTTCGCACTCTAATTTTAAATTCCATGCCATCATAAGGGCCTGCTATTTTTGATCAAGGGGGTAAAGGTAATAGGTGTGACTGATATTCTTTCAATTAAAATCATTCATGTTGGTGCCTATACAGTACAGTTCAATATTAAGTGCAATTCTGCAAAAGAATTGGGGAGTCATTTTAATATTTACAAAGAACAAATCAGCAGAACAAGATTATATCAGATAGGCTGTGTACAGTAGCTGCGGCTTATAAAACATACCAGTAATTTGTACCTGGTGAGTATAAAGAGAACCAAAATAAGATTCAGATGTCTTTACAACCAAGGGAGTACACAGGGCATCAACAAATTAGAGGACAAAAAAATTCACATTTTCTACATTAAAAAAAAATTACAGATCTCACAAATGTCTTTGAAGACAAAAAAAATTTCAAAGTCCTTTGAAGGGTGGGAAAGAAGAAATCTGAAACGGAACTCTAAATGTAAAAAGAGTTTTACTTCACAAGACCAATTTTCTTGGCTTCTGTTTCATATATCAACAATCTCCACATCTTGACTATAAAAACTTCTGCTTCTTCATCAAGTACCTAGAAAAGAAAAAAAGAAAAACACAAAAAACAGTTGCACATGTAAGATAAGCAATCATCAGCATCTCCCAACAATGATGACTGCTATAAATAAAAAAGGCTTTTATCTACCAACAAGCATTTACTTTAAATAAAATGACCTGAAGAAAATCTATCATGAGAAATGTATTCAGTAGTACAATAACCACCACCCCCCAAAAGAGACAGTCAGCAAAATTCCATGGATTACTAAATAGACACTAATACAACAGTACTTTTTAAAAGATTTTTTAAAAAATTTATAGTTGAGGGAGTTCCCATCGTGGTGCAGTGGTTAACAAATCAAACTAGGAACCATGAGGTTGTGGGTTCGATCCCTGGGCTTGCTCAGTGGGTTAAGGATTCGGCGTTGCTGTGAGCTGTGGTGTAGGTCACAAACGCAGCTTGGATCTGGCGTTTCTGTGGCTGTGGCATAGGCCGGACGCTACAGCTCCGATTCAGCCCCTAGCCCGGGAACCTCCATATGCTGTGGATGCAGCCCTAAAAAGAAAAAAAAAAATCATAGTTGATTTACAATGTTGTGTCGATTTCTGTTGTATAGCAGTGACCCAGTCATATAAACATATACATTCTTTTTCTCACATCACCCCTCATCCTGACCACAGTACTTTTTGGATTCAACTTTTATCTTTACAAACACTACATTTATACGATTCTCTGAAAATACATAGCAAGTTAAACAGAACTAGTTACAGAACTAAAGCGTACCTCATTTACCTCTCCCAACAACCTCACAATCTTAACATTTATTGAGTCTTTATGATGCATGTGACACTGAAATATTAAATGAGAATACATGTATAGTTTTTGTTGTTGTTTTTTTGGCTTTATAGGGCTGCACCTCTGGCATATGGAAGCTCCCAGGCGAGGGGTCAAATCAGAGCTATAGCTGCCAACCTACACCACAGCTCACGGCAACATCAGATCCCTTAACCCATTGAGTGAGGTCAAGAATCAAACCTGCATCCTCAGAGACACTAGTCGGGTTCATTACAACTGAGACAAAAAAGGAACTTCCTGTATAGCATTTTAACATAATGTCCACGATACAATAAACAAAGTGAACACTATCATGTCAGAGGACATAAGAGTACTGAATAAATAAAAGGTCTTTTCCCTTCGACAAATTATCTTTGTATCTATCTATGAGTTTTATATATATATGTGTGTGTGTGTGTGTGTGTGTATAAATATATATATTTGTCTTTTTAGGGCCATTCCAGTGGCATAGGAGGTTCCCAGGCTAGGGGTCCAATCGGAGCTAAAAATTCAATCTCATTTATTCAAGAAAAATTTAGAGGGTTGGCGAGCTATTACCAGACCTGGCTGACAACACCAGCTCAATTGGTTTCCTCACACTGATCAATGAGCCGGAAACTAATCAAAAATAATATAAGTGATCAGGTTAAAGAGTCTAATTATATTTTACATATCAAAGTATTTCAATAGATCAAAATGGATTAACACTGACACATGACATCTTCATCAACAATGACTGTATCTCTGCCAAGGCCATAAATCCACAAAACTGATTTTATACATTCCTTACCTCAGGTGTAACTATGAAATCCTCTTCCCTTTACCCCAAGGACAACTTCTTTCTTTCTTTTTTCTCTCTTTCTTTCTTTCTACCTATCTATCTATCGTCTTCTTAGATCTGTCTGTCTGTCTGTCTGTCTGTCTGTCTGTCTTCTTAGGGCCCCACCCATTGCATACGGAGGTTCCCAGGCTAGAGGTCAAATTGGAGCTCTAGCTGCCAGCCTACGCCACAGCCACAGCAATGCAGGATCTGAGCTGTGTCTGTGACCTACACCACAGCTCACAGCAATGCCAGATCCTTAACCCACTGAGCAATGCCAGGGATTGAACCTGTGTCCTCATGGATGCTAGTCACATTGGTTTCCGCTGAGCAACGTCGGGAACTCCCCTCGGATAAGTTTTAAGTAAGCTGGAAGATCAAAGAAGCTCAGATTCTATTCCCAAAGACTGGGATCTATTTACATTTCTCCTTTCATCTGAGGCTCAGCCTTACAGCTCAACAAGTTTTTCACAAATGGTTTATCAGGACTTTTAATCAACAGCTGCACTGGGCTGGCTAAGTAGTGGAAAATTGGGCAACATATAGTACCTGGACACAAAATATCTTGACCTTGGAGTCCCTTTGGTTAGGCACTCCACTATGCCACTCCCCAACACTGACTACAGTCCCTGCAAGTCTCCCCAGTCACCTATCATCTTATATCATGCTTAATATTTCTCCTTCCCTCCCGACTCCCCTTCCCACTTTGCCCTTTGGACCCTATTCCCCGTCATGCCAACCATCCTCAACTTCTTTAATTACACTTACCTTAAGTGAAAATCTGGTATGTCCCCTAAAGACCCTGACGGTTCTGTATCCTTCTGAAGTTCCTCACTTTCAAAGCCTTAGTCTCCACAAGAGAGGGGCAGCTACTCATCTTCACTGTTTCTCTCCTTGTGAACAACTTCTTCTTTTAGGTTCATGAGACCTCATTATAGTACCTTTTCACTCCAATAGTGGCTGTCTAGCAAATACCTCGTCCGACATGCACATTAAATGAATACTTTGGCAGCTGGTTCTTGTATTTCTCTCTAATCCCAGTCCCAACACACAGGAATTTCAATTTCTATGTGTTACGACCCAGCTCAGAGCTTACTGATATTCTAGACAATGACATCAACTCTACTGCAGAAAATCCCTCCCAGAGCCATACTTTGCACCTTGCCATCATCTGGACCGACCCACCACTTGTACTGTTAAAACATTTTACTCTCTAAATCTCTTTCCAGTTATTTCATTCAAATGTATCTCTCATAACCTCTCAGAAATCTTCAGTCCTTGATTCATTCAAACCAACAGTTTCATTTTGATATTATTTCCTTCTCTTCCTAGACTTGACTTTATAGTCCATTCAATCACTCTCTCTCACCTTTACCATCAATTCTCTTCCTCCTTTTTTCCTCCTTCATATATCAATACAGTCAATGACTCTAGTATTCAAATTAAATGTAACTGGGAATATGATATTTAACTACATCCAACCCAATGGACACTTGTCCAAGTGACAAAATAGTTATATAATCTTCAAGTCTCAATTTAATTTTTTTTTTGTCTTTTTTTGTCATTTTAGGGGTGCACATGCAGCATATGGAGGTTCCCAGGCTAGGGGTCTAATCGGAGCTATAACTGCCAGGCTACACCACAGCCCCAGCAACACCAGATCCGAGCCGCATCTGCAACCTACACCACAGCTCACGGCAACACCAGATCCTTAACCCACTGAGTAAAGCCAGGGATTGAACCCACAACCTCATGGTTCCTAGTCGGATTCATTTCTGCTGCACCACAACGGAAAATCCTCAAGTCTCAATTTAGATGGTAATCGCTATGATGATTTCCCTAATCACCCTCAACACCAGCAGATGCTCTATCTCCTCTGCTCCCGTTATCTTTTTACATATCCCCATTACATTAAGTACATTATAGGATCAATATTTGCAAACCTGTTTCCCTGCTAGTTCTTTAAGGGCAAATATTCCACCTTTGTTATGCTTCTAGTACACTGCTCTACCCAGTAAGCACTTATTATTCTCTACATGTATGAAGAGATCCAGAATTTATACACAGAAACACCAATGGCAGTGGAGGGAAAGGACTGATAAATGAATAAAAATCAGAAAAGTTAGTTTGTTCACATTGATATTAAAATGTTAATAACAGTAAATTTCTAACTTACCATGGCAACATCATCTAAAATGCTCTGAGGTGAACTATGAGCCATAACCTAAAAGAAAAGAAAATATCATTTTGAAAATAAGCTAAATTTAAGTAATATAGTCAAAAAGATCTTAAGGTGCCCTCAAACTAGTTAGAGAATTTCTTATGACTGAAGAAACTTTATATATATTTTTTTTTTTCCTTTTTTTTTTTGGCTGCACCTGTGGCATGCATAAGTTTCCAGGCTGGATCCTTAACCCAATGTGCCATGAGAGAACTCTATACATTGCTTTTTTTTTTTTTCTTTGTCTTTTTAGGGCAGCACTCGCGGCATATGGAAGTTCCCAGGCAAGGAGTCTAATTGGAGCTGTAGCTACCAGCCTACGCCATAGCAATGCCAGATCCGAGCCACATCTGCAACCTACACCACAGCTCATAGCAACACTGGATCCTTAACACACTGAGCAATGCCAGGGATTGAACACGCAACCTCATGGTTCCTAGTCGGATTCGTTTCCACTGTGCCTCAACGGGAACTCCGTGTCTTAACATTTTACAGTATTCAACAAATGTCGGGGATGGAAAGAATAGAAGACTGACCTTAGAACAAACGAAATCAACTAATGTTGCTTCTTCTTCACCTATATATTCTATTATTTTTTTATTAATCCATGGTCTAATTCGTCGTTCCATCAGTATCTGCAAAATAAAGCATGGTTACTAAATTGAAAAACCTTTCATTAAATTTACTAAAAAAAAAAATCTAAATAACCTCATAATTTAGTATGATCACTCACAAGTTGAACACAGGTATGTATCAAGATACAATTATTTGCTTCTAATTTATGAAGATTTCAAGTACCACTAAAAATTTCTACTATTATAATCTATTGTTATTGACCATGTCAAGATTCCAGCCATATTACAGCCCCTACTTGTCATTAATACAATCAACTGAGTTTGTGTGTTATATTCAAAACAAAACATTGCAATAAAATGAGGAAATACAATTTGCTACTCACAGAATCCACAATAGACCAATCCAAGGGATAAGCAAAGAGCTCAGGTTTGGCTGTAGGGATTTTTTCAATGAGACTCTTAATATGTTTGCGCTTTTCTTCAGTGTTTACAGTGCCTTTGGCAGCATTTTTATCATCTTCACCATAATCCAAAGGAACCAGTTTCCTTTTTCGGGGTACATCATCACTGTCTTCATCCTCAAATTTGTTAAAGACACTATCTACGGGGAGTTTCTTTCTCTTCACAGAATTAGGTTGACCAGGACTATTGGAAGCACCTATAGTAAAAACACTCTATTAGCATGATGACAATTTTCAAACGTTACATTTTATAATCCACCATCCCTCAAAATCAGTGTAAAATGTACTTCCATAAAACTCAGAGAAAGATCCCAACTATAAAAAATAACTCACTACTCACAAGTGCTAGAAAATTTAACTTTTCACTTCTTCTCAGAACTTGAGGCAGCTGCAGATATAGGAGCACTAGTAGAACTACGAAAACAATTGTGAGCTAGAAAGGCATTTTTGAATAATTTTCTATCTACCTACCAAGCAGCACACATTACTTTTTTCCTTAAGGCAAAATTCAGGTATTTGCAGGGGGATGGGGAGTAAATTAAAGAAAAAAAGGAAGGAAGGAAATGCTAACATACCCAGTTTAAGACTTAGTCCTATTTTTGGCCTATGCTCCTCAGGTTGTTGTTGATCTGGTGAATTTTCATGAGGAATAATAATACCACAGGGAGACTCATCCCCAGGAGTATTGGGAGTTGCATTGCCACTGGCAGAGGAAACAGATGGGGCAGAACTGATGGGCCTCAATGTGGGTTTGAGACAGGGCTTTTGCTCTGGCTCTTCTTCCTCTTCCATGGGTTCCTCTCGTTTTTCTTCCTTTTCTTGCTTTTCTTCTTCCTCTTCCTCTGATTCTGGTTCCTGTTTTATCTGGGGTTGTCTGCGCCTCTCAGCCTCTTGTTCCATCTAAACCAAAAAAAAATCCGATTAACTGAAACAGACAACTATAGTCAATTCATTACACTATCTATACAAAATTTACATTATCTTCCACAAAATCTGTTTTTCTTTTTCCTCTTTTTCAGAGGAAAAACAAAACATTGTCTCCTATAATCAGAAAGCCAAGTAAATCTACAGAGTATATTAGGTACTCCACAAAATGTGTTTTTTTTTTTTTTAGTATTTCACATGTATTACCATTCTTCAGTAGCCTGAATACACTCTTCAGAGATAACAAAGGTAATTACTAATAGTCTGATAATTCAAAATGAAAAAGTATGTTTGTATTTTACTAAAGAAGTTATAATCAAAAATTTTATTTTAGAACAGTACACACAATACGTAAGAGGTACCTCAAATCTTCAGCTTGGTCATATATAATCATTTTTTCTTTCTAGGTAATGGCTGAAGGCAGTAGTCACTTCTGTGTTCAAAAACAGTGGGAAAAGGAAACTAACTCCCATTGTGGCTCGATGGTTAACGAATCTGACTAGGAACCATGCATGAGGTTGTGGGTTCAATCCCTGGCCTTGTTCAGTGGGTTAAGGATCCGGCATTGCCATGAGCTGTTGTGTAGGTTGCAGACACGGCTTGGATCCTGTGTTGCTGTGGCAAAGGCTGGCAGCTACAGCTCCTGTTAGACCCCTAGCCTGGGAACCTCCATATGCCGCAGGTGCGCCCCTAGATAAGACAAAAAGACAAAAAAAAAAAAAAAAAAAAGCAATAGGAAACGGAGAAATGGCAATGACGGAGAATTTTGAAGTCAGAGGCGCAACCTAAATGTTAGAATGGTAAGAATTTAAAACACTGATAATACTGCCATGATGATGAAGGTAAAAAAACAAAAAAACCCCTAAAAAACACAGCTATAAACTGGTAAAATTCTGGGTGGAAGATTATATTTGAAGTAAAAGCACATTATAGAAAACAAAACAGAAACAGCCTGGGAATTCCATAGTGACTCAGCAGGTTACAGATCCTGCACTGTCATTTGCAGTGGTGGTGGGTTTAATCTCTAGCCCTGGAATTCCTCCATGCTGGGGAAATGGTCAAAAAAAAAAAAAAGTATCAAACTCCTGATACACTAAGAACTAATAACTTTTCTTTTTTCTTTCTTTTTTTTTTGTCTTTTCTAGGGCCGCACCCGTGGCATATGGAGCTTCCCAGGCTAGGAGTCTAACAGGAGCTGTAGCTGCTGGCCTATGCCACAGCCACAGCAATGGGGCATCTGAGCCGCATCTGCAACCTACACCACAGTTCACGGCAACGCCGGATCCTTAACCCACTGAGCGATGTCAGGGATGGAACCCGCAACCTCATGGTTCCTAGTCGGATTCGTTAACCACTGAGCCACAACGGGACCTCCAGAACTAATAACTTTTCCAACATGACACAATGTTCTTAAAAGTTAGGAGTATGCCATGACCCATGACACAGTCTTTTCCTTTGTAAATGACAGGGTATTCATGAAATTATTTTGGAAACAAATTATTTAGGGGGACAGTGAGAGAACTAAAACTACTAACGCTATTAAGAAGTTCCCTTTGTGGCTCAGTGGTTAATGAACCTGACTATGATCATGCGGATGAGGGTTCAATCCCTGACCTCGCTCAGTGGGTTAAAGGATCCAACATTGCCATGAGCTGTGGTGTAGGCTACAGACACGGCTCAGATCCTGAGTTGCTGTGGCACAGGACAGCAGCTGTAGCTCCGATTCACCCCCTAGCCTGGAAACCTCCATATGCTGCAGGTGTGGCCCTAAAAAGGAAAAAAATAATAAAGTTATTAAGTGTGAGAGCACATATAGGAAGAACACATTTATGGTAAAGTTACATTAAAAGATATTCATCTAGGAGTTCCCGTCGTGGCGCAGTGGTTAACAAATCTGACTAGGAACCACGAGGTTGTAGGTTCAATCCCTGGTCTTGCTCAGTGGGTTAACGATCTGGCATTGCCGTGAGCTGTGGTGCAGGTCGCAGACGTGGCTCGTATCCTGTGTTGCTGTGGCTCTGGCGGAGGCCGGCGGCTACAGCTCCCATTAGACCCGTAGCCTGGGAACCTCCATATGCCGCGGATACGGCCATAAAAGGACAAAAAGACAAAAAAAAAAAAAGATACTCGTCTAAAAATAATTCATCTAATAGTACTTTGCAGAAATAAAGCAATAAGATATATGAAAGATGTTTAAAATAAAGTTGTTAATCAAGTAATTCTGATGATTTGCATAATAAAATAAACTACTATCCTCCCCCCAAAAAAGCAAATGCACAAAGTATAAATATTTCCCTTATAAGTTAAACAACATCATAGTTTTCTTAAGATGACATGTAATATTGAAAGTGTATTGTTATGGATGTTATATTTTCTTACCCTCTGGAGCTCTGCATCTGGATCTGGGTGCCCTTCTGCTAGAAGGCGCTGCCTAATTTCCTCCAGCTCTTCCTTCTCTCTTTTCCTGTCCCGTTCATCTGCTTCCATTTCCTTTTCCCGATCACGCAACCTTTTCTGAAGAGCGCTTCCTCTGCAAAAGCAAATCATATAACTGGCCTCAGTTTAATACTCAGGTTATCAACTATTATACATAATTTCTCCAAAAGCAATTTCTTTCCATATTAAAAGTTGCACGATAAGAAACTAAAGACTGAGTGAATGTTCTGTATTTGCACAACACCCAGTCTCTATCTGTACTGTCTTATCTATCACTATGCCTCATTCTTAAGTTATTGTAAATAAGCATCTTTTGAAACAATAGAAAAGCAGCATTCAGAGCAAAGAAGAATGCTCTCATTTTATACCTGTTCCACAGGGAAACTAACATGTAATTTGTATTTCCTTGGATGTATATTAACATATAGTAGTGACACCCCTAATAATATTTCCGTATCTTCAATTTAACTCAAATCTTTTCCTTTTGAAAAAACCACAAAAGGAAGTAGGGTATAATCAACAGAAAGCAGGGAGTTCCCTTCATGACTCAGTGGTTAACAAATCCGACTAAAAACCGTGAGGCTGCAGGTTCGATCTCTGGCCTTGCTCAGTGGGTTAAGGATCCGGTGTTGCCGTGAGCTGTGGTACAGGTTGCAGACGCGGCTCGGATCCCGCGTTGCTGTGGCGTAGGCCGGCAGCTACAGCTCCTGTTAGACCCCTAGCCTAGGAACCTCCATATGCCATGGGTGTGGCTCTACATAAAGGGAAAAAAAAGGATAAAAAAAAACAGCAGAAATTATATCCAGCTCTTTATCTCAGAACGTTTAAATAATGGAGTGCCATTTTATGATCCAATTATTTTTACTGATCTTTCTGCATTTTCTACAAAGTCATATCTTTGACATTCTTTCAATTTAAGTTGCCAATCCAATGTTTTAATTATTAATTTGGCTACAGTATATTAAATGCAACCACTACATGCCTGGATCATGTCAGGCACATGAGAGGAAAAAAATTCAAAATACTGTCCATACCTCAGGGGACAGTTTGAAATGGAAGGGGCAGAACAAAGCAAACAATTTCACCATAATACCTAAGTGCTAAAAGAATGAAAGTAGTTCAGAAATACTATGGCGGGGGTGGAGCGGGGGGTGTTCCTGTTCTGGCTCAATGGGATAAGATACTGACTAGTGGGAGTTCCCATTGTGGCTCAGAGGTAACAAACCTGAATAATATCCACAAGGATACCAGTTTAATCCCTAACCGTGCCCAGTGGGTTAAGGATCTGGCGTTGCCATCAGCTGTAGCACAGGTTGCAGACGTGGCTAGGATCCCGTGTTGCTGCGGTATAGGCCTGAAGATCCAGCTCTGATTGGATCCCTAGCCTAGGAACTTCCATATGCTATGGATGCAGCCATAAAAAGCAAAAAAGAAAGGAAGAAAGAAAGGAATGCTATAAGAGCAGAGGTGAGGAAAGGCATGCTTCACAACTCTCACTTCCTAACAGTTTATGAATTGAGACAGTGTTCATATAACTACAGCATTCTAGAAATCCTTAAAGACAAAATTTTCTAGACCACCTTAGATAGTCATAAAGGTAAGTTATAATTGGCTATAAAAATTGAACTTCATTAATTTGCTGTAATACTGTTAGGGATGTTCCTCCAAAGAAGACGCATAGAATTGCTGATCCTTTCCCAACAGCACTCCCACCCTCATCCCCTGGAAAACACCATTATCAACTACTGTGGGGGGGTGTTGGGAGGGGGGAGTTAAAAAATAAATGCAAAGATTTCTTTCTTTCTTATTGCACTGAGTGACCTTGTACTTTGACAGACAAGAGTAAATACAGATAATAAAAAGCTTAAAAGTATGGCTTCTTTACCTATAATATTTGGGATCATCTCTATCATCATCATAATCTTCTAAGAATTCTTTTAGTCGTTTAGCTTCTTTTGCCTTTAAGGAAATGGACAAAACGTACAAAATTAACATAAAAATAATTTAGATTACTTCCCCCTCTTTCGTCGGAGCAGATTTTTCTTATCCATACCACTTGAACTTTGTATTCTCACAAACTTCATGTATTTCAATGTAAATAAACATTTAAAATGTTTAAAAATCTTTAACCTTTAAAAGCAAGTCAGGAAGTTCCCACTGTGGCTCAGCGGTAACGAACCCGACTAGCATCCATGTGGATTCGGGTTCAATCCCTGGCTTCACTCAGTGGGTTAAAGGATCCAACACTGCCATGAGCTGTGGTGTAGGTTGGAGACGTGGCTTCGATCTGGTGTCGCTTGTGGCTGTAGTGTAGGGCAGCAGCTGTAGCTCCGACTGATCCCTAGCCTGGGAACTTCCCTATGTCGGGGGTACAGCCCTAAAAAGACAAAACAAAAAAACAAAAAAAGCAAAAGCAAGTCAGATTTAGGACTTATCTGTGAAATGAAAGCCACATAGAGTATGCTACAGTAAATTTCCTCTTTGAATATTATCTTCAAAGTACAGTAATTATTTTCTAATGAAACCTGAGCACACCAAGAAACAAAAGTAAATCTGCTAACTGGACCAAAATATTTTACATTTCACTTCTATAGGTTGATGATGGTAGTAGTTTTCATGAAATGCAAGATTCAATTTTTTCTTTTTTCTTTTTAGGGGCACACCTGCGGCATATGGTGGTTCCCAGGCTGGGGTCGAATCCAAACTACAGCTGCCAGCCACACACAGCCACGGCAACACAGGACCAGGGATCGAACCTGCATCCTAACGGATACTAGTTGAGTTCATTACCACTGAACCACGACGGGAACTCCAAGATTAAAAATTTAAATTAGGAGTTCCCGTCATGGCTCAGTGGTTAACAAATCTGACTAGGAATCATGAGGTTGCGGGTTTGATTCCCTGGCCTTGCTCAATGGGTTAAGGATCCGGCGTTGCTGTGAGCTGTGGTGTACGTTGCAGACGCAGCTTGGATCCTCATTGGTGTGGCTGTGGTGAAGTTCCAATTCGACCCCTAGCCTGGGAACCTCCATATGCCATGAGTACGGCCCTAGAAAAGTCAAAAAGACAGAAAAAAAAAATTAAATCACATTTATACATCTAAATGTAATGCCTATGTAACTTTGAGTACACAAACCATGAAAGGACATGAATTTCTTACTCCCGTTTTTGGAATTTTAAATAACGATTTTATATATATATATATGCGCACACACATACACATACACAAATATTAATAAGAATTTATAATCTATATCTCTATTATGTCAACAACTATTATATCTACATACAAAGAAGACGTAGGTTTCTTACTTCATCTGACAGTGAAATACTAACACCATTCATCCAGTTCAAATGTTACCTTTCTGTAAAGACTTCCCAATCTAACCACTTATTTTTGACCAAGTCCTTCTTCCCCCAGACAAAAATCAATCATTTTCCCGTATTCCACTCCCAAAATACTGTGAATACACCTTCATCATACACTCACACACACAATACAGTAACTACTTTATCTCTCTGACAATATTACCCACTTGTTCAAGTTTGAAGCATTATTTCTTCTTGTACACCCATTACCTACCACAAGGTTAGGATATAATGTACATTCAAAGTTTTTCAAATGCAAACAGACTTTCAGGTAGCAATAACACTACCTAGAAATATCTAAATAAAACACAGGAAGGTCCATAAGGAACATACTAAAATAGTGACATAAGTTACCACTCACGAGAAATAGACTTCTACTTTTTACACCATATACTTCAGTTACTTGAATATTTTTTAACGAGCAAGTAACTGCTTTTCTAAGTGGACCTTTTTTTTTTTTTTGGTCTTCTTGCCTTTTCTAGGGCTGCACCCACGGCATATGGAGGTTCCCAGGCTAGGGGTCTAACAGGAGCTGTAGCTGCCGGCCTTTGTCACAGCCACAGCAACGCGGGATCCGAGCTGTGTCTGCAACCTACACCACAGCTCACGGCAACGCCGCATCCTTAACCCACTGAGCAAGGCCAGGGATCGAACCCGCAACCTCATGGTTCCTAGTTGGATTCGTTAACCACGGAGCCATGACGGGAACTCCCTAAGTGGATTTTTTTAAAGCTTCCAAACAAAAAGTAACTATTAGGAAGCTTTTTTCTTTCTAAAAGGTAGGTTTCAGGCCTGCTTGTAGGAAGCAGCATGATTTCAAACCTGTTAACACATTTTCGATGGAAAATATTCAAATAATTATGTCTCTTACTAGATTATTCTCTATTTTCTAGATTTTAATAAGAAGTTCTAGAAAGGCAGCAACAATCTGGGGAAATTAAAATTATTAAAAAAAATTAAAATAAAAAACCCTAGGAGCTTAGAAGATCTACTATCCAGAAAACCCACACTCTCTATCTAGTTGCTGCATGCACTCTTTGGTTACTTACAAAAATTCCCTCTATGTCTCATGTTCAAAAGCTATTTGAAGAAGATTCCTAACTTCAGTGAAGTTTTTGGAAGAATAATCTCCAAACTGGAGATAAAGAAACTTTCATGAAATTCTGGCAAAGATAGAACACACGGTACATACTACTGAAGCAAATACTATGATAAAACATACTATCTTTTTGTCATTTTACTTAGTTAACAACTTATGCCAATTGCTTCACTGTACAGTTTGTTAAATAGTATAAATGAAAAAAACAAGGTACGTTTTTATTATCATATAGTTAAAGGGAAGGATAATATAGTAACATAAGGAAAAATAATTCATAAATGTTACGTACTGAAGACAATTTTGACTTCTAAAAACTAAGGTCTTCCCATGACACTATTTCCTTCATCCAAATGTACTGCACCAATACAGAATGATATCAAAGCCTCTTCAAATTCAAAAATATTGTCAATTTTTTTTTTTTTTTTTTGCCTTTTGTCATTTTAGGGCCGCACCCTCGGCATGTAGAGGTTCCCAGGCTAGGGGTCTAATCGGAGCTGTAGCCGCCGGCCTACACCACAGCCACAGCAATGCAGGATCCAAGCCGCATCTGCGACCTACACCACAGCTCACGGCAACGCCAGATCCTTAACCCACTGAGCAAGGCCAGGGATCAAACCCACAACCTCATGGTTCCTAGTCGGATTCATTAACTGCTGCGCCATGACGGGAACTCCCAAAAATATTGTCAATTCTTAATCAAAGAATGTTCTGTAAATTCTCATTTTATACATTACTCTATGACTGATTTACTTTAACAGTATGCCAAAAGATAGTTTATAGGTAGCAAAAATGTGAAGGAAAAAAAGGAGATAAAAACATTTTGCTGTACTGAAATTGTCTCAAGTTTACTTGAAATTAAAAAAATTATCTATACTGAGATCATACCTTTAAATTATAAAGTTACTTCTAGCTAACCATAAAGACTGATCTGATTTTAATCTGAAAAATCATTTACTTTTCAACCTAGAATATTACCATTTCTCTTCTTCTTTCTTCTTCTCTTTCAGCCTCTTTCTCATACTCCCGGGTTTTCTTTCGTTCTCTGATTTCCCAATTCTTAAGCCGCTAAAAAAGGAAATTGTCAAAGCTTTAAATATGTCCACACACAAAAAAATTTTTTAACTAATCCACTAAGTACCAAGCTTTGAGAATAAAAACAAATCCCTCTATTTACCTCTTGATAAGCAGCTTCTTTTTCCCGGAGCTTTCTTTCAAGTTTCCTTCGTTCATATGCATCTTCTTCATCCTCTTCTCGGTCACGTTTCTTGTCTTTTTCTCTCTCACGCTCTCGTTCTCTTTCTCGCTCTCTTTCTCGTTCTCGTTCTCTTTCTCGTTCCCGTTCTCTCTCTCTCTCTCTTTCCCTCTCCCGTTCCCTTTCACGATCTCTGCTCTTTTCTCTACATAAACAAAAGATATTAAAAAATCTATCAGTCTCCTTGTGCTTTCCTTTAAAAACCAAGACAAAGGAGGACCACATATATTATGAAATATGCAAACTCACAAGCCAGAATTTAGAATTTCTTTTCTGTAGAATTATAACAGAAGTCAGAAAAACAGAATATAACTCTATCCCCAAATTCTGAACTGCACTCTAAACTCAGTTTTTTTCCCTCAATGCTTATCAGTATCTGAGAAAACACACAAAAAAACCTGGATATGAGAAATACAAAGGGCCAATGAACATGTTACAAGATAGTCTGCTTCACTAATAGTGATCAAGGAATAAAGATGTCGCATAGGTTTAAAGCAAAAAGCCTTCTGGCATGTTGCATGGATAAACCAGATCTACAACATGGGTTTGAACTGTGCAGGTCTACTTATGCATGGATTTTTTTCAACTACAAATACTACAGTACTACATGATCCGGAGTCGGCTGAATCGCGACTGGTTGAATCCACAGACATAGAACCAGGGATAGAGGGCCAACTATAAGTTATACTAGGATTTTTGACTGCACAGAGTGTTGGCACCCCTAACTCTGGCATTGTTCAAGGGTCAACTGCATATCTACCAGCAACAAAAAGTTTTCAAGTGTTTATTTGTTTTTTTTTGGCTGTGCCCACAAAATGCGTAAGTTTCTGGGTCAGGGATCAAACCTGAGCCACAGCAGTGACAACAGAAAATCCTTAACCACTAGGCCACCAGAGAATTCCAGTTTCCAAGTATTTAATAATAATTATACTACGGAAGGATAGAAACATGGGAAGGGTTTTAATGCCCACTAAAGATTAAGAGCACTGAACTTCAGTTTCAGCCCCCCTTCAGCTACAATCAAGTAGAATATCTGCAACACAGTAAAGAATATATTTGACAACTAACTTAAAAAGCGAAAAGGTGAGGAGCTCCCACTGTGGTGCAACAGGATCAGGGGCAACTTTGGAGCACTGTGACTTGGGTTTGGACTGCGGTTCCATCCCCAGACAGCGCAATAAGTTAAGGATCTGGCGTTGTCACAGCTGCAGTTTACGTTGAGACTGATCTGATCCCTGGCCCAGGAGCCCCACATGATGGTGGCGGGGCAAAGGTGTGGAAAATAAAAGAAAAAAGAGAAAGGTGAGCTTTCCTTTCTTCTCTCTTCCTCGCTCCCTTCTCCTCTTCCTTTATTTTTGTTCCACCTCATTCCTAAAGAATTTGAGATGCGACAACAAATGAATTCAATATAATTATGAAAAAATTTAAATAAAACAAAAGTGAAATTACTGGAAGCCATAAAGAAAGTAAACTCAGACCCTAGGAGGTGAGTTGTGGCCATCCAGTGTGTTACAGGATCAAAAAGACACCAGGGATTAAAGGCAATGGATCTAGAGCTGATTTCCCAGTTAGGAGATCTCAATGAAACAGTGACTAGAAAAAATACCTCCTGACCAAGGGAGACAACAAGTCCAGCCAGAACACCATGTAGACAGCTGGCGAGTTCCAGGTCTGTATAAAAACTGGCTTCAGACAGAAACTAACCTTAGTGCTGAAATTGTTAATTTAACCAATGTTTTACATCTGCATGAGACACCAAGCCACACATGCTCTGTAGCTCAGGAAGTTCTATCTTATCAGTGTAAATGGCCCAAGCGAATACTAACCCACAGTTGTATTAAAGCTACCAGGTATTTCTTTTTTTTTTTTTTTTGTCTTTTTGCCTTTTTTTATATAGAGCTGCACCCACGGCATATGGAGGTTCCCAGGCTAGGGGTCTAACAGGAGCTGTAGCTGCCGGCCTTCGCCACAGCATTGCGGGATCCGAGCCACATCTGCAACCTACACCACAGCTCACGACAACGCCGGATCCTTAACCCACTGAGCAAGGCCAGGGATCGAACCCGCAACCTCATGGTTCTTAGTCGGATTCGTTAACCACTGAGCCACAAAGGGAACTCCCAGAGTTATTTCTATAAAGCCTTACCTTGATCGACTCCGATCCTTATTCCGATCTGAGCTCCTTTCGCGATCTCGGTCCCGATCTCTCTCTCGATCCCGATCTCGCTCTCTCTCTTTTGTCCGGTCACGATCCCTATCCCGTTCTCGTTCCCGCTCCCGTTCCTTCTCCTTTTCTCGTTCACGTTCTCTTTCCCTTTCTCGTTCCCGTTCTCGCCTTTCTCGTTCCCTTTCACGCTCCCTCTCTCTTTCTCTCCGTTCTTTCTCAATTTCCTGTCTTTCTTTCTCCTTTTTGCCTTTCTCTTCTTCCAGTTTCTAGAAACCAATAAAAGTACTTTTAGAGTTAACTCTGTAGCTCCAGTAGTCAAGATTTTCCCGGCACGGCGCCCAATATTAGAAACAAACCAAAAACAACCCCACAAACCACTGGTACTTTAACATTAAATACTTGTGGTTTTACTTGACAAATTAAACTGAAACAATCATAAACTTAGATAGATTTCGTGCAAAACCATATACTCTACACAGATCAGGAATCTCCAATCTTGGATGCTGGGAGATCGTGTCAAGTGTGGCTGACCACTCAATGATTATTTAATAACTAAAATGACTATGAGGAATGGGATGGTTCATAATAATTTCTAGAAATACAATCACTTGGCTAAACCATAATTCTTACCATTATGAATTTCTTTAAATCACTGGGACTACTGGTACTATCTATAACCCGACTTCCCATTACCTAAAGGTTATTATTTGAGGGTTTTGAAGGGGAGGTGGGGTAAGAGAAGTCACTGGAAGGGAACTAAATAATCTTCTGCCCTCTGGTTTGCCCACCCTCCAAAAGATAAGCTGAATTTAGCCAAAATCTGTCCTACTATCTATGGAAACATGTACTCCCACCATTACAAGATGGACAGCCCACCAAATACAAAAAGGTTGAATCACTCACTTCAAGCAAAAATGTACATAATCATTCTCATTTAATTATATTTTGGCTTAATTTTAAAAGCAACATATTTATGCCCATTATGTCTAGAAGACAATGAAAATATATCAACAGTGATAAATCCATCCTTGGAAGGAACGATTGCGTATTAACTTACAGATGCTGTGCTAGGACATGGACCGCCAACACTGGATTAACCTTGCCTACAAGCTATGCTTCTGGGAGGAAGAGCAAGTACATGGTTCACAAATAAACCAAATAACAAAGTCAGACCAAGTTTGTACCCTGACAAGATTACCAGTGTACCACACGGTTTTTATACAAACTCACAAAAAAAAAAAAAAAACCCAAACAGGAAAAACAAAACATTTTTTCCTTTGGTTCCATGTTTAGTGTCACTGAAATTTAAATTGCAACAATAAAATGCGCATTTTTTTCTTTTCTCAGTCATGTAAAGCATTTAAAACAACTTTAAAAAGCAATCTTACCTTTTACACTCTTTTTCTCTTGCTCATGGATCAGAGAACTCATAGAGGATTATGAAAGAAAAGCTAGTGCATGAGAAATCAATATATTCAGCTGCTGTGCCAGTCTGTATCAAAGTGGAATGCAGGCAAAGCTAATACTGAATACATTGGAATTACAAAGAGAGAGAAAAGAAATGGCAGAAAAAGGACAGAAATTGAAAACTAAAGTGGCAAAGTCTAGTTTTTGAAACAATTCTAATGGAATATAAAAATGTATGCTATAAAATGAGGCTAGACTACATAAAACTTACCTCAGTGTCATATACATATAAAGAAATTTGTTTATTTCTGAGATAATACTTACAGATTATTTTAGCTGTTCCAATAATAATTTGTTTTGCAGAGTCCCTCAAATTTTTTTTACTCTTGCTTATTCACTACACTGCTTATTTCTTAAGTGTATAGTTCCACTTATATAATAACTTGTTTCAGAACTCATTTCAAAAGTTTTGTTCTAAGTAAATGAAAAAGTGAGTGAATCTGGTCCATACTAAATGCATTTCTAAAAGATTATATAAGATTTATAGGTAGTAACAGATACACACATACATACATTTTTTAGGACAATGACTAGAGAAAGGAAATGAAGCAAGTCTAAAAGAAATAAGAAAGTAGGGAAATAAGAGGAAAGGACAGAAAAAAAATCATAAATCTTACCTTATTCTCTCTTCAGACTCGTCCGTGCTGTAAATGGACGCCCCCTGCCACGCTGATACCCTGACAGTCCGTGGTTATTTAATAAACTCATACCAAAACATGCAAAGGTTCACTGAGCTCAAATTTTGTTACTTAAGTTTCAAGTATCCCCTTTAACCATACCACCCAATAAAAAGAACTATTTTTCTTTTCCATTTTGATTTTTATTTTTAAAACACATTTTGGAAATTCAAAACATTCTCCCCAAAGCGAAATACGTGTAAGGCAGTCAAAGGCCTGACAGCTTCTCAAACTGTGAAGCAAATATCTTTGGAAATAATTTTTTAAAAACATGATTTCCTCATACTTTACCAATGATATGACAGGATTTAACAAATAACAACAAAAGGGGGGTAAACCACACACACAACTGTATACCATTTTCAAGCTTACTCAGACTCTGAATTTTAGTATTGAACCTAACCAAAAGTTTTCCTCTAAAATGAATTTCCATGGACTACCTTTTTAACTCTGAAAATTAATTTCGGAGAACTACATTTGTTCATTAAGACATTTAATTCCTGAAAAGGTCCTGTGTATGTGAACTATGATTGTGAATGAGAATAATAAGTGTTCTGCAGCACTGATTCAATGGCATTGTCAACATGGGATTTTGAAAGCTATAAGAAAAAATAAGATTGAAATAAGAAAAAAAATGAACACAACATTTCACTAAATTAAAGGTCACTCAATCTCAGGAGTAAGAACCAGTAACATCTTATTATCTCTCACATCAATATACATTTCATGCAGTGTTTGCATTTCACCATCTATAAGCATCACCTTCAACATCAGCGAACATTCACAGATGCACTGTCATTGAGAGAAGCTTTCAATAGGCAAAACTCGTGAGTGGGATTTACTAGGCATAAATACCCATTTCCAAGCCAGTTACCCCTTTGCATATTTTTCTGAGGGGGCATCCATAAATATAATAAAAAACAGAAGCTCATACTTACATCCTATTCCTTGTTACTTTCCAAGCTGAGAGTTTCATCTTGCATTAGTCACCATATGATCTCTATCATAATGGTGGGGGTCAATGAATAGATTAGCTTTACGGGAATTTACAGTTCTTCCATGCATCTAAAATTTGGTAAGCCTGGTAACCACTGACCTACTTTTTAAAATCTCCCCCTCTCAACTTAAGTCTACACAAATATAATCTTAAATTTTAATCTCAGCTCTAAAGAAAAGGTTTTCCTAAGATTAAGCAACTGCCCCCAGAAATACACTACAGTGTATGTTATCCTGCTGCCCCCTTGAATCTAGTTTAAATCTGACCTTGATGTTTATGTTGAAATCTAAAAATAAAACTAGTCTTTATTCATATTAAAGTGAGGTGACTGCAGAGTAGGCAGTAACTGAAAAAAACTATGTACAATATGCCAAGGACTACACTAATATGTATGTTTCTTTGTTCCTGTCTAAATATCAATTAAACCTATAAAAAGCATTAAAAATTATATTCTACTGTAAGGTTGATTTTTTTCTTTTTTTTGTCTCTTTGCTTTGGATTCTGTAAAAAGTCTAGATTGGTATCAAGTGAAAAAACAAGAATACTACCTTGTGTGTGTCTCTGAATTTGCTGATCTCTCGGGATATCAGGTCTCTTTTGTCTTCTTCCATTTCTATAGCATTTATATCCTCCTAAAAGACAAGGGCAAAAGGTGGGAATGCATAAAGATCAATCTAAATTGATACAAACAGATAAATATTAAAGGTTAGATACTACGCACAGGTTTTACAAAAGATATGAGTAAATTAACTTACATAGTAACAAATCTAACAATCTGAGTTAAATAGTAAAGAATTTAGATGGACAAGAATCACAAATTTGGCAATTAGCAGTCAAGTTATTGGTCAAAGACAATAATGTATACAAACCTTAGTGATGAGTGGATAAGGGATCAGAGGGGCCACTGGGAATCTGCGGAAAATCTGCGGAAAAATCCACGAAGATTAAAACAACAACAAAAAACAAGCAAGAGTTTACATTACTCTGAAAAATAATTTTCTGTATGTTTATATTGTAAACCATGTTTATACTGTAAAAAATTCCGTAAATTTTCTTGATTTCAAATTATTTGATAAAAAAAGATTTTTACTTTCTCTGTAACTCTTCCCATGACCCACCAAGCCCTCTGCCCCTAACACCCCCAACCAATGGAATAAGGAAGGTCTCAAACTAGCAGTACTTTTTCCTTGATCTCTTCCAAGACAGAGGAAACAATCATTAACAAAAATTAGCCGTAATTCCATAAAGCAGAAAATACTTTGATTCTCTCCTTCTAACCCTTATGTCTAATTATTTTCTCCTTCATTACTGAGGGAAGAGGAAGAACAAACTCCACAGGGTTCTCAATTCCCTACAGCTGACTGACTCTTACCAATTACTGTTCCCAATGATTGGCACTTGGCTACACAGGTCTTTATGGCCACATGAGGAAGAATAAGCCAACTATGTGGCCATAAAGAAAACTTAAGATTACAAAAAAAAAAAAGAAAGAAAAGGAGTTCCTGTTGTGGCTCAGCGGAAACGAATCCAACTAGGAACCATGAGGTTGCAGGTTTGATCCCTGGCCTGGATCAGTGAGTTAAGGATCTGGTATTGCTGTGAGCTGTGGTGTAGGTTGCAGATGCGGCTCGGATCCTGCGTTGCTGTGGCTCTGGCGCAGGCCAGCAGCTGTAGCTCCAATAAGACCCCTAGCCTGGGAACCTCCACACACCGCGGGTGCGGCCCTAAAATGACAAAAAGACCAAAAAAAAAAAAAAGGAGTTCCTGTTGTGGCTCCACAGTAATGAGGACGACTAGTGTCCGATGTAGGTTGGAGCCCTGGTCTTGCTCAGGGCATTAAGGATCCAGCATTGCTGTGAGCTGTGGTGCAGGCTTCAGATGAGCTTGGATCCAGTGTTGCTGTGGCTGTGATGCAGGCCAGAAGCTGCAGCTCTGATTCAACCCCCTAGCCTGGGAATTCCCATATGCTACGGGTGCGGCCCTAAAAAGCAAAAAACTGAACAAGGTAATGAAATCCAAAACATTATGAACTATAACTATCCCTTTTGATGTTAAGTCACATTATATGTTTCATAGTACTATTTTCCACAGTATACACAACTCACGCTTATAATACACCTCCAATAATTTTCTTTTTTTTTTTTTTTGGGGGGGTCTTTTAGGGCTGCACTGGCAGCATATGGAAGTTCCCAGGCTAGAGGTCCAATCGGAGCTGTAGCCATCAGCCTACACCACAGCCACAGGAACGTGGGATCCGAGCTGTGTCTGCGATCTACACCACAGCTCACGGCAATGCTGGATCCTTAACCCACTGAACGAGGGCAGGGATTGAACCCACATCCTCATGGATCCTAGTCGGGTTCGTTAACCACTGAGTCACAACGAGAACTCCATACTTCCAGTAATTTTCAAGAATACTTTCCATAATATATCTCTAAGTATATCCCCAAAGAAATGAGCATAAGAATTTCAAACATTTTCTTTCTTTCTTTTTTGCTTTATGGGGCTGCACTCGTGGCATACGGAGATTCCCAGGCTAGGGGTTGAATCTGAGCACTAGCTGCTGGCCTTACAGCACAGCCAGAACAATGCCTGATCCACGCCCTGCCTGCGACCTACACCACAGCTCACAGCAACACCAGATCCTTAACCCACTGAGCAAGGCCAGGGATCGAACTTGCATCTTCAGGGATCCTAGTTGGGTTCGTTACCGCTGAGCCACAATTGGAACTCCTACACATTTTCTTTTAACTTGGCCTCCCTATTGTTCAATTAGCTGAGGCTGACAAAAAGTGAGTGATGATATAATACAGTGGGGAGAAGTGCTTCATCTTGTGCTCTTCCACAGTACTCCAGTTTTAAGGTCAACGGCATTATTGTTCATGGAAGGAAAAGAAACGTGTAAGGAAAGGTAGCTAAAAGTTTTTAAATGGGTCAAAATCCTCCGTTTTTTCCTGCCTGGAGCAGAGCAACAATAATTAGGGAGTAAGGCAAGATAAGGCTACCCCTTCATGGCCAAAAAAAATATTATCTTACTTTACCCCTTTACTCCTTAACATCAGCTCCTTATTCATCACCTAAGTTTTTTTTTTTTTTCTTTCCCCGTTTTTCACTTTTTAGTGAGTTTACAGGCTAGAGGTCAAATTGGAGCTTTAGCAGCTGGCTTATGTGACAGCTCACTGCAACACCGGATCCTTAACCCACTGAGCAAGGCCAGGGATCGAACCTTCGTCCTCATGGATGCTAGTCAGATTCATTAACCGCTGAGCCACGATGGGAACGCCTTAAGTTTGTTTTTTTTTTCCTTTCTTAATGAATTACAATTAAACACAAGCTTCCATACCACTGTATTTCAAACATGCAAAACAGGTACATTTTGGTTAAAAAAAAATTACGATGTTGGTCAAACACGGTCAAATTAGCTTTAACAGTATATTGTGTTAAATACTAGTCAATTCTAGTTGGACTGTAGGAGGAGTTCCTGTCGTGGCTCAGGGTTAACAATCCCAACGAGTATCCATGGCCCCACTCAGTGGATTATAGATCTGATGCTGCTGTGACCTGTGGTGTAGGTCACAGACGCAGCTTGGATCCTGTTTTACTGTGGCTGTGGTGTAGGCTGGCAGCTGCAGCTCTGATTTGACCCCTAGCCTGGGAACTTCCATGTGCCATAGCCAAAGTTAGAATGTAATAAAAGCACAAGACACTACTAAAAGCAAACTGTAGAAATGATTCTGTTGTCAGAAATCAGGAGGTTCTGATGTGGCATAGCGGGATCGGTGGCGTCTCTGCAGCTCCAGCACACAGGTTTGAGCCCTGGCCCAGCACAGTGGATTAAAGCATCTGGCATTGCCACAGCTGCAGCATAGACTGCAAATGTAGCTCCAATCAGATTTGGCCACAGGGTGGCCAAACAGTGCATACAGAAGAAACATATCTCAACACAATAAAAGCCATTTATAACAAATCTACAGCCAATATAATACTCAACGGAGAAAAACTGAAAGCCTTCCCATTAAAATCTGTAACAATGTAAGGATTCCCACTCTTACCACTTTTATTTAACACTGTATTGGAAGTCCTAGCCACAGCAATCAGACAAACAAAAAAATAAAAGGTATCCAAATTGGAACAGAAGAGGTAAAAATCGTCACTCTATGCAGATGACATGATAATATCTGTAGAAAACTCCATACAAAGCCTACTCACTGATAAATGAATTCAGCAAAGTAGCAGGATACAAGAGTTACATAGGCTGCATTTCTGTATACTAACAATGAAACATTAGAAAAGGAATATGGCACAAGTGAACCTATCTACAAAACAAACAGACTTGCAGATCTAGAGAACAGACTTGTGGTTGCCAGGGGGGACGGTGGAGGGAGTGGAATGGACCCAGAGTTTGGGGTTAGTAGATGATGGAACTATTACATTTAGAATAGATGGGCAATGAGGTCCAACACAGGGAACTCTTGGGATAGAACACGATGAGGGATGAAATGAGAAAAAGAATGTAGTCACTATGCTGTACAGCAGAAATTGGCACAACACTGTAAATCAACTACACTTTAATAATTTTTTTTTAAAAAGAAAAAAAATCAGTAACACATACGTCCTCCTTCTTTTCCTTCTTCTTCTTCCTGGGGTGAGAGTCAGATTCTTGTGAGGGGGCATTGAGCTCACTGGAGTATTCACGTATTAAAACTTCAATGGCCCCTTTGATCATCTGATCTCTTCTTTTTGTTTCTTCATCTAAGGCTTCTTCGTCATCATTAGTGACAGTTTCTGGCCTGGCATTCTTAAAAAAAAAAGGGGGGGGGATTCAGGAGAGGAAAGAAGGAAAATCAAAATCAAAATCATTCTGAAACAGGTTACTACACAAAACAAACAAGTTTTTTTGCAAAATATCTATTAAATGCAGATTTGGCTTTATTAACTTCACAAAACTAAACATAATTTTATTGTTTTTCCTTAGATATACTGTATTTTATTATTGTCTTTTCCTTTCTTCCCTTAATAGCTAGTACTCTGAACCTTAACCAGCTACAGAAAAATTAAACTACAGAACTAGCGTATTACATATCTGCAAAGTGTTCATATTTTTTTAGACTCTCTTGCTCAATACTTGCACAAACTGATGATGTTTACTAAATAACTCATTCAATAGTTGAAAATTATGTGCAAAAAAGCAAAATACAATTTTATGTACTACAATAGCCTCTATTTAAAATAAACAAAAGCATATGTAGGTTAAACAAAAAACACTTGACAGCTATATACAACAAAAACACAAGCATCAGGTAGGTCAGAGGCTGAAATGATGGCTTCGTATTCCCCTCTGCTTTCTACAGTGTGGGAATACCACTTATAAAATTCATATACTTATCACTAAAAATGAATCAACTCTAAACACTGCATGTCTTTCTCCCCATAACTTGTACGTGTAACATTATAAAAAACAGAGTTCCCTCTGTGGCACAGTGGGTTAAGAATCTGACTGCAGCTGCTCTGGTGGAGGCGAAGTTGGTTAAAAAATCAGGCATCGCTGCAGTGTAGATCTTAGCAGGGGATCATATCCAATCCCCTGCGGGAGATATTACACATGCCAAGGATGTGGCCATTTAAAAAAATATTAGATTCTTCTTACACTTCAGAAGAAAGTACATTCAATAATACTGAAGAGGGAGTTCCCGTCGTAGCTCAGTGGTCAACAAATCCGACTAAGAACCATGTGGTTGCAGGTTCAATCCCTGGCCTTGCTCAGTGGGTTAAAGGTCCGGTGTTGCCGTGAGGGGCGTTGCTGTGAGCTGTGGTGTAAGTTGCAGACACGGCTCGGATTTGGCGTTTCTGTAGCTCTGGCGTAGGCCAGCGGCTACAGCGCTAATTAGACCCCTAGCCTGGGAACCTCCACATGCCGCGAGTGCAGCCCTAGAAAAGGCAAAAAAAAAAAAAAAAGACAAAAAAAAAATAGTAATACTGAAGAGCAAAAGGTAAAAGGTTTAACAGTACAAGAGGATCAAAGAAATCAACTGAATATCTGAAACAGTTATGTAGCCCACCTATTTGTCTCTTTTCAGAGGAATTAAAGCTTCCCTAGTAAAGCTACTGCTTGGAGAGTTAGAAAATAGCTCTTCTAGGTTCATTCTTTGGCAGTGATTCTAAAGTCCAAAATACGAACTACTTTGGGAACAAAGCAAATGCTCCTTCTTTTGAGAAAATACAGATTCAACCAGGCGAATTTTCAGGCAAAGACGCAAAGATTTTCCTTCCTGCAGTATCTGATCTGTCCTCAAAATAAAATGTAAAGCAAACAGCTCTTTTCAAAGATCATTTGTACCTCTAACACTTGACAGAATTCATTCTTGATGTGTGGTCAATAAGCACTACTTGTGACAATCAAGCAGCTATCTCTATTCCTGTAACACTATTGGAGAAAGTTCATGAAAGGACATGGACTAGGTCAGCATGCCTACCTCAAATGAAATACTTTTATTGAGGGTCAAAAAAGTTGCTTCTACAAATTCTGCAAAATCTAAATAAAGGTTTTTTAATCGAGCTACTATTCACGGCCCATAATTCTTCTTAATATTCCAGGTCAGAAAAAATATCTCACTCTGTCTAGACACACTCATGTTTCTTTTTTAGTCAGAGACCTATACAACTAAAAAATATTCTTTCTTCTGCCTGGAAATCAGGAAAATGCCTGAAATAAGGTAATAAAATTTTTTCAATATCTAATTCTCATATCATCTACTTTTTAAGTCATTGTCTTCTACATTTTCTCCAACAAGCCAACAATTAAATAAAAAGAGCAAATACACTTTTCACTTTTTATTCCTGAAAAATTATGATGAATTTGCAATCTGCTCCACCATACTTATATTTGCTTAAGCTGTTTGAAAATTATTTTATCTGATAGAATTGCTCAATACTTCCATTTCACGATTATTGTATAAAATCAACTCTCCAGGAAAACATGCCATGTTTGTCTTATGACTTCAAGTACACCCTTGGGCACCATGTCAAATGCACCCAGAAGTTATGTCTGTTAATTTTTTTTAATTTTCACTTTATCCTTAATAACTATTCAGATTTTGGAGTTCCCTTCGTGGCTCAGTGGTTAACGAATCCGACGAAGAACCATGAGGTTGCGGGTTCGATCCCTGGCCTTTGCTCAGTGGGTTAAGGATCCGGCGTTGCTGTGAGCTGTGGTGTAGGTCGCAGATGCGGCTCGGATCCCACGTTGCTGTGGCTGTGGCGTAGGCCGGCGGCTACAGCTCCTGTTAGACCCCTAGCCTGGGAACCTCCATATGCCGCGGGTGCGGCTCTACATAAAAAAGGCAAAAAGACAAAAAAAAAAAATAATAACTACTCAGATTTTAATAGAGATGGCTTCAATTCCATTCTTGGGAAAAATAACATTTGAATCCTTTTACAAATGGCAATTACAACATAAATCAAAGTCACACAATTCCACACTTACTTATTTATATAAATACACAGTAAACTGATTCACTTTATGTTCAGAGTACACCATTTGCAAATGCCACAATTTACCATCGCATAAGCATAAAAATAGTAAGTCCCAGGGAATTATACAAAAACTCTGAAGATACTGAGGGCATTCCCATCGTGGCTCAGCGGAAACGAATCCGACTAGGAACCATGAGGTTGCAGGTTTGATACCTGGCCTCCCTCAGTGGGTTAAGTCTCAGGCGTTGCCATGAGCTGTGGTGCTGGCCAGCAGCTGCAGCTCCGATTAGACCACTAGCCTAGGAAACTCCACATGCTGAGTGAGGGTGCTGCCCTAAAACAACTAAAGAAAAAAAAAAAAAAAAAAAAGGAGTTCCTGTCGTGGCACAGTGGAAACGAATTCGATGAGGAGCCATGAGATTTTGGGTTCCATCTGTGGCCTCGCTCAGTGGGTTAAGGATCCTGCGTTACCGTGAGCTGTGGTGTAAGTCACAGATGCAGCTTGGATCTGGTGTTGCTGTGGCTCTGGCGTAGGCCAGCAGCTACAGCTCTGATTAGACCCCTAGCCTGGGAACCTCCATATGCTGTCGGTGCAGCCATAAAAGGACAAAAAAAAAGGAAAATAAAAAAGAAACTCTGAAGATACTGAATCCATGCTTTATTTATTTTTATACTTTTTTGTTTTTCAGGTTTGTTTGTTTGTTTTTGGCTTTTTAGGGTCACACTTGAGCTATATGGGGGTTCCCAGGCTAGGCATCAAATTAGAGCTGCAGCCACCAGGCTATATACCACAGCCACAGCAACTCAGCACCTGAGCCACAACTGTGACCTATCCCACAGCTTGCAGAAACACTGGTTCGTCTGCGACCTATCCCACAGCTTGCAGCAACACCGGTTCTTTAACCAACAGAGTGGGGCCAGAGATTGAATTTGCATCCCCATGATACTAGTCGGGTTTGTTTGCGCTAAACCACAATGGGACCTCCCATGCTTTATTTTAAATAAGAATTTAGTCATTGCAGCAAGAACAATCTGAAGGGTTTTGCTGCAGTTTTTTTCGTTTTAAGGTTTTAGTGATATGATAGCCAATAGTGCTCACATGAGATAAAATGCAATCTCTCCGGAGTGTAAACTGTATTACTTCCTTATAAGGCTAGGTAAAGATAGTAAGTTTATCAGGTGAGCAACATAACTGCAACTGTTATTACAGATGTTAACTCCATTCTTATACGCAAGACTTTGTCCTAGGTTCTGTGGAGGTAAACAATGAAAAAAACATAGTCTGTGAATGTATTGCCCTATCTTGTAATCAGAGAATGTGGAATATATGAATGAAACAGGGTACAAGGAGCTATGAATAATACAAATAATATATACTACAAAACAGACTTACATAAAAACCTGTTTTAAATGAGAAGAGAGGAAAGGAATTAAGGGTAGGACTAATGAAGGCTATACAAATCAAGCAACATCTTAATGATAGGGACAGAAGTTCAAAAGAGAGCTTGAACGGGTAATAAGGAAAGCAAAAGGAAGTTTGTAGGGATGTATACATAACTGAAACACGGAGGAGAACTGATGGAGAAAGCCAGAAAGGTAGCCTAGAGAAAGTGTTGGATACGATGCTAGGAAGAATATGGGGAGTTCCCCCTCTGGTGCAGTGCCTTAAGCCCCTGTGGAGGCATGGGTTTGATCCCCGGCCTCATGCAGGCTAAAGATCCAGCACTGCTGCAGCTACAGCTCAGCTTCAATCCCTGGCCTGGGAACTTCCATATGCCTCAGGTACAGCCACGGAAAAACAACAACAAAAAAAGGGGAATATAAGCTTTATTTTTATTTTTTGGCCACACCCAAAGCATGTGGAAATTACTAGGCCAGGAACTGAACTGGCACCAATCGCAGCAACCTGAACCACTGCAGTGACAACACCAGATCCTTAACCCACTGAACCACAGGGAACTCCCAGAATATTGGCTTTATACTCTGAGAAATTCAAAATCATTAAGGATACATTGAGCAGGGGCCTGACATAACCAGACTTATGTTTGAAATACAGGGCAGTACTGTTAACAGGCAGATAAGAAACTAAATGTAGATAAATCAGGAGTAAGTGGGGGAAAAAAGCTGTTCACAAAATAATACTTAAGAATTCAATCCTGAGTGTTCTCCTGTGATGCAGCAGATTAAGGATCCAGCACTGTCACTACAGTAGCTCAGGCCACTACTGACGCAAGGGTTCAGTTCCTGGCCCAGAAACTTCCACATGCCAAGGGGAAAAAAAAAACCCTCAATCTTGTATTTATAAGAGAAAAACAAATCCACGTCTTTCAATTAAAACTATACTCATCCAGAAGTTCTCTTATGGCATGAGTTAAGGATCTGGCATTGACACTGCAGCAGCTTGTGTCACTGTCATAGAACATGTTTGATCCCTGATCAGGGAACTTCCAAATCACGCAGGAAGAGCCAAAAAACAAAAACAAAAAACCACGAACACAAACACCCCTACATTTAACCATAGAAAGAAAAATGCCTAGATGAATATGCAACAAAAATGTCTACATTGGATACTAATGATGACAGAATGATGGGTGCTACCTAATGTCTTCTTTATGGGTTACTCATTTTTAAGATTTTTTAAATGATGTTTTTGTAAAGGAGGAATTAGTGGAACCAAGAAAGCTATGTATATTTTGAAAAATGATGAAAAATCTGAAGAGAGCAAAAAAGACTGTTTTTTGTTTGTTTGTTTGTTAAAGACGGAAAGGTAATTATGAGTCTTTTTGGGATCTACTCAGCTTGAGGTGCCAAAAAGAACTAAGAAGGGAAAACACGGAAATACACACTCAGGTTTTAGCTATTTTTTGCTTTGCTCAGAAAGAGTAATAATAATGTATACAACACAACATTCAAAAATTTCCTTTACTTTAGCTTAATAAAGCCACCATCTGAGGAAACCATAAGATTGATTTTCATTCATTCTAGAACCTGTATACTTTAAAAAAGAGGGGAACTCAAAAATTTTGTAGGTTGAAATATATTTTGTACTTACTTACAAAGCTGCCTTAATGAATTAGCTCTGTTTGGAATAGTCTGTACCAGTGTTTTCTCTGGCAAGTTAACCTGGACCAGCCTCCCTTACTACCTTCATCCCAACCTGGAACAAGCAAACCAACAGTCACCCACCCACTTTGGGTAGATAAAAGACTTAAAACAACTATAAACTACAAAAACACCCTCTTGATCTTGCAAAGGCCCCGTATTTGATTCATTTATAATGAGAAGTATTTACACTGAAAGAGCACAGTTGGCCTAGAGAAGACAACACTATAGAAAACATACCCCATTAGAAGCTTTCTTCTTTGCTTTCCATTCATCCAGTTGTGCCTTTGTCTTTGCATCAACTTTAACAAGTAGCTTCTTCTCTCCAATTTGCAGGTCATGCAATAACCTGAGTGCACGGAGGGTAGATTCAGGCTCCTTATACTCACAGAATCCAAAGGCTAGCAATGGATGTAAAGAATTAGTGAAGTATCAATACAATCATGAAAGATAAGTATTTATGGAAAACTGAAATCATCAGAAATCAAACATTATTTACGTCACTACTCCTCCCTTTCCTCCAACTACTTTTGATATGGATCTCACTTCTAACACCCTCAAACAACCAAAAGAAAAGAAAAAACAAAAACAGAAGAAAGGAAGAAAAATTCTCATCAGGGAAATTGCTACTTATTAGAAGTGCTGATGAAATATTTAGCAGAATCAGCAGCAGATCCCGTCGTGGCTCAGTGGTTAACGAATCCAACTAGGAACCATGAGGCTGTATGTTCGATCCCTGGCCTTGCTCAGTGGGTTAAGGATCTGGCGTTGCTGTGAGCTGTGGTGTAGGTCGCAGACACGGCTTGGATCCTGCGTTACTGTGGCTGTGGCGAAGGCCGGCGGCTACAGCTCCTGTTAGACCCCTAGCCTGGGAACCTCCATATGTCGCGGGTGCGGCTCTACATAAAAAAAGCAAAAAGACAAAAAAAAAAAAATAAAAAATAAAAGTTCAATAATCATATCATTGCTGAAAATATTGGTGCTACTGGTCTGAAATTGTTGTTTGTGAAGTGTGAGATGAAGCAAGCCAATAATTATTTTCTAGCCCACCATCCCCAGTGTCAAAGATGAGGATTCTGAGTGTGGAAGAAAGAAAATAAAGATATATGACAAAAATGGAGTTTCCGTGTTGTGGCTCAGTGGTTATGAACCCTATTAGTATCCATGAGGATGTGGGTTCGATCCCTGGCCTCGATCAGTGGGTTAAGGATCTGGCATTGCTATGAGCTATGGTGTAGGTGAACTGTGGTGTAGGTTGCAGACTTAGCTTGAATCTGGCATTGCTGTGGCTGTAGCAAAGGCCAGCAGCTGCGGCTCTGATTCGACCCCTAGCCTGGGAACTTCCACGTGAAGTGGATGTCACCCTAACAGGCAAAAAAAAAAAGGGAAAGAAAGAAAAAAAATGACAAAAAAGATTAAATAAAAACCTTTTAGTCCTGATTTTTAATTAAATAATGTGCACTAATATGAGGACACCTAATTCCCAGACTATGATTTTTGAAAACAACTTCCCACTAAAAAGAGCCAGAGCTGGAGTTCCTGTCATGGCGCAGCAGAAACAAATCCGACTAAAAAACATGAGGTTGCAGGTTCGAGCCCTGGCCTGCTCAGTGGGTTAAGAATCCGGTGTTGCCGTGAGCTGTGGTGTAGGTTGCAGATGCGGCTTGGATCCTGTATTGCTATGGCTATGGCGTAGGCCAGTAGCTGTAGCTCCGATTAGACCCCCACCCTGGGAACCTTCACAGGCTGTGGGTGCGGCCCTAAAATGACAAAAGACAAAATATATATATTAAGTGAGTCTTAATATATCAACCACTTGTGATGCATAGATTTTATATGAATTCTGAATCAAAAAAACTATTTAAAAATTGAAATCTGAGATATCTGACTAGATGCCAAATGAATGCTGGATATATGAACAGTGATGTAATAATTAAGAGAGGTTATATTTTTTTAAGTCTTATAAGAGTACTTCAGATATGTTTTCTTAGTCATTCCTTTTTTTTTTGCCTTTTTGTCATTTTGGGGCCGCACTCGCGGCATGTGGAGGTTCCCAGGCTAGGGGTCTAATCGGAGCTGTAGCCACTGGCCTACACTGCAGCCACAGCAACGCAGAATCCGAGCCGCGTCTGCAACCTACATCACAGCTCACGGCAACGCTGGATCGTTAACCCACTGAGCAAGGGCAGGGATTGAACCCGCAACCTCATGGTTCTTAGTCGGATTCGTTAACCACTGCGCCACGACGGGAACTCCTCATTCCTTTTTTTTGTTTTTTGTCTTTTGTCATTTTAGGGCTGCACCCACGGCATATGGAGGTTCCCAGGCTAGATGTTGAATCGGAGCTGTAACCGCCAGCCCACACCACAGCCACAGCAATGCCAGATCTAAGCCACATCTGCGACCTACACCATAGCTCGTTAACCCACTGAGCAAGGCCAGGGATCAAACCCGCAACCTCATGGTTCCTAGTCGGATTTGTTAACCACTGTGCCATGACGGGAACTCCTAGTCATTCTTATTATGTCTTTTTTTGTCCTTTTTTTAGGGCTGCACATGCACCATACGAAGGTTCCTAGGCTAGGGTTCAAATCAGAGCTGTAGCCACAAGCCTACACCACAGCCACAGAAACGCCAGATTCTTAATCCACTGAGCAAGACCAGGGATTGAACCCGTAACTTCATGGTTCCTAATCGGACTTGTTTCCACTGTGCCACAACGGGAACTCCTAGATATGTTTTCTTAAAAAGACCTTATCTTTTAGAGCTATACTAAGTATCTATAGACACAATGATCTGGTGTCAAGATTGCTCAAAAATAATGTAAGAATAAAATGGTTCGGGTACAGGTTAAGCACAACTGGCCATGAGTTAATTTATATTAAAAAGCTAGGTGGCTGGGTCACCTTGCTGTGCAGCAGAAAATTGCAGGACACTGTAAATCAGCTATAATGGAAAAAATAAAAATCATTATAAAAATAAGCTAAGTGCTAAGTACATGAGAGTTAATCATAATAGTCTGCTAATTTTATATGTGAATTTTTCCATAACGAAAGTATTTAAAGACTGTATATCAGGATTTCCCACTGTGGTACCGTAGGTTAAGAATCTGGTATTGCTGCAGCTGCACCAAGGATTCAATCCTTGGCCTGGGAACTGCCACATGCCAAGAATGTAGACGGAAAAGGGGGTGGGGGGCATGTATATCAAACAGGTATTTCCACCAAGTATGGAAAGAATAGTTTACTTTCAAGACTAACAGGTATCTTATCATCTCTTCTACTTTCTTCCTAAGTCCTAATTGTTCCATCTTGATCATATATTTCTGCTCTGAGACAAAAAGGACTTTTTTTAAAGTAATCTTACAAGAAACCAATTAATCTGAATGATTTTTTTTCCCTTTCCTACCTCCTTCCAGTTATACTTTTCCACATTTTTTCTGGTCCTTTGTAGGGCCGCACTCATGGTTCCCAGGTTAGGGGCTGAAATGGAGCTATAGCCCCAGGCCTATGCCACAGCCACGCCAGATGTGAGCGGAGTCTTCGACCTACACCACAGCTCACGGGAACACCAGGCCCTTAACCCACTGAGTGAGGCCAGGGATTGAACATGCATCTTTATGGATGCTAGTCACATTTGTTTCCGCTGAGCCACGATAGAAACGCCTATCTTTTTCCACTTTTTTTTTTGTCTTTTTGCTTTATCTAGGGCCACACGCGCGGCATATGGAGGGTCCCAGGCTAGGGGTGTAACAGGAGCTGTAGTTGCCAGCCTTCGCCACAGCCACAGCTACACGGGATCCAAGCCGCGTCTGCAACCCTCACCACGGCTCACAGCAACGCCGGATCCTTAACCCACTGAGCAAGGCCAGGGATCGAACCCGCAACCTCATGGTTCCTAGTCGGATTCGTTAACCACTGAGCCACGACGGGAACTCCCTTTTTCCACTTTTTAATTTCAACTTTCAGCTAACATCTTCCCAATGGCCTTTAATCCTAGTCTAGTAAGAGTGAAGTCAGAGTGCTAGTAGAACTCTTCTATGGCTAAGGACAATGAGCGTAAAAGCAACTGTGATTTATGCAAATAGCTTAAGATGATCTCAATAAACAAGGAAAAAATTACCTACCTTGAAGTTTTCCAGATGCACCTTGTACTCTCTTCCAGCTTAAAACCAAACCACATTTCTTTAAAAGAAAACAAAAAGATCCTTACTACTTAGGCTAATTTATTATGCAAGTAAGAGCACAATTATAGTCCCACTAGGAAAAGCAGAAGAAGAAAAAAGATCTTGTCAGCAACTAAATGTCATAAAATTCTTGCAATTCCCACAAACCTCTTACATGTACATAACAAATCAATTTATTTTATTTTTTAATGAATATTTATTCATCATTTATTTCGCATTTGAATATTGGTTAAATAACTAGTTCCTTATCAAATAACTATAACAAATCATTTTAAAGAAAAACATAAATTCTAACTGATCCTGATTTGCAGGAAAACAAAGCAAATGTTTTATTTGCTTTGAAAACAAAACAAACAAACAAAAAGAGGCAGGGAACTGTTCTATAATAAAGAAGCTCTCTAGGAGTTCCCATCGTGGCTCAGTGGTTGATGAATCTGACTAGGAACCATGAGGTTGCAGGT
>PVHT021183631.1:5927449-5950315 GCA_004024745.2 Catagonus wagneri | reverse complement strand
AAAAAAAAAAAAAAAAAAAGAAGAAGCAGAAGCTGTCTAGGAGATCCGTGATGACTCAACAGGTTAAGAACCCAACACAGAGTCCATGAGAATGCTGGTTCGATCCCTGGCCTCACTCAGTGGGTTAAGGATCTGCCATTGCTGTGGCTGTGGCACAGGGTGGCAGGTCCGATCTGAGCTGGGAACTTCAATATGCTGCAGGTGTGACTTTAAAAAGACAGAAAAATAAGCTGTTTTGGAGTTTCCCTCATGTCTCAGTAGTAACAAACCCAACTAGCATCCATGAGGATGAGAGTTGGATCTCTGGCCCCACTCAGGATCCAGCTTTGTGGCTGTGGTGTAGGCCAGCAGCTACAGCTCTAATTCAACCCTAGCCTGGGAACTTCCAAATGCCATGGGGAGGCCCTAAAAGGACAAAAGATAAGAAAAAAAAAAAAAAATGGAGTTCCCATTATGGCTCAGCAGGTTAAGAATCCAGCTAGTATCCATGAGGATGTGAGCTCTATCCCTGGCCTTGCTCAGTGAGTTAAAGGACCTGGAGTTGCCATGAGCTGTGTGTGGTGTAGGCTGGTGCTGCCGTTGCTGTGTAAGCCAGCAGCTGCAGCTTCGATTTGACCCCAAGCCTGGGAACCTCCATATGCCACAAGTGTGGTCCTAAAAAGACGAAAAAAAATAATATAAAATAAAATTTCAGTGTAGTGTATGTGTGGAGAGATAGAAAAAGTAAATATGGCAAAATCTGTTATAAGGGTGTTCACTACTCTAGTCATGTAACTTTTTTACAAGTTTGAAATTGAAAAAAAAAAAAAGATTAACCATCACATTTTTCAAAGAACTAGAACAAACAATCCAAAAATTTGTATGGAACCATAAAAGACCCAGAATTGCCAAAGCAATCCTGAAGGAAAAAAAAACCAAGCAAGAGGCCTAACTCTCCCAGACTTCAGACAATATTACACAGCTACGGTAATCGAGACAGTGTGGTACTGGTACAAAAACAGTCACAGAGGTCCCAGAAATAAACAGAAGAGTGGACCCAGAAATAAACCCAGACACCTAAGGTCAAATAATCTTCGACAAAGGAGGCAAGAATGCAAAATTGGAAAAAAAAAGTCTCTTCAGCAAGTGGTGTGAGAACTGGACAGCTCCACGTAAATCAATAAAAGCAGAACACACCTTGACACCATTCACAAAAATAAACTCAAAATGGCTTAAAGACTTAAACATAAGACAAGACACCATAAATCTCCTAGAAGAGAAGAGGGGCAAAACATTCTCTGACATCAACTGTACAATGTTTTCTTAGGTCAGTCTTCCAAAGCCAACAGAAATAAAAACAAAAATAAACCATTTGGACCTAATCAAACTTAAAAGCTTTTGCACACCAAAGGAAACCATTAAAAAAAAAAAAAAAAAGACAACCTACAGAATGGGAGAAAATAGTTTCAAATGATGCAACCAACAATAGCGTAATCTCCAAAATACACAAACAACTCTTACAACTCAACAGCAAAAAAACAACACAATTGAAAAATGGGCAGAAGACCTGAACAGACATTTCTCCAAAGATATATGGAGGGCCAGCAGGCAAAATATGCTCAAACTCACTAATTATTAGAGAAACTCCAATCAAAACTAATTATGTGAAATTCCCATCGTGGCTCACTGGTTAACGAATCCGACTAGGAACCATGAGGTTGCGGGTTCGATCCCTGGCCTTGCTCAGTGGGTTACGGATCTGGCTTTGCCATGAGCTGTGGTGTAGGTCACAGATGCAGCGTGGTTCCCACGTAGTCCGGCAGCTAGAGCTCCGATTAGACCCCTAGCCTGGGAACCTCTATATGCTGTGAGTGCAGCCCTAGAAAAGGCAAAAAGACACACACACACACACACAAAACTAGTTATGAAGTACCACTTCACACCAATCAGAATGGCCATTATAATTTATTTGTAATTTGTATGAGTCTACAAATAACAAACACTGGAGAGAGTGTGGAGAAAGGGGAAGTCTTCTACACCACTGGTGGGGATGTAAATTGGTACAACCACTATGGAAAACAGCATGGAGCTATTTCAGAAAACTAACTATAGAAGTACCACATGATCCAGCAATCCCACTCCTGGGCATACATACAGACAAAACTTTCATTAAAAAGATACATGCATCCCTACATTCCTATGTTCTTTGCAACGCTATTTGCAATAGCCAAGACATGAAAACAACCTAAATGAACAGATTAAAGAAGATGTGGTACATATACACAATGGAGTACTACTTAGCCATAAAAAAGAACAAAATAGGAGTTCCCACTGTGGCTCAGTGCAAAACCAATCTGACTAGTATCCATGAGGATGAAGGTTAAACCCTGGCCTTGCTCAGTGGGTTAAGGATCTGGCACTGCCATGAGTTGTGGTGTAGGTCACAGAAGTGGCCAGGATCTGGCGCTGCTGTAGCTGTGGTGTAGGCCAGCAGCTGCAACAATTCGACCCCTAGCCTGGGAACCTCCATATACCGTGGGTGTGGCCCTAAAAAGACATATACAAAAAAAAAGACAGAATAATGCCATTTGCAGCAACGCGGATAGAACTAGAGACTCTCATACTAAGTCAGAAAGAGAAAGACAAATACCACAAGATATCACTTATATCTGGAATCTAAAATATAACACTTGTGGTTGCCAAAGGAGAGAGGCAGGAATTGGGATGGGCTGAGAGTTTGGGGTTAATAGATGCAAACTGTTGCATTTGAAGTGGATAAGCAGTGAGATCCTGCTACAGAGCACTGGAAACTCTATTTAGTCACTTGTGATGGAGCATGATAATGTGAGAAAAAGATTATGTGTATGTATGACTGGGTTACTTTGCATACAGTAGAAATTGACAGAACATTGTAAACCAACTACAAAAATTTAAAAATTAAAAAATAAAAAGGAGAAAATTTATTAACCATTTATTACCTATAACATTTTTTAAATAAAAAATAAACAGTTTAACTTACAGCAAGGAGTTGTCTTATAAGCATATCTGAGGCTTTCTCTGAAATATTGCCAACAAAAACTGTAGTGGTAGGACCACAGTTTTCATCATTTTCTTTAGTCTTTAAGCCTGGATGATCCTTTCGTGCTCCCAAATGCTTTCCAACCATGGACACAGTGGGTACTAAGACCTAAAGGCAATAAAATTTGAATTTGTAAATAAATTTGCTATCATGTTTAATGTAGCAGGGTAAAAACATCAATTTTAAAGTATTAAACATATAGCATATATTATAGGTTCTACATACTTAATCTAAAACTGCCAAAGCACACTTTTCATTAACGCAAATATTCGTGACAAATAAAATTCCACTATTAGATTACCTTTCTTTAAACAACTTAGAGAAGTGAATAAAAATAACTTGGACAGAAATTTTTTTCATGTTTAAGACATAATTTTTAAATGTTTAAGATATCAAAAGTCATTTAAATTATCAAATATATACAGAAGTTTCTTCACAACTTACTCTTTACTAGTATAAAAGGAAATTTCAATTATCCCTGCCAATCTTCTTGTATAATATTCAAACAACTCCCATGGCATCCCCACACTTAAATTTTACATTTCTCAGTTGCTTATTTCTATCTTACTGTCCCTTTATAAGGTTCAACTTTTCACAAGAAAGGAATAACATCTTTATACGTGGAACTGAATTTAGCAAAATACCCATATTAGGCATTGAAGTACTAAACTGAAGGAGCCACTCCAAACCCCAAGCCCTGCCTTTTCCTACGCTGAAACGAAAGAAGGTAAGAGTACCTGTCAAGTGGAGGTTTGCCAATAAATGTCCAGTTTAAGAAAAGCTGGACTCCTCCTTGGTATGCCTCACAGAAGGTTCCTATTTGCTCATGTAGTTCCCATCTCAAAACCCACAATTTTAAAGTATTAAATATATATAAAAATAGAAAAATAGTTGAAAGTAATGAGACCAATTCTCCCTCAAGGTGGAAATTATAAATGAAGCCTGATATTCTACTAATTAACTCAAAGAAAATTCTGATTAAATAAACCTTTTAAGAGGGTTATGGTATACTAGCATTCCTAATTATGATGCCTACTAGAGTATACAGAAGCTTTTATGAACGTGGAAAATTAAAGACATAAGACTGAATAAGGAGCTCTCATCGTGGCTCAGTGGTAACGAACCCAACTGGTATCCATGAGGTTCAGTCCCTGGCCTTACTCAGCAACTTAAAGATCCAGCATTGCTGTAAGCTGTGGTGCTGGTCGCAGACGTAGCTTGCATCCCATGTTGCTGTGGCTGTGGCATAGGCCAGAGCTACAGCTCCAACTTGACCCCTAACCTAGGAACTTCCATATGCCGTGGGGACAGCCTTAAAAAAAAGGGACATAAGACAGGATAATAAAACACTTCAGCAGAGTGAGGGCTTTAATAAAACTTTATAAAATTTGGAAGGTATCATGCTAGAGGACATAGAAAAAAATAGCCTGGTAGAAGCTAAAAATTAGGGTGGTGGGAGCAAGGAATAGAAATATACTCAATTTTCATTTCAAAATTTAAATTCTGCTATATCGTTTCTACTTTTTTTTTCCTTTTAAGAGATCACATTGGGAGTTCCCTTGTCATGGCTCAGTGGTAACGAACCCAACTAGAATCCACGAGGATACAGGGTTCAATCCCTGGCCTCGCTCAGTGAGTTAAGGATCCGGCATTGCCAAGACAGGTTGGCAGCCGCAGCTCCAATTCAACCCCTAGCCTAGGAATTTCCATATGCCGCACATGCGGCCCTAAAAAGAAAAAAAAAGAGAGAGATCCCATCACTTTTCCTATCCCCCAGGATTAAGACAAGATGAGAGGATAATGAAAAAGGCAACACCTAAATCTGAAATAACAAGTATATGAGCAAGCAGTTTAGAGAGTAATAGGGAAAAGACAAAACTATTTATTTAAGGAACACATTTAGGGGTGCCAGCATATATCCACAGTTGAGTGAAAATGCTTATTCAAATAAGTAGTATGATATACATGGATACTCTTACTCTCTTCCTTTTATTCTTTTAAACATTTAAAAATAATTCCTCTGCATTAAGTTGTTTACATTTAAAAGCAGCATCAGTCTTAATTCCTCCTTAAAGTTATACTTACAGTTGGAGCAGGAGCCATAATGCTCATTGGTACAGGAATCATTGGGGTCCCTATGAAAAAAGTATAATGAATCTTAAGATTATGATAAGTACAATTATATATTTTATATCAACTACATGCCATACAAATAAGTATCCTCACAGTTCTCTCAAGGGGAAATGCAGGACTAACAGAAAATGAGATACAGATGGATGCCTTATTTTCACGAGCAACACAGTACGTCAGGTTGGTCTACATAAACTTACAAACAAAAAACCTATTCTAAAAGCAAAAAGACTACCTATAACCTGCTTTTGCCTTAAAAAGTATAAAATTCTGGACAGTTATCGATTCATGTTCATCTGGTTCCGTACATTCTCAAAACCAGAAACTTGTACAAGTACAGATTTACTTATGGTGAACTTAATAATCCTTTAAAAGTAAAAATAAATTCTTTAGAGTTAAATAACAAAAGAATGAAATAAGCAAGAATCTCATTATTCCTGGTTATTTAAGAAAAACAAAATTCATGAAAAAAGATCAGTAATCTCAGTCATTGTCAAAGAGAAAAACTCTAAGGCAAGCATCTATTGTCCTGAAGGTTTAATAGCTATCAACAGGCTATCGCTATTGATATCTTAGTAGAATCTGCATTTTGTCTTCAACTACTTTGTTTACTAATCAATAGCTGCTGTACTGAGTGAGAGTCCTTGGGTACATAACTAATGAAGAAATCTTACCACTTGAGTTTTTAAAAAAAAAGGTTGCAATGAAGGCGAAAATCTATGAAAGATTTGTCCACTTTTTTAAAACAAATTTTTAAATGTTCTAAAATCACTCTTTAGTTCAAATTTAGCATTAACTTAATTTTCCAACAAGACAGGTAACATGAGTTCCCGTCGTGACTCAGTGGTTAAGGAATCCAACTAAGAACCATGAGGTTGCGGGTTCGATCCCTGGCCTTGCTCAGTGGGTTAAGGATCCGGCGTTGCTGTAAGCTGTGGTGTAGGTTGCAGACGCGGTTCGGACCCCGCGTTGCTGTGGCTGTGGCGAAGGCCGGCAGCTACAGCTCCTGTTAGACCCCTACCTAGCCTGGGAACCTCCATATGCTGCGGGTGTGGCTCTAGATAAAGGCAAAAAGACAAAAAAAAAAGACAGGTAACAAAATCTTAAACATTTAACTAATGTCCATTTCTTTTCCAATATAAATTATTTGAAATAACTTTATTTTTTGTTTAGTTTTTTTTTTTTTTTTGATTTTTAGGTCTGAACCGCAGCATATGGAGGTTTCCAAGCTAGGGGTTGAATCAGAGCTACAGCTGCTGGCCACAGTCATGCCAGACCTGAGCAGTGTCTGCAAACCCATACCACAGCTCACGGCAATACCGGATCCTTAACCCACTAAGTGAGGCCAGGAATTGAACCCGTATCCTCATGGAGACTAGTTGGGTTCGTTAACCACTGAGCCACAAAGGGGACTTCCAATTTTTTTTTTCCCTTTATGTAGAGCCGCACCCGCGGCATATGGAGGTTCCCAGGCTAGGGGTCTAACAGGAGCTGTAGCCGCCGGCCTTCGCCACAGTCACAGCAATGCAGGATCCGAGCCGCGTCTGCAACCTACAGCACAGCTCACGGCAATGCCGGATCCTTAACCCACTGAGCAAGGCCAGGGATCGAACCCGCAACCCCACGGTTCCTAGTCAGATTCGCTAACCACTGAGCCACGAAGGGAACTCCAGGACTTCCAATTTTTAACGTAAGATATTTTTGTGTCCACGCCCATGGTACGCAGAAGCTCCTGGGTCAGGAATCGAACCCGTTCCAGAGCAGTGACCTGAGCCACAGCAGCGACAACGCTGGATCATTAGTAACCTGCCGAGGCACAAAGGAAACTCCGGAATCTTGATTTTTTATCTTTTAAAAATCCCTGGTGGCTCAGCAGGTTAAGGATCCAGTGTTGTCACTGCTGTGGTGTGGGTTCCATCTCTGGCTCAGGAGCTTCCACATACCTCAGGTGTGGACAAAAAAGGAAAGAAAAATCATGATGCCTATCATTAAGATTACAGAAGATTGTACGAAGTAGATAAAAACAGACTGCAGAATTAACTTGGGTTCAATTCTTACTTGGTTCTATCACTTTTAGCTGTGCAACCCTGGGCAAGCTCTTTAACCTCAGCTTAAGTTTCCTCAATTCTAATGAAGTAATTATTTCCTCAGAGTTCCTAAGAGATTAACTGAGATCATTTATATTGGAGCACTTAAATACAGTGGATACTCAAAACATCATCAACTACCTAAATGTCTCACTTTTCACTTTGCAAAACAAAAAGCAAATACTCCATTTACCAACTGTGTGGCACTTCCATAAGTAAACTTTCTATTTTAGAAAATATTCAGAAAAAGACATTTCAAAAAAATTTTTCCTTTTTAACAATTACTAAATGTTTGGTAGTATGTTTCCTACCTCAACCTACTAATTTCATGCAATGCAGAATTTACACTGAAAAATGTGTCACAGCTCATTACAAAGATCTAAACATGCTACAAAGGGAAAAAAAAATGGAAACTGAGCGAAGTGTAAAGAGTGTATACACTAGTCAAGGTCTCAAAACATAAGCAGGGGAGGGGTAAATATAAGCAAACACACTGGGATAAGAAAGGCATCTCTGAAGTTACATACCAAAAACTGTTAAGAAAGGTTATAGTGGGGGAAGGGAACTCTCAGGAGTTAAAGCGGGGGGGAACCCTCCATTCTTTCTACATACACGCATCATTAAAGAAAAATTACAGATTTTTTCCAATTTATTTTCTCACTTAATATACAATGTGACAATCACATACATTATCTCAGAGTTCACTTAACCGTACTAATAAGCAACACAAAAAATTATACATGAATATGGGTATTGTGGTCTTGATACTAGTTTAGCATGTATTTCACTTTTCTACCTTTTCAAGTACTAATGCTGCACACAGAATGCAAGCAGTGAATGAGCTGCAACTAAAGTCTGATTTATCATTCAGTCATGCTTCTCTGGAGTTCCCATCACGGCTCAGTGGAAATGAATCTGACTAGCCTCCATGAGGACACAGGTTCAATCCCTGACCTCACTCAGTGGGTTAAGGATCCGGCATTGCCATGAGCTGTGGTATAGATCACAGACACTGCTTGGATCTGGCATGGCTGTGGCTGTGGTATAGGACAGCGGCTAGAACTCCAAATCAACCCCTAGCCTGGGAACCTTCATTTGCCACAGGCGTATCCCTAAAGAGACCAAAAAAAAAAAAAAAGGTTATGCTAGAAGTAGACTTAAGAGAAACATGGCCCATTTATCTTCCACCTCTATTTATAATGTGGTACAGTGTTTATCAGAATTTAGATATATGTTTTTTAAAAATTCAAAGGATTTCAGAACCTTTTCTATAAAACCAATCTACTGGTAAGAAAATTAAGGTAGTGATTTTTCACTGTCACCTTTCTTGATTCTGAAGAAGTGATTAATATGCTTTATTTGCAATCCATTAAAATTTTTTCACAAACAGAAAGCAAATTATTTTTCCCTATAACTTTGTTAAAAATATCACGGTTATAACGACTATCAAAAAATAGATCGTGGAGAGAGTTCCTGTTGTGGTGCAGAAGAAAACGAATCCAACTAGTATCCATGAGGATGCAGGTTCAATCCCTGGCCTCACTCAATAAGTCAAGGACCTGGCATTGCCGTGTAGGTTGCAGACATGGCTGGGATCCCACGCTGCTGTGGCGTAGGCCAGGAGCCACAGCTCTGATTTGCCCCCTAGTCTGGGAACTTCCATATACCACACCTGCAGCCCTAAAAAAGCAAAAAAAAAAAAAAAATCCTGCAGTCCCCACCGTGGTATGGTGAGTTAAGAATCTGACCATAGGAGTTCCCGTCATGGCACAGCAGAAACGAATCCAACTAGGGACCATGAGGTTGCGGGCTTGATCCCTGGCCTTGATCAGTGGGTTGAGGATCTGGCATTGCCACCAGCTGTGGTGTAGGTCAAAGACTCCACTCGGATCTGGCGTGGCTGTGGCATAGGCCTGGGGCTACAGCTCCAATTCAACCCCTAACCTGGGAACCTCCTCTTTATGCCATGAGTGCCATGAGCTGTGGTGTAGGTCGCAGACACAGCTCGGATCTGGCATTGCTGTAGCTCTGTCGTAGCCTGGCAGCTACAGTTCCAATTAGACCCCTAGCCTGGGAACCTCCATATGCTGCCGGTGTGGCCCTAAAACGACAAAAGACAAAAAAAAAAATAAAATCTGATTATTAGTGGCTCAGGTCACTGTGGAGGTGCAGGTTCAATTCCTGGCCTGGTACAGTGGGTTGAAGAATCCATCACTGCTGCAGCTGTGGCTCAGATTCAATCCCTGACCCAGGAACTTCCATATACCATGGGTGCAGCCATAAAATTAAAAACAAAAAAAAAATCTTATTATTAGACTATATATCTACGAACAAAATATATGAAAGCCCCTCAAAACTCTCTGCCCAAACGAAAGTGGCTTAGACACTATCCTTCCGAAGTAATTAATTTGTTTGATGGTTGACAACTAACTTTATTCAGTTTTCTGTTAACATTTCCTCAATCCCTCTTTTCAGCAAAACATCTTTTTTTTTTTTTTTTGTCTTTATCTAGAGCTGCACCCGCGGCATATGGAGGTTCTCAGGCTAGGGGTCTAACAGGAGCTGTAGCTGCCGGCCTTCGCAGCAGCCACAGCAACGCGGGATCCGAGTCGTGTCTGCAACCTACACCACAGCTCACAGCAACGCCAGATCCTTAACCCGCTGAGCAAGGCCAGGGATCAAACCCACAACCTCACGGTTCTTAGTTGGATTCGTTAACCACTGAGCCATGAAGCAAACTCCAGCAAAACATCTTTATAATCGATTACAGAGCAGTTAAGTTACTAAAAGTCAGTAATTGTTACGTGGGATAATAAACTGATAGTACTTAAACTTCAGTTTTATGCTTGAATATTATTCAGCCATAAAAAAGAATGATAGGAGTTCCCGTCGTGGCTCAGTGGTTAAAGAATCTGACTAGGAACCATGAGGTTGTGGGTTTGAACCCTGGCCTTGCTCAGCGGGTTAAGGATCTGGCGTTGCCATGAGCTGTGGTGTAGGTTGCAGACGTGGCTCGGATCCTGTGTTGGTGTAGCCGTGGTGAAGGCCGGCAGGCACAGCTCCTGTTAGACCCCTAGCCTGGGAACCTCCATATGCCGCAGGTGCGGCCCTAGATAGGGCAAAAAAAAAAAAAAAAGAATGAGATAATGCTATTTGCAATAGTAACATGGTTGGAACCAGAGATTCTCATACTAAGTAAAGAAGGTCAGAAAAAAACAAATATATTACTTACATGTGGAACCTAAAAGATGACACAAATTATCTTATTACAAAACAGACTCATAGACATAGAAAACAAACTTACAGTTACCAAAGAGTGGAGGGGGAACAGATTGAGATTAGCAGATACAAACTACTATATATAGAATAGATAAGCAAAGATTTACTGTATAGCACAGGTAACTACATTTAAAATCTTATAAAAAACTGTAAGGGAAAAAATCTAAAAAATATACATGTAAATATATTTATAAAAAACTGAATCACTTTACTGTACACAGAAACTAACACAAATGTAAAACAACTTTACTTTTTAAAAATAAAAAACAGAACAGTAACAGTACCTACAAACTTACCTGGAGGTACAGGTGGTGGAAAGCCAGGAAACTGCGGGGGTGGGATCCCTGGTGGGAGTGCTGGGATTCCCATAGGAGGGCGATTCAAATGAGGGGGAAAAGACATTCTTACTGCAGCAGTCTAAAGAAAGAAACCATGACATATTATGCTATTTGTAAGCTTTACAATTTGATATGCCTGGTGTGTTGGCCTTCATTATTAGAGTATCTGCAAAATTCTAAAGTTTTCTTACCCAAAGAAGTTGGCAAAGACCCTCTTTTCTCTGTCTGTCCATTGAGAATTTTTTAAACTTAGATCTTTCCTAAAATAAGTTCCCAAAATGTACACGATCTAAGTTCAGGATAGACTCCTACAATCATATGGGAATACATATAAAGGAAGAAAAAAATTTTCAAGTTCAGTTAACATTGAAAAATTAAATACCAAATACCAATGAATCTTTTTATTTTTTTATTTTATTTTTTGCTTTTTTTTTTTTAAGAACTGCACTGGAGGTATACGGAAGTTCCCAGGCTTTGGGTAGGATTTGAAGCTGCAGCCACTCGGGATCCAAGCCATGTCTGCGACCTACACCACAGCTCACAGCAACACTGGATCCCATTAAGCAAGGCCAGGGAATCAAACCCCCATTCTCATGGATACTAGTTGGATTTGTTTCCGCTACGCCAAAACAGGAACTCCCTCAACAAATATTTTTAAACCAAACTCAGAATCCAGGAAGATATGTTAACAGTTCCTTTTTTTTTTTTTAAAGCTTTCTGATGCATTCATTTTTATACGCACTAGCGCCCTGAAAACTAAATTTACAAAGTAACATAGCATTTGTATTCCTTGATTCAGTGCTAGCCAATTCTTCAAGGACAATTGAATGTCTCAGTGACAGTCGACAAACCTGAGGCCGTGGGAATGAGAACCTCCTGATACCAAGTCACAAAGCAACCATTCAAACATAAAGAGAACATACACAATTTGTGACAGTAAGAAAAAAGTGATAATTTTTCTTAAATTTAAAAGCAAACAAATCTTGGAGTTCCCATCGTGGCTCAGTGGTTAATGAATCCGACTAGGAACCATGAGGTTGAGGGTTCGATCCCTGGCCTTGCTCAGTGAGTTAAGGATCTGGCATTGCCACGAGCTGTGGTGTAGGTCCCAGAAGGGGCTGAGATCCCGTGTTGCTGTGGCTGTGGCGTAGGCCATTTTAGACCCCTAGCCTGGAAAACTCCATATGCCGCGAGTGCGGCCCTAGAAAAGACGAAAAGACAAATACAAAACACACTGAACAGTTTCATATGGTTTGTGATTATTATTACTTAAACTTTTGTCTTTTAGCTAAATGAATAGAAGTATTTAAGAAGTTTCCGGAGTTCCCGTCATGGCGCAATGGTTAATGAATCCGACTAGGAACCATGAGGTTGTGGGTTCGATCCCTGGCCTCGCTCAGTGGGTTAAGGATCCGGCGTTGCCGTGAGCGGTAGTGTAGGTTGCAGACACGGCTCGGATCCTGCGTTGCTGTGGCTGTGGGGCGGGCCAGCAGCTACAACTCCGATTAGATGCCTAGCCTGGGAACCTCCATATGCTGCAGGTGCAGCCCTAAAATGACAAAAAGCCAAAAAAAAAAAAAAGTTTCCAAAACTATTGAGAGAAGTAGAAAAACGATGTTAGAACGTCCTAGTAGGATTCCAAGCACCAATTTTAAAAAGCACCCCAAATAAGGGGTTAATTTCACATCAGTGATGATGCTAAAAATAGTGATTTGATTAACAGGAGATAATTCTTTTGGACACCAGGAAAAACTCTCCACCTACATTCTGTAACTGAAGAAGTCTAGAATTGTTAGAAGCTTTTAAAACATGTTTTTCTCTATTTTCTTTTCTTTGTTTTATGTATTGTTTTACTCACCCTTCAGAAGAGAGAGGATAAAAATTGCATGTCTTCCACTTTCTTGTCCCTAATCCCAAGAGTCTGGTATAAATCGTTGTATTCTTCTAAATATCTTTCTATACACAAGCTAATATATAATCATTTGTATTTTTCTGCAAACAATATAATCATACTATATTGTTATGTGCATTTCTCCCTCATTAACATCTCTTCATGTCAGTTCAAAATGTTCTATTCTTTATAATGCAGTAAACTATCACTTCATAGATATAAAATAATTAGCCAACACTGATGGTTAACTCCACATTTTACCTCTTACAAATAATGCTAAATATTCTTGGACATGTTGGACATACAATATTATGTATCTACATTTTACCTCCATACCATCCTCTTAAATCTAGTGTACAAATTAATATTCCCACCACCAGTACATGGGTATCCTCATCCTCCCCATCACTGGAGTAAATCACTGTTTATAAAACAATCTGATAAGTAAAAAACATTCTCGTTTCAACTTGCATTTCCCTAATCACCAATAAGCTTATGTTTATGAGACATTTCTTTAAAAAGCATGTCCTTCACACTCACAGCTGTTCTTTCTCAAGAGTACTCTTTTCATTGAGTTAGAACATATATTCTATAAAATTTAAACTTAAATTTCAAAAAATACATTATACTTAAAATACTTAGAAGGCTTTACAGGTAAAATAAAATCCTAGGATGATGTCATACATTAACAAATAAGGTACTTATGCATTAAAATATTAAGTAGGTATCAACATAAATTAAAAAGAAAAATGAAACTAATTTAAGATCGTAAAAGTGTTGAATTTTTTAATAATTTGATTTTAATATTCTTTTGCGCCCCCCAACAAATATCCTATATGGAAGGGGACAGGAGTATATATCCTTTTAAAACAGAGAGGGCTACTGTCCTACTTACAGAAGCTCTTGCATTATCATTATAATACTCTATCTCAGCACTTTACTAGAAGGACAGTTGGTATTAATACCTGTTGAATAAATAATCAATGAACAAATCAGTAAACAAACTCTGAGAACCTTTTAAAATAAATGTATTTAGAAGCTACCATGTGCCAGATACTATTTTAGCAATGACCCAGTGCCTAGGCTCACAATGGTTACAAAGATTGAGCCATGAATTCATCTTTAGAATCACTTCTTCCTGAATACTAAATATAAATACTGCTTTTTAGAAAAAACCCTCCCTCCATGTTCTTGGGGTGTTTAAACTATATTTCATGGTTTTCAAATACATCATTCTTTTAAGAATTAACCAGATTATGTTTTAGTTTCTGCTAATACACTCATTTCATTCACTTCTAATTTTTCTATGCAATATTTCACTTATATTTGGAACTTTCTAAACTTGCTTATTCATAGGCTGAACTTCAAAGGTGATCAGCCCCTCCTAAGGAAATTCAGAAAACAAACATTTCTGGTGACCTCTGATAAAATTTTTTCCCCCTTTTTAGGGCCACACCCGAGGCCAAGTTCCCAGGCTAAGGGTCAAACAGGAACTGCAGCTTCCGGCCACAACATCACCAGATCTGAGCCACATCTGTGACCTACACCACAGCTCACAGCAACGCTGGATTCTTAATCCACTGGGCAGGGCCAGGAATCAAACCCATGTCCTCATGGATTCTAGTCTGGTTCTTCACCGCTGAGCCATAACAGGAACTCCTCTGATAAATATTAATGTTCATTTTAAACATCCTAAAATGAATACCAACCATTTACTTCAACATATAGTTTTGTATGTTTTGACATATGTGAAAATAACTGAGAATAAACTTTTTATAACCATAAGCAAAACTTACACTTTTATAGGTGATCAGCAAATTATAATATTCTCTTATAATATATTATACAGATACTCAAAGTTAGTAGGTATAGAATGAAGTAGGAAGAGAGCTAGAGAAGGCTTTATTTATTTTGTCTTTTGTCGTTTTCAGGGCCACATTCACGGCATGTGGAGGTTCCCAGGCTAGGGATCTAATCAGAGCTACAGCTGTTGGCCTACATGTTTGCAACCTACACCACAGCTCACAGCAACGCTGGATCCTTAACCCACTGAGCAAGGCCAGGGATCAAACCCGCAACCTCATGGTTCCTAGTCAGATTCACTTCTACTGAACCACGACCAGAACTCTGGGAAGGCTGTATTTTAAACACCGTGGTCAAGTCTCACCAAGAAGGTAACATCTGAACAAAGACTTGAAAGAGACTAAGGCAGGAAACCCTATTCATCATCTGGGAGCAATAGCCTTCCAAGCAAATACAAAGAGCCTGAGGTGGGTATGCAGTGTCTGCAGAAGGAATAACAAAGCCAACAGCTGGAGCACAGTTCTGGTGGCAAACTGGAGATGGGGAGGGGGTTCAGAGTGTAAGCCTCCGTAGGCTGCCTTTCGTAGGCTGCTGTAAAGATATTGGTTTTTACTCCAAATGAGATGGAAAATTCTTGAAAGGTTTTTGACTTGACATTTTAAGTGTCACTGGCCAATATGTTAAGATAAGACTGGAAGAAAAAAGGGTAGAAAAACAAGACCCCTGCAAAAACCAGACAAGAGAGGTGGGCTAGAACAAATGTAGTAATGAAGTGGTAACAAGTTATAGGTTTCTGGATATACTTTCAATGTAGCCAACGGCTGAAGGCTTGTGTGTGGGTTGCAGAGGTTAAAAGAGAGGCAGAGGTTATTTTATTAGCACTAAAATTAAGAATATCTGAATAGTAATGCTTCACTTTTAGAAGGTTCAAAGCAATTTTTACCTATTAACTATGAAACCCTACAGTCCAAAGTAACAAAACCCTACAGTCCAAAAACTAGCACCTATGTTGGAAGTGTTCCCTATCCGTACTGTAGCAGTGGTCCTACAGATTTATGCATTCATCAAAATCCACGAAATTAAGAGTGGGTGTGTTTTACTGCATGTAAATTTTTTCTCAGTAAATTTGGTGCCCCCCCCACCAAAAAAAGGAAACAAACTCTTGGCTGCACCAGCAACACGTGGAAGTTCCCCACACAGCAGCAACCTCAGCCACTGGGGTGACAATGGGGGATCATGAACCTGCTGAGACACCAAGGAACTCCAGAAAAACAAACGTCTAACCAAGATTTATCCTTACCACTCAACATGTGCATGCATTATGCTTTTCTTTTTTACTTCTTTAACTTTACTCTTTCACACGACTCTCTTTCTTCACTCATGAGAATACCATTACTGCTTATAAGCAGTCCTCCATTACAGATTTATTTATCCTGATAGAAACAAAGTATTTTGCCAGGGATAGATTTACAAGCTAACCCCCTCAGGACACTGTGTGCCAAATTTCTGAAATGGTAAGAGACAAATGAACCAACAGATTCTCCTCAGCAAACACTCATACACAAACTTGTTCATTCAGTAGCTACAATTATGTGCCAGGTTCTTTCCTAAGCATTATTTTTGCTAGTTCTGAAAGAGCAAATTTATGTGTAGTTATACATCCAGTCGAGTGGCTCTACATTAAATATAAATTATCATTAGTACAGCATGCACTGTTTACTGCTCTGCTTACAGCCTGCAAGGTACAAATGGTCTGGCATTACTGCCCGTGCCTAAGCAAAGCAAGCCAGCCCTTCATAACATTTCTCTACAGGAGTTCACTTGTGGTACAGTGGGTTAAGGATCTGGTGTTGTCACTGCAGTGGGTTGGGTTGCTACTGTGGTGCAGGTTTAATTCCTGGCCCAGCAACTTTTGCGAGCTGCAGGCGAAGCCAAAAAACCAAACAAACAAACAAACAAACAAAAAAACCAAACTCTACCAATAACAAACACTGGAGAGGCTGTGAAGAAAATGGAACCCTCCTACACTGTTTGGTGGGAATGTAAGTTGGTGCAGCCACTATGGAAAACAGCATGGAGGTTCTGCAGAAGGCTAGAAATAGACGTAACATATGATCCAGCAATCCCACTCCATATATCCACACAAAATCATAATTCAAAAAGATACATCAGAGTTCCCATCATGGCTCAGCAGAAACAAATCTAACTAGTATCCAGGAAGACACAGGTTAGATCCCTGGCCTCACTAAGTGCGTTAAGGATCTGGCATTGTCGAGAGCTGTGGTGTATGTCACAGACATAGTGTGGATCTGGTGTTGCTGTGGCTGTGACGTAGGCCAGCAGCTATGGCTCTGATTTGACCCCTAGCCTGGGAACCTCCATATGCCACAAGTGTGGACCTACAAAGACCAAAAAAAAAAAAAAGATACATGCAAGTTCCCACTGTGGTGGAGTAGGTTAAGAATCTAACCGCAATGACCTGCATCACTGCAGAGGCTTGAGTTTGATCTCCAGCCCGCCAGAGTAGGTTAAAGGATCCAGCATTGCCATAGCTGCAGTGTAGGTCACAGCTGTGGCTCAAATTCACCCCTGGCTTGGGAACTCCTTTATGCCATGAGTGTGGCCATAAAAAAGTATTTTGTTATTGTTGTTGTTTTGGTTTTTTTTTGTGTGTGTGTGTGTCTTTTTGTCCTTTTATGGCCGTACCCGGGGCATACGGATGCTCCCAGGCTAGGGGTCGAATCGGAGCTGTGGCAGCAGGCCTACACCACAGCCACAGCAACGTGGAACCCAAGCCGTGTTTGCGACCTACACCACAGCTCTCGGCAACGATGGATCCTTAACCCACTGAGAGGCCAGGGGTTGAACCCGCAACCTCATGATTCCTAGTCGGATTTGTTTCCACTGTACCACGACAGGAACTCCCATAGAAAATATTTTAAAAAACAGATATATTTACCCCTAAATTCACAGCACTAGTCACAACAGCAAGACATGGAAGCAACCTAGATGTCCATCAACAGATGAACGGATAAAGATGTGCTACATATATACAATGGAATACTACTCAGCCATAAAATAGAAGAAAATAATACCATGTGCTACTACATGGATGCAACTAGAGATTACCATACTAAATCAGAAAGACAAATATATGGGAGTTCCTGTCGTGGTGCAGTGGAAACAAATCCGACTAGGAATCATGAGGTTGTGGGTTCGATCCCTGGCCTTGCTCAGTGGGTTAAGGATCCGGCACTGACGTGAGCTGTGGTGTAGGTTGCAGACGTGGCTAGGACCCTGCGTTGCTATGACTGTGGCTGTGGCGTAGGCCGGCAACTGTAGCTCAGATTAGACCCATAGCCTGGGAACCTCCACATGCTGAGGGTGAGGCCCTAAAACGACAAAAGACGAAAAAAAAAAGGACAAATATATGATACCATTTATATGTGGAAACTAAAATATGACACAAATGGGAGTTCCCGTCGTGGTTCAGCAGTAACAAGTGCAACTAGTATCCATGAGGACACAGGTTTGATCCCTGGCCTTGCTCAGTGGGTTAAGGATCTGGCATTGCTGTGAGCTGTGGTGAAGATCACAGACGAGGCTTGGATCTGCACTGCTGTGGCTGTAGCATAGGCCGGCAGTTACAGATCCGATTCAGCCCCTAGCCTGGGAACTTCCATACGTCGCAGGTGCAGCCCCAAAAAGAACCCCCCCGCTCCCGGCCAAAAAAAAGCAATACTAACTATAGGGAAAGATCAGTGGTAGTCTAGAGCTGGGGTGGGAACAGGGAGTGAACCTATCTAGAAACAGAAACAGATTCAAAAGACACAGAGAAGGGGTTGGGGGAGAGAGAGAACGGAAGTTTGGGGCTAGCAAATGTAAGGTAACATATTTAGAGAATGAATGAACAACAAGGTCCTACTCTGTAGCACAGGGAACTATATTCAAAATTCCAAGATAAACCATAATGGAAAAAGAGTATTTAAAAAAAGAACGTATATATATGTACAGATGAATCACTTTGCTGTGCAACAGAAATTAACACACTATAAGCCAACTATACTTCAATTAAAAAAAAAAAATTCTCAACTGAATTTCCACAAACTGGAGTCTTTAGGAACTATTCCTAAGAAAAGTTCTATGACCAAAGAATGGGATTACTTAATAAAACACTTCTTTTACAGGAAACCTTTTCAAAGGTATGAAGATACTCAATTGTTTTGAATCTTCAAAGAGGGAGTTGATCTTTTTCTCAAACTTCTACTTCACTATTTCACCAGTTTAATGATTAAAAAAGCAATACTCGAGCTCCTGTTGTGGCTCAGCGGTTAATGAACCTGACTAGGATGAGGACGCGGGTTCAATCCCTGGCCTGGCTCCAGTGGGTTAAGATCTGGCACTGCCATGAGCTGTGGTGTAGGTCGCAGATGCAGCTGGGATCCAGCGATGCTCTGACAGTCATGTAGGCTGGCAGCTGTAGCTCTGATTCGACCCCTAGCCTGGCAACCTCCATATGCTGCAGGTGTAGCCCTAAAAAGACAAAGAAAAAAAAAGCAATACTAACTACAGGGAAAGATTAGTGGTAGTCTAGACCTGGGGGTGGGAACACAGAGTGACTTGCAAACAGAAAAGAGGGATTCTCTCAGTGTAGTAGTTGAACAACTCTAAACATTTACTAAAAATAAGTGAATTGTACATTTATAATAAATCAATTTTACATGCAATTATACCTTAATAAAACTGCTTTTAAAAAAAGTACAACACCAACTCAGGAGAATTTCAGGTAAAATCCGATTAAGACCTATACATTATATCAATATTAATTTCCTGATTTTAATCACTGTACTGTTGTTAAGAGAATATACTTGTTTTTAGGAAACACAACCTAAGTATTGAGAGGTTAAGAGAGACACCACATCGGCAACTACTAGCAAGAGATTTCAGAAGAAAACTACAGAGATAAAGAAGAGAGGAAGATAACGCAAATTGGAAAAATATTATCCTTTGGGGAATCTGATTGAAAGATATTTGAGAATTCTTTGTACTGTTCTTACAGCTTTAAGTCTGAAATTATGTCAAAATAAAAGGTTAAAAAGCAGTATCAATAATTCTGGCGAGAATCACTGACGTGAATGAACATTAATTTGCCAATAAAGAAAAAAAATCTCTGTAAGAAATAATAATGATTCTGGTTAGTGCAAATATTATGCCCTATTTATTTTCTGAGTTTTAAAATTAAAAAAAAAAAAGAAATAAAGCAGGGAGAAAGCTACTCAAAAAGTTAGAGTAGGAGCTCCCACCGTGGCTCAGTGGAAATGAATCTGACTATTATCCATGAGGACTCTGGTTTGATCCCTGGCCTCGTTCAGTAGGTTAAGGATCCAGTGTTGCCACGAGCTGTGGTGTAGGTAGCAGATGTGGCTCAAATCTGGCATTTCTGTGGCATTGGCACAGACCAGTGGCTATAGCTCGAATTCGACCTCTAGCCTGGGAACTTCTATGTGCTGTGGGTGCGGCTCTAAAAAGACGGAAAAAAAAAAAAGTTTGAGGAATCTCTCAAAATCCTCATAGGAATGATAGAGGTAATTTCAGAAAACACTATGGAGAGATTAAAAAAATAAACAATGTTTTTATAAGATCTTAAAAGAATCAATGATTACTTTTGCTTCCAGTCAATACAATTTTTCTCTAACTCGTGTAAAATAAAAAGGTACATGGCGAATTTGCTTATAGCCAAAAAAAAAAGGAAATTTGGTAACTAAGATGATGAATTATTTAATAAAAATATCAGCTAAAAAAAGATTAAAACAGTATGGAGGTTCCTCAGAAAACTAAATATAGAACTACCATATGATCCAGCAATTCTACTCCCAGACATGTATCAGGACAGACTTTTCACTCAAAAAGATACACACACTCCTATCTATGTTCATTGTAGCACTATTCACAATAGCCAAGACATGGAAACAACCTAAATGTCATCAATAGATGAATGGATTAAGATATGGTACATACATACAATGGAGTACTACTCAGCCATAAAAAAAAGAATGAAATAATGCCATTTGCAGCAACATGGATGCAACTAGAGATTCTCATACTAAGTGAAGTTAAGTTAGAAAGAGAAAGACAAATACCATCTATCACTTAAATGTGGAATCTAAAATATGGCACAGGAGTTCCCACTGTGGCTCAGTGGTAATGAACCAACTAGTATCCACAAGGATGCTGGTGTGACCCTTGGCCCTGCTCAGTGGATTAAGGATCTGGCATTGCTGCTGTGTACGCCAGCAACTGCAGCTCCAATTCGATCCCTTGCCTGGGAACTTCCATAGGCTGCAGGTGTAGGCCTAAAAAAGCAAAATTTTAAAAAATAAATAAAATATGACAAAGATGAACCTATCTACAGAACAGAAACAAACTCACAGACATGGAGAACAAAATTGCAGCTGCGGGGAGGAGGGGGGAACGGGATGGCCTGGGAGTTTGGGGTTAGAAGACACAAACTATTACGTTTAGAATGGATAAGCAATGAGGTCCTGCTGTATAACACAGGGAACTATATCCAATCGCTTGTGATAGAAGATGATGAGAAAAATAATGCGTGTATATATATATATATATGCGTAACTGGGTCATCTGATGTCCACCAGTTGACAAAACATTGTAAATCAACTATAATAAATTTTTTTTAATTTTAAAAAATGTAAATCAACAGTAATTTAAACAATCAGCTAACATCTTAATTTCACTTACTTTTGTTTACAAAACCTTTCATTATACATTATATCATTAAACTCCCAAATTACCTAGCTAATTTACAAATAAAGCTAACTTGTCCAAAGAAACACCATAAAGGACTCCAAGGTCCCTACTATCCTGAAATTACCAATCCAAAGGCTCTTTTCACTTATCACAATGCCTCCTTCTAGTAAAAACATACCAAAAATTAATTGACTTCATAAAAGTCTATCCAGAATACACTGGAAAATATTAGAGTCAGGGTTAGGCTCTTATGTCACTGAAAATTCTTAAATAACAAATAACAGCTAATATGGACTAAACACTTACTATGTTACTTGGGTATTGCACTGAAAACTTTACATACGGTTTTCTCAATTAATTCCCAATCTCAATAATCTATGAGGTGGATAACAGTAACAACCTTCATTGTACAGGTGAAGAAAACCAAGGCTTTAAGTTAAATTAACTAGAATAGCACAGTATCTACCCGAATCATGAGGAACTGATGACCAACTGAATGCCTCTGCAGGCCTCTGAATGTTAACCTTTTAGAAATTAAAGCTCTCAAAACAACATAAAAATTGTTTATAAATTATTGACAACTACCCAATTCACAGTACTTCACACTATAGCATTCTGGTGCAAGAGAAATCCAACCTCCCCCCTCCTTTTGATCTGCTCCACTCCGCCAATATCAAAATGGCTCTTCCATGGCTATATAAATCCATACTAAATACTTCAAAATAATCTTAACACTCCTATAACTATTTCGGAAAAAACGCACTTAAAAAGTAGTACTTGAACACCAAAGAAGGGCGAGAATGAAATAACATATTTTAATGTGGAGCTCCCTGAGAATCAATGGGGACACAGTTTACGGGAATCTCCAGTGGAGGAAGGGGGCAGGACCACAACACTCATCACAATCTTAGACAAGCAAACCAAGGGAGTGCTAGAAAAGGTGGGCAGTAGCTAAATTCAGGGCGGGGAGAGGAGTTCACTCGGTGGCGGGCTTTAGATGACCAAAGAGGAAGGGAAAGAAATCAGCTGGTGACCAACTCCTCGCTAAAAAGGGTGGGCGCTGGCCGGCTTCTAGGCAGAACCCGGAGCAAACCTATCCTAGGCCCAGAATATCTACCGTAGGGCTTCCGCAGACTCGGGTTAGAAAAGGGCCTCAGAGACGAGCTCCCCAGGGGCCGACCGACCGTTTTGTGGTAAACGTGGGCCCCAAATGGGCCGAAGCCACTCTGTGGCGGGCCGTGCAAAGGAAAAGGAAAGTGAGGAGCAATGCAAGGAAGAAGGCTCTGGCAATACGTCCGGCATCCCCAGGCTACAGATGGGCCCACTGGTCTTAGAGGCCTTAGAGAAATAGAGAAACCCAAGCCTCGTGCCTGTCCCCTCCCCCACCCAACCCCCCCCCCTTATCCCCCTCCCACCCCGGCCCTTTCGCAGCCACCCCGGCTTTCCCTTCTCCGCCAGCAAAACTACCCCGTCTCCCGGTTTCCACACGCGTTGAGAGGCGTGAACTCACCC
>PVHT021183631.1:5842845-5927349 GCA_004024745.2 Catagonus wagneri | reverse complement strand
GGGGGGGGGGGGGGGAGGTGCTGGAGAGGAGGATCATAGAGAGGAGCTTTATAGATAGTCCTCACTGTAGGCTCTGAATCAGCCGCGAACAACCAAAGAGAAGGAGCGCCTAGTGAGGGCTAGAAAGGCTCAAACTGTAAATTACGACCCACCCTGCCATTTTTGATTGGAGCTGATTAAATCTTATGATTAGGCGACGCCATCTTGAGGTCAAGGTTCCGGCTGGACCCGGCCCGAGGAGTGTTAGAGGATTTCTCGCTTTTTGTAGTTTGTGTTTTAAAGGTTAGAACCGTGTTCTGTAGTTCACTGAAGTTCGATGGGCTAATAACCCAGCGCCTCCGTAGAAACCCCAAGTGTTAATTTTGCCTTATAAAACAGCTACTCTTGATACCACGAGATACGGCAAGGGGTGATTTTTCAAAAAGTGGAAACACAGTTTATGCGCAGTAAAAGAGCCAAAAAACATTGTCTGAAATTCCTGAAACGGCCTGTAACTAATACAGCTTTCATTCTGTAATGTAAACGTTCTGAAAAGATTATTAAATTAATAGAAATGAACTAAAAACAAAAGATTAGGTTCTTCAATTTACGGATTGTATGGTCAATATCTATTTACAGGCCTTTGTTTCCTCACTGCTTACTTCTCAGAAGGATTATGATTTATTCAGCATACAGTTATTTTCTCCCTTAAGTGCCTGGTGCTGGAAATAATGGAGGTAAAGAGGAGTGATGTTATTCTTATTTGGAAGAGCTGCAAACAGAGCAGAAGAGGTGACAAACTCTGACCACTGCATATAAAATTGATCCTACCTGCATACTCCCCACCTGTTTTTCCTGTTTAATTTTACTCCATAAGACTTAACAACCATCTACTCTACTGTATAATTTTCTTATTAATTTTATGGTTTGTCTGCCCATATGCCACTAGAATGTAAACTTAAGGAGTGCAAGTATTGTCTGTTTTGTTCACTCCTGTGTGTCCCCAGTTCCGAGAACAATGCCTGATACATAGCAAATGCTCAATAAATATATAATTGATTGAAAGAAATGAATACACATGAGTATCAACAGAACATAAAATGCAATGGGAGACTAATGGGAAAGACTATTAACAGTACCACCATTTGTGAAATAACATCCTGTATTTCTGCTTGCTAGGTTTATTACCATTAAGAGACTAATAATAACTACCCCTCAGAGCTATTGCAAGGATTAAAGTAACTAATGCAGGTGAAAATACCCTTTTCAGGGAATTCCCTAGTGGTCTAGCATTTAGGACTCAGCACTTCCACTGCTGCAGCCCCAGTTTAGTCTCTGGTCTGGGAACCAAGATCCCACATCAAGCCACTGCACACTGTGGCCAAAAGAAAAGGAGAGAGAAAAAATACTTTTTTAGTAGCTCTAGTCAAACACTAGTTACATTTTACAAATAAGAAGTTCCCCCCCCTCCTTTTTTTTTTTTTTGGCTGTGCCCACAGCATGTGAAAGTTCCCAGGCCAGGGATTAAACCCTTGTTACAACAGTGACCCAAGCCATTGCAGTGACAATACAGGATCTTTAACCTTCCATGTCACAAGAGAACTCTCCCCCCCGACCCCGTTTTTGTAACAAGCACAGGCACAGAGAAATGCTCTCAGGTTACTCTGTATCCCTATACATTGTTAGAACCATTGTATACAAATACATATTTTACTTGAGAGAAGTAGTCTCAAGCCACAGTTTGCTTACTTTCCTGTAGTAGACATTTGTTTGTTTATGCTGATCCAGCATCCATTCCCTGGTGTTTGGTAAAAGCACTCACTCCAAATTTCTTAGAAGAAACCATCCTTGGGAATTCCTGTTGTGGCTCAGCAGTAATGAACCCGACTAGTATCCATGAGGATGCCGGTTTGTTCCCTGGCCCAGTTCAGTGGATTAGGATCTGGTGGCTTTGCTGTGAGCTGTGGTGTAGGGCACAGAAGCAGCTTAGATTCAGTGTGGCTGTGGCTGTGGTGTAGGCTGGCAGCTGCAGCTCCAATCAACCCCTAGCCTGGGAACTTCTGAATGCCATGGGGTACAGCCCTAAAAAGAAAAAACAACAAAAGCAACAACAAAACCACAACTGCTTCCACTCTGCAGTTTGAATACAAAGTTCCAACCCTAGCCAGAACTCTCAGGGTATAGGGACAGACTTACCATCCAATCAGAACCAATAATTTAGCCCTTACATTGTATCACACACTGTTATAAGCATTTTGCAATAATCAGCAACTTTAAATCTCACGGGAACCCAGGGAAGCAGAAACTACTGTCATCCAGAGGAAAAAAGGAAGACTCAAGGAGGTTAAGTAATTTGCCCAAGATTATAGGAAAAGAAACTGATGGAGCCAATCTAGTTCCTGAGTCCATGCTCTCAGCCATTTACACTGTATGCCTCACCCTGTCAGGAATAATGCTTAAGAGAGATGGGGGTGGGGAATGGGGGGAGGGCACCTTTTTTTTTTTTTACACTGAACTTAAATCTTGGGGAATTTAAGCATAGAACTAGTGGAGAGGAGTTTCCTGGTGGCTCAGTAAGTTAAGGATCTGGTGTCACTGCTGTGGCTCAAGTTGATCCCTGGCCCAGAAACTTCTGCATGCTGTGGGCATAGAAAACAAACAAACAAACAAACAAACTACCTGGGATAAGAATGAAACCAACACAGAATAAAGTAGGGCTAAGAGAAGATGAGAGATTTGAGACCATGTATTCAGCCATTCTTTTTTTTTTTTTTTTTTTGTCTTTTTAGGGCCGCACCCTTGGCATATGGAGGTTTCCAGGCTAGGGGTCCAATTGGAGCTATAGCTGTCCACCTAGGCCACGGCAACAGCAACACAGGATCCGAGCTGCATCTGTGACCATAGCTCAAGGCAACGCCAGATCCTTAACTCACAGAGCAAGGCCAGGGATCAAAACCTGTGACCTCATGGTTCCTAGTCAGATTCGTTTCTGCTGCACCACGATGGGAACTCCTTGACTTTTTAAAAATCTTTAAAAAAATTTTTTACAGTTAGTTTACAATGTTCTATCAATTGATGCTGTAAGAAAACGGACCCTGTTGTACAGTTATACATATATATACATTCTTCACAACATATCAGATCTGGCTTTGCCATGGCTATGGTGTAGACCAGCAGCTGCAGGTCTGATTCAACCCCTGGCCTGGGAACTTCCATGTATCACAGGTGTGGCACTTAAAAAAAAAAAAAAATCACAGCATGTCTTTAAAATATAGCAAAATAGGGGTTCCTGTTGTGGCTCACTGGAAACGAACCCAACCAGTATCCATGAGGATCCTGGCCTCTATCAGTAGGTTAATGATCTGGCATTGCTGTGAGCTGTGGTGTAGGCTGCAGACACTGCTCGTATCCCATGTCGCTGTGACTATGGCATAGGCTGGTAGCTGCATCTCAGATTCGACCTTTTAGCCTGGGAACTTCCATATGCCACAGAAGTGACTGTAAAAGATAGATATACTGCTGTGTTAGGCCTTCTAAAATTATGAAAAAAAGTAACGACATTGGGTGGAAGATGAAATGGGTATTAAAAAATGGGCAGTTTTCCATATGAAGTGATGAGTTAGAATCTGATTTGGGCTGTAAATAAGGGACAGTCAAGTAGCCTCGAAAAGCAGGTTTGTTAAAATATGATAGAAATATTCATATATTAGTAGCAGGACTTACTCTAGCCTGAGGATCTAAGGAAATCAGGGAAGGCTTCTAGGAGGAAGTATTATCCTTAGCCAAGTTGAACTAGGACAGCAGCAGGAAGGACAAATGATGAATAAGTTGCTCCTTATCATATATAGAATAGAAATGCTAATACCATAGCAAGATATCATTGTAAAGCCATTTCATTGGTAAAAAGTAAGAAGTCTAATAATGCAAGGATATAGAATAATAGGAACACAGGGATTGTTGGTGGAATTGTATATTTGTGCAAAGTAGGTTATACTTTGTTATAACCTAGGAAACTTGTTTGTAAAGGCGAAAATGATGGAAACTACTCAAATGTCTGATAGAATAAATATGTATTTTCCAAAAGTCACATGTTGAGGAGTTCCTGCAGTGGTGTAGTGGGTTAAGAATCCAGCTGCGGCAGCTCTGGTTGATGCAGGGGCTTAGGTTCTACCTTCAGCCCCATGCAGTGGGTTAAATGATCTGGCATAGGTTGCAGCTGTAGCTCAGATTCAAACCCTGGCCCTGGAATTTCCATATGCCATGGGTGCAGCCTAAAAGAAAAAAGTCAAAGTTCCTGTTGTGGCTCAGCAAGTTAAGAACCTGATTAGTATCCATGAGGATGTGAGCTTGCTCTATGGCCTCGCTCAGTGGGTTAAGGATCCAGCATTGCCAGAAGCTGCAATGTACGTTGCAGATGCAGCTCAGATCTGGCATTTCTGTGGCTGTGGTGTAGGCCGGCATTTGCAGCTCTGGTTTGAACCCTAGCCAGGGAAATTCCATATGCTGCAGGTGGGGCCCTTTAAAAAAAAGGAAAATCACATAATGAGCATTATATAAAAATAGAATGAATAAACTACAGTTACACATGAGGCGCTGAGTAGAAAAATTATAAGTGTATATTGTCTGATACCATAACTATAAAGATTATAAATGGTATAAGTAATAATCTGTTGTTTAGAGAAAGCACATATATGTGATAAAACTATACTTTTTAAAAACAAGAGAATTAATTAAAACCCCAGGGTTAAATTTCCCTTATGGCACAGATTAAGGATCCAGCATTGTCAATATAGTGGCTTGGGTTGCTGCTCTGGTGGGTGTGGGTTTGATCCCTGGTCAGGGAACCTCAACATGTTACAGGTGTGGACAAAACAAATAAATTTAAAAAATAATAATTTAGAGTAGAGGTTACCTCTTGGAATTACTATTTCCCTTTTGCAGAGAGCAAAGGTGGACATTGGAAAATAATATATAAGGAAGTGGGTTAAACCTCAATGGTTTTGGTAATGTTTGAGTTCAGAAATTCAGTGGTTGGTTAACTGGTTTTCATTTTATTATCTTTCATAGTTTACATATACACTAATATATATTTTGGCTTAGCAAATATTACATATCTACATCTATATGTGCAATACTTATAGAAATGTTTGGTTTTACTTTCCTTTTGAAAAATTGGCACAAATGGAATCACAGTTTTTCAACTTTCACTCTTTTTTTTTTTGTCTTTTTGCCTTTTCTAGGGCCGCACCTGTGGCATATGGAGGTTCCCAGGCTAGAGGTCTAACAGGAGCTGTAGCCGCTGGCCTTCACCACAGCCACAGCAATGTGGGATCCAAGCCGCGTCTGCAACCTACACCACAGCTCACGGCAACACCGGATCCTTAACCCACTGAGCAAGGCCAGGGATCGAACCCGCAACCTCATGGTTCCTAGTCAGATTTGTTAACCACTGAGCCACGACGGGAACTCCATCAACTTTCACTCTTTAATAGGGCTATAGTTGTTTTTAATTTGTTTGTTTTATGGCTGCACCTGAGGCTTATGGAAATTGCCTGGGCCAGGAGTTGAATGCCTGCCATGGCTGCAATCTATGCCGCAACTGAAGCAACACCAGATCCTCTAACTCACTGCTCTCAGCTCGGAGTGGAACCTGCACTGCACAGCAATCCAAGCTACTGTAATTGGATTTTTAACCCGCTGAACTGTAGCAGGAACTCCATAGGGCTGGGGGTTTTTTTTGTTTGTTTTAATGTCAAATAAGTATATAGAAATCTGCCTTGTTTTAAAAACTGCTACAGTGCTCGCTTCGGCAACACATATACTAAAAACTGCTGCATTGGGAGTTCCAGTCATGGTGCAGCAGAAATGAATCCAACTAACATCCACAAGGTTGCAGGTTTGACCCCTGGCCTCACTCAGTGGGTTAAGGATCTGGTGTTGCCGTGAGCTGTGCTGTAGGTTGAAAATGCGGCTCGGATTTGGCATGGCTGTGGCTGTGGCTGGCAGTTGTAGCTCTGATTCGACCCCTAGCCTGGGAAGCTCCATATGCCATGGATGCAGCCCTAAAAAGCATAAAAAAAAATTAAAAATTAAAAAAAAATAAAGTTTCAGAAACAAGAAACAGCTTAACTCAAACTGGCTTAAATAGTAAGGAAATGTATTGGTCCATCAGACTAGATAGGCTTTCCTTAGGAGCTGAGTGATCCAGAACCTCAATAATTTTATTAAAAGCAAGGTGTTTCCTGTCCTTATTTTCCCCTACATCTCTGTTCTACCATATATAATGTGGGCCATCTTCTAAGGCTGACTCCCCTTACAGTGGAGTCATAGGATGGCCACTTTGAGCCCAAGAACTTTTTTTTTTCTTTTAGGGCCGCAACTGCGGTATATGGAAGTTCCCAGGCTAGGGGTCCAGTCAGAACTACAGCTGCCAGCCTACGCCACAGCCACAGCAGTGCTGGATCCTTAACCCACTGAGCAAGATTAAGAATAGAACCGAATCCTCATGGATATTAGTTGGGTTCATAAACTGCTGAGCCACAACGGGAACTTCCGAGCCCAAGTGCTTTGGAATTCAGGAGAGAGTATAAGAGAATTTCACAACTTCTTCCAGAACAAGATCAAAGAACTTTCCAGCAGCCCCAGGAACCCAAATTAAATCACATACTAAACTGAGTTATTTGCTCTTGCCTGAAATAATAATTGGCAAGATAGATGCAAAATTTCTTAGAAAACCAGGCCTATTCCTTGAGTGAAGGAATAGGTTGGCTTTCTCTAAAATCTGTGGTCTGTGCTTGGAAAATCATACAAAATTTGAATTCTGTTAGAAAAGAAGAAGAGGGAAAATGGACACTGAGAAGGCAACCATAAGTTCACCATACAATTTGTATGCGTTTAAACAGTCCTGCAGTTATCATCTTTATACATGTTTCCTTCAAAATACGTGTCCAGGAGTTCCCTTCGTGGCTCAGTGGTTAACGAATCCGACTAAGAACCATGAGATTGCGGGTTCGATCCCTGGCCTTGCTCAGTGGGTTAAGGATCCGGAGTTGCCCTGAGCTGTGGTGTAGGTTGCAGACGCGACTCGGATCCCGTGTTGCTGTGGCTGTGGTGAAGGCCGGCAGCTACAGCTCCTGTTAGACCCCTAGCCTGGGAACCTCCATATGCATGGGTGCAGCTCTAGATAAAGGCAAAAAGACAAAAAAAAAAAAAAAATACGTGTCCATAATTCTCTAGGACTGACACCTAAGAGTGGAAAGGAAATAAGGAAGGGTATGCTAATTTCTGAATGTAAATAGATGCTACCAAATAGCTCTTCCAAAGGCTATACCAATTATATTTCTACAAATAGTTTAAACTTAAATACATATTTATTCATATGCATATATACACACGTCACGCTCATGGGAGACAATGACATTTAATTTAGTTTAACTTACATTTCCCTGACTTCCCCTAGTGAAGATGAATTATCTTATGCCACAACTGTTATCTGAACCTGGTCTCCACCAATCCAATGAAACTATGTCTATTTTTTTGCTAAGGAGTCCAGTGGACAGTCCTTAGTCTTCAATTTATTTCACCCCTCTAGCATTTAACTCCTCTGACTACTACCTTTGACAGATCCTCTTTCCTAGGTTTCCGCATGCTGGATCCGTCCTACCACACCCCTTTCTCCTTCTCAATTTCCTTAGGAGAGTTCTCTTCTTATGAGTGTATCTTGAAATGTTGGTATTCCCGTGTCCTGTTGCAGGCTTTTCTCTCTTATGCTAAGTGACTCCATAGCTGACTCATCTACTCTCAATAATCATCTATTCCCAGATCTGTATCTGTAGCTTCGATCACTTGAATTCCCTTCTATTATTGGCCAGCTCCCTACTATTTCCATTAGGATATTTCCTGGGCACCTCAAACCCAACTCAGGCAAAACCACAGTCACTATTGTCTCCCCTGTGTTTTGTTTCTGTTTTATTTTGTTTTGTTTTGTTTTAAAAGTAGAATTCACATAAAATTCACAACTTTAAATGTTAGTATATTTACAATGCTGTGCAACAATTACCACTAATTCCAGAGCATTCTTTTTTTCTTCTTTCTTTTTTTTTTTCTTTTTACATCTGCACCTGCAGCATATAGAAGTTCCCAGTTCAGGGGTAAAATTAGAGCTGCAAATGCTGGTCTATGCCATCGGCACGGCAACACCGGGTCCAAGCCACATCTGTGACCCATGCCACAACTTGTGGCAATGATGGATCTTTAAACCACTGAGCAAGGCCAGGATCAAACCCGCATCCTCACAGAGACAACATCAGGTCCTTAACGCAGTGAGCCACAATGAGAATTCTTAATTCCAGAACATTTTCATCACCCCTAATAAAACTACATTGAACAGTCACTCCCTATCACCCACTCCCCACAGCCCTTGGCAACCACTAATTGGCTTGGTCTCTATAGATGTGCCTATTCTGGGCATTTCCTATAAAGAGGATCATAGAATATGTGGCCTTTTGTGCTTGGGTTCCTTCACTCGACATGTTGTCAAGGTTCATCCACGTTGAAATGTGACTGTGCTTCATTCCTTTTCTTGGCTAATAACATGCTGTTTCATGAATATGCTATATTTTATTTATTCATTTATCAGCTGATGGACATTTGAATTGTTTCCACCATGAACAATGGCACTATGCACTTTGTGTACAAATTTTGTTTGAACATACGTTCTCAGCTCTCTTGAGTAGAATTGTGGAATCATATGGTAGTCCTAATTTTTAAGGAATTATCAAACGGTTTTCAGAGTTCCCATCATGGCACAGCGGAAACAAATCCAACTAGGAACCATGAGGTTGAGGGTTCGATCCATGGCCTCGCTCAGTGGGTTAAGGATCCAGCATTGCCATGAGCTGTTGCAAAGGCAGCTCAGATCTGATGTTTCTGTGGCTGTGGTGTAGGCCAGCAGCTATAGCTCCGATTGGACCCCCAGCCTGGGAACCTCCATGTGCTGCAGGTGTCACCCTAAAAAGCAAAAATAAACAAACAAAACTCCCCAAAAAACTGTTTTCCACAGCAGCTGCACTATTTTACGTTACCGCCAATAGAGTCTGAGGATTCCAATTTGGCCATATCATTGCCAATACTTATTATACTTTGATTTTTTTTTTTCCTAATTATACCTGTCCTAGTGGATATAAAGTGGTATCCCACTGGGACTTTGATTTGCATTTCTGTAATGATGAGCCTGAACATCTTTTTGTGTGCTTGTTGGCCATGTGAATATTTTCTTTGGAGAAATGTCTATTTACATACTCTGTCCCCCCCCTTTTCTATTTCTTCCTTTCTTCTCTCTCTCTCTTTTTTTTTTTTGCTTTTTAGGGCCACACATCTGGCATATGGAAGTTCCTAGGCTACGGGAGGAATCGGAGCTACAGTGCAGGGCTACACCACAGCTCATGGCAATGCCAGATCCCTGATCCACGGAGCTAGGCCAGGGGTTGAGCCCACATCCTCATGAATACAGGTCAGAATTGTTTCTCTTCTCCACAACAGCAACTCCCCTGCTTTTTTTTTTTCTTTTTCTTTCCTTTTTTTTTTGACCTGAGCCGCTGCAGTGATAACAAGAGATACTTAACCTACTGAACCACATGGGAACTCCCCCTTTGCCCTTTTAAAATTGGATTATTTGGGAATTTCCTGGTGGCGCAGCAGATTAAGGGTCCAGCATTGTCACTATAGCAGTTTAGGTCACAAGCCTTGTGCTTGGCCAAAAACACAAAGGAAATTGTTGCCAAATCTAAAATGTTTTAGTGTGTTCAGACTGCTATAGCAAAATACCACTGAGTAGGTCGCTTTATGAAGAGCATAAATTTACTGCTCACAGTTCTGGAGGCTAGAAGTCCAAGATCAGGGTGCCAGCATGGCCAGGTGAGGGCACTCTCCCTAGCTGATGATTTATATCCACAAGTGGCAGAAAAGAGCTTGAAAGCTTTGTGGGATCTCTTCTGTAAAAGCATTAGTCCCTTTCAGGAGAGCTCCACCCTCATGACATAATGACACTCTAAATATCATCACCTTTTGGGATTAAGATACCAGTACGTGAATTTGGGGAGGTTAGGGGGACATAAATATTCAGACCTGGAGTTCCCTTCATGGCTCAGTGGTTAACGAATCCGACTAAGAACCATGAGGTTGCGGGTTCAATCCCTGGCCTTGCTCAGTGGGTTAAGGATCCTGCGTTGCCGTAAGCTGTGGTGTAGGTTGCAGACGCGGCTCGGATCCCGCGTTGCTGTGGCTGTGGCAAAGGCCGGCGGCGACAGCTCCTGTTAGACCCCTAGCCTGGGAACCTCCAAATGCCACAGGTGTGGACCTAAAATGACAAAAGGCAAAAAAAAAAAAAAAAAGTTTTACAGTTTTACGAGTTCCCATTGTGGCTCAGTAGAAATGAACCATGAGGTTGTGGGTTTGATCCTCTACCTTACTCACTGGGTTAAGGATAGTGTGTTGCCGCAAGCTGCAGTGTCAGTCGAAGACATGGCTCAGATCTGGTGATGTTGTGGCTATGGCGTAGGTTGGCAGCTGTAGCTCCAGTTTGCCCCTAGCCTCCATATGCTGCGGTTGTGGCCATAAAAAAAAAAAAAATTGGAGTTCCCTTCGTGGCTCAGTAGTTAACGAATCTAACTAGCATCCATGAGCATGCAGGTTTGATCCCTGGCATTGCTCAGTAGGTTAAAGATCTGGCATTGCTGTGAGCTGTGTGTAGCTCGCAGACGTGGCTCGGATCCTGTGTTGCTGTGGCTGTAGTGTAGGCCAGCAGCTACAGCTCCCATTAGACCCCTAACTTGGGAACCTCCATATGCTATTGGTGTGACCCTAAAAAGCTAAAAAATTTTTTTAGTTTTAGCTTTTACACTTAGGTCTTGGATTTGTCTGAGTTAATTCTTGTGTATGTTGTAATATAGGAATCCAAATTCATTCTTTTGCAGTTATCCCAGCACCAGCTGTTGAAAAGACTATTCTTTCTTCCATTGAATAGTCATGAAACTCTAGTAGAAAATCAACTGACACTAAAAGGATGGCTTTAATTATAGACTTTTAATTCTATTCCTTTGATCTATACTTCTGTCTTTATACCAGTACTGCACTGTTTTGATCATTGTAGCTCTGTAATAAGTTTTTTTTTTTTTTGGTCTTTTTCCCTTTTATGTAGAGCCGCACCCGCAGCATATGGAGGTTCCCAGGCTAGGGGTCTAACAGGAGCTGTAGCCGCCGGCCTTTGCCACAGCCACAGCAACGCGGGATCCAAGCCGCATCTGCAACCTTCACCACAGCTCATGGCAACGCCGGATCCTTAACCCACTGAGCAAGGCCAGGGATCGAACCCGCAACCTCATGGTTCTTAGTCGGATTCGTTAACCACTGAGCCATGAAGGGAACTCCTGTAATAAATTTTGAAATCAGAAGTTTGAGTCCTCTAGCTTTGTTCTTTTTAAGACCATTTAAGACTATTCTTCAGGTTTCCTTGCAACTTCATGTGAATTTTAAGATCAGCTGTCCTTTTCCTTTACAAAAAAAAAGAGTGTTTGGAATTGTGGTAGGAGTGGCACTGAATCTATAGATCAGTCTGGGGAATATTGCCATCATAACAATATTAAATCTTTTAGGAGCTCCTGTTTTGGCTCAGCAGAAATGAATCTGACTAGCATCCATGAGGACGCATGTTCGATCCCTGGCCTTGCTCAGTGGGTTAAGGATCTGGCATTGCTGTGGCTATGGTGTAGGCCAGCAGCTACAGTTCTGATTAGACCCCTAGCCTGGGAACCTCCGTATGCCTGGGGTGTGATCCTAAACCGACAAAAACAAACAAACAATATTAAGTCTTTCAATCCATGAACACAGAATCCAGAACACATTTTGTGTTCTTTCCACTTATTTATGTTTCCTTTGATTTCTTTCAATCAAGTTTTATAGTTTTTAGTGTATAAGTCTTGCATCTTCTTGGTTACCTTTATTTCAAGGTAGTTTATTCTTTTCGATGCTATCGTAAGTGGAATTATAGTCTCCTGAAACCACAAACTCCTGGAAGAAAACATAGCTGGTAAACTACTTGACATCAGTCTTGGCAACGATGCTTTGAATCTAACACCCAAAACAAAGGCTACCAAAGCAAAAATAAACAAGTAGGACTACATCAAGTTAAAAAGTTTCTGCACATTAAAAGAAACTATCCATAAAATGAAAAGGCAACTTTCTAAATGGGAGAAAATATTTGCAAATCATATATCTGATAAGGGGTTAATATCCAAAATACATAAAACACTCATAACAACTCAACAACAACAACAACAAAATATCCAGTTAAAAAGCGGCCAGGAAGTTCCTTTTGTGGCTCAGTGGGTTAAGAACCCAATTAGTATCCATGAGAATGCAGGTTCACTCCCTGGCCTCGATCAGTGGGTTAAGGACCTGGTGTTGCCAAAAGCTGCAGTGGAATATTATTCAGCCATAAAAAATGAAATATTGCCATTTTGGGCAATGGGAATGGACTTTGAGGGCACTACGCTAAGTGAAATATGTCAGAAATACAGACACTCTATGCTCTCACTTTTACATGAAATCTAAGAAATGAGAGCAAAACCTAGCTCAAAGGTACAGAAAACAGGAATTTCCACTGCGGCGCAACAGGAACAAATCTGACTAGTATCCACGAGGATGCAGGTTTGATCCCAGGCCTCACTCAGTGGGTTAAGAATCTGGTATCACCGTGAGTTGTGGTGTAGGTCATAGATGTAGCTCAGATTTGGCATCACTGTGGCTGTGTTGTAGGCTGGCAACTGTAGCACTCTGATTCAACCCCTAGCCTGGGAACTTCCATGTGCTGTGGGTGCAGCCCTAAAAAGCAAAAATAAAATAAAATAACATAAAAATTAAAAAAAATTAAAACTACTATAAGGTACCACCTCACACCTGTCAGAATGGCCATCATTAACAAGTTAACAAATAACAAATGCTGGAGAGGATGTGGAGAAAAGGGAACCCTCCTACACTTCCGGTGGCAAAGCAAATTGGTACAACCACTATAGAAAAGTGTGTGGAGGTACCTCAGAAAACTATACATAGAAACTACCATATGATCCAGCAATCCCACTCTTGGGCATATTTATGGACAAAACTTTTATTGAAAAAGATACACACACCCCTATGTTCATTGCAGCACTATTCGCAATAGCCAAGATACAGAAACAACCTAAATATCTAACAACAGGTTAATGTGGATTAAGAAAATGTGGTATATGTACACAATGGAATACTACTCAGCTCTAAAAAAGAACAAAATAATGCCATTTGCAGCAACATGGATGGAACTAGAGATTCTCATACTAAGTGAAGTAAGTCAGAAAGAGAAAGACAAATGCCATACGATATCACTTATATCTGGAATCTAATATAGGCACAAATGAACCTTTCCACAGAAAATAAACTCATGGACATGGAGAACAGACTTGTGGTTGCCAAGAGGGAAGGGGAGGGAGTGGGATGGACTGGGAATTTGGTGTTATTAGGTGCAAACTATTGCATTTAGAGAGGATAAGCAATGAAATCCTGCTGCAGAGCACAGGGAACTAGATGTCAGTTGCGATGGAACATGATGGAGGATAATATGAGAAAAAGAATATATATATATGTAGAACATATATATATGTATGTGTGATTGGGTTCACTTTGCTGTATAGTAGAAATTGACAGAATACTATAAGTCAACTATAATGGAAAAAATAAAAATCATAAAAAAAGATGCAGAAAACAGATTGATGGTTGCCAGAGGTGGAGACTGGGGGTGGACAGAATTGGTGAAGGGGTCCGAAGGTACAAACTTTCAGTTATAAAATAAATAAATCAGAGTTCCCTGTGACACAGTAGGTTAAGGATGTGGCATTGTCAGTGCAGCAGCTCTGGTCCTAGCTGTGGTACAAGTTAGATCCCTGGCCTGAGAACTTTCACATGCTGTGGGTGTGGCCAAAATCAATCAATCAATCAACCAATCATGGAGATGTAATGTACAAAATTTCGATTGTGGCTATAGTGACATTATATTGCATATTTGAAAATTTAAAGTAAATTTTTTTTTTCTTTTTCTTTTTTTTTTTTTTTGCCACATCTGCAGCATGTGGAAGCTCAATCCTGATCAGTGATTAAACCCAAGATACAAGAGCGACCCAAGTTACTGCAGTGACAATGGTGGATCCTTAACCTGCTATGCCACAAGGGAATTCCTAAAGTAAATTTCTTTTCTTTTTTTTTTTTTTTTAACAGCTGCACCTGAGGCATTTGGAGGTTCTGAGGCCAGGGGTCAAATTAGAGTTGAAGATATGGCCTATGCCACAGCCACAGCAACACTGGCTCTTCAACCCAAGGAGGGAGGCCAGGGCTCCAACCTCCATCCTCATATAGACAATGTCAGGTCCTTAACCCACTGAGCCACCATGGGAACTGCAACCTAAAGTAAATCTTAAACATTCCCATAGAAAGAAAAAAATTGTAACTATATATGGTGATAGATATTAACAGAACATCGTGGTGATTATTTTCAAAGTGTACACATGTCTAATCATGTTGTACACCTGAAACTAATATATCGTTATATGCCAATTATACCTCAATTTAAAAAAATGAGTTGGGAAGTATTCCCTCTTCTTCTATTTTCTGGTAGAATTTGTGTAGAGTTGGTACTTTTTTTCTTCCTTAAGTGTGTGGCAGAATTAAGCAGCAAAGCCATCTGGGCTTGGAATTATCTTTGTAGGAAGATTTTATTTTATTTTATTTTTATTTTTTCTCTTTAGAGCCAAACCTGTGGCATATGGAAGTTCCCAGGCTAGGGGTCGAATCAGAGCTGCAGCTGCTGGCCTGCAGCACAGTCACAGCAAAGCAGGATGATTTGAGACACTTCTGTGACTTACACCCCAACTCGTGGCAATGTCGGACCCTTAACCCACTGAGCAAGGCCAGGGATCAAATCCACATCCTCAGGGATACTAGTTGGGTTCTTAACCCACTGAGCCACAATGGGAGTTCCTATAGGAAGGTTTTAAACTAAAATTCATCTTAATAAATAAATAAAGGGTTATTCAGGTTATGTTTCTCCTTGAGCCATGTTTGTGTCCTTTAAGGAATTTGGCCATTTCTTGTAAGTAATTGAGTTTATTGACATAAAGATATTAATAATATTTTATTTTTTCCTCCCTGTTTTTGGCCAAACTTGCAACATATGGAAGTTCCTGGGGTCAGGGATGGAATCCCATCTGGAGCTGCAACCTACACCACAGCTGTGGCAATGCCAGATCCTTGACACCATGAGCCCACAGCAGGAATTCCAATTTTTTTTTTTATTATTCTTTTAATGTGTTAGGATTTGTAATGTTTTTCGTTTCCATTTCTGTAATGGTATTTAGGTTTTTTCTCTCTTTTTGGGGTAAGTCTAGGTATGACTTTATCAACTTTTAAAAATCTTTTCAAGGAACCATGTTTTGGATTATTTTTTCTATTGTTTTCTATGTCATCAGTTTCTGATTTTTTTTTCTTTTTTGCCTTTTTGCCATTTCTAGGGCCACACTCGCGGCATATGGAGGTTCCCAGGCTAGGGGTCTAACAGGAGAGGAGCTGTAGCTGCCAGCCTTCGCCACAGCCACAGCAACGCGGGATCCGAGCCGCGTCTGCAACCTACACCACAGCTCAGGGCAACGCCGGATCCTTAACCCACTGAGCAAGGCCAGGGATCGAACCCACAACCTCATGGTTCCTAGTCGGATTCATTAACCACTGAGCCACAATGGGAACTCCCATCAGTTTCTGTTCTGATCTTATTTCTTCTCTTTATTCTGTATTTAACTTGCTCATGTTTTCTGTGCCATTAGATGATAGCCTAAATAACTGCTTTGAGACCTTCATTCTTTTTTGAGACAAGCATTATATATCCTACAATTTTTTCTCTAAGCATTGTCTTTATTTGTTGTGTTTTCATTTTCATTGAGCCCAGGACATTTTCTAATTTCCCTTGAGGCTTCTTTGACCAAAGCATTGTTTAGAAGTGTATTGTTTAGGAAGTTCCCAGCGTGGTGCAGTGGGTTAAGCGTTCCCACATTGCCTCCAACTGTGGCGCAGGCTGCAACTGCAGCATGGGTTCCATCAGTGGCCCAGGAATTTCCACATGCCATGAGTGTGGCTAAAAAAAAAAAAAAGGAAAAAGGAGAGAGAGAGAAACGTGTATTGTTTGATTAAGTTCCAAATATTTGGGAATTTTCCAGATATCTTTCAGTTATAGATTTCTAATTGATTCCATTGTGGTCACAGAAAATACTTTACATGAATTTAGTGCTTCTAAATTTGCTGAGATCTGTTTTATTGCCTAACATGGTCTATCTTGACAAATGTCCTGAATGCACTTGAAAAGAATGTATATTCTGCTGTTGTTGGGTAATGTCATTAGATCAAGGTGGTTGATAATGCTGTTCAAATCTTTCATATCCTTACCAATTTTATTCCTACTTTTCTACCAATTATTTGCAGACCTATGTGGATCTATTTCCCCTTTCAATTCTTTCAATTTTTGCTTTGTATATTTTAGTTTTTGAATGATTTTTATTTTTTCCATTATAGCTGGTTTACAGGGTTCTGTCAATTTCTACTGTACAGCAAAGTGATCCAGTCACACATACATATATACGTTCTTTTTCTCACATTATCCTCCATCATGCTCCATCCCAGTGACTAGATGTAGTTCCCAGTACTCTGTAGCAGGATTTCACTGCTTATCCACTTCAAATGCAATAGTTTGCATCTATTAACCCCAGATTCCCAGTCCATCCTACTCTCACCCTTTCCCCCTTGGCAACCACAAATCTGTTCTCCAAGTCCATGAGTTTCCTTTCTGTGGAAAGGTTCATTTGGGCCATATATTACATATCATATGGCATTTGTCTTTCTCTTTCTGACTTACTTCACTTAGTATGAGAGTCTCTAGTTCCATCCATGTTGCTGCAAATGGCATTATTTTCTTCTTTTTTATGGCTGAGTAGTATTTCATTGTGTACATATACCACAGCTTTTTAATCCATTCATCTGTCAATGGACATTTAGCTTGTTTCTATATCTTGACTATTGTGAATAGTGCTACAATGAACATAGGAGTGCATGTATCTTTTTCAATGAAAATTCTGTCTATATATATGCCCAAGAGTGGGATTGCTAGGTCACATGGTAGTTCTATATTTTGTTTTCTGAGGCTTTATATATTTTGAAGCTCCATTATTAGGTGAAAGTTTATGTCCCTTGACAAAATTTGTCTCTTTTTAAAGCTGGTAATATTTCTTATTGTAAAACATTTTTTGTCTGATAGTAATGTGGCTCTTCCAAATTTTCTTTTGTTTGGCCATGCCTATGTCATGTGGAAGTTCCCAGACCAGGAATCAAACCCAGCACAGCAGCAGTTACAAGCCTGGATCCTTAACCCCTGAGCCAACAAAGAACTCCAGGTTTGTGGGGTTTTTTTTTTTTTTTTTTTTTTGCTTCTCAGGGCTGTACCCGAGACATATGGAGGTTCCCAGGCTGGGGGTCAAATCAGAACTATAGCTGTTGGCCACAGCCACAGCCATGCCAATACTAGATCTGAGCCGCGTCTCAGCCTACACCACAGCTCACAGCAATGCTGGATCCTTAACCCACTGAGAGAGTCCAGGGATCAAACCTGCAACCTCATGGTTCCTAGTCGGATTCATTTCAGCTACACCACAATGGGAACTCCCTCTCCAGGTTCCAGGTTTGTTTTAACTAATGTTTTCACAGTTTAACCTTTTCAATCATGTCTTCACATTAAAGATTTTCTTGTAACTAGCATTTAATTGGGACTTTTTTTTTTGTAAACCCAATTGGGAAATTTTTGCCTTTTTGCTGTCATTTAAATTTTTTTTTAGCTGCACCCACAGGATGTGGAAATTCCTGGGCCATAGACTGAACCAACACCACGGCAGCAACCAGAGCCACTGCAGTGACAATGCCAGATCCTTAACCCACTGAGCCACGTGGGAACTCCTTTACTGTCATGTTTAAATCATTTACATTCACATTTAATGTGATTTTCATCACTGAGTTTATATATACCATCTTGCTGTTTCTTTTCTTTGTATTTTTAGGGACGCACCCATGGCATAGGGAGGTTCCCAGGCTAGGGGTCGAATCAGAGCTACAGCAGCTGGCCTACACCACAGGCAGTGCAACGCCAGATCCAAGCCGTGTCTGTGAATTACACCACAGATCATGGCAACACCAGATCCCTAATCCACTGAGCTAGGCCAGGGATCCAGCCTGAGTCCTCATAGATACTAGTCAGATTAGTTCCCCCTGAGTCAATGGGAACGCCCACTGCTGCTCGTTTTCTTGTTCTTTATGTCCTTTCCATCTTATTTTGGACTGTGTACATTTTAGTACTCAGTTTTATTGCTAACATTGGCTTGTATGCTATGCATTTTTTTAGTTAATCTGGAATTCTCAATATAGATTGCTAACTTATCATAGTAAAAAAACTCCAAAAAACCTAATGTCACTTACATAGAACTTACCACTGCATACTTCCATTTCCTCTCCCATCCCATGTGCTTTTTATTTCCTACATTTTACTTTAAAACAATGTTAAAAAATTTAAAGTATAGTTGATTTACAATGTTGTGCCAATTTCTGGTGTACAGCAAAGTGACTCAGTCATGCATACGTATACATTCTCTTCTTTATATTATGGTCTATCCCAGGAGATTGGATATAGTTTCCTGTGCTATATTGTAGGAAAATGTTGCTTTAAAAAATCTTATTTTGCCTTCATTTATAAAATACATGTTTAATCCTAAGGAATTCTAAATGCGTAGTGGTTTTTTTTTTTTTTCATTACTTTTAAGATGTTGCTACACTGTTTCCTGGTTTACCCGATCTTTGATGAGAAGTCTATTCTCATTATTTTTGATTCCCTCTCTGTGATATATCTTTTTTCCTTTGGGCTATTTTCAAGATTTTCTCTTTATCACTCATTTTCAGCAACTTGATTATTAAGTTATTGCTGTGGTTTTCTTCATGTCTTTTCTGCTTAGGGTTTTTGAGCTTCCTGAATCTATGAGTTTATAGGGATCATCAAATTTGAAAACTTTTGGCCATTTATTTCTTGAAATATTTTTCTGTCTTTTCTCCTTCATTTCCTTTTGTGACTTCATGTACACGTATACTACATTACTCAGTGTTGTTCAAAAGATTGCTGATGCTCTGTTCATTTTTTCCAGTCGTTTTTCTTCCAGTGTTTCATCATCAGCACCTTCTATAGCTGTGTTTTCCACCCCCTGTGGTGTTTTAATCTGTTGTTAATCCTACATGGTATAGCTTTCATTTGAGATAGTGTATTTTTAATCTCTAGAAATTCAGTTTATACTTTATTTTTAAGGCCGCACCTGTGGCATATGGAAGTTCCCAGGTTAGGGGTCGAATCCAAGCTGCAACTGCTGGCCTACACCACAGCTCATGGCAAGCCTGGATCATTAACCCAGAGAGCAAGACCAGGCATCGAACCTGTATCATCATGGATACTAGCTGGGTTCTTAACCCTCTGAGCTGCAACAGGAACTCCTTTATTAAAAAAAATTTTTTTCATTTCTCTCATCACACACATGCTTTTCTCTACTTTCTTGAATGTATTGAGTATATTTATAATACCTATTTTAACATCCTCGTCTGCTAATTCTATCTCCTGTGTCATGTTTGGTTATGATTTTTTGTTTTTGTTTTAGCTGTGCCCATGGCATACAGAAGTTCCTGGGCCAGGGAGCTCCTCATTCTTTTTTATTGCTTGTTTTTTCTCCTGGGTATTCCTCATATTTTTTTGCCTCTTCACTGATTTGGTAATTTTTTAATTGGATGTCAGCTATTGTGAACATCATTTGCTGTTTGTTGTTGGATTTTTTTCCCTTTTTTGGCCACCCCTCAGCAAATGGAGTTCCCAGGCCAGAATCTGAGCCACAATTGCAACTTACAGTACAGCCACGGCCACGCCAGATCCTTTAACCCGTTGTGCTGGCCGGGGATAGAACCTACAGTCCTGGTGCTGCAGACACACCACCAATCCTGTTGCATCACAGCGGGAACTGTTGGTGGACTTTGTTTCACTTTTATTGTACTATTGGACTTTGTTATGGGATACAGTTAAATTACTCAGAATTTGATCCTGTTTGTTTGGTACGTTTTGTTTGTTTTTTTTTTTTTTGGCTGCACTCAAGATGTGTTTAAGTTGGAGTTCCCGTCATGGCTCAGCGGAAACAAATCCGACTAGGAACCATGAGGGTGCGGGTTTGATCCCTGGCCTCTCTCAGTGGGTTAAGGATGCAGCGTTGCCATGAGCTGTGGTGTAGGTCGCAGACATGGCTTGGATTTGGCCTTGCTGTGGCTGTGGTTTAGGCTGACAGCTGTAGCTCTGATTCGACCCCTAGCACGGGAACCGCCACGTGCCCCAGGTGTGGCCCTAAAAGACAAAAAAACAAAAACAAAAACAAAAAACCAGATTCCTCTTATGTCACTTCAATAATGTATTTAAACAATGTGTTGTAGTTTATCCAACATATGGGCATTCCGCTACATAAGTCTTTTTAGAATACCATGTTAGGCATACTTTTAGAAATGGAAGTCTCATTATGGATTCCAAACTGTTCTTTTCTTACTTATTTATTTTCGTTGTTACTCTAGACTCATGGTCCACGGTCGGCCCATTGGTTGAACAAATGTCTCATCAACACTTACACAACAGGCAAATCTCCACATTTACAACAATAGACATAATTCCAAACACAGAAAAGAGATTACATGTTGAGTACATTCTCAGTAGCAAATTCTACCTATTCAATATTTTTGGATGTCAATTTTAAATTCCCTGGGCAGAGATTCTGACTAGAGAGCTCGATATAACACAAATGTGACTAGTCAGGGCCTATCTCTGTGCGTTGATGTGGCAGTTTCCAAAGGGAAAGTAATTATTCACTGAGAAGATACTCTGAGAGTTTTTTTTTCCTTTTTCTTTTCTTTTCAGCCAAGGGCTCGAATGTGGGAATTGCAGTTCCCAGAGCAGGGACTGACCCTGAGTAGTGGCAGTGAAAGCACCGAATCCTAACCTCTAGACTGCTAGGGAACTCCCAAGAGGTATTTATCTTATCTACTACAGAGCTTCAAAAGAGTTCATCATTTCGCGGGTTCAACTGATATAACTGTTTTACCCTAGTAGTAAAAATAAAGGGACAATGTTTTTTTATTTATTTGATTTTATTTTTTATTTTCATTTAAATTTTATTATTATTATTTTTTTGTCTTGTTAGGCCTGTACCCATGGCGTATGGAGGGTCCCAGGCTATGGGCTGAATCAGAGCTGCAGCCGCCGGCCTACACCACGGCCACAGTAATGCAGGATCCGAGCCTCGTTTGTGACCTACACCACAGCTCATGGCAATGCCAGATCCTTAACCCACTGAGTGAGGCCAGGGATTGAACCTGCGTCCTCATGGATGCTGGTCGGGTTTGTCAGCCACTGAGCCACGACGGGAGCTCCAACGGACAACGTTTGAATACTGCCTGGATTCCTATATTAATTTGGCCGTATTTTTGGTTTATTCCCTTAACATATGGTATGGTCCACATGGGCTTTTCTAGTGCCTTTTTAACAGAGAAAAGGTTTCAATTTGTTAAGTTCTAACTTTACCAATTTTCTGGTTTATGAATTGTGTTTTTGGGGTCATGTCTAAGAACTCTTCATCTAGCCTAGGTCTTGAAAATTTTCTCATCATGTTTTTTTCTGAGAGTTTTATAGTTTTCTATCTTACATTTAAATCAATGATCAGGAGTTCCCATCGTGGCTTGGTGGTTAATGAATCCTACTAGGAACCATGAGGTTGCAGGTTCGATCCCTGGCCTTGCTCAGTGGGTTAACGATTCGGCGTTGCTGTGAGCTGTGGTGTAGGTTGCAGACGTGGCTTGGTTCCCGCGTTGCTGTGACTGCAGTGTAGGCCTGCAGCTGTAGCTCTGATTAGACCCCTAGCCTGGGAACCTCCATATGCTGCAGGTGTGGCCCTAAAAAGACAAAAATAAATAAGTGAATAAATAAATTAAAAAAATAAAATAGATAAAAAACAAGGCCTAACTTATAGCACAGGGAACTATATTTAATATTTTATAATAACCTACGTGGAGAATTTAAAAAATATATTATATGTATATATATATATAAGTGAATCACCATCCTTTACATTTAGGGGTATGTATTATAATAGCTAAAAACCACTGGGGTGTCTGTGTGTGTGTGTGTGTGTTTATACTGAGAACTCCCTTTAAGGGTGAAGTTGAAGGGGAAAAACACAGCACTGTAAATCAAATATGCTTTGATAAAAAAATAAAATAAAAGGAGTCCCCATCGTGGCTCAGTGGAAACAAATCTAGCATACATGAAGACACAGGTTCGATCCCTGGCCTCTCTCAGTGAGTTAAGGATCCTGCGTTGCCATGAGCTGTGGTACAGGTCACAGACATGGCTCAGATCTGGCATTGCTGTGGCGTAGGCTGGCAGCTGTAGTTCTGATTGGACCTCTAGCCTGGGAACCTCCATATGCCACAGGTTCAGCCCTAAAAAATTAAGTCTAAGAGCTTGCTTTGCTTACCTTGGAGATTCTACTTTCATGGATATTAGTCAGATTCGTTTCCACTGCACCACAATGGGAACTTCCCAACAGTGATAGTTTAAGTGATCTCTTGGCCGAAGCAAAACTAAATCTTCTCAGGAGGAGCAAACCTTTATCCTAGCCTTCAAACTTCTCACAAACGATTTTTTTTGTTTTTTTTTTTGCTTTTTAGGGCCGCACCCACAGCATATGGAACTTCCCAGGCTAGAGGTCGAATATGAGCTCTAGCCACATTGGCCTATGCCACAGCCACAGCAACTTGGAAGTCAAGCCTTGTCTGTGGGGACCTACACCACAGCTGGCAGCAACGCCGGATCCCTGACATACTGAGCCGAGGCTATGGATCAAACCCGCATACTAGTGGGATCTGTTTCTGCTTCATCACAATGGGAACTCCCTCACAAGTGATTTTCCAAGGAAAGTGCAGCTCATAGTAAAATATAACTAAACACACAAAGAATGAGAATGAGTAAAACCACCAGGAAACAGAAATGGGTCTGATAACTGCAATGATCTATTACAAGAAATAAAAGTAAACTAGTCTTTTTCATTAGTATTGACATATTGCACTTAAATAGTAATTTCAAGAATATAAATGTGTTTAAATGAAGTCTTTCTTGGAGTTCCTGTTGCGGCTCACTGGTGATGAACCCAACTAGTATCTACGAGGTTGCGGATTTGACCCCTGGCCTTGCTCACTGGGTTAAGGATCCCGAGTCGCTGTGAGCTGTGGTGTAGCTCACAGACACAGGTCAGACTTTTTTTTCCCTCACCTTAGTTACTCTCCTTGGAAGCAACTGTTTTCTTCTTCTTTTTTTTTTAGGGCCCCACCCAAGGAATATGCAAGTTCCCAGGCTAGGGGTCAAATTGGAGCCATAGGTGCCAGTCTACACCACAACAAGAGCAATGCAAGCTCTGAGTTTCATCTGTGACCTACACCACAGCTCAGGGCAATGCCAGATCAATTCGCTACCACTAAGCCATGATGGAAATTCCATGGCTTTTTCATTATTATATATATTTAGGTTTTTTTTTACTGCCCCTCCCCCACCCCATGTGTAAGTTCCTGGGCCAGGGATCGAACTTGCCCCACAGCAGTTGACAATGATAACTTCTCAATTGTCTAGGCCACCCGGGAACCCCTAGATTTGGTTTTATTGCTTTCTAATTATGTCTCGAATCATAAGGTAAAAAATGATCTCACTTTAAGTCAGGAGATTGGTTCTTGTCCCAGCTAGACAAGTCACTCAACCTTCCTCTTCTCTCCTTGTTTAACAACTATCATGATACAATCATAGAACATTAAAATTTGCAGGGACCTCAGAAATTACATGATACAATCCTTTTGTTTCATGGAGAGTTGTGTGATTTACACCAAGAGCTTTCTAGAACAAGCACTCAGTCTTAGTTTCTCAGACCAATGCTCTTTATATCAAGCTTTCTTTCAGTGTTGTTATAAGTAACAAAATTAAAAAACAAAAAGTGAAAGCACTGAACAAACATAAGGCCATTTACAAAAAGGGAAACAACAGTGTTAAGCATTAGCCTGTACTGTAACCTGAAAGCTTACCTGAGTAAATGTACCCCTCTAACTAAAAGACGATTTAAAGCTTGGGAGTTTTGAAAATATGTAAGGAAAGGTCAGAAAAATAAATTAATGCTTGGCTTGAAGAGCACTCATGAAAAGAAAACAAAACTCCCACGAAAACATTTATGTTCTCTTAAAAATTTTTTCTGGCCTCTACTTAGTTTGTGCAAGATGAAATTGGGTAACTGGAGACTGCCTGTCTTTACCTATTTCTGAAAGAATGGTGTGCAATAAGGGTTACTTGAAATCGAATTATTTGCCTCGCCTATACTACATATTACATCAGCTCTCTAATTTAACGCCACTCCTTCCCAAAACATGCTGAAACCTGCGGAAACCACACTCACCGCAGAAACTCCAAGCCCCGAAATGCTCCGAGTCCTGTCTCTACCGCCTCCTCGCAAGAACATCTTCTTCGGTACTGGGAATTGTAGTCATTCTGGGGCTTCGCTCCCGGGATGTTGGGGAAAGACGCACCTCAGAGGAACTACATTTCCCAGAAAGCCGTGAGCTCTATCTCCGCCCTCGCCGTCGTCAAGCTCCACCCCTCCCGCTCCTCCCTCACTGGGTTGCACTGCTCACGCCTTCCTGTTAGTCCGAGCTGGGAGAAGTTCACTTCGATCAGCTGATCCTAACTGACAACGGGAGAGGAGGAAGCCCGGGAGGCAGCGAAGGAGGAGGGAGGCGGAGATGGAGATGAGGATGGATCCACCGGTGCCCTGAGGAACAGCCCCCGCCTCCACTAGCAACCCGCGGTCCACCGACGCAGCCTCGCCGCAGCAGAGCTGCCCCGTGGTGGGGTCCCCGGGCCGCCGCGGGCGGGGAGGGAAGGGCACGGCCCTGCGCCGGGCGAGCGATAGCCCTGGAGCTCCCTCTGCCCCGGGGTGGAAAGGGGGGGGGGCGGGTGCGGCTGGGATGGGGGTGGGGTGGTATAAACAATGGATTCAGCTCTGGCCTCTGCCAGCGTGGGGGGGATTTTGGGGGACCTTCTTTGTTCTTAGACCCTGCTTCTGCCCCTCGGGTTGTGGTGGTGTTGCCCGGGAGGAAGCAAGGGTGAGGAATCCCTCGCTGGAGGGAGGCGTCGAGGTGGGAGCCCGAGTGGGCAGATTGTTTGCTTAGGTCTGGTGGGCGGTGAGGTATCCTTTTGAAGGTTGGTTTCGTATTTTTTTTTCAGTTTTGGCAGATTTTGATTTTTGGTTCCGTTGTGCGAGCTGGTTAGGCACGTCTGTGGGGTGTAAATAAGGTCTAGTCACTCCCTTCGCCTTCCTTGTTTATCTGAAAATAAGATTGATAGATTGATTACCGTTTGGAGAAAGGAATACCTGAAAGGAGGGCTTTGCCAGCGTTAGGATGGGGTGTCAAGGTGAAGGGGAGTTGGGAATATATAATTTGTAGAAGTGACAGGAGCCCCTTTCTTGTCCCAGTTATCTTTTTTTAAGTTATTTTTAAGTTCGGTTTTGAACGACAAAGAAAAAAATTATTTGTTTTGACTCATTCAGGCCTGGCTTTGTGGTAGTGCATAGTGGAGGAATTCTGTTTCCTGTTGCTCACCTTTTTTTGCAGTTAGAGAAAAGGACAAAAGGAAGTACAATTGTTTTTAATTGTTTTTAGACATGGAATGGTGACTCGTGTTTCTAGTTTAGAGTCCTTAATAGGCATCTGTTTAGAGCTGAAACAGTCCAGTTGCAAGGGTAATTGGATCTGCCCGGGACTTTGATGGAGCTGATGTTTATTACTGTTTCTTTAACTTTTTACAGGCATCTTTCTCCACCTCTCCCAATTGTGGGGTGCAGAGGGTTGTCCTTCCAAGGACTATTTTGTTTAGTGCTTTTGATGAACAGAGAATTTCAGTCTGAGAAATTAAATAACAAAGTCTCTTAGATGCTTTGAGCCTAGAGGTAGTTGTTGTTTTCAAAAGCAGGAGCCTTAACTGTGAGTTTGAGAAGAAATTTCTAGGATAAGAATAAGCCAATGGAAGTTTTACAAGCAAGAATGAGGTTTCTGGCGTTCCCATGTGGCACAGTGGGTTGAGGGCCTGGCGTTGTCACTGCAGTGGCTCAGGTTGCTGCTGTGGCTCGGGTTCAGTACCTGGCCAGAGAACTTCCACATGCGCAGCCAAAAAAAAAAAAAAGAGCTTTTTCTTGGTGGTTTTGGCCTCATATTTAATTACAGTCTTTTTTTTTTTTTTAAAGGTGCACTTCTGTTTTTAGATGAGTGAAATCCTTTTCCTGCCTCTGTTCTAGGTATCCCCTGAAATATTGACTTGAGGTTGGATTATAGAAAAGCTGCTGACTACGCTTTCATTACCAAAATCTTGTGGCTGAGGTCCCACTCATGAGCCCACCTCAGTGAACCCAGCAGATCTCTCTCAGCCATAAAAGACCCTTCCAAGTTAATTAAGACCACATATTTGCCTGCACTTTATGGAGGATGAAACCATCAAACCAAATCAACGTTGCTGCTGATACAGGAATCTTGGAGGCAGAAAATTAAACATTTGCATGTGAAGAATTCTAGTAGGACATCAACCGTTTTTTTTTAAAAAGGAATTTTTTTTTTTTTAAGGTGTTCAGAACCCTGTGAAAGGTCTGTGCAGTCTGCAGACTCAAAGCCTTTGTCTTCACTTCTGGGGAAAGCCCAGGTGCCATTATATGGTGGGTGATTTCCTTACCAGTTTGAGTATGAGTGCCCAGACTTCCCCAGCAGAGAAGGGCCTGAATCCGGGGCTGTTGTGCCAGGAAAGTTACACGTGCAGCGGGACTGACGAAGCTGTCTTCGAATGTGATGAGTGCTGCAGCCTGCAGTGTCTCCGCTGCGAGGAGGAGCTTCATCGGCAGGAGCGCCTGAGAAACCATGAGCGGATCAGACTCAAAGCCGGCCATGTCCCTTACTGTGACCCCTGCAAGGGCCCCAATGGGCATTCCCCAGGTATGAAGCAGAGGGCAGTGGTGAGGTGCCAGACCTGTAAAATCAACTTGTGCCTGGAGTGCCAGAAGAGGACTCATTCTGGGGGTAGCAAAAGGAGGCACCCCGTTACTGTGTACCATGTCGCGAAGGTCCAGGAGTTGCTGGAGGAAGAAGGGATGGATGAGGAGACCAAGAGAAAGAAGATGACTGAGAAGGTCGTGAGTTTCCTCCTAGTAGATGAAAATGAGGAGATCCAGGTAAGCGCTCAGGGGCAGTGGGATTCATGCGGTGGCAGATGGACAGATCTTTTGTTGGCGGGTAGCTCTGAGGGAAAATCTAATCACTCAGAGGCAAGACCCTCCTGAAAGCTTAAGCTGCGTGGAGTCAGATTTAGTTACTTTCCAGCTGCATGACCTTGGGCTGAATTTACCTCTCTGTGTCTTAGTTTTCTCCTCTATAAACTGGGGACAGGGCCTACTTCTTTGGGTTGTAGTAGGGATGAAGTGACAGTGTTTGTAAAGTCTGTTACATAATGCTCACTGGATGGTAGCTGTCATTAAGATAATTATCAGGAAGAACTGATTTAGAACCATTTTCTGAATGAGAGCACTTTGGCAAGTCGTGAATACGTGTGAATGAGGAGGGACTGTGTGTGTTCCCTGGGAAAAGAAACACTGACTTCTGTTATGTTCCATGGGTGTGCAAGGCTGTAAGTCGTAACCCTGCTAGCTCCCTTTAGAGGTAGATCTTTAAAAGGTGGCTTTTCCGGAGTTTCTGTTGTAGTTCAGCGGAAATGAACCCGACTAGTATCCATGAGGATGTAGGTTCTATCCCTGGCCCCACTCAGTGGACTAAGGATCCTGCATTGTTGGGAGCTGCTCTGTAGGTCACAGATGCGGCTCGGTTCTGGCGTGGCTGTGGCTGTGATGTAGGCCGGCAGCTGTAGTTCTGATTTGACCACTACCCTGGGAACCTCCATATTCAACACCTGTGGCCCTGAAAAAAAAAAAAGTGGCTTTTCCTAAGGGTAGTATCCTCTCTAGAAGGCCTCTTATTTTCATATATTGGCTTCTGATCAGTTGAAGCCAGTAAAGGCATCTGGAATTACAGACGGACTAGAGAATATTTGATTTATTTCGAGCCGGGGAGAGGGTAGCCTGTGACAGCAGGAAGGTGGGGAGATGGAAGCGTATGATCATTAGGGGTGATTGGGACGGGGTAGTAGAATGTTTACGCTTTCCAGTGAAGGTAGTAACTTTGTCACGTCTGTACTTTCCAGTGAAGACTGCTTGAATTCACATGCTGGCTTCATTTACTGGCTGTATAACCAAGGGCAAGTTATTTGATCTCCATGCCTCAATTTCACTTCTACATCATGGTAGAATGAGAGTAGTCTTTGAGAGGGCTCAAAAGGTTAGGAATGGAAGTGGAAAGGCCCTTGTCACAGGGCCTGGCACACAGAGTCCAGCACCTGTCAGTATCAGGGAGTATTTGTGGTACATTGATCCAGTGCTTTTAGCTGTGATGACTCCTCAGGTCTCCCGATTGGAGGAGCACTTTTGTAAGTTACCGTTTGAAAACTCTACCCATTAAATATTTTTCATCTGTCTTTTTCCTCCTTAGATAAGGAAATGAATTACATTATATATAATTCCTGTGTACTTCCATTGTCAGCTAAATACTTTGCTAACACAGACTTTTTTCCTTTCTTGGCTGAGACAATCTAATCAAGCTATGGAAGAATGACCCAGATCCCATTCTGCCTCCCTTGTTAGCAATGATGTCTCCATTATGGATAATACTCTAATTGGGTGACAGTGTGGACTAAATATTTTATAAATGGAACACTTGGATTTGGATGATTCTTGCTGGTTTTGCCACCAGTTCCTTTTAATGTCAGCCTTTGGAAAGTCATACTTTGGATTGCTGTCATTTTTGCAAAGTAAGAGGAAGATTTGGGATGAACCAGTAACCCTTATGTCTATTGGGTCAACAGCAAATAGAGTTTTTTTTTTTTCTGTCTTTTTGCCTTTTCTAGGACCACGCTTGCGGCATACGGAGATTCCCAGGCTAGGGGTCTAATCAGAGCTGTAGCTGCTGGCCTATGCCACAGCCACAGCAACACGGGATCCAAGCCGCGTCTGCAACCTACACCACAGCTTATGGCAACACTGGATCCTTAACCCGCTGAGCAAGGCCAGGGATCGAACCCGCAACCTCATGGTTCCTAGTCAGATTCGTTAACCACTGCGCCACGATGGGAACTCCTAGAGTGTTTTTTGAAGGGGAGGAGGATGTATATATATTTTTCTTTTTATAGCATTGATACTAGTTTCTTGTTGGAGAAGTAAGAAAATGTAAGCAAGTGTACTGAAGAAGACAGATCCAACTATTTGCCCATCTTTTTTTCTTGTAGTGTGTAATATGTGTTGTTTTCTGTTTGTTTGCCATGCCTGCAGCATGTAGAAGTTCCAGGGCCAGGGACTGAATCTGTGCCACAGCAGCGACCCAAGTGCCAATGCTGGATTCTTAACCTGCTGTGCTGCAGTGGGAACTCCTCAGTGTGTAATATGTATACAATTGGGTTGTTTTGTGAAGATTTCTCCCTTCATAAACACTGACCTCTTCCCAGGAAATAACAGTTTATTAACTGGAAGCAGCATGGGTTGGGAATAATGGATTGGATGAGAATTTTAAGTGGGGATTTGTTCTTATAGAGTCACAGTGGAAAAGTACTTAGAGAAGATGTCTAGTTGACTTTCTAATGTGAATGCCTAAAATGGAGAGATGACTGATACAGATCTAGGTGATAAATTCAGCTAGATTATAAACTCCTGGGGAGCAGGATCACGTCTTGTGCCCTGGATCATGTGCAATGGTAGGCATGTTGTCAGCACATAAATACTTGATTGATGATGTCACATCTTTTGTAGAAATGAGTATTACGCACATACTTAGTAAAAAAACGTAACTCATATAAAAGGGCATACAATGACGAGTTTCCCTCCTATTCTACACCTTAAAGTCTCCTTTGTTAAAACAATCACCTATGGAGTTCCTGTCCTGGTTCAGTGGTATCGAACCCGACTAGCATCCATGAGGATGTGGGTTTGATCCCTGACCTTGCTCAGTGGGCTAAGGATCCGGTGTTGCCCTGAGCTGTGGTGTAGGTCGCATATACAGCTTGGATCCCGCATTGTTGTGGCTATGGTGTAGGCCGGCAGCTGTAGCTCTGATTGAACCCCTAGCCTGGGAACTTCCATATGCCATGGGTGTGGCTCTTAAAAAAAAAAAAGAGGAAATAAAATAAAATAAATAAAAAGCAAATAAATAAAAATAAAAGCAAATAAATAAAAAGCAAGCAAAACAAAAGTCACCAGTAACAGTTAATCACATGCCTTTCTAGAATTTTCTTTCACATATACTTACGAATATATGTATGTGTCTTTAATTTTTCATCAAAAAGGGAATCTGATGTCCTTTCTCTTCTGTCCTTGGCTGTTTTTCACTAAATGATACATCTTTTTTTTTTTTTTTTAAGAGGCTTAAAACAATACAAATTTGTTATCTTACTGTGCTTTAGGTCAGAAGTCAGACACAGGTCTCACTGGGCTGAAGTCAAGGTGTTGGCAGGGCCGTGTTCCTTTCTAGAAGTTCCAGGAGGAGATCCAATTACTTGCTTTTTTCACCTTCTAGTGGCTGCCTGCATTCCTTGGCTCGTGAGCACCTTCTTCCACTAAAGGCTACATCTTGTAGAACCTTTCTTATCAGCACATTGAGGGCTACCTCATTATTTAAAGGCTGCTTAGTACTCTTTTGAATGGTTTTTCTATAATTTTTGCCTATTAATGGATATTTGAGTTATTGCAACCAAGGATGTATTGACTATCCTATAAATCTATTTAGAAATGGAAACTTTTTGTCAAATGATAGGTGCATTTTTAATTTAGATCGATATTACCAATTTCTGAACTTTATTTTTTAGCTTCTGCAGAACTTTTCTGAGTCTCCCCTGGGTTCTGGTCATGGCTCATCATAGTTAAAATTTAAAGAGCTCTTACTGTGGTGTTTGGCACTGTTAGTGTTTGAGCTCATTTAATCCCAGTGATAACTCTGCATATTAGTTTCTTACTGTTGCTGTAACAAATTACCACAAATTTAGTGGCTTAAAGCAACACAAGTTCATTCTCTTATAGGTTGGAGGTCAGAAGTCCTAAAATGTGTCGATAGGGCTATGTTCTTTCTGGAGACTCTAGGGAAGAATTTGTTTCCTTGTCTTTCTAACTCCAAGACGCCTTCTGCATACTTTGGCTTGTGGCCTCGTCATCCAGCTTCAAAGCCAGTAGTGTAACATCTTCCAATCCCTTTTTCTGTCTTTTTTCTTCTGTTGTCACATTGCCTCTGTGTCTGTGGCCCTTTTGCTTCTCTCTCACAAGGATCCCTGTGGTTACACTGGATCCACTTGGGTAGTCCAGCATAATCTCCCCACCTCAGGGTCCTTAATTCAGTCATATCTGAAAAGCTGTTTTGCCCATGAGGTGACATAGTCACGGTTCTGAGCATTAGGTTGTGGACATCTGCCTGGGTGGGGCGAGGGGGCAGTTTCAGCCTACTGCACCCTGTGGAGTAAGTTGTATGTCTTAGTCAGTTGGGCTGCTCTAACAGAACAGCACAGATGGGGTGGCTTATGAACAGCAGAAGTTTATTTCTTACAGTTCTAGAGGCTGGGGAGTTCAAAATCATGGCTCTGACAGATTTGATATCTGAAGAGGGCCTTGGTTCATGACACCTGTCTTCTCACCATGTCTTCTTCTTGCAGAGAGAAGCTCTCTGGAGTCTTTTTCATAAGGGCACTATTCCTATTCGTGACCATTATGACCTAATCACCTCTCAAAGGTCTTACTTCTCATTCCATCACATTGGGGATTAGGTTTCAACATATGCATTTTGGGAGGATATAAGTGTTTCAGCTATAGCATTGTATTTTCTTTCTTTTTTTTTTGGTTACATCCTTGGCATACAGAAGTTCCTGGGCTAGGGATCAAATCTGAGTCAGAGCAGTGACAATGCTGAGTCCTTAACCACTAGGCCACCAGGGAACTCCCAGGCACATTATATATTCCTATTTTTTTTGATATTAAATGATCTGTATTAGAATTATCAAATAGACAAGTCTTAAAAGTTACATTAATAATTTTTTTTATAACACGGGGAAATATTTTTTCTATGAAACAAAATTTTCTGAAGTACAATAGTTGTTTTTGGGTAAAGGTATAATAGTTTTTATTTATTTTTTCTTATTAACAATGAATTTTATTTCAGTTATAGGTGTACAAAGATCATAAGTCAATTCGATAGATTTTGTGTCCCAAACCCACAGTGCATCCCCCCACCCCCCAGATTGTCTTATTTGAAAAACCAAATAAGATTTTTCCAAAATCTATGAGTCATTGTCTTGTTCTTGAAAGAAGTTCATTGTGTCTCTTTAGTTTCCACATGTAAGCGGTAGCATTGGGTGTTGCTGTGTAATTGTCTGGCTGGTTTCACTTCGTATGATAATTTCTAGGTTCATCCATGTTGCTATAAATGTTGTTATTCCGTTCCTTTTAATGGCTGAGTAATATTCCATTGTGTGTATGTACCATATCTTCCCTATCCACTCCTCTGTCGATGGGCATTTAGGTTGTTTCCATGACCTGGCTTCATATCCTCTCGAGCTGCTTTAGATGTAAAGTTAGGTTGTTTATTTGAGCTTTTTCTTGTTTCCTGAGGTAGGCTTGTATTGCTATATACTTTTCTCTGAGAACTGCTTTTGCTGCATCCCAGAGGTTTTAGAGTGTCGTGTCTTTGTTGTCATTTGCTTCTAGGTATTTTTTAATTTCCTCTTTGATTTCTTCAGTGATCCATTGGTTGTTTTCTTGCTTTTGTATCTATTCGGCTAGTCTGTGTCTTTTTTTTTTCCTTTTTGTCATTTTAGGGCCACACCTGTGGCGTATGGAGGTTCCCAGGCTAGGGGTCTAATTGGAGCTGTAGCCGCTGGCTTACGCCGCAGCCACAGCAATGCAGGATCTGAGCCGCGTCTGTGACCTACACCACAGCTCACGGCAACGCCAGAACGTTAACCCACTGAGCAAGGCCAGGGATCGAACCCGCAACCTCATGGTTTCTAGTCGGATTCGTTAACCGCTGCGCCACGACGGGAACTCCATGTCTGTGTCTTTTGGTTGGGGCACTAGGCCACCAGGGAACTCCCAGGCACATTATATATTCCTATTTTTTTTTTTTTTTTGTCTTTCTGCCTTTGTCTAGGGCTGCATCCGCAGCATATGGAGGTTCCCAAGCTAGGGGTCTAATCGGAGCTGTGGCTGCTGGCTTACACCACAGCCACGGCAACGCGGGATCCGAGCTGCTTTTGCAACCTACACCACAGGTCATGGCAACGCCAGATCCTTAACCCACTGAGCGAGACCAGGGATCAAACCCACAGCCTCATGGTTCCTAGTCAGATTCGTTAACCACTGAGCCACAACGGGAACTCCACATTATATATTCCTAATTAGGGCATTGAAGCACAGAGAAGTAACTTGCCAAGATCAAATTATAATAAGTAGCAGAGAATTTGAGATCTTGCTCTATTTATTCTTCTGCCATCTCTCACCAAGTCATTTAAACTTTCTGATTAAACTTCATTCTGGTCAATAGCATCAGCTCACCAATTCTTCATGGCTGCTCTAAGGATCACATGAAACATAGCTCTATATAAATGCAAGACGGTTATCATTGAAGAACTCCCTCCTCATTGCAATGAAGAGTCCATGATTTAGGCCCCAACTTTGTTTTTCTTTTCATGTTTCTAGGCATTTGTGGGTTTTGATCATTTTCAGTTTAGTACGTAGTGATTATTTTAGCATCTTGTAGGCTGTTACTGTGATGTGTGGCTTCCTCAAATTTTGTGGCCTAGAATCTCCTGAGATTTGTTGTTTGTGATTTGAATATTATTTAGTGTCTTTTGGAAAGCCTAAAAGGACAGAAAGCTCCCTTTTAAAAGTGAAACTTTTATCATTACCCTGTCACCATTTGAGTGTACACTAGAACAGCAAATTTGACGAGAGTCTGACTTTTGGCCTCAGAAGCAGGAATTCATTGGTGGCTCTTATTTATTTATTTATTTTGGCCACACCTGCAGCATGTGGAAGTTTCCAAGTCAGGGATCGAACCCATGCCACAGCAATGACCCAAGCCACAGCAGTGACAATGCCAGATCCTTACCTGCTGAGCCACCAGGGAACTCATCGTGGCTCTCTGTGGCTTTAGACACATTTGGCCTAGTAGCCAAAAACATTCATTCATTCACCACATTTACTGAGAATATGTTATGGTGCCAGGTACTTTCTGTGTTCTAGGGAGGCATTAATAAGGATTAATGCTTATTAATAAGGATTAATGAGATTTGGTTCATGTCATCATAGAGCTTACCATTCAGGTGAGGAAAGCAGAGTGTATAAATGTAAAACACATGCAGAGGTAGTTCAGATGTATAATCAAGGAAGAGTGACTGGAAAGCTGATATGTGGATGGTCAGGGAAAGTTTTATTATTGTAAAGGTAACTTCTAAGCAAAGATCTTATCTGGGGAAGCAGACCTCCAGACAGAGAGGAAATGAGAACAAAAGCAGGTGGGATGGCATATTTGAGTAGAGAAAGAATGCCAGTGTGGCTGGAGCGAGCCGGCAGGGCGCTGAGGATAGGTGCAGAGGTAAGCAGGTGCCAGATCATGTGGGGCCTTGTAGGCCACGGAAATAAGGGTGAATTTTAAATGAAACGGGAAGCACCAAACTGCTTTAGGCTTGAAGGTCTCATGAGCTGAAAGAAGTTTTTAAAAGATGGCTCTGGACTTTGGTGTGAAGACTGGATGGCAGTGGTTGTGGGAGGGCAAGGGGTGAGGCAGGGAAACCACTTAAGAGGCTGTTGCAGATGCTGAGGGAAGAGCTGGCTTGTTTGGTGTTATCATTGACACGGTGAGCTGGAAAGACACTGCCGAATTTGGGACAAAGTTTGGATGTAAAACAGGAACGCCAGTATGTTGGGTGGAGGCGTGAGGGAATGAGAGAACTCAGTGGTGACTCCCAGGCATTTGATTTGTGCAGGTATCATGGGCTTAAAACCCCAGGTTTTGACTCAAATTGATAAAACTTAGTCTTTAAGAACTCAATTCACACAATGAAGAGAGAGTTAAAATAATCTTACTTGGCAATAGCTAACACCGAGGTGATTTTGCTCCCCCAGGGGGCACGTGGCAATGTTTGGAAACATCTCTGGTTGTCACAGCTGGAGGATGGGTGATTATGTGTATGGGGGCTGGTAGGAAGAGGCCAGGGTGCTGCTAAATACCTTATAATGCATAGGGCAGTTCCCACAGAAAGAATTCTCTGGTACAAAGTGTCCATTGTGCTGAGATTGAGAAAACTGATCTAACAGGTGAAGATTTGGTCTGGTAGGAGATCTGGATTCCAGTGAAGTAGAAAACATTTAACCAGTGCACCAGTTTTTCCTCCCTCTTTTGGTTTCATTTGCTCCTTAGAAGTAGATTAGTTGAAATCAGTATTCTCTTTTGACAATAATATTTTTGTAACCTTTGTGGTGAAATGGTTAGACTTTCTGCGTTGTATTCATTGATTTTCTAGACCTCAGTGGAACTATACTTGGAAAACCAAAGGACTAAATGATCCACACTGACATGTCATCTGTAATCTCTTGAAGTTAGTGACCACGCCCTTAGCAAATAGTTCAAAGGTTGGAAGAATAAAGTCCTGACAATTAGAGTTCTTAATGGAGGTAGGGGATCGCATTTTCCTATCTGTTGGGTCTTGTGAGGAATTCAGACATCTTACTGGAATATTTCTAGTTGGAGAAAAAAGGTGAAAAAATCATGTTTATGTGTATATAATAAAATTATATATATGTATATACAAAACTTTTTGGGGTATAGTTGATTTGCAATGTTGTATTAGCTTTAGCTTTACAGCAAAGTAAGTTATACATATGTCCATTCTTTTTTCTCATATTGGTTATTACAGAACATTGAGTAGACCTTCCTGTGCTGTACAGTAAGTCCTTGTTAGTTATCTATTTTATATATAATAGTGTGTATGTGTTAATCCTGTCCTCCCAGTTTATCCCTCCCACCACAGTTTCCCCTTTGGTAACCCAAAATGTAATTTCAAAGTCTGAGTTTTTTTTTTTCTTTCCCTTTTTAGGGTCGAACTTGTGGCATATGGGGGTTCCTGGGCTAGGGGTCGAGTCAGAGCAGTAATTGCCAGCCTGTGCCACAGCCACAGCAACGTGGGATCTGAGCCGTGTCTGCCACCTACACCACAGCTCAGGGCAACACCCGATCCTTAACCCACTGAGTGAGGCCAGGGATTGAACTGCAACCTCATGGTTGCTAGTCAGATTCGTTTCTGTTGAGCTACAATGGGAACTCCTCTGTTTTATAAATAAGTTCTTTCGTATCTTTTATTAGACTCCACATACAAGTGATACCATATGGTATTTGTCTTTCTCTTTTTGACTTCATTTAATATAATAATCTTTAGATCCATCCATGTTGCTGAAAAGGGCATTATTTTTTTTCTTTTCTGTGACTGAGTAATAATTCCATTGTATGTATGTACCATGTCATATTTACCCATGTCTCTGTTGATGGACATTTAGGTTGTTTCCATGTCTTGGCTGTTGTAAAGTACTATTGGCTCTAGTACTGCCATGAACGTTGGAGTGCATGTATCTTTTTGAATTATGGTGTTCTCTAGACATATGCCCAGGAATGGGATTGCCGGGTCATATGGTAGTTCTATTTTTTTTTTTTTAACCCACACCTGTGGCATGTGAAATTTCCTGGGCCAGGGATTGAACCCGTGTCACAGCATCAACCTGAGCTGCTACAGTGACAATGCCAGATCCTTAACCTGTTGCACCACAAGGGAACTCCTCTATATTTAGTTTTTAAGGAAGCTTTGTAGTGTTCTCCATAGTAGTTGTATCAGTTTACATTTCCAACAGCAGTGTAGGAGGGTTCCCTTTTCTCTACACACTCTCTAGAAACTATTGTTTGTGGACTTTTTAATGATGGCCATTCTCACTGGTGTAAGGTGATACCTCTTTGTACTTTTGATTTGCATTTCTCTAATAATTAGTGATGTTGATCATCTTTTCGTATGCTTTTTGGCCATCTGTATGTCTTCTTTGGAGAAATGTTGATTTAGATCCTGTGCCCATTTTTTGGTTGGGTTTTTTTTTTGTATGAGCTGTTTGTATTTTTTGGAGATTAATCCCTTGTTGGTTGCTTTGTTTACAAAGATTTTCTCCCATTCTGTGGTTTGTCATTCTTTTTTTTTTTTTAATGATTTCCTTTTCTGTGCAGAAGCTTTTAAGTTTAATTAGGTCCCATTTGTTTATTTTTGTTTTTATTTCCATTACTCCAGGAGGTGGATTGTAAATTAAATAAATAAATAAAATACATATTTAAACCTCATATAAGTTTCTCTTTTTTTCACAGCTGTTCCATTCTCCATGTTGTCTCTTTTCTACAAACTTCCTCTTTCTAAGAGAATAGAGCAGCACACTGACAAGCAGTTATATGTGTTTCATCTTCATGCTGATGACCCTTGAGGATAGGAGAGCCAGAAGCTTTTTTTTTTTTTTTTGCTTTTTAGGGCCGCACCTGTGGCATGTGGAGATTCCCAGGCTAGGGATCTAATCAGAGCTACAGCTGCCGGCCTACACCACAGCCACAGCAACGCTGGATCCAAGCTGCATCTGCGACCTACACCACAGCTCATGGCAAGGCTGGATCGTTAACCCACTGAGCAAGTCCAGGGATCGAACCCGCAACCTCATGGTTCCTAGTCGGATTCGTTAACCACTGAGCCACGACGGGAACTCTAGCCAGGGGCTTTTCATGCTAAAAGTCTCCTGAAGTTAAATTCCCTAATGATGAACTTGCAGGGTGACAGGGAAGCCCAGTGACCCAGGCGTGGTCAAAGGGAAGCTAAGAAAGTGTCCCCTGGGGCAGGTCCTCCCGGACTCAGAAAGAGATAGCGAGATAGAGTTGGACCCTGACCCAAGGGAAGGCCAAGGTGAGTCTTCCTGTCCTCCCTTAGAGAAGTCAGTGGTGGACCTCATCTTACTGAGACCGTTCCTTTAAGAAGATCCATCACGTTGTTTGGCTGCATTACTTGTTTACAGTCCCAGAATAGTGTGGCTGGAAATACTGGGACTTGGCTTTTTTTTTTTTTTTTAATTGGCTGAAAGAGACAGTATTCTAGTGGGATTCAGGAATGGAAAATAGCAGAGGATGTTTTTATATTGTATGGGAATCCTTGACCGTAAACTGGCTGTGCTGATCTGCCCATTTCTGTGCTCTGTGAGACTCATCCGCTGGAGACCCCTTGGCCTTGCCCTCTGCTTCCTGGCCTAGGGTGTGTTCTTGGGGCTTGTTTTTTCCAGGACCTCTGTTTCAGACAGGCTGTCAGAACCCCCCAGGACTTAACTCTGGTCAATAGGCCAGAAGCCTGGGGATCATAGCCTTCTAAATTGTGGAACTTCCCCGTTTTTCTCTTGAATGATGCAACTGCTGTAGTGTAAGGACTAACTTTGGTGCTGTGGCTGGTTAGCACTTTGGCAATTTCTGGTCGGAGCACGAATCTATATATATATTTGCTATTGGTTAACAGGTGCCATATTGAAAAATGTAACAAACAGCTGCCCATAGATCTGCTTAGGAGCTGTCTGTCAAAGTAATAAACAGTAATTGGGAGAGCAGTAGAGGTTCCCTCCCCCTTCGCCACCTTTTACTCACAAAAAGCCCAAGTAAAAGGCCCTTTTGTTTAGTAATAGTAGTGGGGGGAGGGCATTGTACGGTATTCCTGGGAAACCAGGGTGGAGGGTGACTCAGACAAACAGGAAGATGAAAGAGCCCCTATTATGTGCCTCTAGTTTCTGCTCAGCATCTTCTGAGCCTTCTCAGCCTTGGACTCATTCAGTTATAACAGGCTCCTGGCATTTAACTTGGGAGGCTATTTTGTTTAGTACGAGGCTGTTTAAAATTTGACCCATACAAGCCATCGAAGCCACCGTGAGTCAGCTTTTCAGGGAACCCGTCTTTAACTATTTCAAGTTACCTCCAGTTTGTGTGACTCTGATTTTTTTTCTGGCCTGTCAGTTCCTTGAAGTGATTGATTTTTTCTGAAATTTGGCAAACATTTTGCTTCTTGAACCAGGGTTACTACAACAGGCAGATTTCTTAAGTTGACGTTGTATGTTTTTCCCTGTGGATGCATCTCCTGCCTGCAGCACCCTTGAGTTTATTCTGCAGCTTGCGTCACACGGAAGCCTCCTGGTGGCTGGCTGGACTTTTCCTGGGAGACCTGTCTGATTTGGGAGGAACTCCTGTAAGATCATTTCTGTCTGAGGTTAGAACTGCTCAATGTATTATACTAGCATGTTTGATTGGTGAGGACAACCAGAGGAAAGGTAATGGCTGAGATCACAAAGAAGGGGAAGAACACAGGAAAATAGGAAGCTCCAGTCAAGAAGAATTGGAAAGACCTATGGGAAGGGGCGCAGAGGGATTTTTGGAGGCAGGAAAGGGTGGGTGTTTCTTGGAGGATGATTTGTTCATTTTGCCCCTTTTAATGGCTTTTGACCAGAAATTAAGAGGCTTTCTTTGTCTGGTGTGTAAGGTCAGCTTGGTGATGGCTAGAGTTCTTGGGCAGAGACGTATGTATACCTGCTATTTGTAAGCACCTGACCTTTGACTTAACTTCACTGGAGCATGATTCTGTTTTCTGGTAGCTTCTGGAATTTTTTCCCCTCCTTCCTAAGTTCCTTCTGCTTGTGACTGGATTATTGCTGTCTTTCTCAGGCAGTTTGACTCTAGATGTTAGAATACTTGAAAAGGACAGACGGAGCCTAGTTCTGGCATGAGGTCACAGACACCCCAGCTGCAAGTTAAGAGAGAACATAATCCCGAGCAATGCATCAGTCCTAGAATATTCTAGAAATTCCTCTACTTCTCAGCCCAGTCTCTTCCACCTGGTGAATACGTCATCTTCATGGCTAAACTGTTTTCCGTAATCTCTCATAATGTTTTCTTTCAAAGAGCTTAATTCAGTTTAACATGTATCATTCAATAGCGGTCATAAACATTTATTGAGTGTCAATTATGTGCGTTTTTAGTTTGAGTAATCTCTGTGAGAAATGTTTTAAAATGAAAGTTCAGGTCTTGGAGAACAGACTTGTGGTTGCTAAGGGGGAGGGGAGGGAGTGGAATGGACTGGGAATTTGGGGTTAATAGATGCAAACTATTGCATTTGAAGTGGATAAGCAGATCCTGCTGTAGAGCACTGGGAACTCTAGTCACTTGTGATGGAGCATGATAATGTGAGAAAAAGGTTATATGTATGACTGAGTCACTTTGCTGTGCAGTAGAAATTGACAGAACAGTGTAAATCAACTGTGATGGGAAAAATTAAAACCATAAAAAATATTAAAATAAAATGAAAGTTCAGAGGGTAAGCAAGACTGGGGAGGGATGGCAGAGGCCTTCACCCCTGGGAAAGCCCCGCTGTCTTTAGTGTTTGTCTCTGAGGAGAGGCTGTCTGAGGATCCTGTGATTCTTGCTGCACACGCTTTCTGGTCCTGGGACCGTAGGTTTAGTTTGTGGCCAGCAGGCCACAGGGTGTGTCATTGTTTTTTCTGCGTCTCAGCTGTTATTTGGATCTGGATCTTGTGACAGACAGACAGACAGACAGACATAAAAAAGGCCTGCTTCTCTTTCCTTCTCTCCCTCCCTCTTCCTTCCTTCCTTCCCTAATTCTGTCTCTTCCTCTCTGTCTCTTTCCCTTCCTCTCTCCCCATCCTTCCTCTCTCCTTCCCTCTTTTCTTCCTTTCTTCTTGTTCCCCTCTCCCTACTTCATGAATTAAGAAGTTAAATCTACCACTGCCAGAGGATAAATTTTCTTTCTAGAGCTATATATAAGTGATTTTAGGCTTATGTACTGGTTTGGATTGTTCATACATTTCTCTTCCTTTCGTTATCACAGGAATTGAGTTTGCTACAATTTTTTTTTTTTTAAGAATTGACTGAAAGAGGTTTTAGCTTTACAGTGCCACCTTCCTTGACCACCGTATTTATTTATTTATTTATTTTTTTGTCTTTTTGCCTTTATCTAGAGCCGCACCCGCGGCATATGGAGGTTCCCAGGCTAGGGGTCTAACAGAAGCTGTAGCCGCCGGCCTTTGCCACAGCCACAGCAACGCAGGATCCGAGCCGCGTCTGCAACCTTCACCACAGCTCACGGCAACGCTGGTCCACAGCTCACGGCAACGCTGGTCCACAGCTCACGGCAACGCTGGATCCTTAACCCGCTGAGCAAGGCCAGGGATCGAACCCGCAACCTCATGGTTCTTAGTCGGATTCGTTAACCACTGAGCCACGAAGGGAACTCCCTTGACCACCGTATTTAAAAGAGCAACTCCTGCCTGGACCTTGTAGTCCTAGCTCCCTCTCCTGGTTTTTCTTCTCTCCGCTTATCACTGTTTGACATAACATATACTTAAAGGCAACTCTTGTGGCATAATTTACACATGACACAGTTCTGTGAATGTCAACAAATGTGTATATACATGTGTAACCACCTCAACAGCAAGTAAGATACAGAGCATTTCCATCCTCCAAAAATGTTCCCTTGTGCCTCCAGCAATCACTCCTCTGTTCTCTACAACTACAGGTTTGACTTTCCTAGACTTTGTGTTAACAGTATCATGCAGTACTGTTTTGTGTCTGGCTTCTTCTTTCACTCACTGTAATGTTTTTGGGGGCCATCCATTTTGTTGCATGTCTAAGTTCATTTCTTTGTTTTGCTGAATAGTGTTCCATTTTATGGATATACTGCAATTTCTTCATTTTTTCTTCTTATTAGAATGTAAGCTTCATGAGGGCAGTGATTTTTTTAAATTGAGGTATAATTCATATAACATAAAATTAACCTTTTTTTTTTGTTTTTTAAATGGCCACACCCAGGGCATATGGAAGTTCCCAGGCCAGGGACTGAATCCAAGCCCAGCTTCGACCTACCTACACTGCTGATCTTTTTTTTTTTTTTAGGACTGCACCCTCAGCATATAAAAGTTCTCAGGCTAGGAGTTGAATCAGAGCTGCAGCTGCCAGCCTTCCCCACAGCCACAGCAATGCCTGAGCTGCATCTGCATTTGCCTGAATATCACGGCAAAGCCAGATCCTTAACCCACTGAGCAAGGCTGGGGATGAAACCCGCATCCTCATGGATACTAGTCCGGTGGGTTGGTTACCACTGAGCCACAATGGGAACTCCGCCCCTGATCCTTTAACCCACTACTTTGGGCTGGGGCTCTAATACACATCTCCAGTTACCTGAGCCGCTGCAATCAGATTCTTAATGCACTATGCCACAGTGGAACTCCAAAAGTGAACAATTAATTGGTATTAGGTACATTCACAGTATTGTGCAGCCACCTCTATCTAGTTCTGAAATATTTTCATCATCCCCAAAGAAAACCTTGTACTGTTTAACTCAGTCCATTACAAAAGGCAGTCTTTTTTTTTTTGGCTACACCTGTGGTTTGTGGAAACTCTGGTGCCAGGGATTGAACCCAAGCTATAGCAGTGACAATTTGGGATCCTTAATCTGCTAATCCAGTAGGAAACTCTTATTTTTTTTTTTTTGGTCTTTTTCATAGAATGCTTGTTATTTTCAAAGTATAGAAATAACATAGATTCATGTTAAAATACTGAAAATACAGCAATACAGAAAGATACAATTTCCTCTTAATTTTATAATAAAGTATCTCAAGCCTTTTTAATATTGCATTTGCTTTTTACAGAAACAGTTTTATTGAGATATAATTCACATACCATACAATTCACCCTTTTAAAGTATACAATTTAATGGCTTTTAGTATATTTACATGTATGTGCAACTATCATCACAGGCAATTTTAGAATATTCTCATTGGGCAGTGATTTTTTTTTTCCTCTTCTGTTCAGCTGCATCTAGAACAGTGTTTGGCACAAAGTATGTACTCAGATAATATTCGTTGAATGAATGAAATGCGCTAATGAGAATAAATTAGTTTTATCATTAACTCAGTAAACATTTAATGAATGCCTGCCATGTGCTGACAACTGAAGAAGACAGAAAGTGGTACTAAAAGCGAGTTCCCTGGTGGTCTACTGGTTAGGATTCAGCACTTTAACCACTGTGGCCCAGATTCAATCCCTTGTCTGGGAACTGAGATCCTACATAGAGCTGCCACATGCTGTGGCCAAAAAAAAAGAAAAAAAAAGAAAAAATATATATTTATAAAGAAAAAAAAGAAAGTGACACTAAGACGTGGAGCTTGTCCTTGGGAGAGGACAGTTGAGTGGTAATAGAAGACAAGTACATAGATATAAGGTAGTGATGATAGAGAAGTCCAGAGAGGTTTTTATGGGAGTTCAGAGGATGGTGATATTGATGGAGTGGTTACTGTTGTTATTGGCTTTAAATAGTTATATGCCATATTGTTACTCTGGCAGGGCTTCACTATCTCTTTCCACATAGAGTAGAAACCAGGTCCCTTTCAGTCTCCACCTCAGACATCAAAGATCTCCTTAAAAAGTTGTGTCATCTATTAAGATCTTTGACATGGGAGTTCCCCATTGTGGCTCAACAGAAACATATCTGCCTAGCATCCATGAGGACGCAGGTTCGATCCTGGCCTTGCTCAATGGGTTAAGGATCTGGCTTTCCCATGAGCTGTGGTGTAGGTTGCAGATGCTCCTTGGATCCCACATTGCGGTGGCTGTGGTGTAGGCCAGTGGCTACAGGTCCAATTCGATCCCTAGCCTGGGAACCTCCACATGCTGTGGGTATGGCCCTAAAAAGACGAAAAAAAAAATCCTTGACATAAACTGTGAGAAATGTACTGTAGTGAGTCTTTAGTGTAATAATTCTTGGAATCATGTCGCGTCATTGTTTTGAAGACTGAATGCTTTCTTATGCATAATGTATAATATAATGCAATCTTTAATGTTTTTTTTTTCTTTTAATTGAAAATATACATCCTTTTGAGGGAGAGAGTGGTAGGTGTCGAGTATCTTCCTTGTCTCATTTTCCCTAATTCTTTAATGGGGTGTTGAAAGGAAACCATCCCTCAGGAGGGTTTCTCCTCGGGATGATGGAATGAAATTCTGTGCGGTGGTGATGAGTGTGGCCTAGAGGCTAACCAGGGCAACTGCAGCAGTAATGGCCGTCAGCACTTTTCTGGCACTTTCTGCATGCCTTCACGTGCTGAGTGCCTGATGTGCATTCTCTCTCTTAGTCCTCACAGTGACCCTGTGAGGCAGATTGTGTTGTTATCCTTATTTTGCAGGTGAGAAAACAGAGGCCTAGAGAACAACTTCTTAAGATTATTCTAAAGTCAGTGAGTGGTAGAGGCAGGTTGGTTTAACCCTTAATGGTAATGCTGTGCTGGTCCCTTCCCCAGACAGAATATAGCAACTAGACATTCCATGCTGTGTTCATTCATTTATTTAGCAAATAACTATAGATTTCCTATTATGTGTCAGGCCCTGTGCTAGGGCTACAGTGGTGAACAACATAGCCCAGACCCTTCCAGCCTGGCATACCTTCTAGTAGGAAGCTCAGAACTAGGAATAATGGGAGGGTGTTAGCAGAGATGGTGGGTGGGGAATGGAGGCTGTGAGCAAGAGAAGGGTTGAGTAAGCTGTCCATGGTGTGATCCAGAGGTGGATCTGAACTTCTCTCGTCTTCTGTTTAGCCCGATCTTGTTACTGCTAAGTCCCAGAGCCTTTACCAGAGCTTATGTCTGTGTTTATAGCTGGCCAGATATGGGTTTGTCGTGCCACTTAAAAAAGGTCCTGCATCTTCCATCTGGAAGCTCCTTGGAAGAGTCCCTTGAGGACGATGTGGGTCTTGAGGATGCCTTTGTATTTCCAGTCTGTGCTCAGAATTCAGCATTGCTTTGGAAAGCTTTTTATTCAGATGTAAATGGAGAGCCAAGCTAGGTGAGCTGGGTAAAGTCAAAGAAACCATGGAGCTAAAAAATGACCCTTTTAAAAGAATTTGTTTTGTGGATCATCTCTGCATAGACGCATTCTCTTTTCTCCTAGAGGAGGAGGGGAGCTGCCGGCAGTGTTGTAAGGTCATGTGTCAGAAGCACCATTGCTGGTTATAAGACATGGGAGGAGAATTCCTGACCTCTCAAGTAATGGAACACTTTGGGGACGCTGGAGTGGAAGAACGTGATCTTTGCCCCTACCAAATGTGCTTAATGTGTTTGTGAAGCCAATCTTGTGACTTCAGTGGTCTTAAGACAACACTTGATTGAGAAACAGTTGTTTTTACGTGAAACTCTATTGACACATACATGGAGAAACACAAAGATATACACTCCTTTGAGGACAGAATGAAAGGAAATTTTCTGAACTAGCTGGGTTGGACAAACAGATTTACTAGAACTCTCTGGCATTAGGAGTTTTGTTGGAATGGAACCGCCTTTGGTTTTGGACTTTAGACTGGTGGAGTTTCTGTCATGCCTCAGCGGTAACGAACTCGACTAGAATCTACGAGGACTCAGGTTTGATCTGCAGCCTCACTCAGTAGGTTAAGGATCCCTCATTACCATGAGCTGTGGTGTAGGTCTTAGACTCAGCTTGGATCCCGCATTGCTATGGCTGTGGTGTAGGCCGGCAGGCTACAATTCGACCCTAGCCTGGGAACCTCCGTATACCGTGGATAAGGCCCTAAAAAGACAAAAAAAAAAAAAAAAGGAAAAGGACTAGTTACTTATCTATTTGGCATTGTTTAAGTAAAATCCCATCTGAAAATTTGGCCATGGATTTTAATCCTGGAGTTCTTTCCAACATGGTGAAAGTGGCTCTAGATTTTTCAAGGGAAAAAACCTGTCATTTCCTTCCCACTTCTTTCCTTCTCACAGAAGCAGGAAAATGTTACCTGAATTCTGTACCTGTGCTGGTCTGACATCATCAGTTCAGGCACTAGGTGAAGCTAGATACATGTCTGTGAATTTTGTTGAATGAAAAAAAAATAAAAAAGCACAACGTAAAGGCTGAGAATTGTGTTTTATTCAGTAACCTTACTGAGGACTGTAGCTTGGGAGACAGCCTCTCAGGTAGCCCCGAGGAACTGTTTCAAAGGGGTGATGGTGGAGACAGGATACATGGAAGTTTTCGATGGGGAAAAAAATACATCTTGCAGTCCAACACCAACAATGAATGCTAATCACATGGAATAGACATCTCAAGTTAATGATCTTAATGCTTTTCTATGTACGGGAAGATGCAAGAGTCTGGGCTCACTGAAATTATTCCTTTGATATTCATCTTCATCATCTTTGGCCAGGATCCTGCTTTTTCCCATCTTGAATCCCCCCAGGTGAACCATGTGGGAAGGGGTGGGGTGGCTGCTATGGCTGATGGCTCGATGGGGGCAACGTTCGTTATTTACTCAGAGTGGCAGGCAACATCTTTTGTTTACTGAAATGGCTGGGCCACTTTCCTTTTTTTTTTTCTTTCTAAAACGAAGTAATCAAGTTCAAGGTTCCTTCTGGGATAGCGGTCCCAGTTCTGGTAAGATTGAGAATCTGGTTTGGTTTCTTTGAGTTCTGTCTTTTCCTCTGAACTCAGGCAAAAACGGAATGAAAGTAGATATACCAGAGACCATCACATCAAAGTAATGGGTAGAAACTAAACTTTGGGAATAATTTATCAATTTAGGTTAGTTTCAGGATCTTAGTTGAGAGGTACAAAATGGTCTTTGTTGGCTCAGGGGTGGGATTTATATTGTGAGTGTTAGGTTGCGATGGGGGCACAGCCACGCTTCCCTTAGCCCTTTCCATTACTTTGCGGAAGGAGCTTATTTTTGCCCTCAGCTACAGGGAACACCTTTATAAAAACTTAGAGGACTATAAGATTGCAGTTGGTACAAATCAGATCCTTTTCACCAGAGAGACCAGAACCGAAAGGGACCCTGTGCTTAACTGCTTTCCTTTGCAGTGTTTTCTGGTGTCTTGGGAGTCTCTGCTCTGTTTAACTTTCTTCCTTCCAAGGCATTTTTACTTGTTTCCTCCCCGTTTCTTGCTTTTCCCTTCCCAGGCCTCCTCAGAACAAAGCCCATGTGGTCCTTCTTCCTGGAGTGATTCTCTGGAGGCCTGAGAAGGAATTCCTTGAGGGAGACCGTCATCATTCCCATTGGCTGCTTGGGTCAGAGGTTGACTTTTCACTGCTGTCCACTGCTCTGGACTCAGAATTGGAACTGTGCAGGTCATCGAGTACTGTTCCATTTCATTTTAGAAACTCTGCTAGTTTCTCCTTTAGAAACTAGCTTTTCACCTTGTGGGTAAGACCGAGATAGCGAGAGAGGTGTGCTGTTTGGTTTCTTGACTGGTATGATGTTAGCTATTCCCTTGACTAAGCACAGCCATTACGTCAGTATTAATAGTTATAGGTTGTTTTGATTACAGAGCATGGAAAGGTTGTCACAAGCAAGCAGTGAGCGCTTTCATTTTCAGGAGGAATCAGTTTAGATCTTACCGCATTACTAATGAATGAGCACCTTCTGAGCCCTAAGCCGGCACAAGCCCAACTGCTGCTGCTGTGCCCTGCGTGTTTTCCCAGTGGGCTCCTCTTTAGAACATAGCGGGTGATATTGATCGGCTGCTTACCGTGTGCCTGGCAATGTGCTGTACCCTTTACTCCGTGCTTTATCTCAGTAGCCCTCGGGGTTGTACAATCTGTTATTACCTTGTTTCCCTGAGGCTTCGAAGTTGAGTAGCTTTTCTAAGACCACACAGTGGCAAAGTCAGTAGTAGAACTGGGGTGTTTCTGGGGTGTTTCTGACTGGCCTGGGGTCCGAGCAAGCTGGAGGAGGAAGGGAGGCAGAGGCTGGGGAGGAGTGCTTTGGGGTGTTGCTCCTGCTTTCACTGTTGTGTAAGGGCCGAGGGCCATTTCCAACATGTCGAGTTGGGTGGGGTGGCCAGTCGGCAGGGCTCAGAGTCAGGGAGTTAATTTTACTCCAGGAATGGAGCAGAGTGGGATCATTGGTTGCAAACAGGCAGAACGAGTAGAACTGGAGTCTCATTCCTTCTGGCCCCTTCCTTCATCAAAGGGAATCTTATCATCTTTTCTTGACCCTCTTCTCCTGTGACTGAAAACCAGCCCTACCTCCTAGGCTGTTCTCTCTGGCTTAGGGGAAAACGTCCACAGTTGAAGGATGAATTGAGTAGTGTAACAGGGGGCAAAATAATGTGAAAGACAAGAAGGAAAATTGAACAGGGTTTCGGTTTGGCAGCATTTTCTCATTCATCTTTGATTTGTTTAGCAACCACTACCCAGTCAGAGGAGGCAAAGATGGTTATAGCCTCATGTCACATGTGCAAAAATGCAGTCAGTGCATATTCAGTGATTATCCAGGCTCCTTGGTAGAAAAGCCAGCCTAAGGCTTTAAGCTTTTCCTCCCAGAATTCTTTGCATTGGACTCCTCTGCACTTGCCCAACACATGGAACTTGTATGGTTAACATACCCTAGAATACTTGGTGCCAAAATAACACACCCAAATGCTGGCCCGAGTGAGTCATACACGTTATGTACATCATTTGGTGGGTACTTAACCAATATGAATCTTGAGGCCTTTAATTCTGTACCTGATGACTCCTACAGACCCCTTTTCAGGTGCCCACCCTTGAGTGTCCTGGGTAGCAGCTGTTTCATGCGTTAACAGATTTATGAGGGAGCAGATTTCCAGGGGAGAAAATCCCTAGGCCAACTTCTTCCCCAGGACTGTTTGAGAAGGTGGAGGGCTTTGCAGCCAGTCACTCTGACCCTGTCTAACTCCTTGCTGGTAGAGCCAGGTTTATAGAGCTTTTGTTTTGTTTCTCTTGCGCCGCCTTAACAGCCTGCAACCAGGCTGGCTGAGCGACACTGCTCCAAAGTGGGCTGTTCGGTGTAGCTTCTTGTTCCTTTCAGTTGCTTAGGAGATACGTGAGCCCCTTACCGGGTTTATCGATGCCGTTGAGTGTTAAGCCCTATGGAAGATGCGGGGTGGGGGAATGTTGTTAAAGTACCTAGCGAGGTGCCTGGCATTCATTCATTCAGTAACTAGATGTTGAGCTCCTCTCATGGGCCAGCCTGTGTACCAGTAAAGAGAGACTTGGTTCTGCACTCATGGAACTAGTGAGGGGTACTGTCACTGCAGCGGGCATTCAGTAAATAAAAAAATCATTAATATTATCATTAACATCAAGGCTATTAGTATAACAGTAGTGATGTTTTTAATAGAATAACGAGTTCCCTTGTGGCGCAGTAGGTTAAGGATCTGGTGTTGTCACTGCTGTGGCTCAGGTCGATGCTGTGGTACAGGTTCCATCTCGCATGGGAACTTCCACATACCATGGCACAGCCAGAAAAAAAGGAGAATGGAGTTCTTGTTGTGGCTTAGCGGTAATGAATCCAGCTAGTATCCATGACGTTGCCAGTTTGATCCCTGGCCTCGTTCAGTGGGTTAAGGATCCGGTGTTGCCGTGAGCTGTGGTGCAGGTTGCAGACATGGCTCGGATCCTGTGTTGCTGTGGCTGTGGTGTAGGCTGACAGCTGCGGTTTACCATCTTGATGAGATTATGGGAAATGAAGACATCTTATCACATCCAGTGTTCTGTCTACATTTCTCTAACTTCTCTATTAAATCAGTGGATTCTTGAGAATCAGGAACATGTTTTTTCCTTTCAAGGCTAGAGAATGCTAGGTGTAAAGGTACATCACTCTTTTAGTTGAGGTAGCACATTGCCTGCTTGCTGCGTTTTTTTTTTTTTTTTTTTTTGATTTTTAGGGCCACACCTGCAGCATGTGGAGGTTCCCAGGCTAGGGGTCTAATCGGAGCTGTTGCTGCCGGTCTACACCACAGCCCCAGCAACGCCGGATCCATAACCCACTGAGTGAGGCCAGGGATCAAACCTGCGTCCTCATGGATGCTAGTCAGATTCGATAACTGCTGAGCCACGTTGGGAACTCTTTGATTTTTTTCTCTCGTCCTCTTATTTTTGGTGTCATATCTAAGAAACCATTGTTTAATCCATGGTCACAAAGATTTGCTTCTATACTGTCTTCTGAGAGTTTATAGTTTTGACTCTTTCATGACCACTAAGTTGTTATACTGACCAAGGCTTTAAAAGTTCCTATTAGCTGTTGGTAGGGATAAGTGCTGGGTGGGAGCCTGTTATCCTGGGGCTTCCTTTCCTTTTCACACTTACAAGTCAATCAAGGGGACCTGGGAAGCGCCTGTTCTTCTTGCAGCTATTTGTAGTTTCTATATTTCATTGTCTTTTTTTCCTTTTTTTGGGAAAGGTAACAAATGAAGAGGATTTTATTAGGAAATTGGACTGCAAACCTGATCAGCATCTGAAGGTGGTTTCTATTTTTGGAAATACTGGGGACGGGAAGTCTCATACCCTCAACCACACTTTCTTTTATGGCCGGGAAGTCTTCAAAACCTCCCCCGCCCAGGAGTCCTGCACTGTGGGAGTATGGGCAGCATATGACCCGGTCCACAAAGTAGCAGTGATAGACACGGAAGGGCTCTTGGGAGCTACAGTGAATCTAAGCCAGAGAACACGGCTGCTGCTTAAGGTCCTGGCCATCTCAGACCTCGTCATCTATCGAACTCATGCAGACCGACTGCACAACGACCTCTTCAAGTTCCTTGGGGATGCCTCGGAAGCTTATCTGAAGCACTTCACCAAGGAGCTCAAGGCTACCACTGCCCGCTGTGGCCTGGATGTCCCTTTGTCCACCCTGGGCCCTGCGGTTATCATTTTCCATGAGACTGTGCACACTCAGCTGCTGGGCTCTGGTGAGTAGATGCTGTCACACGTCGACCTTCCTGGGTATGTTGGGGTACAACAGCAACTTGGCGGTGGCACATTGCCCAGAAAAATTCCTGTCTGGGCAAGACCTAAGGAAGTGTTTCAAGAAGGTTGGAGCAGTCAGCCATGTTAGAATGTGCTTATGGTCATGATGAGGATTGAGAATTGCCAGTTGGCTTTGGCGATTGGTCTCCTTGGTGATCTGATAAGACTGTTTCCCAAGGATGGTGGGCTAAAGCGTGATCAGAGTGGGAACAAGAGAGAAGAGAAAGAGAAGACTCAAGGTGTAGTATATTCACCTCTCTCAGAGGGTTCTGTAAAGGGAATCGGGCAAATGAAGAGATCGCTGAGGCTGGTGTTCAAGGAATTTTCCCTTTTAAAAAATTTAAGGTGTACTGTGGGAATAATTCACTAGAAAGGAAGCAATGCAGATGTGAACGAGAGAGCAGGAACAGCTGGAGTGATGCACTGGGGGAGGGTTGGCCGAGGAGCGTGGAGAGTTCATCCGTAACAACAGGAGAGAAGGGAGGTTATAGGGACGTGGTGGCAGGTGAGTAGGTAGATGTGGCGGATGTGTGTGTGGAAGTTGTCTTACAGTTTTTATTTTCATAGAGAAATAGGAGACAAGAGCATCAACGAGGGAGCATGTACAGTGACTGGATGCAGATGGGGGCAGTGGTGTCGGCCCCTAAAACAGTTACATTGTTTATATTCATTCAGTCAACAAAGTTTATTAAGTGCACAATGTCAGGGGCGAGGCACTGGGGCTCCAGTTGAAAAACGTAGTTTCCACCCTGGAATAGCTCATAGTCCAGTTGGGGAGACCACACTTGTTCTATTCTGTAGTGGATGTAGGTCCTGAAGCTGTGGGAGTGCAGAGAGGGACACTTTACACCCCCTAATGGGATCTAGGAAAGAGGAGGTGACATGTGAACTCTGCATCAGGACTGATTTTTTTTTTTTTTGGCTTTTTGTCATTTTAGTGCTGCATATGGAGATTCCCAGGCTAGGGGTCTAATCGGAGCTACAGCTGCTGGCCTACACCACAGCCACAGCAACATGGGATCTGAGCCGCGTCTGCAACCTACACCACAGCTCACGGCAATGCTGGATCCTTAACCCACTGAGCGAGGCCAGGGATCGAACCCGCAACCTCATGGTTCCTAGTTGGATTCGTTTCTGCTGCACCACGACGGGAACTCTGGTTTTTTAAAAGCTTAATTTCTAACTTAGATCATGTCATACTCCTGTTTTCAATCTGTCAGTGGCTTTTATATTAGAATGAAATCCTAGAAAAAAAATAAATAATAAGAAGTAGAATAAAATCCAAACTCCTAATTACAGTGTCCTCACTCTACCTCGTGGCTGTCTGTGCGCCTCTGAACTCCTTCTCTAGTTACCCCCTCTCATGCCCTCCCCCGGCCCCCGTGAGCGCCTGCACAGTATGGATACCCTCCCTCCACCAGCTCTACCGGCCTTTTCTCTGTTTCCATCTTTGCATGTGCTCTTCTGTCTGGAACATCCTCCCCCAGCTACCTACACTCTTTCAGAGCCAGCTCACCATCCCCCGCTTGGAGCCTTTCCCAGGAACCTTTCCCCAAGGTCTCCTTTCAGGTGGCCTCCCTGCACCCCGGTGGTCACAGTCTTACTGCATCACCCTGTTTGTCGGCATCAAGGCACCTATCACTCTAAAATCATCCTGTATATTTGCTTACTGGTCTTGGGTCTTCTCCCCTTGAAGTGGAAATTCCACAAAGGCAAGAACCTGCGGCCTCTGAAGAGCCTGGCCAAGTGCTTGATGCACAGTAAGCTCTCATCAGGTGTTTGCTGAGAAGAGGCTTAGTGTATCTGAAGCAGAGATTGTACGGAGGGAATGGCAGAGGCACTTGGGGATCGGATCCTGCCTGGATGTCCTTAATTCAGGTCTCAAGTATGACAAGAACCCCTGAAGGATTTTAAGCAGGGAGTTATGTGATTAGATTTGTATTTTCAAAAGGTCCCGGCAGCCTGTTGCAGGATGAACTAGAGAGGCATGCCTGGAGGCAGGGAGATAGCCAGCAGGTTATGCTGCACCAGGGGAGGAGTGATGGGGCCCGAGCCAGGGCACGGGCAGTAGGAGGGAGGCGGACTAGACTGGGACCATATGAAGGAGTTAGAACCTGAAGGACCTGCTTCTAATGGGAAGACAGAAATCTAAATATTCCAGAACAGAAGAAGAGCCTCATTTGCACATGACTCTAAGTTCAGGAGAGGAGCTTGGAAATGCTAACTTTTGGATGCCTCTTGTGATCAGCATTTTTATGCCACTTTGGATCTTTACAGCTTTGGTGAGGGGAAGGTCTAATTTCCAGTCCAGGTTTTTGAAATAACTAGCCTTTCAAAAGTAACTTTTTTTTTTCCATTTTCCTTTTGCCTTGAGTGTTTATTTTTTATAAATGCCAAATAACAAGGATACATTTTTTTTGTAAATGCTAACTTAATGTATCTTTGTTATTTAGCCCTGTCAACAGCAGCCCTATTTTACAGATAAAGAAACTGAACTCAGATTGCTTGAGTTATGTAACCAAGGAGGTTCCAGCTAGCAGTCTGCACGATTGGAATTCAACACAAGCTCTTTTGACTCTGAAATCCAGAATTGATTCTGGAATACCATTGCTGTTTCCTGAACCAAGACAGCCAAAGTTTATTCAGGGTAGGAGGAGAGGCGCCAGAATTGTGGGCAAATTGATAATTAGATTCCTCTGTCTTGTAGCCTTTTTTTTTTTTTTTTGTCTTTGTAGGGCCACACCCTCGGCATATGGAGGTTCCCAGGCTAGGGGTCCAATTGGAACTCTAGCCGCCAGCCTACGCCACAGCCACAGCAATGCTGGATCCTTAACCCACTGAGCGAGGCCAGGGATTGAAGGCCGTGTCCTCATGGATGCTAGTTGGGTTTGCTAACTGCTGAGCCACAACAGAAACTCCCCTGTCTTACAGACTTTCTGATTTTGCTAGATTCTGTTCCTTTTTTGGACAGAGGATTCCTAAGTGGGATTGGTAGTCAAAGGAATTATCTGTTTTATAAATGAGCAGTCCAAACTCCCACAGTCATTTAAGAGCGATTAACCTGTCCAGGGGCCAGCGGGGACATGATGTTGGGAGGAAGTGGGGGTGGACAAGCTGCACTCCTGGGCGGCTTTGGGAGAAGTCACTTGCTGATGGGCTACGCTGGGATGCTGTCTGCTCCTTTCTTCAAAAGCAACTGCTCCAGGAGTGCCCCGGTGGCTCAGCAGGTTAAGGATCTGGCATTGTCACTGCAGCTGTCACAGCCAGCCATCACTGGTTGCTGCTGTGGTTTGGGTTTGATCCCTGTCCTGGGAACTTCTACAGGCTGTGGGTGCAGCCAAAAAAAAAAAAAAGTGCTCCAGGAGATGGGGTTAGGGGTTAACTGCAGAATTTTGGCTACATTTCTTTGATGATTGTATGAACTAAATAGCCACATCGCCAGTGTTTTTTTTTTTTTTTTTTTGATTTTTTTTTGCCACATCTGTGGCATATGGAAGTCCCTGGTCTAGGAATTGAACCTGAGTCACGGCAGTGACCTGAGCTGCTGCAGTGACAACACCAGATCCATAGACTACTGTGCCACAAGGGAACTCCTTCCTAATGTTAATTGGAGTGATTTTGTTGCTGCTGCTGTTAAAATATTAAATTAAAACAAAAATTCTTTCCAAATTTTGCCTCCAAGATATTTATCGAAACCATATATATTGCTACTCCCCAAAGTTCTGGATGAATGTTGGTGAAACTATGGGGAAGCTGACACCCTCCACATTGGCAGTTTGTCTACAGCTTCACCAGCATAAGATCAGCATTCAAAGTAGTTTTATTTTATTTTATTTTATTTATTTTATTATTTTTTTGCTTTTTGGGGCCGCACCCGCGGCATATGGAAGTTCCCAGGCTAGGAATCCAGTCGGAGCTACAGTTGCTGGCCTACACCACAGCCACAGCAGTGCTGGATTCGAGCTGCATCTGTGACCTACACCACAGCTCACGGCAATACTGGGTCCTTAACCCACTGAGCAAGGCCAGGGATCTAACTGGCAACCTCATGATGCCTAGCTGGATTCGTTTCCCTTGCATCATGATGGAAACTCCCAGCAGTTATTTATTTTAAATGTTCATTTGTGTGTGACTGATGAAATAAATCCATAGGATGGAAGATGATGTTTCTATTAAAAATAATAAGGAACTTCTCAGAGTGTGTCATGACAAGGACATATATGTATGTATGTTATTAAGTGATAAAAGCAAGTTACATATATGTGTTGGTAATTGTGTAGGAAAAAAAGTCTAAAAGGGTAAATATCGGGTTGTAATTACCTTTGAGGAGCAGAGGACATACAGTTCTTTCCTTTTATGCTTTGATGAGTTTGGATTTTTTATGATGAACAATTTTTTTTTAGATTGTAGTTGATTTTCAGTGTTGTGCCAGTTTCTGCTGTATGGCATCGTGACGCAGTCAGGCATATATATATATGCATTCTTTTTCTCATACTGTCTTCCATCATGTTCTATCCCAAGAAGCTGGATATAGTTCTGTGTGCTGTACAGTAGGACCTCATTGCTTATCCATTCTAAATGTAGTATTTTGCATCTACTAACCCCAGACTCCCAGTCCATTCCCACTCCCTCCTCCTTCCCCCTTGGTAACCACAAGTCTGTTTTCTAGGTCTGTGAGTCTGTTTCTGCTTTGCAGATAGGTTCATTTGTGCCATATTTTAGATTCCACATATAAGTGATACCATATAAACAATGGGACCTAATTAAACTCAAAAACTTATTGCACAGCAAAGGAAGCTAAAATGAGCAGATTTTTTTAAAAAAAAAGACATTTCCTAGATGTATAACATAAATACTGAAAAGTACACATCATATCAAAAGTGTATACCTGATGCATTTTCACAACCTGAGCGCACACGTGAATGCAGCACCATGTCATGACACAGCAGCACCCACTTCATAGAAGCCCTGCTCGTGCTCCCTTCTAGGCAGAGCTGACCTGAATTCCAACAGCATATAGATCAGTTCTGTTTGTTTATCTGCTTTTATATATACAGACTCAGACTACATATTCCTTTTATAATGAAAAGCAGACTTTTTTTTTTTTTTAAGAATGGTCACTGTTCACGCCCCCGTTTCTGCTCGCCCAGATCACCCCTCTGAGGTGCCCGAGAAGCTCATCCAGGACCGGTTCCGGAAGCTGGGCCGCTTCCCCGAAGCCTTCAGTTCTATTCACTACAAGGGAACGAGGACGTACAACCCTCCCACAGACTTTTCTGGTCTTCGGCGTGCTTTGGAGCAGCAACTGGAGAACAACACCACTCGTTCTCCCCGGCACCCGGGGGTCATCTTCAAAGCCCTGAAGGTCAGTTGGCTTCTGCCCCGCGTGCTTCTCATTAGGGTACCAGTGGGGGGTGAGAACACCGAGTTCTCCAGCTTTTGTTGGTGATTAGAAACCAGGGCTGGAAAGGGGGGCTATTGAAAAGGAAAGGCATGAAAGGAGTTTGCACCTGTTGAACCACCTCATCTTGCCAGGAACATGAATACCAAGGAGTCTTGGGTGATAGTTAAAAGGTGACAGGTCCTCATCTTGGAGAAAAACTTTATTTCACCATTCTTTATAGTGAATTCATCAAATCAGTCTCTGCCAGTCCTGCTTTCTTTTTGTGGTTTGCTTTGTGTACACCCGTGTTACCACACCTGCAGGCCTAGGACAGGAGCAGGGAGGGGGCAGGGTCTTTGGAGCAGTGCTGGGAGTGTGGGATTTCGAGGAAGGACAGGGAAGTGTTGACAGCAAGATTGGAGCTGGGTTCATGTGGGTGCCCCAGGGATTAGGGTGTAGGGACTGAGACAGAAGGCATAGGAGAAGCAGGTTTGGCATAAAGCTAGGCCAGCCCTGGTATACCCAGGAACAAACTCTGAGCATATACTGATTTGCTGAATTCATTGAGTTAAAAATGTTTGCAGTGGGACACAGTGTAAATATTTTGTGAATCTGGGTAAATTGTAGACAGGAGTTCTTTGGACCATTCTTGCAACTTTTCTACAAGTTTGAAATTATATCAAAATGAAAAGTAACCCCTCAGAAAAGATTTATGTTTTTTGTATAGTGGTTGGTACAGGGGGGATGTTTGTATTCTCCCCAAATCCCTGTGTTGAAATCCTAATGCCCAGTGTGATGACATGAAGAGGGCCTTTGGGAGATGATTGGGTCCTAAGAACGGAGCCGTCATGAATGAAGTGAGATTGACGTTCTTACAAAAGAAGCTGCAGTGAGCCTCCTGGCCCCTTCCACCATCTGTGAACCAGAAAGCAGGTCCTTGCTAGAAGGCAATCATGCAGGCATCCTGATCTTGGACTTCCAGCCTGCAGAACTGTGAGAAATAAAATTCCATTGTCTATATCAGCTACCCAGTCAGGTGTTTTGCTATAGCAGCCTGAATGGACTATATAAAAGCTTGAGGTCTGGAGCCAGTTGGACTCCCAGTATTGCCATTTACCTGCTGCTTGGTTTTAGGAAATTAGTTTATTTCTTCGTTCATTCCTTCATTCATTCCCCATTCATTCGACAAATAAATGAGTGTGTCTCTGTGCCAGGTAGAGTTTGAGGTGCTGGAAATAACCGTGGAGAATAAGATAGAAAACAGTCTTTGCCCTTCTATTACTTCTCCAAACCTTTTTCCTTGTCTGTAAAATAGGGACAATAGTAGAATGTTCCTAATGACGTTGAGGAGGAGACTAAATGAGAATATATAATTTAAGAAAGAAAGTACTGGGTATGTAGTAAATGTTCAATAAATGTTAAGTATTGTGAATAACATTAAGGAAGAACTATGTAAAATGATTATATTTGAATAATTCATGAAATACATATTTCTAATTAGAATTTGAGGTTAAAGTATACTTAGATTCCCTGGCTAGTGTCCTTGTAATGGCTCAAAGGTGGTCATATGGAAAATTACACCTGAGTATTGCCAGCAGTTCTTTTCTTCTTTCTTCCTTCCTGCCTCCCTGCCTTCTCTTTCTTCCTTTTTTCCTTTCTTCCTTCGTTCTCTCTCTCTCTCTCTCTCTCTTTCTTTCTTTTTTGGGCTGTGCCTGTGGGAAGTTCCTGGGACAGGGATCAAACCTACGCCGTAGCAATGACAATACCAGGTCCTTAAGCCACTGAGCCACCAGAGAACTCTGCGAGCATTCTTTTTTTTTTTTTTTGGTTGCCCCACCTATCCTACAGCTGCGGCAGTGCTGGATCCTTTAACTCACTGTGTGGGGCCAGGGATTTAACCTGTGTCCTGGCACTGCAGAGACACTGCCAGTCCTGTTGCACCACAGTGGGAGCTCCGTCTGTGGGCATTCTTAAAAGAGGCTGGATCCACACTGTGTTACACAAATGGCTGTAAGTCTGACCACTGTGAATATTGACAACCCAGGCCAATGGCTGGGTTATAGAGTTCCTTAGGTTTTCTCAAAGCTAACCCAGCTTTATGTTTAAATACGGCCTTCAGGGACACCAAGAGCTGGAAGCAGTAATTAGTGCTCAGGGATTTTACCCTCCGGGGTCTTGGATGTCCCACTGCAGGGCAGTTGGATAGGCACCTTTGAGAAAAATAGTTACACTGTATTCTCAGCAGGGGTGATACGATTCATGAAGCTTTCTGGGATTAAAATGAACCTGGTCAGCTGGAGTTTTGAGGCTTCTTGGTAACTGCTGTCCTCAGAGGTTTGCCTGGACCCTGTATTTTCTGTATTCTGAGATTGGGGCTGTGCTGCACTGAGGTGTGGGGCTCTCTGCTCCGTCCACGGGAAGAAGTTAACTGTTTAAGCATGTGTTTTGGGCTCTCCCCAGGGAATTGTAGGGTCTTGCAGTTTACTCAAATCCTTGAAAAAATTGTTTTTGTCTTTTTCTGGTTGTTATTTTGTTTTTAATCCTTGTCTTTAAATTAGAGGTTGCCTGATAATCACTCTAATAGAAGCAACCTTTAGGGTCTGCAGTAGGCATATAGACCCAGGAAAGTTTTATTGCTCTTAAAATATACTCTATTCCCCTTTCTAAAAGCACTCAGAGGGCCTTTTGCTCGTGACCCTCTGAGCCGCCAAGAAAGGGCACAGTGAAAACACCAGTTTTGGGTGAAGCAGCACCAAGTTGTGCTGTTTTGCTTCAATAGGTGGTGTGATAAGGTTAAAAAAAAAAAAAAATATATATATATATATGCACACACATACATACACACTCTAGGAGTTCCTGTTGTGGTGCAGCGAAAACGAACCCAACTAGTATCCATGAGGATGTGGATTTGATCCCTGGCGTTGCTCAGTGGGTTAAGGATCTGGCGTTGCCATGAGCTGTGGTGTAACTCTCAGATATGGCTTGGTTCTCATGTTGCTGTAGCTGTGGCGTAGGCCAGCAGGTATAGCTCCGATTCGACCCCTAGCCTGGGAACCTCCATATCCATGAGTGCGGCCCTAAAAAGTAAAAAAAAAAAACACAAAAAAACCAAAACAAAACACTTAACTGAAGTCTTCATAGTTCATAGCAGGGTATAATATAATAGCTATTAATTTTGCTCTGCTTTTTAAAAATTTTATGTTGTTTTTTTTCTGCAAGTAGCCTTGAATCCTTTTTGTATTTTATTTTTTAAAAAAATTTTATTATAGTTGATTTACAATGTTCAGTCAATTTCTGCTGTACAGCAAAATGACCGAATTATACATGTATATACTTTTTTTCCACAGTATCCTCCATCACATTCCATTACAAGTGATTAGATACAGTTCCCTGTGCTATGTAGTAGGATCTCATTCCAAATGCAATAGTTTGCATCTACTAATTCCAAACTCCCACTTCCTCCCCAACCCTCTTGGCAACCACAAGTCTGTTCTCCAGGTCCATGAGTTTCTTTTCTGTAGATAGGTTCATTTGTGCAATATATTAGATTCCAGATATAAGTGATACCATATGGTATTCAGCTTTCTCTTTCTGACTTACTTCACATAGTATGAGTGTCTCTAGTTCCATCCGTGTTGCTGCAAATGGCATTATTTTGTTCTTTTTTATGGCTAAGTAGTATTCCATTGTGAATATATGCCACACCTTCTTAATCCAGTCATCTGTCGATGGACATTTAGGTTGCTTCCATGTCTTGGCTATTGTGAATAGTGCTGCAGTGAACATTCGGGTGCATGTATCTTTTTCAGTGAAAGTTTTGTCCAGATACGTGGCCAAGAGTGAGATTGCCGGGTCACATGGTAGTTCCTATGTATAGTTTTCTAAGGTACCTCCATACTATTTTCCTTAGTGATTGTACCAATTTGCATTCCCACCAACAGTGCAGGAGGGTTCCCTTTTCTTTACACCCTCTCCAGCATTTTTTATTTGTGGACTTGTTAATGATGGCCATTCTGACCCTGGTGAGGTGGTACCTCATTGTACTTTTAACCTTGAAGCCTTTTTGGAACAAAAGAGTGGGGAGTTCCCTTTGTGGCTCAGCAGAAATGAATCTGACTGGTATCCCTGAGGTCCGATACTAGTATCGTAGGTTTGATCCCTGGCTGCTCTCAGTGGATTAATGATCTGGCATTGCCATGAACTGTGATGTAGTTTGCAAACACAGCTTGGATCTGGCATTGCTGTGGCTGTGGTGTAGGCCAGTGGCTACAGCTCTGATTCAACCCCTAGCCTGGGAACCTCCATGTGCCACTGGTGCGGCCCTAAAAAGAAAAAAAAAGGGAAGTAGGGATGGTTATAAGTAGATAAATTATCAGAGCCAAAATAGCTTGTTTGGCTTTCTGTTTTTCTCATTTTTTTCTTTCTCTACTGGTATTTATTCTTTAACTTGTCCAATTCCTCATAAACTTACTGAGTAAATACTTCAGGACACCTAGGGAAATATTCTAATATCATTTCTATGATTTTGTTTCTTGTATCATTTTTCTCTTCATCTTATATAAAACGTAGGAATGTTGTTAGGGGAAAAATGTATAAACTTTTTGGGAAAATGGAAACAAATCACATCAAAGCGGTGATGCGCAGGAGTTCCCTTGGGGGTTAAGGATCCAGTGTTGTTGTCACTGCTCCGGCTTGGGCCACTGCCATGTTGCAGATTAGATCCTTCCCTGGCCTGGGAACCTCCACATGCTGTGGGTGCGGCCAGACAAAAACCCACAAAACTGTGATGCACAAATAGAGGAATCTCAACTCTAGTGATCAAAGAAATGGAAACTAATGCAAGGGCAGATACTGACAAATCTGGCAATAAAATGTCAAAAAGAATATGAAGCAATGTAGACTCTTATAAACTACCAGTTGAAGTTAAAATTAGTACAACCACTTTGAAATGCAATTTAGAAATACCTAGTGTAAAGATATGCATAATATATATTCTATCCACACTGTTTCTAGGAACTTGGACCTTAAAGAAACTCTTCCACAGGAACACAAGGAGACCTGTATGAGAATGTTAGTAGCAGCAGTATTTGTAATAGCAAAGAAAAAAGCAATCTAAGTATGCAAAAAATATTTAAATAAAATTGAGGTATTATATAATTGTTTGCTGTATTTTTTTTTTAAGGGCTGCACGCATGGCATATGGATGTTCCCAGGCTAGGGGTTGAATTGGAGCTGCAGCTGCCTGGCCTGCACCACAGCCACAGCAACGCCAGATCCGAGCCGCATTTGCAGCCTACACTGCAGCTCATGGCAATGCTGGATCCTTAACGCACTGAGTGGGGCCAGGGATTAAATCTGCGTCCTCATGGATATGAGTCAGGTTCGTTATTGCTGAACCACAATGGGAACTCCTGTTACTTCTTTTAAAAAGAGAATTGCTGTTATGATGTATGTATGTGCGGTTTTATACTTTGCTTTTTTTTTTTTTTTTTTTTTTTGCATTTTTAGGGCCACACCTGTGGCATATGGAAGTTCCCAGGCTAGGGGTTGAATTGGAGCTGCAGCTATGCAGGATCTAAGCTGTGTCTGAGATCTACATCACGGCTCACAGCAACACTGGGTCATTAACCCACTGAGCAAGGCCAGGGATCGAACCTGCGTCCTCATGGTTCCTTGTCGGATTCATTTCTGCTGCGCCACGACTGGAGCTCCCTAAAAAGTTATTTTTTTAAATTATAAAAACAGTGTATATTCACAATAAACAATTCAGATAGTCCAGAAATATGTAAGGTATGACTTAAATTCCTTTCTCTTCTCTCCCCCCTCGCTGTATAATTGTTTTAATACTTTATTGTATATGCTTCTAGAAATTTTCAGGGCTGCATGAATGCATGCAAGAGTCTGTGTATAGGGAGTTCCCGCCATGGCACAGTGGGTTAAGAATCTGACTGCAGCAATTTGAGTCGCTTCGGAGGCACAGGTTTGACTCCGGCTGGTACAGTGGGTTAAAGGATCTAGCATTGCCACAGCGGCACTGTGGGTCTCAGCTGCAGCTCAGATTCAGTCTCTGGTCTGGGAACTTCCTTTTGCTTTGGGTGCGGCCATTAAGATTAAAAAAAAAAAGTCTATGTATAGAATGTAAACTTTTTTTCTCCTTAAATAAATCAGATCATAGAGAAGTTAAATCCCTTTTTCCTTACCCATATTCTTTCCATTCTACAGATAAACAGTGTTAGTGGTTTCTTGGATGTACTTCTAGAAATATATACATATATCTTTTTCCCCTTCCCACCATTCTGTTCACACTGTTTTCTATTCTGCAACTTGCTTTTTTTCACTTAATCTTGGTTATCTTTCTATATTAGTTCATAATACATACCTCATCCTTTTTCACGCCATAGTGAATTTTTAAAAAGTTATTAGCCGAGGAGTTCCCTTCGTGGCTTAGTGGTTAACGAATCTGACTAAGAACAGTGAGATTGCGGGTTTGATCCCTGGCCTTGCTCAGTGGGTTAAGGATCTGGTGTTGCCGTGAGCTGTGGTGTAGGTTGCAGACGTGGCTCGGATCCTGTGTTGCTGTGGCTCTTGTGAAGGCTGGCAGCTACAGCTCCTGTTAGACCCCAAGCCTGGGAGCTTCCATATGCTGCAGGTGCAGCTCTAGATAAAGACAAAAAAAAAAAAAGTTATTAGTTCCCTTTGTGGCACAGCAGAATTGAATCTGATTAATAACCATGAGGTTGTGGGTTCAATCCCTGGCCTCGCTCAGTGGGTTAAGGATCCAGCATTGCTGTGAGCTGTGGTGTAGGTCATAGATGCAGCTCAGATCCCAAGTTGCTGTGGCTGTGGCGAAGGTCAGCAGCTGTAGCTCTGATTCGACCCTTAGCCTGGGAACCTCCATAGGCTGCAAGTGAGGCCCTAAAAAGCACACACACACACAAAATTATTAGCTAGCTATGTCTTATTTTTGAAGTTCTACTTTATTGAATTCAGAGGGAACCCAAATGCTACTTTTCATGTTCATTATTGAACAGGAACTATGGTTAAAAGAAAGATTGAGGAGTTTGTAGAGTGTGTGTGTCTGTGTGTGAGATCTGCAGTCACTGTTTGCTGCAGTGACTTGCTTTTGCTCATCTGTTTCCTGATTGACCCTGCTGACCTGATCCCTTCTCCTGCCATTCAGCCACATTGTGGTCCAGGCCCCAGTCCCTTTTTCCCAACTGCGTTATTTCCCACTTCTTGATCACTCACTCCTTTGCTCAGTTTCCATGGTAGCAACAGCCCAGATACCTACCAGCAGAGCGTATTCTCACTGATCAAGTAGGTCTGCTTAAAGAAAAGAGATGCTGAGGGCCTATTGAATAAGGGCTTTGAACATTGAATTGATAACTTGTCTGTATTTACAGTTCTAATGATAATAATACACATTATTCCACCATTTTAAAGTTGAATTTGTATAGGTTTTATGTAATACCTCCTTTAGCCTCTGATCGCTAAATGTAGAAACTCGGACTTTCCAATTGTGTCACATCGGAAAGCACCTATGAAGTATTTATAAAGTTATATTTTCTTGGGGGGGGTGGCCTCATGGATTATATGGGTCTCCATTTTGAATGAGAAAATTCGCTGCTACCCTCGATGACTGGGGCTAAACTTACAGGTTCAATAGTAAGAGCTGTACTGTTGCCAAGGCAACTAAAGTTCAAGATCATCTGATCTCCAGGCAACCTTTTCCATACTGGCCCCAAATACTTTCGCAGGCTTTCTTAGAAAGCTCCTTCCCTGCCTCTTATAACTTTGGGACCTCAGGAGGAGGAGAGCCCAAGAAACTCTGGAATGATGTGAAGTTTGGAATTTTGAAAGACAAAGTGTATGGATTAGGTGATAGTATCCACACTGGAAAGGAACAGTCAGGTTATGGAGGAAGGAAGACAGCGTCTCCTGACCCTTGTATCTGAAACACTCAAACATCAGATTTCTTTTAACAGTTACTGTTACAGTCCCATACTCTTGATCCATCTGAGTCCCCCTGAGGCTTGTCAAGGTCTGATTCGTCACTGACTGCCAGTTCTTCAGTGACTTGGGAGTGAAGTGCGATGCTTATTGTGTTACCCAGCATTTGAGCGGGTAGGTGAACAGGTCTGAAGAGATGATGCTGCTTGTTCCAGGAGTTCTTCTCTTTCTGATGTCGTAAGAAGTTACTTTTTCCTTGGCCAGTGTAAGCCAGCATTAGTTTGTCTAGGGCAGGTGACGATGGAAGTTCTGTGGGTTTTTGTCCCATAGGAATCAGGCTGCAGACTGCTTTATGCTAAGCCTTGAGATACTTAGAAATGCCCCCATTTTTCTGAAGAACTTTCAGAGGAATGAACCAGGCCACTTGGGTTTGGAACACGAAATAACTTGGGCTGTCACTATTATTGGCCTGCAATTTTATATTATTGGGGAGTGGCATGTCTCCTGAATTCAACCCAGCTGTTGAATTCATGCTAAATTTGATATATTTTTTTTTCCTAAGGAAAACTAGGATAACCTAGGTACTATCAGTTACCTTTTTTTTTTGGGGGGGCGTCTTTTTTTGTCCTTTTAAAGCCACACCCATGACATATGGAGGTTCCCAGGCTAGGGGTCTAATCGGAGCTGTAGCCGCTGGCCTACACCACAGCCACAGCAACACGGGATCTGAGCCGGGTCTGCAACCTACACCACAGCTCATGGCAACGCCAGATTCTTAACCCACTGAGCGAGGCCATGGATTGAACCCGCACCCTCATGGTTCCTAGTTGGATTCGTTAACCACTGTGCCACGACGGAAACTTTTTTTTTTTTTTCTATGGACTGCACATACGGCATATGGAGGTTCCCAGGCTAAGGGTCAAATCAGAGCTATAGCTGGTGGCCTACACCACAGCCACAGCAATGCCAGATCCAAGCCTGTCTGTGACCTACATCACAGCTCATGCAGTGCTGTATCCTTAACCCACTGAGTGAGGCCAGGGATCAAACCTGGGTCCTCATGGATGCTAGTCAGATTTGTTTTCTCTGAGCCACTATGGGAACTCCTCAGTTACCTGTTTAAAAGAGAAAACTCTGGACATTCCTTGGTGGCATAGTGGGTTACGGTGTTGTCACTACCGTGGCTGGCTTACTGCTGTGGTGCTGATTCAGGCTCTGGCCTGGGAACTTCATGTGCCATGGGCATAGCCAAAAAAAGCAATAACTCTGGGGCTAAAAATGCTTTCTTTTGGTTTTCCTTATACCACTTTAGTAGCTCCTGCATTCCTTAGTCATTTCTCTTTTTCTTCTTTCTTACCTTTTTTTTTGTCTTTTGTCATTTTAGGGCCATATCCGCAGTATGTGGAGGTTCCCAGGCTAGGGGTTGAATCGGAGCCACAGCTCAGCTGCTGGTCTACACCACAGCCACAGCAGTGCAGGATCTAGCCAGGTCTGTGACCTATACCACAGCTCATGGCAACGCCAGATCCTTAACCCACTGAGCAAAGCCAGGGATCGAACCCACAACCTCATGGTTCCTAGTTGGATTCGTTTTCACTGAGCCACGACGGCAGCTCCTTTCCTTCTTACTTTTACACCTCATTAGATACATAGGAATCTTTTTGCAGCTCAGTATTCACTCACAAATGCAAGCAGCGATGAAGACCAATGAGCCATCAGGGAAAGAAGAGAAGTTCTTATATCCCTGTGTTACCCGGGTTAGTTAATAAGGGCATCTTGGGAGAAAATAAGAGAATTCCCAGCATAAAAGACAATAAAAATGACATTAATAATGGCAGCTGGTGTTTTCTGAGCTCTCAGTCTATGCCAGGTGCTCTGCAGGAGTAACTTCATTTAATCCTAACAGTGTAGTCCACGAAGACTCCTCCTGAGAAAGGTGCTACTAGCATCCCCATTTTTTGTCTTTTTAGGGCTGCACCTGCAGCATATGAAGGGTCACAGGCTAGGCGCTGAATCGGAGCTACAGCTGCCGGCCTACGCCACAGCCACAGCAATGCAGGATCCAAGCTGCATCTGTGACCTACACCACAGCTCACAGCAATGCCGGATCCTTAACCCACTGAGCGAGGCCAGGGATCGAGCCCATGTCCTCATGGATACTAGTCAGATTCATTTCCAGTGGGCCACACTGGGAACTCCAGCGCCCCCATTTTATAGGTAAGACAATAGAGGCACAGAGAGTACAGAGCTGCCGACCACAAGCTGAAATAACTTCGGAGGTCTCATGTTTTAGTTATGCAAATTTTCCATTTGGTTTCATACTATATCCATGTTTATTTTTTATGTAGAAATAACTTCCTCCCCAAATCTGTCAGTAAATTAATGCATTAGGAAACGAAGGCTCTTATTTTTCTACCAGCTAGCCCCAGGGGGTTACACACACACACTTGTCTGAGAAATACAGCCTCTAGAGTTAGTAGTAATTTGGCCAGTCAGGGAGTAGTTAGCCATAAATTAGAGCCCATGGGCCTGGGATGAAGCCTGGGAGAGACGCGGGGCTAAGGTGAGGAGGGAGGGCAGGGGTAGGTATGTGCATGGGGGCTGGTGCCGGGGCACTTCATGCCAGAGGTCCTAGTTTTGAGTACCTGGCTGGATGTTTGCTAGGAGTTAGAGGCGATCATAAAGGTAGGAAATGTCTTTCGCGGTGTTTGTGATCTAGTGTGGGAGTTTAAAATACATACAAGGGCCTCAGAGCTTTGCCTCATCACCTGATTACTCAGTAACTGGCTCAGATGCTGAAGACAACAGGTGCTCAGAGAAGGCAAAGCATAGTTTTTCTAAGGTGGTTGGAAGGCTTTATGGAAAAGGTGAGACCAATAAAATCCCTGAGGGATGGCTCACATTCAGAAGTCGGACAGGGGAGCACAGTGTAGGCTCCTGAGTGGCTTTACTTACCTTTTCATTTATTCTCATTAGTGTTCCTATGTATATTCTGTTACAATCTCTCTCAAAATCTTATTTTCTCTAAGTTAGCCTTTGCAAAACTACCCTGGAGAGAACAGCACGCATGTACATTATTGTGCTGATTTTTTGGTCAAAGTAAAGGATTGCCTCTTGGGCCATCGCAGGCAAATGGCCTTTTATGGGTCTGTGTGTACCCTTGTAGAAGCTGAATCTGAATGCACGTGGGTGAGTCCTGCACCCAGAGTTGGACGTGTTCTTTGTCACCATTCTTGTCTGAGACCCGATCTGACTCAGCATTGATAGCACGCGCTTTTGTAAACACTTGGGTTTACAGCTCAGGGTATTATACTTCATTGGAAAAAGGAAAAGGAACGTTAGTAAATAAGTTCTCTTTAAGCGACATTCTCTTTAGTTTAAAACCTAATCTGCCTCTTTTCCAAATCTCATCTTAAAATTCCTTTTACCTTTTTACTAAAGGAAGTAACACCTTGTGCTTTTGTTTTAAGCTACAGTTCTGTCTCTTACCCTGAATAGTGCCTGGCTGCCTCGGCATGCGAGATTGAGGGCTGGCTAGAAGCTTGGCATTGAAAGCATTACATTTTCAAGCCTAGAAAACCCATTTCTGTTTAATTTATATAACTTTTCCCACTGCATATGACTAAGGGCTTGGAGGGAAAAAAAAGTCAGCATGAAGAATACTTAGAGTATAAAGTAGTGAAATCAGGATTAGAAGTGGAAGCGGCTTTTGGAGTTCCCGTCGTGGCTCAGCAGTAAACGAACCCAACCAGTATCCATGAGGATGCAGGTTCGATCCCTGGCCTTGCTCAGTGGGTTAAGGATCCGGCGTTGCTGTGAGCTGTGGTGTAGGTCACAGACGTGGCTCAGATCCTGCATTGCTGTGGCTGTGGTGTAGGCCGGCAGCTGTAGCTTTGATTCCACCCCTAGCCTGGGAACCTCCATATGCCTCAGGTGCAGCCCTGAAAAGACAAAAATAAAAAAAGAAGTGGAAACTGCTTTTAAACGCAACAATTTGTTTCTACAAATACTTTTTCTTCTTGGCATTTACTTTGGCCATTTGCTGTCTTTTAGGTTACTATAGCTGATAAAAGGCTGCCAAAAGCTATGATAATTCCTCCTTATTTTTTGACTGATAACCCTTTTTTCTATGTTGAGAGAGTCTTGTGACCCAGGAAACTCAGAGCGAGCATCCGTAGTTAGGACTGGCGGGCCCGCCCGGGCCACTCCCCGCTCACTCCTCACTTCTGCCTCACACTGACTTAAATACGAGCCACCTTCTTGAGCTTTGGTTTTTTGGTTCTGGCTTCACACAAATGAAGTGGGCATTAGTCCGTAGCTGGTGGTTTTTGAGTGAAAGATGGAGTGTGTATATAACTTCCAAGGTAATTAGGAGAGAACAGTAGCTTACTTCAGGCCTCTTGGGAAACGGGCTGGTTCGTGCTGAGGTTTCCTGTGCCGAGGATTGGTGCAAGTTAGGCCAGGAAGGTCAAGAGTGAGGAGCAGAAGTCACTGGGTTCCCCCTTCTAGCTGTGGAGTCTGTAGGAAATAGGCCAGCGGGGAGGGTGTATCAGAAAGGCAAGTGGTGGAAGGGCCGAAGCTCGGGGCTCTCTGCCGGCTGAGTCCTTTCACGTGTCGCCTTCCCTCCTCACAGGCGCTGAGCGACCGCTTCAGCGGGGAGATCCCCGATGACCAGATGGCGCACAGCTCCTTTTTCCCCGACGAGTACTTCACCTGCTCCTCCTTGTGCCTCAGCTGCGGGTAAGTGAGGCCGGCCGCCTCCCCACTTTGGGAAAAGCCTGAGAACAGTGCTTCGCAGACGTCAGTGTGCACGCGGATCACCTGCACTCTGGTTAATTACACTGGGCCTGAGATGAGGGCATTCCAGCACGTTCCCATGATCTGGATGGTCCTGGCACCACACTTTGAGGTTGCGAGGGACTCTGGGACGTGTGGTATGAAGGATCCCCTGAAGATTCCAACCCGGTTTATACAGTTCCCGTCATGGCTCAGCGGAAACGAATCTGACTAGTATCCATGAGATACTCAGGTTTGATCCCTGGCCTCTCTCAGTGGGTTAAGGACCCGGCGTTGCCATGAGCTGTGGTGTAGGTCGCAGACACAGCTTGGATGTGGTGTTGCTGTGGCTGTGGCGAAGGCCGGTGGCTACAGCTCTGATTGGACCCCTAGCCCGGGAACCTCCATATGCTGCCGGTGTGCAACCCCACCCCCCCAAAAAAAGACAAAAAAAAAAAATTCCAACCAGGTTTAGATGTGAAATTGACTGGCTTCTGGTTTCGATAGTTTTTACCATAGAAAACTTTAGGTTTCCTGTTTTTCTATGTTTCTTCCACCAGATTTTTCAAATGCAGTCATTCTGTCTATTCAACTAATACTTGATAGCCCAGTGTGTGCATAACCCAGAGTGTGCAAAGCACTGGGGTAGATATCAATCCTAGTTGATTCCGTTCGTTATAAGGCACATTAGAATTTTCTGGGGAGCTTTCAGAATTACCGAGGCCCGGGCCTCACCTCTGAGGATGCTCCTGTAAACTGACCTGGGGCGGGGCCTTGGCACTGGTGTCTTTAAAGGGCTCCTCAGATGATTCTGGTAATCATATCATATCATGATTCTGATATATAGCCTGAGCTGAGAACACTGATTTAGGGCAGTGTTCTCAGACTCTAATCTGTGTATCCATCACTTTGGGATTTTGTTAAATGCAAATTCTGAATCAGCAAGTCTGGGAGAGATTTTGCATTTCTAACAAGCTCACGGGTGATGTCTGTCCTGCTGGTCCATGAATCACACTTTGTTACCAGGGGAACAGAGCAGTGATCCTCAGTTTTTAGCATGCATCAGGAAAACCTGAAGGGTGTGTTAAAACAGATAGTTGGCTCTTGCTCCCAGTTTCTGATTCAATAGGTCTGATGTGGGGGCCTGATGATTGGCATTTCTGGTAAGTTCCTGGGTGATACTGATGTTGCTGGATGGGGACCACATTTTGAGGCTCACTGGATTAATTTGAACTGTTGATGGCTATCAGTCACAGTCCAGTGACTTGTCTGATGGAGCCCAGGGGATTTAAGTGGAGTATGGCAGGAGTTCCTGTTGTGGCTCAGCGGGTTACAAACCCAACTAGTATCCATGAGGATGTGGGTTTGATCCTTGGCTTTGCTCAGTGGGTTAAGGATCTGGCATTGCCTTGAACTGTGGTGTAGGTGGCAGACATGGCTTAGATCTCATGTGGCTGTGGCTATGGCATAAGCTGGCTGCTGTAGCTCTGATTTGACCCATAGCCTGGGAACTTTCATATGCCTCAGGTGCAGCCCTAAAAGGCAAAAGCAAAGAAAGAAAGAAAGAAAGAAAAAAAAAGAAAGAAAGAAAGATAGATGCAGTATGTCGGGGTCAGATTACAGACTGAGTCTTGTAGCTGTCCCCCCCCCAACTGAACTGTGTTTGCTCACACCATGGTGGCTGCCCCGTCCTCCATATTTGCCCGCGGAGAGGAGACCTGAGCCTTTTCTGTTACGAATGGCCTTTTTCCATTGAACCCTGTAGGTTGCCTGCTGGGCCACCAGCTTGGCTCTGGATTTCTAAAAAGGACCTGGCTCTTGGATTATGCAGTCTGGGTTAGGGAGAACTAAGGGTTTACTTGGAGGGGAAAGAGGATGTTGGTTGCCAGTGTGACTTACCTTCCTTTAGCTTGTCCAATGAGCCCAGAAGGAGGAGCTTAGGCTCTGTTGAATCATCACTCTTCCATTCTGAGCCTCACCAGCATTTCCAGAACTTTCCCTTCTATCACAGTGAAATTCTAAAGTCCTGATCTCTGTTTTTGCGTTGTCAGGATAGCAGAGGTCAATGTTCATTTGGAAGATTTTCTTGTTCAGCTGAAACCTCTTCTTTTTTTTATAATGATTTTTATTTTTTCTATTATAGTTGGTTTACAATGTTCTGTCAATTTTCTACTGTACAGCAAAGTGACCCAGACACACATATATATACATATATTGTTTTTTTCACATTATCCTCCAGCATGTTCCATCACAAGTGACTAGATATAGTTCCCTCTGCTCTACAGCAGGATCTCATTGCTTATCCACTCCAAATGCAATAGTTTGCATCTGTTAATCCCACATTCCCAGTCTATTCCACTCTCTCCCCATCCCCCTTGGCAAACACAAGTCTGTTCTCCATGTCCATGAGTTTTTTTTCCTGTGGGAAGGTTCATTTGTGCTGTTTATTAGATTCCAGATATAAGTGATATCATATGGTATTTGTCTCTTTCTGACTTACTTCACTTAGTATGAGAGTCTCTAGTTCCATCCATGTTGCTGCAAATGGCATTATTTTGTTCTTTTTTATGGCTGAGTAGTATTCCATTGTGTGTGTAGACCACATCTTCTTAATCCAGTCATCTGTTGATGGACATTTAGGTTGTTTCCATGTCTTGGTTGTTGTGATGAAACATTTTCTTAATGCATTGCCAAATTTTGAGGGTTGATTTTTATTTTGCATCTTGGCAGTCTGTTCTGGTTAAATGGCCCATTTCATGCTGTTTGGATTTCTGAGTTCCCTGAAAGCCACTGAGGTCTCTCCTCTGTTGTCAAGGTGGTATCTTCTGGCTCCTCCATTCCTCCTGAGGGGCCAGGTGGTTTTCCAAGAAGAGATTGTTCCTTTGGCCCTTTCCCATCGTACATGGCTAGTAGTTGCTCTGCCTGTGTAGTGCCATCGACGCACTGCGATGTACAGCAGTAGTGCACAGTAGTACAGAGAGGCTCCTGGGTTTCTGAAACAGACTGCCCTCTCTGCTCAGTATTTGGGCCCAGTTGACAACAGAGGTCTGGTGTTGGCCCGGCATTTGCTCAGAGTTACACTCTTCTACGTAAGTGACGTTGGCTCCTTTTAGCCACCTCATTGTCAGCTTTTGGGCTTCACTCAGGGCTGGATGTAAGAACAGCATGAATCACGGGAAAGAAGGAGTACCTCACGAAGCCAAGAGCCGCTGCAGATACTCCCACCAGTATGACAACCGCGTTTTCACCTGCAAGGTGAGTCCGCCCAGCTTCTCCTCCAGCAGCTGGCTTGCTGGTCCCACTCTCCTCTTGGGAAGACTGGCTTGGGCTACTCTTTGCTGCATCCCAAAGTATTTGATACTCAAATTCAGTATTTCTGGAACTTCTCTCTAACTATGAGAACTCACATGTCTGTTGCTGGGGGATCCTTGGTTTATTTTCTTAAGCTTAAGCCCCCCCTTATTCTGTTGAGCTTGTTTGCAAGAGTCATACACATTGACTCTTCATCCTTAAGGGAAGAATTGCCCTTCAGGAACCCAGTTTTGATGGATGTCTCCTGTCTGTGACGGGTATATAATTTATAGCTCAGTTTTGGGGCCTGGGATGGGTGTACATTCAATTCATAATCAGTCAGGGTCCTGGCTTCTTTAGAGAAAGACTTTCTTCTGATATGCTAAACTCGGGGTCTTAAACCCTGAGCTGGTATGGCTGTGGGGAGTGGGGCTGGACAGGGATGTCGCGAGGCCGAGGGTGCTGGAGGACAGCGCAGAAGCTGGCAGGGATCCATGTTTCAGGCCTGCTACGAGAGAGGCAACGAAGTCAGCGTGGTGCCCAAGACGGCTGCTTCCACTGACTCTCCCTGGATGGGTCTTGCAAAATATGCCTGGTCCGGGTGAGTTTTAATGTCCAGTTGTTCAGTGTGTTTGTCTGTCTTGGCACCTGGTGCGTTCACAGTGTCTATTTGCCTTCCTTGTAGGTACGTGATCGAATGTCCCAACTGCGGTGTGGTGTATCGTAGCCGGCAGTACTGGTTTGGGAACCAAGATCCTGTGGATACGGTGGTGCGGACAGAGATTGTGCATGTGTGGCCTGGAGTAAGAGCTGTTTCATTTTTCTGTTTTCTCTTGTATTGTCCAGTTATTCCTGTGTGTGGACACATGAAACTTGTTTATAGTTAAGGTTAACCATGAATTTCAGTATATTGGTGGTTTAGGAAGGCATGACCTGGAGAGCCTTTCTTATTCTAGACCCTTAGTTTTTTCCATTTCTTCTTTGCTCTCTCTCTCTCTCTTTTTTTTCTTTTGTGGCCACCCCATGGCATATGGATTTCCCCAGTCATGATCAGATCCAAGCTGCACTTGTGACCTATACCACAGCTGTGGCAACACTGGATCCTTAACCCACTGTGCCAGGCTGGGGATTGAACCTATGTCTCAGTGCTCCCAAGATGCCACCAATCATGTTGCACCACAGAGGGAATTCCTTTTCCGTTTCTTCTTGCGTAAATATTAGAAGTATAACTTTTTTAATTTTTTAATTAAAAAAAATTTTTTTGGCTGCCCCATGGCCTTCGGAGTTCCCAGACCAGGGATCAGAGCCGAGCTGTAGCTGCGGCAACACTGGATCCTTTAACCCCCTGTGCTGGGGCTGGGGAGCGAGCCTTTGTCCTGGCGCTGCAGAGATGCTGCCGATCCTGTTGCGCCACGATGGGAACTCCTAGACGCACAATTTTACATAAACTAAAAATTGATGATAGTTATACTGCCTTAGCAAATAAAACTTTACTTTTTCACATTTGCCTCATTATCCACATACATATGTTTATATTGATGCAATTATAATTTATGTGCCACTTAACCGCTTTTTTTCTCATGCCACAGTTTTGTTTTATTCACTTCTGTTTGTTCACTCATTTATCAGCATACATTGTTGAGTACTGTGTGCCCAGAATTGAACTACATCCTTAGAAAAAAACACAAAAAATGAAAAAGGAGTTTTGGGAGTTCTCGCGGTGGGTGTAACGGGATCAGCAGCATTTCTGCCGTGTCAGAACACAGGTTTGATCCCCAGACCCGGCACAGATGTAGGTCACAACTGCGGCACAGACGTAGGTCACAACCGCAGCTCAGATCTGATCCCTGACCCGGGAACTGCATATGCTACAGGGTGGCCAGAAAATTTTAAAAAAGAGAAGTTTTGTTTTCGGTTCAGTTTAAGAGGCAGTCAGATGCATAAACAGACATTGTGCTTACATGTGGAAATAGGATTCCTAGAGAGATATAGATGAGAGGAGCTGAGATGACGGGTTCCTAACCCAGCCTGGGATGGGCGGTCTTCTGGAGGAGGTGCCCTCTTTACATGAGTATTGCCCGGCTTGTAAATCTCACAGTCAGAGTTCTGAATTGAGCAGTTGTGCGCTAAGCCTTACGGTCACCCTGAAGAGATGACCATGCCAGCAATATCAGCAATGACTCGTAGGGTGTGATACTGCCTAGAAGCCGGAGGGTTCCTGACCTGTCCCCATTCTTCTCTGCCAGGGACTTTGGTTCCGAGCTGGCCGAGATGAGTGTACAGCTCACCCGAGATCGCTCTCCCTCCTTCCTTTGACTCCCTTCGCTCAGAGCATGATGGGAGCCTCCCTTTTCATTTCAGACGGACGGATTTCTGAAGGACAACAACAATGCTGCCCAGCGTCTCTTGGACGGGATGAACTTCATGGCCCAGTCGGTGTCTGAGCTTAGCCTCGGGCCCACCAAGGCTGTGACGTCCTGGCTGACAGACCAGATCGCCCCTGCCTACTGGAGGCCCAACTCCCAGATCCTGGTATGTGGGGCAGGGTGCGGCCTCTGCTGCTGCCACTTCGCCCTGTCCTAAAAGGCTTGTTCTCTGAGCGGGGCTTGGGATTTCTCCCCCAGTCAGGTTAGCTCCCAAACTATTAGAAAGGGCAGGATACCTGTCCCCTTTGCTCACTGATTTCCCTTCGTTATTCTGCAAGTATGCTTTTTTTTTTTTTTTTGGTCTTTTTAGGGCCCCACCCGTGGCATATGGAGGTTCCCAGGCTAGGGGTCCAATCGGAGCTACAGCTGCTGGCCTACACCACAGCCACAGCAGTGCTGGATCTGAGCCGCGTCTGGGACCTACACCACAACTCACATCCTGGAGGCCATCCTCGTATGCCAGCTATTCCTATATTCCTCGTATGCCGGCTATGCCACATCCTTAGCCCCCTGAGCAGGGCCAGGGATTGAATCTGCGTCCTCATGGATACCAGTTGGCTTCGTTAGCGCTGAGCCACAACGGGAACTCATCCTGCAAGTGTAGATATTTGTTTCCTTCTTTGCAAGGGCTAGTTATTATTGGTCAGATGTCTGAGGTCATTGAGGGTCATCCTCAGTTTGGTAAATAATCTCACTGCACCCGCAGCAAGGGAGCACCCAGCTTTGGCCTGAACACTTGTGATAGGAAACCCATTCTTCGTCACCTTCCCAGAGGCTCTTTGGAGAAGCTGTGGAAGAGATGAATTTTCATTGCTCTCCCGGCTAGAATTAGCACAGTCCCTCCCGAGACCCCTGCGACTCAGCCAAATGGATCTGAGTTACCTTCTCAGGCCCTGTGTTTCAGTAGGTGTTCCATCTGGCTGGAGGTCTCAGGCTCTCGTGTTGGGACCATCCGGGTTCTGCCAATCAGAGATGGTCCTGTGGGCCTCTCCCGCGTTTCGTTGACTTTTGGCAGCGGAACAGACCGGAATGATACCTGCCTCTCTGTTTGTTTTGGGCTTGGATCAGAGCTGTAACAAGTGCGCTACATCCTTTAAAGATAACGACACCAAGCATCACTGCCGGGCCTGTGGGGAGGGCTTCTGTGACAGCTGTTCGTCTAAGACCCGGCCAGTGCCTGAGCGGGGCTGGGGCCCTGCACCCGTGCGGGTGTGTGACAACTGCTACGAAGCCAGGAATGTCCAGCTAGGTAATGTGGGGCCTGGAGGGTGGAGGGGACCTTCTCTCCTTGGCACTGGGTATTGGCGAGGGGACTCCCACGTGCCCAGCCCTGTTCTCACCGCATTACTCTTCTGAGAGCAGGTGCTCCCTGGTCTTGACCGGTCACCCTCTAAGCTCTTTGTTAAAGGAGTCCTAGGGGTGCCATTCTTTGGCGGGGGTGGGGGGGGGCTGTGTTTACACTTGTTCTGTGCTTATCACAACCTTAGATTGAGTCTTCTCCCTGGAGGAGGTTCTGAGTCATGCTTCTAGAACCTTTCTGGCTCACTTTTAAAGGAAGGTTATAACATAGCCCCAGAGGGTTGAGGTAAAGGACTGACAGGTGTCCCTGGCTGCAGTGTCTGCGCTGACCCACCCACAGCCCAACCCTTGCCATCCTCGCAGAACAGCACAGTGGTACCTGGGAGAAGCATCTGGAATGTTCAGGGGCAGCAGCAAAATTTTCCATTTGGGAAATGACCAAGGGATGATGGCTTTTCCTTTATCATGTCTGCAGCTGTTACCGAGGCACAGGCGGACGATGAAGGTGGGACGCTGATTGCTCGGAAGGTGGGCGAGGCCGTGCAGAACACTTTGGGAGCCGTGGTGACAGCCATTGACATACCACTAGGTGGGCCTGGCAGTGCCTCTGTTGGGTGCAATGTATGCGGGATGAGGGCTTTTGGAGTGCCTTGGTCTGTCATTTTGTCAAGGGCTTGCTGACCTAGGTTGAGCTAGGCAGCAAGGTGGTGACTGACAATTTACATTTGCTTGCTTCTTCTGAATACGTGAGTGGTTTCATGTTTTATTTCTGGAGGCCATCCTCGTATGCCAGCTATTCCTATAGAACAAACTCATGAAAATGCAAAGACTTAAAACCACCCCCATTTTATCATGTCCCACAGGAAGGGTAGTTTATTTCTGCTCTAGGTGGCATTGCCTGGAGCCACTGCCAGATGTTCCAGTATGGCAGCTGGACTGGTCCTGAGGGGGCCAAGCCAACCTCACTTACGTGCTGGTAGCCTGGCAGGGATGCCTGGAAGGCTGGGCTCAGTAGGCCACCCCCCACCGTCCCATCCCTGTATTCTCCAGGCCTCTCCACCTGTTTCTCTAGTGGTAGTGGACCTCTGCCATGGTGGCTCAGGGCTCTCAAGAGACAGGCCTGGGGCTAGAAACTAGCTTTTCTATCATAGTCTCCTGTAGTCACAGAACCTGCCTCGATTCAAGGGAAGGGCAAGTTATCAAAGAATTTGTGGCTATCTTTAATCTGTCACACCAGCCAAGCTGTACTCATTTAAGATTTAAGAGAGTGGAGTTCTCATCGTGGCTCAGTGGTAAGGAACCTGACTAGTATCCATGAGGACGCAGGTTTGATCCCTGGTTAAGGATCTGGTGTTGCCATGACCTGTGGTGTAGGCTTGGATCCCGTGTTGCTGTGGCTGTGGCTGTGGCTGGCGGCTGCAGTTCCAATTTGACTCCTAGCCTGGGAACCTCCATATGCTGCAGGTACGGCTCTAAAAAGCCAAAAAAAAGAAAACAAAGAAACCCAATTAAAAAAAGATTTAAGAGAGCTGCTCACCTCTGGGCCTCTGGGGTGCTTATAACCAGAATGGGGAGAGGAAGAGGACGGGAACCACGGCAGCATGTGGAGGGCTTGGGCAGGGTTGGCCTGGCCTGGGGGTATTTAGCCTATTGTAGAGGGGAGACCAAGGGCTCCTGAGTGGGTGTGATGAAAATTGCCTGGATCAGATTTAATCACTAGCTCATAGAATGAGCTGATGGTAAACTTTTCCTGCAAGGGTGTAGCAATCCATGGATTTGTCCAGGCTCGATGCTCAGGTTGCCTGTTTTCAGTGGTAATGGGGAGAGGCAGGGCTGCCCTTGGCACAGAGAGCCTGCCAACTGTGCCCACAGGTACCCAGCTGCAGAGCACTCACTGGCTCTTGGGTCCCAGTGCGTCATACACATTATATCTTGTAATCCTATAATGGCTTTTGAAGGTGGGTTGTTAAAGATGAGTAAACCGAGGCACTGAGAAATCAAGGAACTTCTCTTAATCTCACAGCTACTAACAGACTCGGGCTCAGCCGAACTAGGATGATGTATCCTGACTCCAAAGCCCAAGCTTCTTTATCGTTGTTCAGTGTTTCTGAACTCGGCCACACTTCAGGCTTCCCTGGAGAGCTTAACAGATACACAGTGTCAGGGCCTGGGCCCCAGCCCGGGAGGTCCTGACCCAGGCAGTGGGGGATGAAGGCCAGGCGTCCACGTGTTTCGAAGCTCCGGAGGTGATTCTGTGTAGTTGGACTGTGAGCCAGTGGTGTCCAAGGATGGCCTCTTGCCTCGTGGGACCTGGGTGCTGGGTTCTGCACGCACCCGTCACGGTTCCTTCCCTGCTGCAGGTCTGGTGAAGGATGCGGCCAGGCCGGCGTACTGGGTCCCTGACCATGAGATCCTGCACTGCCACAACTGCCGGAAGGAGTTCAGCGTCAAGCTCTCCAAGCATCACTGCCGGGCCTGCGGACAGGGCTTCTGTGATGAGTGTTCCCACGACCGCCGGGCTGTCCCCTCTCGAGGCTGGGACCATCCTGTCCGAGTCTGCTTTAACTGCAATAAAAAGCCCGGTGACCTTTAACCCCAGCTCCCTCTCCGAGTCCTTCACAATTCCTTAGATTCTCAGGGTTAGAAATGAAGTCTGGTTGAGGTAGGCCCTCCTCCCGGTCACCTGCTATGGTGTGTTCCTCTCTGCTCAGCCGGGGGCCACCTTCCCATGGTGGGGGGTGGGCTAGGTGGCGAGCGGGGGTGAGCCTGGCGGCAGGACCGACAGCGTGAACCCCTCAGGGCAGGGGACCGAGCAGTTTATGGAAAAGGGGAATGAACCCAAATCCCTTGCATTTTATTTCAGTTAAGAATCATAAATAAATATATATATCTACCCATATACACCTACAAGAGGTGCGTGGAGTATGTTCAGGCTGCTGCTGGCCGCGAGCACCCGCACAGTCGTCCCCAGCCCAGGGATCAGGTGGCAGTGGCAGCGGGTCTTCCCCACAAAACCAAGCCAGGTCCGAGGCCACTGCGTTTGCTTGTCGCCCTTTGCTGCTTCTCTCGGAGCCTTCGAAGCCTTCATGCCCCTCAGCTGCCAGGGGCGGTGAGCTCCCAGGACCTTCCTGCGTGGAAGAGCCTGGGGAGCATCACCCTGAGTCGGATCCCGACTCTTTGGCCTGCGCCCATTTCAGCCAGAGACCACCCGGCTTAGCGTGCAGGTCGCAGATGGGTGGGGTGAGGGGTAGGGTCCTCAGCCCTGCGAAGCCCAAGTGCAGGTGACGTGATGCCCCTTGTACCTGGGGAGAACAGGGGGGGAGACGGGCCTTCCCCAGCGGTGTGTCCTGCTTGTCGATGCTTCCGTCCGTGTGCCCAGTGGGCTCTCCTTGCCCCGAAATAGAGCACCTGCTCCCCGACCCCCCACCCCGGGCCCACCATTTGCTGAGTGTTGCACTAGGATTTTTGCTTATTTTGAAGTGTCTTAATTCTTTGTTCCCAGACACACGACCCCTCTAGCTATTGGAGGGGTGATCATGAGAAATCTTCCAGGAAAACAGAGCACAGAATGGACTGTTAGTTTTTTTTTTTTTTTTAAGTATATATATATATATATATATAAATATTTCAACAGATCATTAAGGAAAAATTCTCTCTCTCCAGTCCTGGCAAGAGAAGTCAAATGAACTTTAGTTTCTCCTCGAAAGCTGGGACATTCATGACTGTTGTGACTCGAAAGAGACTGTTGTGCATCGCCTGTCATCACGGTGGATTTGATCTTCAGTGGCCAGAAGCGAAGAATTAAAAGCAACATAGTTCTTGACTGAACAGTGGGCGGGCTGAGCTGTAGGGAGGTATGTGGCGGTCATTCTTGGCGTGAGTGTCACTGTGACGTGAGCCCTGGAATGTATTGGTCCTTGTCAGGCCTGCCCCCTTCCTGCCTCCTGGGGCCCCGTGACCGAGGCCCTGCTCTAGTACCGTGTATTATGAAATTCGCCGTCATAAAGGAATCTTCCTGTGGAATAGCGACTGTGCTGCCTCATTCCTTTAACTCCGTCAGTACATTTTGCTGCGTCTTTTTCTAGTCGATGGGGAAGAAGCTGGTGGCTTTCAGAGCAGATGTCAAGTGAGGGGCATATTTTACCTGCAGATACCTCAGTTTATTCCCTGGGGAATCCTCTAGTGCGGTAGAAGAGTCTAGGTGTTACTAGAGACCCGTGGAAGCGCTGGGAATAGACCATTTTCAGCCTTTGTCTGTCACTCCCTTTGTCTCGGCCCTGCCTGGCTCTGTTCGGCTCTTGGTGAGCAGTGCTGCTCAGCGCCGCCCGCGTCCTGTCGTGTGCGGGGCGCTCCTGAGCTCGGGAATCTGCCCGGCCGCATGGGAAGGATGCAGAAGTCTTCTGAACGCTCTTCCTTGCACTTGCACCAGCAGAGGAAAGCAAGGTAGCCCAGCGTCAGAGTGACCAAAAGCTCTCGTCTTGCCCTGTGTGTCCAGTGTCCTTGCTCTTGAGGCAGCTGCTCTGATTTCGGTGAAGCCCAGAGTGCGGGTGTGTGGGTGGCAGGAACCAGCGGGGAGACAGGTGAAGGTGGCTGATTTTGAGGAAAGAGATAAAAATGGGAAATTATTTTAAGGCGATCTTGAACTTACAAAAAAGAAAAGAAAAGTCCCATTCCTTCATGAGAACGCAAGGGCCCCGGTCAGCTCTTGGCCGTGAGCAGGAGGCCCCACTGACCCTGCCGCCTCTGGGCGGGAGACCTCGGGTGGATTCCTTTCAGGTTTTTTCTCCAGTGTATTGGGGTGACCTTTACCTACTTCATAGGGTCCTAAGAATTAAAAAGGACTAATGGAGGCAGAAATCGTTCCTTCAATATACTGGTCGGGCTGTGGCAAGTGCTGTGCAAACTAAGCTTTTCCTGGAGGTTTCTGTGAAGCTGAGACTTAATATTTGGGCTTTTACAGATGAAAAGGAGCAGAGGCCCAGGTGAGTGTGGGACTCGAAACGTGCGTCCTGAGAGCACCAGGTGGGAGTGGAGGAGGGCCACAGGGTGAGGCACGGGACCAAAGCTCTAAAGGCCACACTTTTATTCGGAGGCACAAGGAACCTCTGAACGCAGCGACCTTTAGGGCAGGTCATCCTGTGTCAGCGGCTATGCAGTGGGTGGCCTGGAGAGGCAGACGCAGAGGCGTGGGCCCGGCCCAGAGGCTTTTACCAACATACACGAATGGAGAGATGGAAGAACAAACTGAATTTAGGCTGCAGTTGTTTTCAGAGGGTTATGTGGAAGATTTTGGCCAGGAGAGCAAGGGCTGACAGATAAGTGGAGCTAACTTGGTCTCAAAGGACACCTCTGCGTGCCCTTATTGGGACACTGAAGCGGCTGTCAGTGTCCCCTTATTCTGACATGTTCTGACATGTCAGCCAGCTGGATTCTAGGGCAGCTACAGAGCAAAATGGAGCTGAAGGCAGGTATTTATCTGTGGGCGTTTCTGATAACCGGTTTGTGCCTGTGTTCTTATCTGTTTAGAAGGCTACAAGCAAGCACATGGCAAAAGGTTTATTACAACTCGGTGCTGCTGTCACTACCTCCTGCGTGTTCTCTCCCTTTCAGGCCCCCCGGGAACAGGGTACAATGCCCTCAGAGACCTACAAGTGAAAAAGGCTTCCAGACCGTGTACGTAACCTACTAATCTTTGGGACACTTACAAGCAAACATCCAAAATGCTTAAATCAACATCTCAGCCAAGTTTAGCCACTTTTCATAGAGTCTCCATCAAATGTTAGGAGCAGCGATGGCTAATCACAGAGAACACATTGCTTGGTTTAAATTGGAAGGTTTTTAGTTTTTGTGTTTTTTTGCTTTTTCTGGCTGCACCCATGGCATATTAAAGTTCCCAGGCTAGGAGATCAAATCGGAGCTGCAGCTGCCGGTCTACACCACGGCCATAGCAACACCAGAGCTGAGCCTCATCGGTGATCCACGCTGCAGCTTGAGATAATGCCAGAGCCTTAACCCACTGAGCTAGGCCAGGCATTGAAACTGCGTCCTCACAGACACCATGAGAGTTGCGTTCTTAACCTGCTGAGCCACAACGGGAGCTTAGCATTTATGCGTGTTGGTGCTCCTGGGGAAGAGGCATGTCATCAAAATTAACACAAAAGATGCGGCTGTTGGAGTTCCCTTCGTGGCTCAGTGGTTAACGAATCCGACTAAGAACCATGAGGTTGCGGGTTCGATCCCTGGCCTCGCTCAGTGGGTTAAGGATCCGGCGTTGCTGTGAGCTGTAGTGTAGGTCGCAGATGCTGCTCGGATCCCGCGTTGCTGTGGCTGTGGTGTAGGCCGGCAGCTACAGCCCCTGTTAGACCCCTAGCCTGGGAACCTCCATATGCCGCAGGTGCGGCTCTACATAAAGACAAAAGGACAAAAAGAAAAAAAAAAGATGCGGCTGTTGACTGTCACCTGGACCCTTCGGTCATACGGCTATTTCCTGGGACCTGTGTGCAGGTCATTACGCCAGAGCTGCAGACATAAAGGGGCAAGTCTAAATGATTGAACACTTCAGAATTTTGGTAATAGCAAGCTTCTTACCTTTCGGCGAGTGTCAGGAAAATTAAACTTGGCGATTAAACGTTAAGCCTCAGCACTGTGTGATTACATTTGCGCCCAGCCGCCTCCTGACCTCTCCTCCGCACTAGCTGAGCATCGTGATGCACAAGTTCCATCAGCGACGGAGGAGCCGAGGGTGGAGAACGTGATTTCTTCCGCTTCCAGGTCTCAGCCTTCCACTTAATCAGGTCTGTGGTCTGAGGCCAGTCACTCCATTTCTCTCTGCCCAGAAGATGATGCTACCAATGTTCATATTATTTCTGCTGTCCTACTTCCTTTATGAATTGTTTTAAGGATCAGGTCAGGTTAGGCGGGGAAAGTATAAAACCTAAGGCACTGAAATACTGCTCGTTTATATTCAGACACCCAGCCTGCTGTCATGTTTTCTGGATCGGTTTCTCTGTACAGGAAGCTGTAGTCGGTTCTGGCAGGACACTGATGTGTAACACTCAAGGGAGTAAGGGAAGGGAGTTTAATCGGTGAAGCACCCTGGGCTGGTGACAGTGAGGGGCAATTACCAGCGATAGGTCCGAAGGGACATATGGCGAGAAGTGGCATCCAGAGAGCTGTGTTCCAGCAGCAGCTGTAGCCCTGGCTAGGGGAACAGAGCCACGGCCAGCACATCCCAGCAGGAGACGGAACACTCCGCCTCGGCCTCTTGCCCTCTGCTTTCCCACTGCTCTGTCCCACTGGCTGGACCCACTTGGGCTGCAGGCCTGCGGACGAGTCCACAGGGGTCAGCTGTGGGGCACGGGGCAGGGGGAAGCTCTCTCGCCAAGCTGTTAAAGCTGGTCCCAGCCTCTGCCCTTTTTCCTCACCCAAGATTTGAGCAGATGTCACCGTAGCTGGTTTGTGCTACAGTGGCCAAGCGCCATGATCTTCTAAATCATTAGTAGAAGCAACACACCACGCTGTGGTTCTTTCTAGTTTATTGTTTGGGAGAAAGGCTCTTTGTAGTAATACTTTGTATAAACATTTTACAAAGTGCTTCTCCTAGATTACAAAAAGTCAAAGCCACCTTTCTTTGAGATGGGGCCCTTGAATCTGACATTTAAGTCACCATGACAGAAACAGGAGCTGCTGTACCTAACATTCTGGAAGGTGCCTCGACAAAGGCACACTAAGGCCTTTAGCATCTAAAAGGATCCACCCTTCCAATGCCTATGAACCATAATAAAGGAACCCCAGAGATCTGATACTGAATCGAGTGAGTTTGAGAAGGCTAGTTCAATGATCCCCCAACTCCAGCCTTAAATCATTCTCTAGAGACTCAGAGAAATGACTGCCCCCTTCTCTCCAACCGGCTTTTCTTTTTTTTTTGCCTTTTGTCATTTTATGGCCGCGGGTTTATGGCCGCACCCACGGCATGTGGAGGTTCCCAGGCTAGGGGTCTAATCGGAGCTGTGGCCACCGGCCTTCGCCGCAGCCACAGCAACGCAGGATCTGAGCCGCGTCTGCAACCTACACCACAGCTCACGGCAACGCCGGATCGTTAACCCACTGAGCAAGGGCAGGGATCGAACCCGCAACCTCATGGTTCCTAGT
>PVHT021183631.1:5820734-5841845 GCA_004024745.2 Catagonus wagneri | reverse complement strand
GATTCGTTAACCACTGCGCCACGACGGGAACTCCCCAACCGGCTTTTCAAATACAGAGGTATGGGCTGAGATCCGGGCACTGACTGCTAAGTCTCACCCTGTCTCATCATTTTTTTTTTTTTGCCATTTTGTCATTTTAGGGCCGCACTTGCTGTATGTGGAGGTTCCCAGGCTAGGAGTCTAATGGGAGCTGTTAGCTGCTGGCCTACACCGCAGCCACAGCAACACAGGATCCGAGCCGTGTCTGCAACCTACACCACAGCTCACGGCAACGCTGGATCGTTAACCCACTGAGCAAGGCCAGGGATCGAACCCACAACCTCATGGTTCCTAGTCGGATTCGTTAACTGCTGCACCACGACGGGAACTCCTCATTAGCACTCTTGAAAGAGCTTTTGGTGAAAGCAGCAGCTTTAGTTATCCATTGTCAGCCCTCAGAAAAGTATTTTTTGTTTAAAAAAAAGGGGGGGGGGAGAAGGGACTATTCTGAGGAATTCAACAAGGAAATAGGTACCTTTTATGAAAAGGACTTTTGAGCTTTTGAACCCACAGCTTAACAGAAATAACTTACTCAGGTGTCTCCACATAAAACATAGCACCTTTTCATCAGCAGCTGGATGGACGGGACACGCATACATGGAGCATCCATTTAAAATAATGTCACTGGAAACAGCAACTGTGGCAAAAATATGGCTACTCTTTGCTCCCTTGAGGCACACCCACATCCCCCACAGCTGCACTCTGCAGATTCAGTTGTAAGAGAAGCAGTAAAGGTCCTGTCGGACAGCCATGAGCAGCCCTGGCGCTCCCCGGAGGCCCCCAAGCCGAGAAGAGAAAGCCACGCTGGGAATGTCAGCCTTGGAGGCGGGGTGCGGGGAGGGTATGGTTCTGAGCAGGTGGGCATCATGGAGGCTCCAGATCCGCGTGTAGCAGTCCTGGCCCACTAGGAAAGAGTGAAGACACGCGGCAGGTTAGTGAGAGAACACGGAGGAGAACCTGTGTGCCTGTGGCCCTGGCTTCCTACGATTCCTAAGGGATAAAGATGATTTCATTTGAGCCAAAACAAACTCACAAAAGGCAATGATTTCTACTGTTAAGACATCCTTTTTAAAAATTAAGATACAGGTCACCTGGGTGCTCTAGAACCGCTAATTACAGGTACTCTAAGTCACAAGAGGCACCGGCTGGCTGTGACGCTGGGTGGCTCACGGGGCACGCTGTCAGGGCTGTTCAAGAGGGGGCCACGCCACCTGCTTTAGATGGTACGCAGCTGACTTCCTCTTTGTGAGAGACTAACCAGGAAAATCTAACTTCATTACATCCTAGGGACAGATCAGGTGACAACTGTCCTCAGGGAGTTTTCTGGCCTAATGGTGTAACTCATAAAACCATCTAGTCTTCAGGTTCCCGGAGGAGGAGGGGGAGAAGGAGGAGGACCGTGGGCGTCAAGGATTTCAGTGTGTGCTTCTAACCACCTGAGCTGACTCCATGGCCTCAGGTGTGGGTCAATCCAGTCTGAACGGCTCAAGGGTTACTGCAGCCAGCCCACTACCCACAGATCCTCTCCACAAGGCTCGTATCTTTTCTAGCCTCCAGAACAAACTCTTCTGGGATGAAAACTTGTGGAAAATAGACTTAAGGAAGCTAACTGCTGCTGGTGGGGAGAGTAGCAAATAAGTCCAGGAAAGTTCTAGTAAAGTGATGCTTCCTAGCCACAAAAAAGTTTCACAGCAAATAAGTACTTTCTGCAGAACTGGAAAATTTGAGGACCTGTGAAGACTGAGAACATACTCGTCAACGCCAAGGGCTATTTCATTTGTCAAATGGCCAAACTTTGACGTTGTCCGTGTCCTCTACAGCCCAGAAACAGTACAATCTGTGCTCAACTCTTAACCCATTCCGAGGGGTCTGGTGCGGGAAAGCTCTGCTTCTGTTCTACAAATCATGGGTGCACAGTGGGTGTTAAAGGAACCAGGCCCTGGTTCCTTTACGATGACCTCAGCCTCCTCTAGGGGAAATGCAAGCACAGAGGACAGGACACCCCAGCTTTCTGACAGGACAGCTGCAAGATGAGATGAGGGTCACAGTGAGAGCTGACCCGGTGAAAAGACTTCAACCCCGCACCCAGGCCTCCGAAGCCACTATGCTTGACTGCACTTCACCTGCCTTCACTGGAGTGCTGCCCACCGATGGGGGGACAAAGGGCCAACCAACTGGTGACTGTTGAACTGTTGCTTATTAATGCCACACTCTACATCTCACCTTGACTCACTGTTCCCAACAGTTCCAAATCCCTCTTAGTTGATTTTGTTTTAGAGTAGTTTCTCCCTCGTCTGCTAAAGCTGCTGGAGGTCCTAAGGGATGTAGTATTTGATGGGACAGATCTCCTTGGCCCCAGGTACCTGCCACCACGAGTCCTTCTTCCTCGTGCACATGCAGGGGCAGGTGGGCATACTCGTTCACGTGCCCTTCGTACTGCCTTACACACTGACTGCTGTTCCTCAGGTCCCACAGCTTGATCTGTGGGAAGAAGCACAGGGGGCCGTGAGGGAGGGTCCGGCGGGCGTGCTGGTGAAGCCCAGGCACGGAAGCCGGAGAGGGCGGGTGAGGTGGTCTCCAAAGTCTTCTTCAAATTAGAAAAATCTACGTCTCAAACTCCTGAGCCCTAGAGTCCCTCAAAAGCACCAAAAGTCCCTCAAAAGTGGGCAGTAGAGCAGCTGCCCTGCACAGCTGCCTGGCCTCCAGATGCCCTTCCCTGCCGCTGTCTGGCACACGGGTCTCTCCCGTACAGCCCCTCCACCTGGCCCAGAGCCAGCAGCAGTGGCCGCACAGTCAGTGGTACCCATACCGTTCCGGCCATGTCGGACGCCATCAGGCACTGCTCTTCCTGGAGGATCTGTAGAGAGGTAACTGCCGAGTCATGGAACAGGCGGGTGGCCTTCCAGCCCTTGCCTTGATTTCGACAACGGAGATCAATGGCAAAGATTTCCCCGGATTGACAGCCATTAAACAGCAAAGGAGCCTGCAGAAAGAGATTGCTCGGTGCCTGCCCCAAGGCTGGGAGATAGATGCCCTCCAGAATACAGCCCCTGCCTCCTTTCCAGCCCCTGCATCAGATGTACCGGTGCAGACAGGCTGGTTAGGGTTTGAGCCTCAGTGGTTGGAAGGGCTCCTTATGAAAGTGTTGAAAAACTGGATGCTACCTGTTCTGTTCCTCCAAGTGTCCTTCCTATTGGCTGCAACTGGTCCCTAAGGCCTCACCTTGAACCCCTCCCTGTGAGGGGATGGTGCTTTGTCTCCTCCCGGGTCACTAGTGAGGGGCTGGGTGGTGCGTGTGGAGTAAGAGATTAGAGATGCAGGTAAGACATGGGCTCCCCGAGACAGTGGCAAGATGGCTGAAGAAACCTGAATAATGAACTCTGTGCTTACTGCCCAAAGCAAGTCGGCACATCTTCCACACTTTTAAAGAAAGATGGCATTTCCTACAGGTAAGCCTTTGAAATGTAGTAATGACTAGAATTTTGATCTTTAAATTTATAAAATGTGTACCTGACAGCTGCATATAAGAGTTATGAATTGGGGAGTTCCTGTTGTGACTCAGTGGTTAACAAATCCGACTAGGAATACATGAGGGTGCAGGTTCGATCCCTGGCCTTGCTCAGTGGGTTAAGGATCTGGTGTTGCCATGAGCTGTGGTTGCAGATGCGGCTCGGGTCCCGCGTTGCTGTGACTGTGGTGTAGGCTGGCAGCTACAGCTCCTGTTAGACCCCTAGCCTGGGAACCTCCATATGCCGTGGGTGTGCCCTTGAAGAGACAAAAACAAAAAAACAAAAGAGTTATGAATTGGGATTTAAATTACTTGTCCTGTTTGCTAATCCAAGTACTCAATAACTGCTAACAATTCTTTTTCTTTTTTCCTTTTCAGGGCTGCACCCCCGGCGGCATATGGAGGTTCTCAGGCTAGGGGTCCAATCAGAGCTACAGCTGCCGGCCTACACCACAGCCACAGCCACATTAGATCCGAGCCACGTCTGCGACCTACACCACAGCTCACCGCAACACCAGATTCTTAACCCACTGAGTGAGGCCAGGGATCGAACCCGGAACTTCATGGTTCCTGGTCAGATTCATTTCCCCTGTGCCATGATGGGAACTCCCCAAAACTGCTAACAATTCATTTAAATGAAAGCTGTTTCAAGCCAGCTGGGACGGGCCCTTCTGGATCAGCCAATTTCATATAGCGCTGACCTGTTCTCCCAGTAACGTGCTGCTCCTTCTGATGCCCTCTCCTTCCCCGTGAAAGAGGGAGGAGGACCAGATGCCACAGGTCGGGCTCCCACTGCGATCCAGCAAAACCTTCACTCCTGCCCTCCCACTCCGACTAACCATGAGGGCAAACCGCTGGGCCAAGACGTCACTGTTGGTCCCAAATGACTGCCGGTGTCCTGTCACCACGCTGGTCACCAGCACTCGCCGAGACAAGCCTGACAGGGGTGGATAAGACAGACAGTGTCACCGGTGGCCTGGGGAGAGGGACTCTGAACAGGGTTTAGGGGCCCTGAGATCCTTCACCCTGGGCAGCTGCGGAGGCAGCCGTGGCTCACCTGTACTAAAGCAGTTATTTGCCTGGATGTTCAGGGACCACGCACAGGACCAGGCCCCGGGGATCCGGAAACTGCAGAGCATGCCAGGCCGGTCTCCGCCTGCTGAGGGAACAGTGAGTGTGAAACGTGGCTGCTCTCCAGGCAGGGACATCTTCCCTCCAGGCTGCCAGGCAGTGACCACCAGGTGTGCGAAACCTCCAGGAACAGCTGCTTGGAGAGTCCAAACCCTAACTCATTCTGGGTTTTGCGGCAGCAAAAAAAGAGGCACTTAGGCTGGGGCCTGGCTCAAAAGCGCTTATTCTGAGAGTGAATACATGAATCTTTCTTGACTTCGCAGTAGCAGTGTCAGAAATACAAACAGCTATCAGGGAGGCAGTATGGTGTCACAGATAAGAGGGTTTCAATTCCAGATGACACTATTAACTGTATGATCTCATGCAAACTCCTTTTTGGAATACATTTTCTTACTTGATAAAACATACATTAAGGACACAAATCATGGTATACAGTTTAATGAATAACCTCAAAGTACAGCCAGCCATGTGACCACTGCTCAGGTTAAAAAACAGAACATTCTAGTACCCTTCGTGTCCTCTCCCCATCACTACCCTTCCCACCACTCCTCATAGGAAGCCCTGCTACCCTGACTTCTAACACATCTTTTAGTTTGTAAGGCAGATTCTGGACCTCTTTTTGCCTTAAGTTTCCTCATCTGTAAAACGGTAATAATATTACTCCTGCCTTATAAGCCTGCTTAATGATGAAATGCCAGGCACCAGGCTAAGTGTGCATTAAATCATTTAACCCCGCATATAACCCGAGGGTAGATGTTTACTTACAGAGGTTGAGCAATCCGTTCAAGCTGGTAAGGGGCAGAACTGGGATTTCTGCCAGGTCTGTCTAAAGCCTGCACTCGTAGAGGACTGACCCTTGCCTAATTGATCCTGATTCACTGAAAGACTGAAAACTTAATGTCCAGAATGCTGCCAGACACCTGAACTGCCTTCAGCCAGACAGAACGTTAAGAATTCCCGACAGCACCTGCCATACAGTAGGAGCTTAACAGATGTTCTCCGGATGATCTGTGCAGGCAGCCCAAATATTCTCATCTCTTGTACTGGTAACACACACTTTTAACTGTTCTGGCTGCTAAAATGATCCCAAAGGAGGAAATAAGTGAAGATGCACATGCTTCTCGTGGCTCAGGTTTAAGGAACCTCCCAGGTGCCTCTGCGGACTGTCCCCAACCTGCTAGCTTGGATTTGGGCTCACGTGGCCCACGGCTCCCACCCCTCCTGTCCAAGTCAGCATCACAGAGCTTAGGCTGTTAGCTGCAGGACCTGAGAGACAGAAGACAAAGATGTCCCTCAGAACATCTCCTTACCCAAAGGAAAAGGACCCCCTGTACCTGAATGACTACTGACAAACAGTGACGCTGGGAGCAAGGTGGCACAGCCTGGAGTCTCTGCAATTCCCATGAGACACAGCCTGGAAAAGCTGTTAAGGACAGTCAAGTACAAGGCCTCCTCTGGGAGGAGAACGGGCATCAGTACCCTCCAAAAAAATTTAATAATAATACCCATCATCCACATTTATGTCTTCCATATTTAGTTTTGGATTTTTTTTTGGTCCTTTTAGGGCCGCACCTGCGGCATATGGAGGTTCCCAGGCTAAGAGTCAAACTGGCACTGCAGCTGCCGGCCTACACCACCGCCACAGCAATGCTGGATCCTTAACCCACTGAGTGAGGCCAGGGATCGAACCCGAGTCCTCATGGATACTAGTCAGACTCATTTCTGCTGAACCATGATGGGAACTCCGGGTTTTGTTTTGTTTTTTTTTTTAAAGGCAACAAACTGGAGTTCCCGTCATGGCTCAGTGGTTAAAGAATCCGACTAGGAACCATGAGGTTGCGGGTTTGATCCCTGGCCTTGCTCAGTGAGTTAAGGATCTGGCGTTGCCATAAGCTGTGGTTACAGACGCGGCTCGGATCCCGCGTTGCTGTGGCTGTAGTGAAGGCCGGCAGCTGAAGCTCCGATTAGACCCCTAGCCTGGGAACCTCTGCAGGTGTGGCCCTAGTTAAGACAAAAAGACCAAAAAAAAGGCAACAAACAACATCAAAGATACAGCGTTTTAACTTTCCCCCACCCAGAGAGAATCGCTATTCTGAAATTGGTCTGAGTTCTGGGCCATAATATTTCCACTCCACGCTATCTGTCCACGAGCAATATAAAGAACTAAAATTTTATAACATACCTAAATGCCGTCACACAGAATCTTCTACAACTGTTCAAAGTACACTGACTCCTAGATGCAACTGTGTTCATGTTTGTAGCTCCAGCTCATCTGTTTTCACCACCAGGTATTCCTTTACGTGAACAGACCACAATTTATCTGTCTGGTTTCCTGGCGATGGGCACTGAGGCGGGTCTTGCCTTTTCCCCTCTGCTGCTGGAACGAGCCCCTCTTGGTAGCCTCGTGACTCCCACTCCTATGTGTGGGGGGCTCCTCCAAGGCCATTTCTTAACCCAGGGTAAGAATTTCACTTTACACTACAGTGTGCCATATACACACAAACACCTGAAATAAGTTTTATAAAGTATTACCCTTACTAAATATGAAACTGATATTTTTTAGTGTATTCCATTAAAAAAAAAAAAGCTGTTCAATAAACTGATTTCACGGTCCACTGACAGGTCATAGTCTGAATCTTTCAGATTCATGGTCTGAAAACAAACTACACCTAGGGTGGGACCGAGGGGCTGTAATGCACATGCATGTCCAACTTGAAGTGGGTGTTATCATTTACTTCCACCTGCCGTTTCCGCCATTCTCCACATTTGCCAAAACTTGGCACCATCAGACTAAAAACCTGCTGATCTGAATGCGCATAAAACATCTCCTTTTAACTTGCATTTTTCGGACTACATCTGATTAGTCATTTGGGTTTCCCTTTCTTCGAACTGCTTTTTTATATTCTTTCCCTTTTTTATTTTATTGGACTGTCTTCTGACTTGCCTGGTTCCTTTGCCTTTCCTTTCAGAAATTCAAGAGGACTCTGTTTATCTCCGCTTCCTCACCTTTCATTCACTCGTCAGCTGTCTGAAATCCAGGTCTGACCCTCACTCTTCCAGCGATGTTCTCCCCAAGGCCTCCGACAAGCTCTTAACTTCTTCTTTTTGTGTGTGTGTGTGTCTTTTTGCCTTTTTCTAGGGCTGCACTTGCGGCATATGGAGGTTCCCAGGCTAGGGGTCTAACAGGAGCTGTAGCTGCCAGCCTTCGCCACAGCCACAGCAACGCCAGATCCGAGCCGCGTCTGTGACCTATACCACAGCTCACGGCAACGCTGTATCGTTAACCCACTGAGCAAGGCCAGGGATCGAACCCGCAATCTCATGGTTCCTAATCGGATTCATTAACCACTGTGCCACTTAGATGGGAACTCCTAAGCTCTTAACTTCTAAATCTGATAGACACTCTCCAGTCCTGCCCACTGCCCTGCAGCACAACTTCTAATCACACACCCCTCCTTTGACTTTCTCCTACCACCAAGTTCCCCTGGCTGAGGTCCTAAGCCTCTCGGACTTGTGTCCCTCGTCCACTCCTGCTCTTCAGTTCACACCCTCTCCAGCGTCCCTTAGTCCTGCAGCAGCCTTCCATCTGAGGTGCCACTTTCATCAGCCCATGATCTACACTGCCTATGGGAAGTGAAGCCATAACCACAACCCCCCAGGGCACTCCAGCCCCGAGGATTTGGTCTTTGCAGAGCCCTACCTAGCCAGAGACATCACTGATACCAAACGTGCCAAGGTCTTTTCTCACTCTTCTGATGGAAGCCCCGTCTCCTCCTTTTTCCTAAGTGGGAGTCACCTCCTGGAAGACCGCCCCAATCCCTGCACCCAATCATCCAACTGCTCCACAGACACCTCTTCAAAGACTGACCACTTGTTGAGCTGCCCAGCTCCAGCACCTTGCAGGGGACTGTATATGCCCAAAACACGCCACTGGGATGAAAAACATACATCTCTGCTGAGCATTTAGGCAAGAGTCTTGATCATCTGAATGTGTAGGTACCATGCTGCCTTGGGCAGCATGCCCCACGTTAAATACCCCTAGTACAGAGGCTGCTGAAACTATAAATTAGAATACTCTGTCTGGCAACTCAATTCTTTCTTAAATAAATTCCTTTTCCTTCTAGGTTTGAAGGGCAAGGACATGGGGAGAAGGTCCTTATCCATGTGCACTTTTAGTTATTATGGCTGAAACCCAGGTTACAACCAAACTCTGTGTGGTACTTACAGGACCAGTAGCATAGATTTAACCCTTCAACAGGCCACGGGTCAATGAAGAATCTGGTAAATGTAGAAAAAGTTCAGTCTAACATCCCACCACTCTTTGGGGAAAAGCAGAGAGGGCAGGTCTGAACCAGGTGTCATTTTTGTAAAGGGAGAGAGTTCATGACCACAACAGAAACAGCAGGTGCACAACAGCCTGAAGAGTACCGGAAATGACCACCTGAGGGCAAGCTGCTGATCAAGCTACAACAGCCCACCCTCTTTAAACCCAATTACAGGCGTACTTGGCTTTACTTTTTAACTGCACTTTGCAGACAGTGTGTTCTTACAAATTGAAGGTCGGTGACAACCTAGTGTTGAGCAAGTCCACTGGTGCTATATTTCCCGGAAGTTCCCAGGCTGGGGTGGAACTGTAGCTGCAGCTGCCAACCAACACCACAGCCACAGCAACACCAGATCCAAGCCGTGTCTGCGGCCTACACCGCAGCTCACTGAGTGGGGTCAGGGATTGAACCCGAGTCTTCATGGATACTACTCGGGTTCGTTACCTGACGATCTACAATGGGAACTCCTAAAATATTTTTAAATTAAGGTATGGATGTTGACTTTCATACATAATGCTATTTCACACTTAACAGACTACAGCATAGTGTAAACATAGCTTTCATATTCAGTGGGAAACCAAAAAACCAAAAAAAATTTGTGTGACTTGCTCTACTGTGATATTCGCTTTATTTGCAGTGATTTGGAACCAAACCCACAATATCTCTGAGGTATTTCTAGACACAGATTTTTATCCTCATAGATAGAAACATGGAAAAATGCCATATTGTTTAAAGATCATAAATGAGAGCAAGGTTCTTGTTTTCTCTCTCTCTTAAGGCTTGATTCTCTACTGCCCTTTGGTAAAATCAACAGAGTAACAGGTGGTTCCATCGCCTCACAGAACCCCAACCAAATGAGAGCCACATACAACTTTCAATTTACAGAACACACAAGTTTTGTATTTGTCTTACATAAAATTGATGAGATCTCTAACATGCTTTAAGCTTTAAAACCCTCAGTAAACAGCGTTGTGGAACAAACAGAAAACAAACAAAACACCCCAACAACATTTTGATTCAGGTATCGTTTGTTGAGGACCCATGACGTGCCCAAGCACTATGCTAAATGTATTCACACCTGTTATCTAGTTAACTTACGAAGCTGGTGTTAGGTATAATGAGTGGTCAGAACTCATTTACGATGGGAATGAACCACAACAAGACTCATTAACACATGGCTTTGGTTTGAGCAAATAGCACTCCATGAAAGCCACGATGGACAGCTGTCCTGTGCATCGAGGGCTCCCAGGGGTCTCAGAGGAAGGGCCCAGGTACCCTGACACTGCACTACTTTGCTGCTACAAAGCCCAGATGGCTTTCAGGGAAGGGGAGGCAGAAACTGGAATAAAGAGTGCTCTAGAGAAGGCCATCTCCAGCAGGCGACCTAGGCCCAGAGCCCCAGTCTTCTGTCAAAGGAACCCCTTCTCTAATGCCTGCCATCAGCCTCTTTGCCCCAGGACCTCTGCAGCTCCGGTGTCTTCCTCCTCTGCCGCAGGAGGATTTGGGGCTCTTTTCTGCTTTGTTCCTCTGCTGAAGCACCAACTCCAGAACAGGGTCTGGCACACAGCAAAACTGATATCATGCCAAGACCTCAACTACTCTGTGCTCCATGGGAATCCTTGTTTTCTACCAGATGCACTGTCTTTCCTATGGGTGAGACGTGGCCCAGACCGCTGGACACCAAGACACCATCTCACAAAGCCCACAGATGCCCAGGTCTACATCAGGGCATGGTCTCCCCACCAAACCTCTTCACTGGCCAAAAGATACAGAATATGGGAATCCAGGTCATTCAGTGAGGCCCAGCACACAGCATTCACCTGGTGAGGAAGCACACAGCAAGACAGGAACATTGGTTTGACTGCCAGCTCGTGGAGAGAGAGAGACAAAAGTGTTCTTGAGGAATACAGACAGGTGACTTCTTCAGGTTTCACTCCCTGAACAGGCGCTGGGACAAGCATTCTGAGAACAAGGAAACTCCCTGCCCCACCACTTTGAGCCTTGAAAGGAGCCTCACAGTGGGACAGCTGGTAAACCCTCTGCAGTGGGGACGAATGCTCGGCAGTGGTGGGGGCAAATCTAACTCTGAAGGCACACTGGAGCTCACTACACCCAGAAACCATTTTCAACCTCTGTCCATCTTGTAGCTCAAGCCTCAACAGAATAAATAGTCCCAGCTTCTCAGAGATGCAGGCTGTCACCACACTGCCCCCCAGACAACAACCTCCTCACATTTATGTAAATTTCAGTGCTGGCTACAGACCGGTCGGGAGATGGACACCCTGTCCTGGTGCACTGGGAGGACCGTCCACTCTGCCCTCTGTGGCCCACCTCCCAGGAACTCTGTGCCTTAGCATGAGTTCGGGCTCCTCTGGATCAACTCGACCCTCCTGGAGGGGAGTCCCCACAGCCCCGCTTCAAGCCCTCCCCTGTGTAAATTCATTTCTCTTCCAAGACAAGGAACTAATGAGGCCCTTTTCTTCCCCTATGAGTTCTTCGGATCTAAAACCCCATTTTTTTCCCTTTGGAAAATGAGGCAACCAAGCTCTGCCTTATTCACAAAGCTCTCTCCTCTACTCTGAATCTGACAACTACTACAGTGCCCTGGATGCAAAGGAAAAGCGGGCTGCAAGGCTAAAGCGCAGCGCAGGTACCTTCCGGTTGGTGAAGTAGAGGTTCTCGTGCACGTGTGCCCTGAACGTGGGGGCCTTCAGGCCACGCAGGTTGATGACGCCGTACTTGGAGCCTCCGACTTTGACATCATTGACTGTGAAGAGCCGGTCACTGTTGGTATCTGCCTGGAGAGGGGAAGCTGACCGTGGGTAACCTCCCAGGCTAAGCCAGGTGGACTGCCCAAGACCATCTGCCCAGCCTCCATGTTCAGGGCATTTTCAGCAGATGAGGGCTCCCATCCACGACGGAGGCTGCAATGACCTAACTTGCCCTACATGGCGTAGCCACCACTAGGCAAAGCTAACAGGTATCTGGTTTCTCAGTTCACGAGGGAGGATGGCCAGGAAGTCTGAGGTCTGCACAGTGACCCCATTCAGAACTGGGTTTGGCAGAGTCCTAACGTCCACTTAGAGGAACTGTTTCAATGAGCCACATGGTGACAGAGCATGTGGCCATGATGGAAGCCACACAGCAATGTGGAAGATGTTAGCTGTAACTGCTGAGGGATAAAAGGAGAATACAAAATTGCATTCCAATTACATAGGCACTGCGATTACCACCAAAAAAAAGGCATTTGGATGCGGGCCATGTTTAAGATTTTTTTCATTAAAAAAAAAAAGTGGTTAAAATTATTCCAAAATGAAACCTTAACATATGTTTTTCACATATATATTTATAAATATACCCACATACACAGGGATTTGGGCACTGGTGAAAACCCACTCTTTGAAAGCTTACTCAGGAAGAATAGTTATATTCCTGAAGAATCATTACCAGTGACTAGAGTCAGAGCTGAAAAATTGATCCCTAGGTGACAAACTGCCCTTCCCACCTCTTTGGTCACATCGGCCATCCAGTCATTTTAACTCTTGGTCTTCCAAGGGTCAGGACACAACATGTGTGCAACAAAGCGTGAGGACCGGGTGCTCAGGCCACGTTCAGCAGCCGGTGCACAGTGACCTCCACTGTCCCACCAGGTTTACTGAAGAGCCCCAGAAGGGGCTCCTGAGGACAACCCACCGAAAGAAAGCATTCTGCCTGATTCAGGTCAAACTGTACCCCAAACACAGAGAGAATATGAGTCCTGGCCTCCACTGCCCCTTATGGGGAAGGGCTCTCCCATGGAGGTCTCCTGGGGCAGGAGCTCAAGTGGCAATTCTGTACCCTCAGCTCCAGTCCTGGCAGCAGACCACCAGGCTGAGGCTCTCTGTCTTGTGTCCTTCTCTCACTCTCCTTGGCTGTCCCTCAGCCTCCAGGAGGACCTTGAGTTTCTAGTCTAGCCGAGAGGTCTGGCTTCTTCTATCCACAGTGGACCCTCGGGTCCTCTGCCAACATTTCTGTGACCGCTGGGCTTAAAGAATGAGCCCTGGCTTCCAGCCTGGGTCTAACCAGCAGCAGAGAACTTCGGTTCCCCACAAACGATGTGGTGGAGGCATGCTGGATGTGCGGGCCGAGGGACGTGGCCTGTAGGCCCTGCTAATGAGGCCAGGTACAGGAAGCAAGAGGCTCATACGCTGTTGCCACTGAAGGACACTGAAGCTTCCTGCCCAGTATAGAAAGGATTAGAAACCCCTGGTCCACCGTGTGCCTTTTCAATCGTGTCGGCAACATACCAAGGGAAAGTTACTCTGTGATGGTTCTCAGTCAACGTGTGGTGGGCCCTAGCTCTAAAGTCAAATGATGAGCTGTAGTGGGGTGATGATGGTCACAGAACAGCCTGGCATCTGCCAATGGGTAGCTGGTAGGTGTTTGTTAAAACCGTAAAACGTATTTTTTGGCTCTATGCAGCCAGGCTAGATGAAAACCAATGCTAAGCCATGATTCATCCAGGGGACAGCAACTATACCCCTGGCATCCAGAGAGCCCCCGCACTCACCAGGATCAGGTTAAATCGGTCGCTCGCCAAAGCGGAGGGATCTGAGCTCTGAATCTGGACCTTCTTCCGCTGCATGCAGCTCACTCGCAACTCATGGGCTAAACTGAATATGAGAAAGAGGAGGTGGGGGGGGGGGTATGGATGCCATACCCAGACGTCTATGGAGAAGACTCTTGCAGGGGTTCTGCTCTGTCCCACACCCGAAAACTGTCTTCTCTGGTCAGCCCTCTCCTCTCCATATTAAACGTCAGTTATGGAATTGAGCAAGGTCCTAAAGAATCTCGACTTTGGAACTCTTTGGAAAAGTAAAGCAAAGAAATGGGTGGCTCGATCTTTCACTCAAAGAAAGTCAGAATTAGAACTGGAGGGATTTGTTTTGGATCAACAAGTGCAACTCTTGAGACAAAGAGCACAAGCCTGTGAAATGAAACAGCTAATGAAAAGTCAGGCATGCGGCCACCATCCCAGTCCAGTGCCCCTTTTCCTCCATTAAGGACCCAGCACGTTTTAGGGCGGAGAACAGAACTAACTAGACCTTTGACTCTTCCCTCTCAGATAGAGGGAAACACTGTAGAGTTGCACCCCCACCTGCCCGGCTACCACCGCCTGTAAGGCAGCCTTCTCCCTGAAGGGGGCTGCCCTGGGGAGCCACCCACATTCGTGCTGTTTCTTCACTGGCCCAGGCACACGGGAGGCAGCGGAAAGCAGGGGGAGGCGCTCGGGCCTGGGAGGGAGACGGGTTCCACCCTTTCTGGCTTTACGTTGAGCAAATCATTCCACTCTGACTCTACCTCTTCTGGAGCCTGGGGCAAGGCTTAACCCATCTCTCAGGGTTTTCCTTTGAACCGTATCAGACATCACAGGTATTTAAAGTTTAGTACACAACCATTTCACGTTCCATTTTTGGTGACAACTCATCCGAAGGGGAAAAGGAGGCAGACGCCTGACGGGATGAAGTTAAAGGATGTTTTACTAAACTAAAAATGATTTACGATAACTAAGAGGAAACATCTTGAGAAATTTAAATTTCTACCCAACTTCTCTGTCTGGATTCCCTCTTCCTGGCCTCCTGCAGGAGTCTCCCCGCCTCGCTCTAGAGGAAGGACTCTCCCAGGGCTGATTCTGGCAGCAGAAGGCAGGCCGTGTGGAAGCTCCTCCACTATGAAGACTCCTCACAGAGTAGCTACATGCTCTATCCTCACTGGATTCTTGGACCACAGAAACAGGAGAACATTCATGAAGAACACGTAACAATGAGGCACTGTCTTACCGGCAATAACTGGTGACGTTGAGAAAACCCAGCTTGCTTTTTTGTAGCAAGGAAGACGCATTAAATCCCAACCTGGCTATTTTCTAAATTAAAAAGAGTAAGATTCAGTCAAGTTTTATGTTATCAGACGATGGAGTATGTTTATAATTCCACAGGATACGATGAAGAAACCGGTACTAAGACTGCAGAAATTATATGCATAAAACTCTGCTGTCTCCTTTGCTAGTCTCCTCTCCTTGGAAAGAGGACAAGCCCATCACAAGAAGGCATGTGCCAGCTGGGACGTCTGCTCAGCACCTCTCTCCAGGCCCCCCATCGATTTCTACCCAAGGAGATGAGGCCACCAAGTTGCTGAGTGCAGGAATGGCACTGGACACTCAGGTCTGCATCAGGATTTCCATTCAATCTATGGTGACCACGGGGCCTGGATTTTCCATTCCACTGCCCTCATATCATCAAAATGTCCTGGCATCTAATCCGCAGAAGGGATCTTGAAACCCTCATATCCAAACCCTACACCCTGGTTTCCTATTTAAAAAATATGTTACAGGAGTTCCTGTCGTGGTTCAGCGTAAATGAATCCAACTAGGAAACATGAGGTTGGGGTTCGATCCCTGGACTCGCTCAGTGGGTTAAGGATCCGGCGTTGCCGTGAGCTGTGGTGTAGGTCACAGATGCGCCTCGGATCCCACACTACTGTGGCTGTGATGTAGGCTGGCAGCTGTAGCTCCGATTTGACCCCTTGCCTGGGAACCTCCATATGCTGTGGGTGCAGCTTTAAAAAGTAAAAATAAAATAAATAAATAAAATATGTGGTTACAGAAGCTGTATCGGGCTGCTACCAAGTCCCCTGAGGAAGGACACAAGGTCAGAATTACTGATGAAACACAGCAAATAAGAAAAGGGTGGTGGTGGTGGGAGATTTCTTGCCTCTTATTCTCTTCATCAGGTTCCTGCTGGAGAAATTCGACACCACCCTCCCTAAAGTGCACTAAGCTGAGTGTTACAGGGGCGTTTAATTGGCACCTCCTGGTGGCAGTGGGTGGACGCTGGCAGGAGTGCAGGGGACCGGCAGCCCTGGGGGTGTGGAGCCCACCTTCCCCTGCTTGTCCTCTTCCTCTAGCAGCTGCAGCCTTCTGCTCTCCATTTCCTTCTGCCGGATGCTCTCCTTGGTGAGGGGGTTGCAGTTGTTATGTCCAGGGAGCAAGCGGAAGTAGCGGTTCTTCTCAGGATCAAAGTAATAACCGGGTAGATCTTTAAGTCAAAAGAAATAAAATCCAACTGCAAACCCTGTGCTGAGCCGCCCAGTGAGGAGCCCAGGGGCCTGTCCACCACCCCTCACAGCTGCCAGTCCTTCCTGAGGAGCAGGAGGTGGGCTGGCACTGCTGGTCACCACCTTGGGCTTAGTTCAGTCCTGGGGGAGCAGCTTTTGCCTCAATCACCACTCCTGACACACCTGGCTCCTCCCTTTGGTGTTTCGATTTGCTTCCAGAAATTTCCTCTGAGCCAGGAATGGCCTGATGACACACATGGAGTGTATCCAACACACAAGTGAAGACACACAAGGCTGAGGAGGAGGGCAACCAGAAAGGACAGACGAGAGAACGAGGCATGACAAGCTTTCATCTTTCTCCATGGGCAGGGCCGGGGAGCCCAGTCCCGCGGGTGCCTTACCTGGCACAGAAGAATTGCCAGCTGAGCCGGATGAGGTTGAGGGGGCCTCGTCATCACTGCGGCTGGAACCCCGTGGGCTCTGCTGTGCACCTGAGTTATTCCTGTTGACACACAATCAGGGTAACTTGCAGCCAAGGGCTTTGGTCCCAGTCTTTCTTTGCCTCTGGGTCCTGCACTTCCATAGCCTTCACCCCAGAACCTCTCACCCTTGGTTATTTGGGGAGCACCGACCCCTTTATTCCCTGGAAGCAGTTTACCTACTGAAGACAGACCAAGGTGAGGGCAAGGTTTTCGTTTCTCATCTTAAGAGGATGCCTGTCACAGTGGTTCCCCTTTCCTATCTCCTCATTTGAGCATTTGAGGAGATCTTTTGGAATTTTCCAGATGAAAATGAGAACAGAAATCTTGGCCAATAAGAATTTTATCAGCTGAGTTCATTTGTCAGCTCAATAGCAATTATAAGGCCAGGTGAATTTCACTCTTTACTGGATTCAGAAGTAGAGTTTAAATTTTACTTGGCTACCTAACCCTACAGATGGAGAAACTGGGGTTCAGAGCACAGAGATGACTTGCTCAGTAATACTGGGTAGAGCCATAGTTTAAACACTCATTTTGCAAAGCTACAAGCAGCTTCTGTGGCAATTATAGGCTGAAAGATATGATAGAAGAAAAGGCCTAATTTTAGAATCTTGATAAAATCCACTTTAAAATCAAGAACTTCCCCTGACGACACCAAAAAGAATACAGACTGCAAAAATAGGTTAAAGGAAGTAAAGAACTTTCTCTTTTGTATGTAAACACTAACCATGCAATTTCAGAGATAATCATTTATTCTCCCTTTTTACGTCCCGGAGCTTCCCGAGGCAGCTCAGCTGTGATCAGCAGGATGAGGAGGTAGGATTGTCTTGACAAATGCCTACATTACTAGGCCAAGGACTGCTGCTCCATTCTTTCCACGTGGAACCCAGAAGATGGCTGTCCAGCGTGTTTCCACATGACCCTGCCAAGCTGAGTCAAGACTCTCTTCTTGCACAGATCACATTCTGCTACAGGTTGTGCACTTGAGTGAAGGCCTGGGGCCCAAAAAGTATCCTTGGTTCTTCATACAAAACATACAAACATTGGGTACTGTCTGGATCTTTTTACAATACGGGTCAAGTCTGGGACTCTGGCTCAGAGTAATATTTTATTCTGTACATAATGAGGCCCACCCTGTACAGAAGGCCTACTCAGAGCCAGGCAGCCTGATGAGGCTTTACCTACCTTATTCTGAACCTCAGAAGACGAGTGACTAGGGTGACTGAGTACCTTGCCCAGTTTCACATATGAAAAAAACAAGAGTATCAAACCCAGACCTCCTGATTCCCTTGCTCCTTCCATAACATTTTGATGCTTTTTAAGAAAAACTGTTTGGGTTAATCAGTTCTAGATAAGCATCCTGACATTTGACATCTTCTGACCATTTTAAAAGGAAGGAGGTCTGGAGTGTGGAAGGGTTTTGAAATTGGCATATAGGTCTCCTTAGGTGAGGAAGGGGCTGTGCAAAGACTTCTTATGGCCAGAAGTCATGCCCACAGCTCTGATCTGTGAAGAGGCGTCCTTTTCAGGGGTGAGGTGTATCATGAATTAATGAAACTAGATTTCCAGAAAGCTTATTTTCATATACTGAAAAAAAAAAAAAAAAACAACAGAAAAAAAACATCTAAAAAAATGGAGAAATGACTTTCTGGTGGCATCAGTTGTTTATTTCTAAGGCTCTGGCCAGAAGTCATGGTCACCCTGAAAACAAAGATGGTGTGGCCATCTCCTCACTACTCGAAGTGTGGCAGGCAGGCTGGCCTGCGGCAGGGACACCCCCTCAGAAGCCTGTGAGTAATGCAGACTCTAGCCAGCCCCACCTCAGACCCGCATTTTGCCAAGATTCAGAGTGAGTTGTGTATACACAAGAGTACTTTCAATGCAAGGAGGACACTGGGCACTTGCCTCTCGTTAGAACCAGGCTGTCTGAACCAAGGGTTCTGTTGGTGGCTTCTTCTCCCACGTCTTCTATTCTGCAAGCTGCTTTTATGCATTTCAGTTCCTAAAAGAGGAAAAAAAAAGAAAATACATGCAAATGCTTGTGTGCACACTTTTCTCGTTGTCTCCTGATAGAGTTCCCTCATGCTCAGAACTAAACAAAAGGATGGCCCAACCTGGGTTACCATCAAAGCCGCCACCAAGCCTCACCTGTAAAGAGACTGCCGCTGATAGAACCCAACACATCTGGAGCCACCTCTCTGGCTGTAGTCCTTTTACCTCACAGCTGACACTGGCCCGACGACCTGCCAGACCTCCATTCCCTGGGTCACTGTGTGTTGACAGCGTCTCACAATTACTTTACGACAAGTGTTTGAGCCTGGCATGAGAACACTCCTAGGCTAGTCTTTTCCTTACTACATTAACACCAGAGCATAATTTTTCTTTCAATCCAAACACATCCCTATTCAAAGAGAATCATTAACAGTGAACACGTCCTCCTACTCAGTTTTAGTATCAAATGGAAAATTGCAAACGAATTAAACAGGGCCAGTAATTGTGACTTCTTAATGTGCTTTGGAGATTGTTTTAGCTTCCTGAAGTACTTTACCTGTTAAAGGGAAGGATGAGCACATGCCATTTTTTTGAAATAAGGAATGAGGTTTTAATGATATTGACGTCGCCATAATTATTTTGAGTGTTTATTTTTCAGGTCTTATCTTGTATAGCCTGAATCTATCACTTACTCATCAAATCACCAAAAGCGGTTTTTTTTTTTTTTTTTGCCTTTTTAGGGTTGCACCCGTGGCATATGGAGGTTCCCAGGCTAGGGGTCTAATCGGAGCTGTAGCCGCCGGCCTACGCCAGAGCCACAGCAACGCACGATCCAGACCACGTCTGCAACCTACACCACAGCTCACGGCAACACTGGATCATCAACCCACTGAACAAGGCCAGGGATCGAACCCGCAACCTCATGGTTCCTAGTCGTATTCGTTAACCACTGCACCACGACGGGAACACCATAAAAAGTTTTAACATTGGGAATCACCTTAAGGAATTTAAGACTGAACTATGGTATGTGGACCAGCTGCTTTGAGTTTCACGCTTTCCCACCCACTGGAGACACTGTGACATCTTACCGAATACACTAAAAGTATATTCAAATGCCATAACAAAGTTAGAAAAAAAAATCTCTAGAGCAGAATACAATCCCAGAATAGATAAAATCATTTGCCTTTATTTCCTAACTTCTCCTGTTAATATAAAAAAGAACACTAGAAGTCTGAATCTACATTTCTAGAATTCAGTATTTATCCAACAAATTCTATGTCAACCTGTGATTGTGAGGTGGGGGCTAATTTGATACAAAGGAAGAGAGTGAGTATAGCACTTAACCCAACTTTTCATGAATTCCGTAACAAAGTCCTGATTTGCCTGCTTCAGAGTCAGTCTGCCTCCCACCCTGGGTCACTCCACGATCTGAATTAGTTTAGCCAGCCACTCTCTAGTCCTGTGCCAGAATGTAAGCACTACTAAAGCAAATCATAACCATGCTGACTTGGAGTCATCATAAATGTCTCACTCTCATCCTCCACTGGGACATTATAAATTGACCTAATTTTATTTGTTCCTAGTTTAATTCACTCCTGACAATCCAGGGTGTTATCATTCTGCTAAAATCCATTTACACTTCCTTCTGGTCACTGTTAGTAGACAGCAGTTTCCTGTCTCACCAAGAAGAGATATGTTACCAGCACCAATACCCCAACTTCTTTCCTATCCATTCCACAAATGTCTGCCTTTACTAATCCTTATCATCCTTTCTGTCTTGGAGAAACATGTGTCCCTGTACCTTTTCCAGGCAAACCCAACCCTCCTGGCTGTTGATCTCATTTCCTTCTCAAAACTCTGCAGACACCTGTTCCCATATAGGTTTAATCAATCTCCCCCTTCCTTATCTCAGCTTATAAACATGTTCAGGTTTTTAATTTGTATGTGTTCCACCTCTAGTCTAAAAGGAATAGTCAGTCATATTCTGAATCACCCCTTTGATTTTCCAATCATTCTTCAACCCACTGTAGTCAGGCCTCCTCTATCTTCATTGTTCTGCTAAAACGCTCTTGGTGAGGTATTAACTATTGATTAAAGTACTTGCCAAAGTTAGTGGCTTCTTTTTAGCCCTTGTTCCTACAACACATGAAGTTTCACTCTTCCCTAGGTTTCTGGGGTATCTTTCTCTTGGTTCTCCTCTTACTTGTCCTTATTGGTTTTTCTTTTTTTTTTTTTGCTGCACCCACAGCACATGGAAGTTCCTGGGCCAGGGATTGAACCCACATGACAGCTGTGGCAATACTGGATCCTTAGCCTGCTGGGCCACTTGGGAATTTCCATTCCTCTTACTTGTCAAGTTCATCCTTTTCTAGTTTCTTCTGGGTTACCCACCTGTGTGTGTTTCCCACTGTTCTGTCCTAGATTCTCTTCATGTCATACCATTTCATCTACCAACACAGCTTCCTGTCTAAACTAGCATCCCTCCAGAGCATCAAGTTCTTTTTTTTTTTTTTTTTTTTTTGCCTTTTGTCATTTTATGGCCGCA
>PVHT021183631.1:5671643-5820634 GCA_004024745.2 Catagonus wagneri | reverse complement strand
GGGGTCTAATCGGAGCTGTGGCCACTGGCCTGCGCCGCAGCCACAGCAACGCAGGATCCGAGCCGCGTCTGCAACCTACACCACAGCTCACGGCAACGCCGGACCGTTAACCCACTGAGCAAGGGCAGGGATCGAACCCGCAACCTCATGGTTCCTAGTCGGATTCGTTAACCACTGCGCCACGACGGGAACTCCCAGAGCATCAAGTTCTTATTAAAAGGCCTCCTCCTGTCTACTTCCACAGACCTAGCAGATTCAACATGTTCTAAAGTGAGTTCACGATCTCTCCCTAGCTCCTAGTCTACTCTTCTGCCTATCTATATTTCCATTCTCTGAAATTCTACCACTGCCTCACCTCTGTCCAAAAATACAATCTTATTCATTTTCCCCAGCAACCATGTTAATGGCTCCTGAACACACTACGTGCACAAGATTCTCTCTGGATCAATTATTTTATGTCTCAAAGAATAGTTGTATTTATTAACTAGCTAAGTTATAAGCCAATGGCACTGTGCATAGGAAGGGAAAACAGGTATGGCCAGTGTTAAGAAAACTGGTAGGAAAAATAAGCCATATTGACATAAGATTATTATTATCAACTCTATAAAAAGATAACATTATTTACATGTTTTCAGTTTGCTTTAGTTATGAAATGACGCATGAACAGTAAAAAACACAAGTGAAGACTCAGGTAGTCCCAGATGCAGTGGGAGAGAAGGGAGTGACTGCTCTGAGTGGAAGGACCAGAAGGGAGAGTTTGTCTTGTATTCAAGAATAATAGTAATTGTTATATCTTTTTATTATCTAGGTGGTAGAGAAAAATTTTTATATAATTTTAAATGATTTATGGTGTTCCATGTGTTCTTGTTCATGTTTTCTCAAGCAACATTCCACCAAATAACCAGCTTTCCAAAAGCTGTAGCACCATATAATACTTTAGTATGGCAGAAGTTTTATTTGTTTTAAAGCCAGAATCAAGTTGAATGTGACTTTAAAGTTTATGCTTTGTACATCTGTAAAGTATGGATACAGTGTCAAGTTTCTCTTTGTTCTATTTGATTATACATGTGTTGCAAGGTAAATTTATAGATCAAATTATGAAACTTCATGTTTCAATAAAGGTTTTTTAAAAAAAGAAAACTTGTCTTTTTAGTTAAAGCTTCATGGAGTAGAATTTACATTTAATCAGAATGACCAGATAAGATACTTTTGTATAGTCTAAAAGAACTAAGTGGAATTAGTAGATCTTTTGGGTTTTGATATCTGCTTACTACATATAGGACTCCCAAACAGGCACAGTACATTAATACAAAATACTCTGAATCCCATAATCTTAAAAAAAAAAAAAAAAGGTGTGAGAGTTACACATAAAGATATCACTAGGTAGGAGGTTGAAATTTGGGTGTGTATTTTTTAAAACCTTCATTTTGTGTCAGTATAAATATCCTTTAATTTTTTCCCCCTATTTTCAGTAGCATTCCATTCTGATGTTTAGCATAGCAAGCCAGTATAAAGTTTTAGAATTCAACAATCCTGAATTCTGAGTCATATTAAGATGAAAATGGAAATAAGACGTGTACTGAGGAAAATTAACTTTCTTCTTCTGCAATGTCTAATTCATCTTGTTGATACTCTCTTAATCAACAGATGGACATACCTGTCCTATTCCAGGCAGACACTTAACTGATAGAAATCTCTGAAAGGGACTTTGCTCTTACAATACCTAAATGACATGAATCATCTGGTGGATACCTAGGGCTTCTGAAAACTTTGAATCTTCTCATCAATCTTTGTACATTTTGGTAGGCAGCAGTGTATACGTCTAAAGCTTTGCTATGAAAAAGCATTTCAATAGTGATAAATTCTGAAAATAGTTTTTATATTCTTTACTTTAAGCTTTTCAAAATTGCCAATAGTTTCTTCCAGATGACAGTTGTTTGCATAGCATCCACTGTTAGTTCTCTGTAAATGGGTAAAGCACTGTGTGCTGACTCTGCTTCAGGCAGGAGCTGCTTAGTGTCTCTATCCTTGCTTCTGCTGTTGAGTCATCCTGCTTCATTTTTACACCAGTTACTTTGGCGCCAAGTCTCTCAGCGGTGGCGTGTGGATAATCCTGAAGTTCTACAAACTCTTGAGCGGCTTTTCGGGCCCTGCTTCAAATCTGGGTTCTCTGTGAGGTCCTCCCGTGGAGCTCATTCACTGAAAGGTTGGCTTTGCTTCACACCAAAGACTAGGCACAGCTTTCCGAAAGGCTTCGCCTTTGAGCCACCTACAGTTTCAGGGGATACTTCCTCCCCCTCCCTCAAGACGCCATTGTAGGCCTGGCCAGCAATTCCTGAAGGTGTGGCCCAGCGCCTCAAGGCTGGTAGGGTGGGCGTTGCACTGTGCCACACGGGGTGGCAGGCAGTCTCCCTTCTGCCTCTGCTCAGCGGGTGGTGCTGGGACCCAAGCCTGCAGAACGTAGGTGACTCTTGGTCCACTGGACTTGGTGGGGTGGTCCAGGCTCCCACCAGGGCTGGTCTAAAACTCAGCGTGGGGCCGAGGCTCCACTGCCCCCACCAGAGCTGCTGGGCCTCAGTGTCTCACTGAGCACTTGGCTGGGCGTCCTAGGCTGGAGCTCAGTATCACCTCTTCTAGACACGGCCCGGCTGGGGCCATAGGGTTTCTTTTGGATTGATGAAAATACTCTGGAATAAGACACTGGTGCTGGTTGCACGACCTTGGGAATATACATAGCCCCCCCCACCCCGAGACACACACACACACACACACACAGTAAAGGGGCGAATTTTAGGACATATGAATTTTTTTGGGGGGGGGATCTTTTTCGGGCCGCACCAACTGCATATGGACATTTGCAGGCTAGGGGTCAAACCAGAGCTGTTGTCGCCAGCCTACCATAGCCACAGCAATGCAGGATCCAATCTACCACAATGCTGGATCCTTAACCCATTGAGCTAGGCCAGGGATCAAACCCCCGTCCTCATGGATACTAGTTGCGTTCACTAACTGTTGAGTCACGACGGGAACTCCTGAGACATGTGAATTATATTTCAAAAACAAAACCAATTTTACTAGAGCATTTCTGTAATATTTCTAAGTGAGAAAGATCCTAAATATCTAGGACAGGTGAATTAAGACACTACTGAACTGTAGCATGGAAAAATGCCAATACCACTGATTTGGAAAACCCACCATAAAATGGCCTCTACGAGGAGCTTTGCTAGGCCAACCCTGCGTCGATACTTTATTTATTTATTTATTTATTGGCATTTGTCATTTTAGGGCCACACCCGCGGCATATGGAGGTTCCCAGGCTAGGGGTCTAATCGGAGCTGTAGCCGCCGGCCTGCGCCACAGCCACAGCAATGCCACAGCCACAGCAACGTGTGATCCGAGCCACACCTGCAACCTACACCACAGCTCACGGCAACGCCGGATCCTTAACCCGCTGAGCGAGGCCAGGGATCGAACCCGCAACCTCATGGTTCCTAGTCGGATTCGATAACCACTGCATCACGACGGGAACACTTTTTTTTTCTTCATTACTTTTAAACTATACCTTACAAGTGAGGCTTGGAGGACTAGGCACCGGGCCCAGAAAGACACTGTACATGGTGCAAAAGGGATTCTACCCCTGCTGGTCTGGCCTCAGGGCTTCATCACCCATAAGACACCATCTCAACTACAATTCCCAGTTACATAAAACTGAGAGTTTGAGGCTTTGGAATTTTGATTCCTATTAGTTGTCCTCTCCATTTTCTTTCCTTCTTGCTGTTTGATGCACAGGATAAGAGCTAAGGACGGCCCCATGCCTGTTCAGGGGTAGGGGGTGTCATGGTTTCTGAGGTCAACTGGGCAGGCGACGAGGCTTCCGAGACACCGCGAGCGCCGGTCCGGAAGGGACTTGGTCACCAGCGCGGCTCGGTGAGGCGGTGAACTCAGGAAGCCTGGGTTCATCCAGGGGCTCCACAGCTTATTAGCTCGTGAGTTACCTCCGTTAAGTGACAACCTCACTAGGGCTCCTGAGTCTAAGGTACTTCCACCCACCTTACAGGGCTGGTGCATGGAAAAGCTTAGTGCTTGTAAAGCGGTCAGCAGAGCCCAGCACTCAGGAGGCGCTCGTGTTCGCTGCTATACTGACCTGCTTGAAAAAGTTCACAACCTGAACTTTCAGGTAAATTGCCACCAAGCGCCCGCAGTCCAGCCACTGACAGGTTGTAGGGTGGCACCTTCACTTCAGGGTTTAGAAAAAACGCTCCTCCGCGTCAGATTCGAACGGCGACACTCAGGATCCCCCTCCCACAAGACAGGCGAGCTCTACGCGCGCACCAATCCCAATCCCACCAGCTCGCCGGCCCAGCCCCCCACCCACGCCATCGTCAGGCCGGTGTTCCACGTGCTCTGCTCCTTCCCGCCCCTTTCTCGGGCCTTCTCCCCACCCTCTATCCCACCCCGAACTCTGCCGCGGGAGCAGCACCGGGCCCCGGGCCGACGCCAACAGTCACTCCAGTCAGCGCAGACTTACTTTATCAGAGGGTCCTTTCCGGCTCTCCCTCGGGCCCAGGGTCGATAGGAGTGGGGGCCGAGCGTGGAAAGACCCGGAAAGACCGAGGCGTAGCGTCCGCCAGTTACTTGCGTCGGTTTCCGTGTTGTCGCAGCGGATAGGGCCTTGGCGGCCGCCCCTTCCTTCTCATTGGACACATCTTCTGACTGTTTAACGCAATAGGATGGATCTCAGGGAGGGGGCGGGGATTGAGGGTTCGGCTCCGCCCCAGACCTGGCTAGGAGGCCGCGAGTCGGCGGCAGGCGTGACTGGGCCCGGCGCGTTTGGGGCGGGGCCATGCACTTTTGGGGCGGGACCACGCTCGTTTGGGGGCGTGATCAGTTCGTTTGGGGCGGGGCCCGGCGCGCTTTGGGGCCGGGCCGGGCTGTTCCGGCCGGCGCGGGAGTCTGAGTTCCGACCTAGGGAGTTCCGAGGCTGCCTCTTCCGAAGCGGTGGGTACTTCGCCCAGCACCGGCTATTTTCTCTGTCCAAGTCGGTTGGTCCAGCCCAGGAAAGTCCTGTGGCCGCTCTGGACCACTGTCTTTAAAACTGAGACTTAGGGAGGAGGAAGGATTGTGTTGTGGAAAAGGCGAAGCAGGCTCTGAGGTGAGAGAAAAAGGAACAGGTGGTGAACAGGTGTTGACGTGTGTGCTCGTGACCTCTGGTCGCGGAGGCTGCTGACCGTTGCCCTGCGTGGCTCCAAGGTGCAGAGGAGTGTGCCCTGAACTTCAGTCCGCAGGTCTTCGTTCTGGGTCTAGCTCTGTTTCCTTCTTGCTGTGTGGCCTAGGGCGATTCTTTTCCCTTTCTGGGCCTTGATTTTTTATGTTGAAACAAGGAAAGTCCATCAAACATTGTGACATTTTCTCTAGCGCAAAGAGAAACATACAACGAGTATTTCCAGAATGGTCTCTGTGCTGTGCCGGTTCCAGGTATCGCTGACAGCCTTGAGATCCGAAAGGAAAACGGAAGCCTGTGATGGGCATTTGACGAAAAGTGACAGTTTTGTGAGGAAAGCTGCCTTCAAGTGGGCCAGGCTTGGTTGTTACCAGGAGCCGGCCTGGCACACCTTGTGCCCTGTTTAACCCAGGCCCCTGGCAGTGGCGGGATCCATTAGAAACTGGGTTGTGGGGCTTATCAGTTGTACCCATGTGCGAAAGCATTTCCATTCAATAACAAGGAAGGTAGAATTTCACCTCTCAATAATTTTATATAAAAAAGGGTGTGGAATGGGAAGAGATGGTGAGAAGTGAGGACAGTCAGAATAAAGGACAGCTTCATGAAGCTTGAGTTGTCTGGAAGAGAAAGCAGAGAAATTCTAAGTTGAACAAGCTGACCAGAAGCTTGGTGAAGGAATAGTGATGCTTTCGTTTTGACTGCATGGGAGGGGAGTCTGGGAAGCAAAACAGGCAGAAAAGATGGGTCCAATGCCAAGGGTAAGGAGCTCACAGAGGGGAGCCTCTGAAGGTTTGAGAGTTGGGGAGTGCTAATACTAGAGCTCTGCTTTGTGGAAATCACCTGGGCAGCTCTGGAGAAGACCCTGGAGAGGAAAGATTGAAGTCAGCTGAGCCTCCTTAGAAGCTTCTTGCAGCCTCAGTCCTGGTGAAAGGTAGGGCTGAACCAGAGTGGTCGCAGCTGGGCTGGAAAGGAGGGGCCAGACCCTTTTCTGAGCAGGGAGAATTTGGGAAACCTGTTGGATTCTGTGGGCGGAGTCAAATGGGATTGCTTGCTAAAGTGCGAGAGGAAGTCAGAGGGAGTTGGCTTGGGTGGTGCTCAATGAATGAATGGCAAACCGCCTACCAGCAAGCTTTCTTGAATATTCACTGGGGGAACTGGGGTGTAGGCACAGGATATGCCTTGCGAAGCTGTGGTAGGCACCCCAAGAAAAAAGAATTACGAATATTTGCAAGTCAATGCTCAAAGGAAGCTGGGCCTAGGGCAAGTATTTTTGGCATCTTTGCACCTCAGTTTCCTCTTAGGTAAAATGAGGATGATAATAACCGCTGAGGAGTTAATGCAGTGGCAGTAAAGGACCTCACTGCTCGATCTGCACTCCAGCCTTTATTATGTGGATGACTTGATGTGTAAATAGTGAATATTATTATCAAAAGTAAAAGTAATTTTAAATTTCATCTCCAGAGTTTGAAACCAAGACCAATAAATTTTCCTTTGAAATGGCATCTAAAATGAGCCAACATTAAATTTGACTACGTTAAAAACACACAATACTTTTATAGTCCTTGACATGTGCCACATATTTTCTAAGCCCTTTCCATATATTCATTCTTTTAATTACAACACCCTTGGAGTTCCCCTCGTGGATCGATTAAGTGAGTGGTGCTTAGGATTAGGTAGTGGTGGTATAAAAACGTTATTTCCTAAAAAATGTTAACTTCCTGGAGTTCCCGTTGTGACTCAGTGGTTAACGAATCCGACTAGAAACCATGAAGTTGCGGTTTTGATCCCTGCCCTTGCTCAGTGGGTTAAGGATCCTGCATTGCCGTGAGCTGTGGTGTAGGTTGCAGACATGACTCGGATCCCGCGTTGCTGTGGCTGTGGTGCAGGCTGGTGGCTGTAGCTCCAATTCAACCCCTAGCTTGGGAACCTCCATATGCCGCAGGTGCGGCTCTAGAAAAGACGAATTTTCCCAGTACTTTGCACTATGGCAAAAGGATCAGTTTAGAATCTAGACTTATGTTTCCTTCAGTCTGGAATAGTTCCTCAGTATTTAACCAAAATAAAAAAAATGTTTTATTAACATGTAGTTGATTCACAATGTTGTGCCCTCAGTCTTTCTTTAATTTATATGACCTTGACACTTTTGAATATTACAGGCCAGTTAATTTGTAGATTATCCCTCAGTTTGGGTTTGTCTGATATTTTCCATCATTAGATTCAGACTGTATCTTCAACAGGAAAATCAGAAAAGTGACATGACATTCTCATTGCATCCTGTCAGGTGGCATATGATTTTGGTTCGTCCCATTATGGATGATATAATTTTAATTTTCACTTCTTGATTAAAGTAATGTCAGCCAGACTTATCCAATGTAAAGTTACTCTTTAAGTTTAAAAAGTAAAATTTTTAAAATTTAAAATAATTATAGATTCACAGAAAGTTGCAGAAATAGTGCAGAGAGGTCCTTATACCTTTCATATAACTTTCCCAGTGATGACATCTTATATAACAATACTTTGAGTTTCCTTCGTGGCTCAGTGGTTAATGAACCCAACTAGGATCCATGAGGATTCAGGTTCGATCCCTGGCTTTGCTCAGTGGGTTAAGGATCCAGCGTTGCTGTGAGATGGGGTATAGGTTGCAGCTTGGATCCCGCGTTGCTGTGACTGTGGCGTAGGCTGGCAGCTGTAGCTCTGATTGGACTCCTAGCCTGAGAACTTCCATATGCTGTGGGTGTGACCCTAACCGCCCCCCCCCAAAAAAGTACAATACTTTTTGTAATTTGGTTAGTATTTGTGAGTCTATGTAAATATTCCACACTTTATCAGACATTCATCTTATTTATGGACTTAAATAGTTTTCTGTGTTATTCAGTGGTTAAATCCATCCTTATTTATTTTGATGCTCAAATAGTTTCAGTTTTGCTAGAAGAAGTTCTTCATACTGACTTCTGTGTCCTTTTGACATGGCCTCATCATTCTTTTCTGGCAAAAGGTGTTCCAGGCTCGTCTTGTACTTTTTCTGCGCAGGCCTGGAATGAGTTATTTCTCTAGGAATCTCAATTCCATTGAATGTAAATTTGTATTTAGAAGCCAAGATCTGAGTGCTAGGTATACTCATAGCTATTAGAATATCCCTGTTCCAAGGCCCACTCAGTGTGACAGTTGGGAATACATACCCATAAGCTCCCCCACACAACACAAACACATGTACATCTATAACATACCCATACCCATAAGCTCCCCCACACAACACAAACACACGTTTACATCTATACTTACTTATTGACTGATTGATCGATCCATCGGTCAATCTTTTTTTTTTTTTTGTCTTTTTGCCTTTATGTAGAGCCACACCCGCGGCATATGGAAGTTCCCAGGCTAGGGATCTAACAGGAGCTGCAGCCGCTGGCCTTTGCCACAGCCACAGCCACATCCATGTGGGATCCGAGCCACGTCTGCAACCTTAACCACAGCTCACGGCAATGCCAGATCCTTAACCCACTGAGCAAGGCCAGGGATCGAACCCGCAACCTCATGGTTCCCAGTCGGATTCGTTAACCACTGAGCCACGACGGGAACTCCCATTGGTCAATCTTAAAAACTGTGATTTCACACCAATGCCTCCAATTCCGGTCTGTCACCAGGACTCATTCAAGTTTTTTCCATTTCTGTATTTGTATCTCCTTTCCCCAACAGTGAGATTCCCATTATCTTTATTTTATTGACTTATTTGAACAATCTCTCTGTATGTGGCCACACATATGAGCCTCTGCTACCAACACCCTCCCCAGAGCAGATGCCTTCCTCCTTCTGAGAACCTGAACTGGGCCATACACTTCATCCCCTGCAAAGACGATACTTTCCTCATTCCTCCAGGACTGCAACACTCCATGTGAGAATATAGTTTTGGAGAGATAAAATTCAGGGAGCTTTCATTCTTATGGTGAGGGAAGGGGAACAAAGGTATAAAAATAAAACATGAGGTAATGATAAATGCAATGAAAGAATAAAACAGGGTAATGTGATAATAAGTGACTGGGCTGCTGCTGTGGGTTGGTGATGTGAATTATTCTCTTTATGCACCCACCTCCAGCTTTCTTTGCCCTGCTTTGTGCATATCTACAAAATGCATTACGTTGGCTTCTCTGCAGCCTGCTTTCTGTTTGAGTTCAGCCAGTAGGAGATGGGTGAGTGGGAGGAGAGAGAATCCCTTGCCTGCTTTGGGATGTCTTTTCTGGCAGAGACCCCTCTCTCCAGGCTCCAAAAATTCCATTTCTTCCTCTTATCCTTTCGAGGCCCCTAGTGGTAATAGCTTCCTGCTGTTGCTAGCTTATGGGTGCCCAGGTGGTGGTGTTTCCTTTTATCATGAAGTCTCTTGAACCATTGAGTTGGATTCTATTTTAGGAAATGGCTCTTTGAGGAAAAACTTTTTGTTTAAACCATTATTGTGAATGATTTTTTTTTCAGGTCATACATATTCTTACACAATATAATTTTCTAAAACTCAGATTGATCAGTTTTCAACTATTAAAATATTAGCCAGGTTCGTGTTTCTGGAATTGTGTGCAGAATGGATTCCCTTCTTGTCCATTTTTTTTTTTTTTTTTTGTCTTTTCAAGGGCCGCATATGCGGCATATGAAGGTTCCCATGTTAGGGGTCCAATAGGAGCTGCATCTGCAACCCACACCACAGCTCACGGCAACGCCAGATCCTTAACCCACTGAGGATCCTTAACCCATTGAGGCCAGGGATCGAACCCACAACCTCGTGGTTGTAGTCGGATTTGTTAACCACTGAGCCACAACGGGAACTCCTCCGTTCTTCTCTTGCCCCTGCCTTGAAGCCCACCTGAGAAGCCTGAGTTGTGCTTTCAAGGGTGTGGCATGCATGCTGTTGTGACTACTCCTCAGGCATCCAGATTAGCCAAGAAATGCCATTTTTGGCCTCTTTATGATACAGACTGTATCGGGATTTGCCCTCAATTGTGAATTTTTCCACTCCCTGCCCCCCTAGGGAGGGTTCTCAGCCATTAGGAGTCACTGGAGCCCTTTCTTGGACACACAGGCCACTGCAGGAGCTTACCTTTTTTTTTTTTTACTACCTTGTCTACTTAGAGCCAAGCATTGTGGTTCCATTTGGAGGATTCTTCAAATAATTTGAAAAACTTTTCCCGTACTCTGCTAAAGATTTAAAACCTGAGGGTCTCTCACGACATTCTAGATTGGAGAGTGAGATGGGGCTGGCAGGAAGAATACCTTCCTGTAGCTTCCATGAGCTTCGTTCATTTCCTCAGCAAGATTGAAGCACATTAAAAGGATGTGCATTGTTTCCCATGACTGGCTTTATCGGTGTCAACAGCTTTATAGAAGTAAGAAGCTATAGACCAAGAGAAGGAAAAAAAAATATCCTGCAGAGTAAGAGCCGGGGGCGGGGGGGAAATTGAGGCATGTAATTGTTGCAAATCTTACTGCCTCCCTGGTTTCTTCTGCATTTGAATTTCTGTTTAACACTGATAGGAGGATTGCCCTTAGGGGACATGAGGAAGGGGATGGGGAAGAATTCAGCTTCAGTTTAGACTTAGGAAACTAAAGAAGGACTTAAAGCAGAGCCGAATTCATCGAGAATCCATGTGTACTTAAGCCTGCAGAGGCTGTGGGAATGTTGTTCCTTATTCCAGGAGAGGGATCTGTTGTGTTTTCTGGAATCATATATGTAGACAGTAAGTAAACAAAGAAGGCTAAAATAAGGAATCTCTTCAACCACAAATTGTGTCTGCTCACCATCTCTCAGGTGAATATCAGCACACTCACAAAATTAATTTCTTCCTTGTTTTGTCCTAGATTTGTCTACTTAGTCCTCTGTCATGCCTTAAAGGAGGTAATATGAGGTACTGTGAACTTTTCCAAATTAGAGAAATATCACACTGGATAAATGAGACAGCATATTTGAAGGTGTTTATTATGTTGTAAGGAAGACACTTTAAATAATGTTGTTTATTACTGTTAACCATCATCTGAAGTATGGTCTAGGATTTAAGGCTGTGTGCAGTGGTGCCAGTTGGCCTGTGTTCAAATTCCTATTCCTTCACAGTTTAGCTGTGTAATCCTGGGTACGTTACTTGACCTCTCTGAGCCTCTCTTTTCCCAGATGAAAAATAAGGATAAGAGGATAACCATGTCCATGTGAGGATTAAAAACACAGAGATTATGCAAAGCTCTTAGAACAATGCCTGACCCACAGAGAACTCAGTGAAATGGGACCCCCAGAGTTGCATTACAGCCTTTTTCCACACAGTGAGCGTCCTGCCAGCTTAGTGGTACCCTCTTGAGAAAGCAGGGAAGGTAAGGGAGAATTGAAGAGGGTAGTTCCCTAGGCATGTCTTCCCATTCTGAGGCATGGGTGTGACTTCTCTCCCTCTCCTCGGAAGAGGCAGCTCCTTTAAACAAGGCTAAGTGTCAGCCATGGTGGGTTTAAAAATGAAGCTTTAACCACTTCATTTTACAGTGGAGGTTTCAGCAAAATCAGCTTCTCTTTCTATAAATGACTCTTCTCACCGCACCTTTGTGGGCAGTGTCTAATGGTGGGGTTGGCTCATTTTCTGGAACCAAATAAATGTTTGTTCCCACTAGCCCCATGGTGATAGTAATGAGCTGCAGCGTTGCTTGTTGCTGCCGGAGCCATTAGGGAAGCCCTGACAGAGTTCTGATTATTGCCAGGGGAGGTGTCAGAGGCAGAGAAAGCACAGCTGGGGCTTTCCACCCCCAGTAGATCGTGCAGTGCAAGCAGCCAGAGCAATCATTCTTAGACTTGTGAAGTCAGGACATAAATTCTAAGAGGAATAAAAATGGGTGAGATAAAGGATTTGAGGTCTATGATTTAGAGTCATTTTTCAAGTTTCTGTAATGTTGAATAGGCTAGGGTAATGATAGTGCAATTGAAAGGATACATCCTAAGAGGGTAACAGTTTGAGCAGTTCCCTATTAAGGAACGATCTCTGGGTTGGCTTCTTTGTCAGAGGTGGCACTCTCTGGTGGAAGCTTACACTCTCTGGTGTTCAGTACATATGCATTGTATGTGCTGAGCCGTGGGGGAGATCTTCCGAATGAATAGGGTCCATCGCAGTGCAATATGCACGGAATAAATGTGACAAAATCCACTGGTCCCTGAACTATAAGACCAAACCAGCCTCTGCAAATACATTGAGATTTCTGCGTGGCCAGTTGGTTGGCAGAGAATCCTGAATTTATATGAACACAAGATTGCTACAGGAATAGGTGCCTCTCAGAATTTGCCTACGGCAGCCTGGGTGATCCATCACAAGGCATTTGTCGTTGCTGATTTTAAATGAAAATGTTTTGGGCTAGATGGACTGAGACTTACAGGTGGGTGAATGTCCTAGTCACTCCTCTTTGTGCAAAGCACCAGAAAACCAGTCAGGCTAGCACAAGCCAAAGAAGAATTTAGTGGAAGGATTCTGGGGTATCTAGGAGGAGGTGGCACTGGAATTAGGTATCTAGGAGGAGGTGCCACTGGAATTAGGACCTGGAGTGTTAGGAACCCCGGTGACTTTCTTTCTGCATTTTGAGAGCTGCATAAGCTCTCAACTCTCCTCTCTGCACATGTGAGTGTTCTTGCCGCAGATCTCTGCAGCCTCATGCCCACTCTGATGAGCTGTAGAGTTAAATGTAAAAGGTCCAGTAATATTTTAGAAATCAGTGTCTAGGTCCCCCAATTATAATGAGCGTGAAGGGGAGCTAGACCAGTGAGGTACCAGGCAGGGACCTAGGTGGATTCAAAAGGGAGCAGAAGGAGGAGAGACTTTTATATTGTATGAATATTAAAATCAGATCTGTGTGTTTGAGAATTTTGTGATTTCTGTACGACTGTCCTGCTGACGCAGGTCTAGGCAATATGGGTAATAAATTGGACACATCCTTGCAGCCTCATCTGTTTTTCTAGTTGGTCTGGCTACTAGAGAAAGCTGGCCTGGGAGAGGTGAAGTATACCCTGTAAGAATGAAGGTGAGTTTGGTCCAGAAGTTATTAAGTAAGGCTAAGCAAGATAAATAGCCAGGTGATGGGGGTGTCAGATCCTGAGTGAGGCAAGGAGGGCTTGTATAAGACAAGGGATGTTAATGATACTGGTAGCAGCGTGGTTGCTGGAGAGTCTGCCTGGGAATAGGCTGGGGAGAATGAGGGGCAGTGATGGGAGACAGGTTATGCACAGGGCTGGAGTGGAAGGGTGGGGAAGGAGGGCAGGAATCGATTGGTATTAGTTTGCTTGGGCTGCCATAACAAAATACAACAGACTGGGTAGCTTTAAACAACAGAAATGTATTTATTTTCTCACAGTTTTGAAGGCTAGATATCCAAGATCACAGTGTTGACAGTGATCTCTTCAGTCTGTCTCCTTGCAGATTATCTATCTTCTCTCTCTGCCTTCACATGGTCTTTTCTCTGTACGTGCAATCTCTGAGTCTCTGTGTCTCTCACGTTTCTTTTAATAGGAACCCCAGTCAGATTGGATTAGGGCCTCACTTAAACTTAATCACATCTTTAATGGCCCTGTCTCCAAATACAGTGACATTCTGAGGTACGGGGGTGCGGGAGGATGGGTAGATAAGGCTTCAACATGTGAATTGGGAGGGGGACACAATTCAGCCCATAACAAATATGTTGAGAGTAATGGGAAACAGGGTTTGTACTGTTGGAGAAGGGAGCTATAAATGTAGAATGATAGAAAATTAGATTGGAATTGTACTAAAGTGAAATCATGGTTTTCAGTATGTATACATAGAATAACAAATACAGATGCAAGTGTGTGTGTGTGTGTGTGCGCGCGCGTGTGCGTGCATGCGCGCGCGCCCACATACGTGTATTCCACATCCCTGGCCACTGAGAGGGCCTGGGAACAGCAACACCGTAAAAGCAATAAGCAAACCTAAACACTATTTTCTAGTAAACGGAACCTGTTTTTGTTGTTCTTCATTGGTTTGTTTTTTAGAAATTTCTTTTTTTTTTGTTTTTGTTTTTTGTCTTTTTGCCTTTTATGCAGAGCCGCACCCGGGGCATATGGAGGTTCCTAGGCTAGGGGTCTAACAGGAGCTGTAGCCGCCGGCCTTCACCACAGCCACAGCAATGCGGGATCCGAGCCGCGTCTGCAACCTACACCACAGCTCACGGCAACACCGGATCCTTAACACACTGAGCAAGGCCAGGGATTGAACCCGAACCTCATGGTTCTTAGTCGGATTCGTTAACCACTGAGCCACGAAGGGAACTCCTGTTTTTTAGAAATTTCTGATTCCAGGGTTAGGGCAGAGAAAGTCTAAGGTGAATCTGGAATATCCAGTGTGAAGGGACTCCTAGAGGCCCAATAGGGGGCTATTTGAGCATCAGCATAAATGATGGTAGTAATGGATTCTAAACCATTGACTGGGTAGAAATCTTTGAGTCCATTCTGATTTAACTAACTAAATGAATAAACGAAGAGAGGAGAAAACTTTTTCCAAGAGTAGAATGTCTACAGATAAATGGAGAAGGGATAGAGGAGTTAGAAAATCGCTGTTTGTCAACCATTTAGAAATAATTCAGCCAAGAGACATCAATGGATGCTGAAACTAGAGGGTAAAAGTTTGATGAAGTAAGGGTGTGTGTGTGTGTGTGTGTATATAAAGTTAAGCTATCTCCTTAATTACAAAGTGAGAAAGTGTAAAAGGGTAATTTATACAGTGGAGAAATTTGGCAGATACCACCTTAATCATGTGATCATTTAATGTCACCTGTAATGATTCAAATCTAGATTGCATGCCATCTGATAATATGCAGTGAGAAGACGACAGCATCACATTTTGTGATGTTTTAAAACATCCAACTTGAAACAAATCATGAGGAAGCACCAGAAAAACTCATATTGAAGGGAATTCTGCAAAATAGTTGTCCTGTAATCTTTAAAAGTTTCAGTCATGAAAGACAAGGGAAGTCTCCAGAGCTATTTCAGACTGAAGGAGACTAAAGGGACATGACAGTTTAATGCAACATGTCACCTGAATTGGATCTTCAGGTTTTTTAGAATATATTATTGAAACAATTAGCAAAACTCAAATGGGTCTCTAGATTAAATGGTGATAATGTTTAATGTTAATTTTCTGCTTTTGATGTTTGTATTTGGTTAATTATGGGGAATGTCCTTGTTTGTAGGAATTATACCACAGAGTGTTTATGTATGATAGGGTATCCTATTGTCAGCTTGTTTACAAACAGTCAAGAGATTCTCTGTCCTAGTTTTACAAATTTCTTTGCACCTGAAACTATAAATTGGAGGGAGATATGTGGAATTAAAGGTTTTAAAAATGTATTGAATTTTCTGGGAGGAAGGTTAGATGCACCGATTACATTAGATTTTGATACATCATGGATGTGTATTATAATCTTTATATGCTAAAAGTAAAAGAAAAATAATATAGAACTTCAAAGCAGGTAAGAAAATAAAATGATAAAAATGATAAACAATGCTCAGTCATCCAGAAGAAGGCAAAAAGGAGAGAAAAAGGAACATAAAGCATATGAAACAAGAATCCACATAAAATATATTTTATTCCAAATATATTAGAATTTACATTAATTGTGTATGAAATAGCACTTCACATAAAAGACAAAGATGATTGAGTTGATAAACAAGACCTAACTATTCGCTGTTTACAAGAGGCACATTTAAAACATAAGGATATAAAAATTTTGAGAATCAAAGGAGAGGAGTTCCCGTTGTGGCACAGTGGTTAATGAATCCAACTAGGACCCATGAGGTTGCGGGTTCGATCCCTGGCCTTGCTCAGTGGGTTAAGGATCCGGTGTTGCCGTGATCTGTGATGTTGCTTATATCTCGCGTGGCTGTGGCTGTGGTGTAGGCCGGCGGCCACAACTCCAATTAGACCCCTAGCCTGGGAACCTCTGCATGCCGTGGGTGCGGCCCTAAAAATGACAAAAAGACAAAAAAAAAAAAAGTAATCAAAGGAGAGTAAAAATATACCATGTTAAATAGAAGAGACAGTTCTATGGCTCTGAGTACTGAGCAACGTAGATTTATTTTAAAGCAAAAAATATAACTAGAAATAAAATGGTCACTTCATGATAGTTACAAGTTCAATTACTAGTGTGATATGATAAATCTACCTTTGAATATATAAAAATATATAAAACAATTGACAGAACTAACGAGAAATTGGCGTACGTGTAATAAAGTCTGTCTCAATAATTGATAGGACAAGCAGACAGACATCAGGAAGTGCATGAAAGATTTGAACAACATTGTGAGCAAACAATGGACGTATCAGTATATATAGCACTGTATCCAATAATTGTGGAATACATATTTTTTTCAGGACCATGTTGTATTTACCAAACTTGGACTTACAATGGGCTATAAAGCAATCCTTGACAAACTTCAGATAATTGAAATAATACTATGTGTTTTATGACCAAAAGCAGTTATATCAGAAATCAGTAACAGAAAGGTAACTAGAAAAAAAATCCCCTTGTGTATGCAAGTCATATTAGGCAGCTTTAGTCAGGTTATCCTGGAAACAAACAACCTCACGCTCTTCTTGACTTATAACACATCTATTTTTCATTCATGTTAATGTTGTCGATGTTGTAGCTCTGGTCAGTCCAAGCTGTGAGTTAGCTTCAGGTCTGCTTTTTGTGTCTTTTTATTCTGGAATCCGGGCTGAAGGAGCAGTTTCTAAGTGGGGCATGTCTTACTTGTGGCAGAAGCACTGGAGTGCAAAAAGCTAAGCATACAGTTAATGTGAAAGCTCTGTTCCAATATAGCATACATATAACATGGGCCCAAGAAAGCCACATAGGGAGTTCCCGTCGTGGCTCAGTGGAAGCAAATCCTACTAGTATCCATGAGGTTGCAGGTTCGGTCCCTGGCCTTGTTCAGTGGGTTAAGGATCCAGCCTTGCCGTGAGCTGTGATGTAGGTAACAGACGCGGCCCAGATATGGGATGGTTGTGCCGTAGGCTGGCAGCTACAGCTCTGAATCAACCCCTAACCTGGGAAATTCCAAATGCTGTGGGTGTGGCCCTAAAAAGACAAAAAAAGAAGAAAAAAGAAAACAACATCTAATATCAGGACATATTTCAATAAAATCCATGATTTAAATAAGGGAGAAAAACTATGTAATCATATCAATAGCTGCTGAAAATGCATTTGACAAAACTTATCTCATTCCTAATAAAACTCTAATGGTAATAGAATGAAACAAATGTGTCACAAGCTATTTACCAAAAGCTAACAGCAAATATTGTCCTTCATGATGAAATATAAAAATAATTTCCATTAAAATCACCATTATAATTTGGAAAGTTGGAAAACAAGGGAAATATTTTTGTTTTGTTCCTGATGATATGATTACGTAGAAAAACTGAGAGACTCTAGTTAAAGATAATTTGGTAGAGGGGATAGATTTTAAATAAATATAAAGCTCAAAAACTTTTCTCTATTAGATGTGAAAATGGGAAAAATATTGCATTTACAATACCAAGAAAAATAATAAAATACTTAGATATAAATCTAACAAGACCCAGGACCTTGATAAAGAAAAATATATTCTTAGTAGTAGTATAAAAATACAGAGATCTGAATAAATGCAAAGGCATATCATGTTCTTGGATATAAAGACAGTAATTTAGAATGTTTCCTCCACAAAATAGTGCATACATTTAATGCTGTTCCATTTAGGGTGCTCATAGGGTTTTTATTAATTAGATAAAATCATCTAAAACTGTACACAAAGGATAACTGAGATACAGTGGAAAAAATATCAGATACCAGAACTTATTAGTATAGGAATTGTTAGTACTGAGTTATTAGAGCAGTGGACTGCAACTGAGAAGCTAGAAATGGTACACACAAGAGGTTAATACATAACAAAGGAAGGACCTGAATTCAGTGAAGGATGAACTACTTTTTAAATATCATTGATTCAGCTGGTTATTCTACCGGAAGAAAGTAAATTTGGACCCCTATCTTACCTTATATCCACAAATAAATTCCAGATGGAAAAAAGATAAATGTAAAAAATAAATATAAGGTAATTTAGGAGGCTATGTGTATTTTCTAAGGATCGTGTATTTTTAACCAAGACTGGAAACCCAGGAAAAATAAATATATTGGACTAAAGTTTTTAGAACATTTTATATTATAAATGGTACCATATATTATAAATGGTGCCATAAACTAAGTTAGCGGGCAAATCATAATATCTGTAATACTGATGATAGTCAAAGGCAATTTTTTTTTTAAGTGCCTTACAGCATATGGAGATTCCCAGGCTAGGGGTTGAATCAGAGCTGTAGCCACTGGCCTACGCCACAGCCACAACAATGCAGGATCCTGGCCACATCTGCAACCTACAACACAGCTCACGGCTATGCGGGATCCTTAACCCAGTGAGTGAGGCCAGGGATCAAACCTGTGCCCTTATGGATATTAGTCAGGTTCGTTTCCACTGAGCCACGATGGGAGCTCCAAAAGACCTAATTTCTATAAAGTTTATCTTAACAAATTTTAGCTCATAAATTGACAAGAAAAATCCTAAGTAATGCAATAGAAAAATGAGCAGCAGATATGAAGAGAAAGTTCACAGTTCAAGTCCAGATATCCTCTGCCATATAAAAAGAATCTCAGATTTGGTGGTCAGGACAAGGCCATTGGCAGAAACTTCCATAAACTAGAAAAGATCAGGGCCTGTCTTTTCTACACTAAACACAGCAAAGATGCTGGGTTTTGCAGTCTATTTATGGGCTGGATTTCAGCCCCATCTCACTGTGTGCAAGCTGTACAAGGCATGCTGTGGTCCAGACTAAAAGAAATGCAAATTAATAATGAAATATTGCTTTATAGCTAGTGAGCTGGCAAAAAAGTTAAGCTATGATACCTGTTGCCAGCAGGGATGTGGAGGAAGTGTGCTCTCACATATTGGGGTTGTAAAGTGTTCCAGCCCTTTTGGAAGGCAATCTGGCAATATCTATTAAAATTAAAAATACATATTCCCCTTGACCCCAGAATCCTACTCCTAGGCATCTATTCCATAAAAATAAAAGTGCTAATTTGTAAGGACGTGTGTGAGAATGTTTATTGCAGTGTTGTTTGTAGCTGCCAAGAACTGAAAACACGGTGAATGGCGATTAATCAGGGAATGGCTGAAAAATTAAAATTTATTACTCCATAGAATATTACATGGCCATTAAATGGAATGAATTATAGCTTTGCCAGATGTCTGAGAGAGATTTCCATGGGATACTGGTGAGTGAGAAAAGCAAGATGCAAAACGAATGTAATATGATTCCATTATGGCAAATAACAGAACCAAAAAACCTCCTAAATATGTGGTTGTATGTGAATATGTATTTGTGAGTGTGTATGATAACAAAAGGAACTGTATATGGACACATTCTAGCTTGTTAAAGTTGAGGGAAGAGAGGAAAAGGGGAAAAATTTGCCCAGGATAAAAACAGCAAGTATGGTATAATCCCTGTTTCCTGGAAAATTGTGGGACTATTTGTGCATAGGTGTGTGTATGCACATATGTATGTGTGTATGTAAATGCACCAAATGAAGTTCACCTCAGTGTTACTAGTTAGGATGATGACATTTCAGTGGACTGCACCCGTAGCATATGGAGGTTCCCAGGCTGGGGGTCGAATCAGAGCTACAGCTTCTGGCTTACACCACAGCCACAGCAACGCCAGAGCAAAGCCACCTCTGCGACTTACACCACAGCTCACAGCAACACTGGATCCTTAACCTACTGAGGGAGGTCAGGGATTGAACCTGCAACCTTATGGTTCCTAGTTGGATTTGTTTCCACTGTGCCACAATGGGAACTCCTGGACTTTTATTTTCATGATTATTTCTTTATATATTGTTTTAATTCTTTATAATGAACATGTATTGTTTTTATATCCAGGAAGGAAATGAAGTTATTTTCATTTTGAAAATAAAAATAACAAAATCCAAGTAAACATCAAACTAGAAATCCTATATGACTCAGTAACACACACATTCTTATTTATAGTTGGCTGGAGGGGACTCAGCTTAAAAAGGGGATGGAAAAAAATGAACAATGCAAAGGTCTGTTGCTCTGAAGTATTGCCTCCATCGCAAATTATGGGGCAGGTGGGAAAATGTTTAAAGTTGCACATGTATTTGTTGGTTTTACTGTGTCAGCAGAATTATTTGCTGTTTTTTGTAAACATTTAGAAACTTTCAGTAGAAGTTTGATATTGCGATGTTTGTTTTTTCTTTTTGGGAGAACACAGCGGGGGTTGGAAGGTCATGAGAGGGGAAAGGACAGTATAAGGAAGAGTCTGGGAGACTCTCCAGCAGCTGGGTTCCCTGGTTCAGTGTTGCCTGTTGCTTTAAAAGTAGAGAGTTTTGTCCATTTGAGAAAGAGGTTTCCTGCTTGCTTTGCAGATGGCTAATGAAAATAACATTATGTGATGTTACAAACTCAGCACTGCAAATTTTAGATGTGAGAATAAAATTCATTGCTTTTTGTTTTGGACTTAAGAGTTACTTGGATTGGGGTTTGGGGATTGGTAAACTTGTTGACCTAGTTTTAAGTGGTTGCTGGTAGTTAGCCTGGATTTGCTTTTATTCAGTTATCCTTTTAAGAACTGGACAAAAAAAGGCGGGGGGGGGATCTTTTCTGCGTATAAAATGAGCAGCCCGAGAGTTTGAGAGTCGTTGAGAGATTTAAATGGGCTCATATGGATGAAGTGCTTTGGAACAGGGCTTGTACTTGGGAAGCACGACATAAGTATTACTCTTTTTATTATTATCACTATTTTCTCATAGGTTGGGCTTGACTGCTTGCACAGTGCACACTTTTTTTGAAGTGGCTAATGATATATGGTATTATAAATAGTTTAAGATTATAACATACTGTGTGAATTACTTTTACGTAATACTTAATTCAACACTGTGAACTTGAGGGCACAAATTCTATTTGGTGGCAAAATTAATCAATGGTTACTTATGACTGCCTCATGATGAGACTTAGGGATTTGATAGAATATTGAGAATACTTCTGATTTCCTTAAATAAATGTGGTTTTTAATAAAGTCAGGTGTCATTGGTGCTTTGGTGGGTATGGACACCTGGAAAGTATAGTTCTATGGTATCTCTGGCAGTTTTTGTCAAGGATGTCCTTTTCTTTTTTTGTCTTCTTAGGGCCACACCTATGGCATATGGAAGTTCCCAGGCTAGAGGTCAAATTGGAGCTGCAGCATCTGGCCAGACCACAGCCACAGTAACTTGGGGTCTGAGCTGCATTTGCGACTTACACCTCAGCTTTTGGCAGTGCCAGATCCTTAACCTACTGAGCTAGGCCAGAGATTGAACCTGCATATTCATGGATACTAGTTGGATTTGTTACCACTGAGCCACAATGGGAATTCCAAGGGTGTCTTTTTCTAATAGTTAAGAAAACCGTTTGCAGTATTATGAGGAGGATGAATTAGGGGGTTTTGCTCTTGGATTTGGTGTTTTGTTTCATCCAGTTATGAAGTCCCATCACCTGTATGACCTCTGTAGTTCTGAGAGCAGAGTCTTAGAATGGCATTACTTTGTACCTCCTTCACCCTCCGTAGAGTTCTGGGTAAGATATTTTGACCCATGCACTGGGAGAACACTCCTAGTGTTGGAAGGTCTGGAGCCCTGAAAAGATGGTAGGAGATGAGAAGGCCTCATTCCTCCGGCATTCGCTGTCAACTAGCAAAAGAAACCCCCTGCAGGGCTTCCAGATTTTAAGAGCACCCCGTTGCTTAATGACAGTTGTGTGAGTGCAGAGCAAGTGAAGAAGGACTCTGCCCCTCTTCTACCTCATTCCCCTTTTCTTTTAAAACAGAAACCAGTCAAATGCGTTGAACTGTGATAGCCTGAATTCTTACTGCCGGTGCTCACCTGTCTGCCTCACTTTGGAAAGGGCTTTGTCTGGGGGTCAGATCTGTAACCATTTCATAGAAACATTATGTTCCCTGGATGCATTTAAGGCATCTGGTCTCCCTTTATTCTCTTGGTCCTGGAAAGAAGATTGGGATCATTTGAGTTCTTAGTCTGTGCTCTGGGCACCTCTCTCCAGAATGTCTGAGGCATAAATCTGTCTGTGACTTCCTGGCCAAATGAATAGTCATGGGAAGCATCAGCCATCAGGAGGTGTGGCCTGTGGAGCTTTTCCAAAAGGCAGGGCAGGGCATCTTCGGCCATTCTGCTGGATCTTCAATTTCAGGTAATTGACCATTCAGTGGACATAAATAAGGGCTGAAGATACAACTTAGCATTCTAGTGGAAAGAAGTAGAAGGTGTTGTAGATTTCATAAGTGGAGAGATTAACATGGTACCTGTCACACATTCACACTGAAGTTGTATAGGGATTGTCTCTCCAAGTTCTCAAAGCAGGGCAAATAAAGGTTCCAGTTCATCGCTGACTATCCCAGCAATACAGGTACTGTGATCAAAGTGATCATGGAATGCCGGGGCTGGGTTTTTTTCCCCCCTAAAACTGGAATTTCCATGTGGCTCAGTGTGTTAAGTATGTGGTGTGGTCACTGCAGTGGCTCAGGTCCCTGCTGTGGTGCGTGTTCAGTCCCTGGCCCTGGAATTCTGCATGGCGTGGGTGTGGCTGGAAAAAAAAAAACAAACCTGCAATCCTCCTGGGCAAAACTGGAATAGCCAGGGAGTATTTGCTTCTTATATTGTCAAATCCAATGATAATAAATTTCTGGCAACAAAAAATACTGAACTGGCAAGTGATTTGAGGTAAGTCTTTGTGGTTAATTTTTCTTCCCCTCATTGGGAATAATAGATTGGATGCTAAAACAGCTTTGGCTATGGAACTGGGCATTTTTTTCCCCACCTGACTCAGCATGGGTGACAAATAAATCAACTATGCTTTACTGCTCTAACAGTATATAGGATTATGGGTAATCTTTTCTCAGAGGCAAGCCATGATCCCACTTCACTGAAGGTGGATTCACTGAAACTCAGAGAGGAAAAGGTGACTTGCTTTTATGATATCATGCACATTTGATTGACCCAGTAAAGCAGTTCCTTAATTTCAGCCTGGTGACCCTGCCATGGTTCTTACTCAACTGAATCACTCAGAAAGTATCCTGAAATTTGACAATCGAGTTTTCCATTGCTGTTGTTTGACAGGTGGCATACTCATTACATGTCAATGCCCTGTTAGTGGCATTAGGTACACGGTACTGTCTGCCACGAACTTAATGCCATTAAATCATTCAACAAACATCTTGTGAATACCTACGATGTTTCAGAGCTTCATGTCAGAAGGACTCATTTGTATCACCCTGCTGCTTTTTCAACTCTTGTCTTCCTTGAATGTATCCAGGTAAACATTGCTGTGGTTGGCAGTTCTTCCAGGGCTGGAACCCTGCAGGATTTCCAAACTTTGCCACTTGCAAAGTTTGTCTTCCCCACCAACTGACACTAGAGGGCGCTCAATTGCCAGTAACAAATTTGGGCCCCTGGATTTTGCGCATTATTTCAAGATTTTGGCTTTATTTTTTTTCAGTAAAGAAGGGTTGCACAACTCCATCCTTCATCCAGTGGGGTGTCAAAAGAGCAGATGTTCTAACATGGACTAGATGTTGGTTACTATTACAGCTTTCTCCTTGAAAATTCAACGTTTCAGGAATCCCTGAAATATTCCTTTTAACAGTGAGTAATTTGCCAGCGCTCACATCCTAGATATGACATTTATTTATTTTTTATTTTTTTATTTTTTGTCTTTTTGCCTTTTCTAGGGCCGCACTTGCGGCATATGGAGGTTCCCAGGCTAGGGGTGTAATCAGAGCTGTAGCCACCCGCCTACGCCACAGCCACAGCAACACAGGATCCGAGCCGCATTTGTAACCTACACCACAGCTCACAGCAATGCCGGATCCTTAACCCACTGAGCAAGGCCGGGGATCGAACCTGCAACCTCATGGTTCCTAGTCAGATTCGTTAACCACTGAGCCATGATGGGAACTCCCTAGATATGACATTTAATCACATCCTATTGTCATCCACCACATCCACATCTAATTCCTTGATATCCTATAGAGGAAATTCTTGGAAGGACTAACTCCTTTATAAATTCAAAGAATTTATTGACAAGCCAATTTGGCTCTCATTTTGTTTTCTGTTACTTCTAATGCCCTTTTCCCTTGAGCACAGGGACATCGTGCCACCCTTTAGGCCCCGGATCATTTCCCTCTGACTTCCCTGAACTCCACAATCCCTTATCTTCTGTTCTTTTCCTTTGTACCTCTTAAGCACTAACCAGTACCTACTTTTTCATTCTCTTTCTAAGAAGAAGGGAGAAGTATTTCTCAAGTGTTTACTGTGTTGGTTGCTCCTCTTTATGTTACTTAACACTATCAACCTGTGTTCTTTCCAGCAACCCTTAGGAACTGGTATCAATGTCTCCATTTTACAGATGAATAAACTGAGATGCAGGATTAAATCATAGGCCAGAGGCTGTGTACCTTGTGAGTAGTTGAGCCAGATTTAGTTTTGAAGTTTTTTTGATTATGCTTCTGTACTGCCCTCTTTTCTCAGACTTTCATACTCTTTAGTGTTTTCATCAGTGTTTCTAGGCATATCATTCCTTGTCATGTTCCTTGGTTTTACCATATAAAAATTTAACCCAAAGTCACAATTTATGATAAGCACTAGCTAAAAACATTATAAAAATGAAAATGGACCCTAGTACTGATGAAATCAGCCCTCCTACATTCAGTATAACCAAGGATTAAAAAGAAATCAAACCTGGGATAGGAGTAGCTTTGGTCTTTAAGTGATATGGACTATTTGTTCAGCCCTTGCTTTATGAGATTTCACCTTAGGAAGCACCCTAAAGTGGCTAATATATAAGATTACAATACTTATATTTGACTTATAGAAAGACTTACCAGAAATCCAGAGGCCTTCAAAATTTCTGTTAATGAGCTCATTTGTTTGGTCATAGATATAGCTTCACTATTTCAAGCTTTTCATGGCAAGGAATTTCTCTCTGTGCTAACATGTATATAGAATTATCAAGTTTAAAGTTGAATTCCCCCCAGTAGTCTATTTTTCTGCTGTCTAATGCAGTTCTAAGAAATGGCTATAGAAATTTCTGGGTTGGTGGGCTTCTGGCATTTATTATGAGTAGCGATTAAGAAAACCCTTTTTGGAGATATAAATTCACATATTGTACAATTTCACCTATTTAAAGTGTACAATTGAATGGGTTTTGTTGTATTCATGGATATGTGCAACCATCACCATAGTCACTTTTTCCATCAGCTCAATAAGAAGTCCTGTATCCTTTAACTATTATGCTTCTGTTCCTCTACACCTGTCTCTCCAGCCCTAAGTAACCACTAATGTATTTCCATTTGCTATGGGTTTCCCTATTCTGGACTTTCATATGAATGGAATCATATAGAATGTAGTCTTTTGTGACTGACTTCATTCACTTAGCGTAGTGTTTTCAAGATTCATCCATGTAGGAGTTCCCCGTTGGCCTAGCAGCATTGTCACTGCTGTGACACGGGTTTGATCCTTGGCTGAATAATATCCTATTGTGTGGATATACCACCTTTTGTTTATCCATTCATCTGTTGATGGACATTTGACATATTTACTTGACATATAACATATATGTCAAATGTCCATCAACAGATGAATGGATAAACAGAAGGTGGTGTATATATGTATTTTGTCTTTTTACAGCTGCACACGTGGCATATGGAAGTTCCCAGACTAGGGGTGGAATCAGAGCCTCAGTTGCTGGCCTACACCACAGCCACAGCATTGTGGGATCTGAGCCACATCTGTGACCTACACTGCAGCTTGTGGCAATTGCTGATCCTTAACCCACTGAGAGAGGCCAGGGATCGAACCTGCATCCTCATGTTTTTAACCCTCTGAGCCACAGCAGGGACTCGTAAGTATATTTTAATATAGCTGTGGATAAAAATCTGTGAAAGCTAAAAGTAGCAAGTGACTACTTTGAGATCTATTTAATCCACCTAGATTTATATCCAAGCTACAAAATGGATACAATTAAAGTATTTAATATCAGATTTATAAAAAGCCCTTTTAGAAACATGGTTTTCAGAGTCAATCTGACTGAGCCCACTTGTGTTTAGAAAATAGTCTGCTTTTCAGAATTATCAATGAGTTCTAACTATTTCAATATGGAATTTATACAAAGTTTTGTCTGTTGTGCAGGGATAAAATCATTTGGTTGCTGAGGACAGAAAACATATGGTGACTTTGGGAATCCAGGTACCAAAATAAATTTTATTTCTTGTCTGGACCGTAATAATCTCCTTTCATTGGGTTTTTGCTTCTCTTCTTTACCAGAACCAATTGCTTCCATTTTTGTCTCCTTTCTATCAGTCCCACCTCACTTATACTCTATTATTTTCTTTGCTGTTCTGGACGCTTTTGGGGGAGTTTTCCCAGACTAGCTGTCCCTGTTGGCTTAGATGCATTTAAAATGTACTGGGTCCTCTGTGGACTCCAGGAACATTTTCTCACCTCCTTTTTCCTCTTGAGTAGAGTAAATATGGACTTGAGGTCCTTTTGCAGCTAGCTATGCAGGCCAGAGGTCATCGTCTAGAGCGTCAGAGGAGAAAACATCTGCAATTCAGCAGGCCTCTGTCCCCCTCTTTGCCAGGGTGTGGGACATTTTAGGTCCTGTGGCTTCTGTCCATCTCTCCTGCTTGTGGACACCTATTTTTATATGGTGGTGTAAATATCTGCAGAACAACCAGAGTGAGTATGCTCTCCTGTGCTTGGCTCTTCCACTTCTCCTGGATGAGTCCTGCCTAATGACAGGGTAGAAGCCTGAGGTCATGTCAATGGTGTGAGTGAGGGAAACAGGTGCCTTGGAGTGTCACCGCGCTTAAAGCAATACCCTGCAGAACTGTCTTTGGGGGCTCTCAGGACAGTCACTTTTGCAGATGAAAAGAAGTTTTTTTACCTAGGAAGTGGCTCAGAGGGTGGGTACAGTCCGCAGGGCAATTGGTTCATTGACATCTCGGTCCCAACATGGCTCTAGTCACTCCCGATGGTGATAATGGTGGAGGGAGGGTACCCCTGCCCTCGTCCCTCTCCTCTCTCTTCTTCTCTGCAGGAGGACCTTGCCAGCTGATTTGATTTAGGTTGTAAAAGCTGCCGGGAATTCAGATATGGTGTCCATGTGGATGGACTGAGGGAGGACTTGGAAAATTTGGATTTGGCAGGTAGGTGGGGGGTTTGCTATCTCAAAAAAAAGAGACATGGTTAGAGTGCGATAACCAGTGCCTCTGTTAGAAAGAACAGAGGCCCACTTGTGATTGTCTGGCATTAGGGAGGGAGAAAAGGGGCTGGGGCCAGTTCTCAGAGTAGGCTGTGATTACTCCGTGTGATTTGAGTGGAGAAAGCTCCTGTGTAAAAATATCCCATCTGCTGCCTTTCCTGGTGCCTGAGATTCTAATCAAGCCACTGCTTCTGCATGTCTGTGTGTGTGCCCCATAAAGTCTTCATCTCTTCCTTGTGAAGGTTTTGGGGGTGTCCTGGAATCCTCTCCTAAGATGCAACACCTGGGAGGGAGACGTCTTTAGGCTGATGATTCAGAGCATGCCCTGAGGGAAGGGGTGGGGATTAGCGGGAAGGGACTTGGAAGAGGACTTGATGAAAAGGTAGGGTCCATTGAGAAAGGAAAAGCCAAAGAAAGGGGGCTTAAGAGAATCCCAGCCTAGGTCACCATTCCCTCCAGGGAAGAGATTTATATTAACATTAAGGGGGAGATTGGGGGATAAGGGATTAAGATTTCTATCTAGTAAGGCAAGCCCCTCTCCCACAACAGAAAGTCCAAGGACTTCATTGGTCTCCAGCCTTCTGGCCTTGGCCTTGACTTCATGTTTGTCTAGTCAAGGGCAGGTGGCCGTTGGAATTTCCAGGAACCAGAAACCTGGCATCAATCTGGGTCCTTCCTGTCTCCCTTGAGCCCACAGCAAGCTGGTCACAAAGTCCTGCAGGTTCTACTTCCTTGGAAATCACTGATCCTGCCCCTTATACTTCACCCCAGTGCCACAGCTTCCTGGCAGTTTCCCAGCCCTTCAACTTAGCCTCTTTCTAATCCACGGTCATATTGCTGCTGAAATAAGCTTTCTGAAAAGGCAACTGCTTCATTTTCACTCCTAGCTTCAAATCTTTCAGTGTTGCTGATTGCCTTTCAGATAAAACTTCACATCTCTTAGCATCCTTTGGCACACCCCACCCAACTTGCCTCTCTAGCTTTTCCTCACTCATCCCCCTGCAACTATCTTCTCACTAAGGGATCCCCTGAAATCATATTGCCCTCTCTCATCTCCCCAAGGCCTTTATATGTGCTGCTACCTCTGCAGGGTCGTCTTCTTCACCTACAGGTCATTAGACATTCAGCTTGGGGATCCCCTCTTATCCCCTCTTCTAAGAAGACAACCCTGGGCTTCCTGTCTGGTTGGTGCCCCCTATTCTTCTGCTTCATGGCATCATCATTGCCTTCTTCCCCCTCCTCCATCTTTCAAATATGAGTTCGTTAAAGATGGGGACTGTCTCAGGTGTCAGTGTACCCAAGTCCAGCAGAAAGGAGCATGGTGGCACAGAATAGGGAATCTACAAATATTTGCTGAATTAGCTACTCTTAGGTTATGTTTTGGGTCCAGAATGCCTTTTATTCCTTGGCTTATTCTAAAATCTACCCAACCAAGTTTAAATGAAATGTGACCTTCTCCATGAAGCCTTTCCCTCTCCCAACGTTAGAGGTACTTGCTCCCTCCACTGAGGTTCTTTGGCATATATCACTTCTCCCTTGTTTTATTTATTTGTTTATTTATTTTGTCTTTTTGTCTTTTTTAGGGCCATACCTGCAGCACATAGAGCTTCCCAGTCTAGGTGTCTAATTGGAGCGGTAGCCACTGGCTTACGTCACAGCCACAGCAATGCCAGATCCGAGCCATGTCTGCGATATACCACCGCAGCTTATGGCAACACCAGATCCTTAATCCATTGAGCAAGGCCAGGGATGGGACCCATGTCCTCATGGATGCTAGTCGGGTTCAGTAACCACCGAGCCACAACGGGAACGCCACTTATCCCTTGTTTTATACCAATTTATGAAAATCTTGTTATCATGAAAACTTGAAAACCCAAAGAAGTGAACGCACTCCGTAAACACCCAAGGATGCAGCCATTGGGATTATGGGCACCATGTCAGGAAAAGGCAAGACCGGCTGGGCAGGCCACTTTTCCCTTTTAAGTCACATTAAGTAATTACTCTGCTTGCTTGTAGGGTTGGACCTACTATTTTTATTCTCTCTCCAGATGGATAGGAATTGCTTTTTGAGGGTTGTTTCCATGTCTGGTTTATTTTTATTTCACCACCTGTGCCTAGCACAATGGTTCTCACATAGAAAGCCTCTGATAGGTGAATGAATGAATGCACTGGATGAGTGGGAACAATATGCATTGGTTTCAGTTCGACTGTTCCCTGAAATAGGTTTCAGAGGTCTGGTCCTAGAAATATGTCCCTTATCCAGACTTTGAGATATATATATATATATTTTTTTTTTTTTTTCTGTGCTTTGAGATTTTGTAAATAGATTAAGAAACCCTCCACCTACATCCCCAAGAAAAGAGAAAAACAGATTGCAAGCGTTGATGCCCCCTCTTTCGTTCAGTGCCTAAAACATACCAGAGCCAGTTCTGGATCTCAGGGGACAGGATGGCCAACCAGCTGCCAAGGCCACGACTGACTGTTCTGTGGGTGAATGGAGGGACTGAGGGTGAGCTTGTTCTTGTTTTTTTTTTTTGTTTTGTTTTGTTTTTTAACCCACAGGACTTCAAACTCCTTCAGCTCCCAGAACCCACTGGGAACTGCCTTTATTTTGGATGCTTTTGTGGTACACTACCTCTTCCACATGAACTCTTTGGCTGTTTGTGGAGCCTGCATCTCTTTCTCTCAATTTTCTCTCTTATTTCCACGTACCTTAAAGAAGTCAGCTGGAAAGGGCGATACTTAACTACAGAAATGTCATTTTTCCCTGCTTCTGGATGAGCATCTCCTCACAGTGTGGACTCCTTGTCTCCTGAAACAGTCTTTAAATTTTTTAGGAGAAATGGATTCCAGTGTCCCTATTGGTTCAGGTATTGGGGTCCTTGGTTGTACCCCAGACATTCCTTTGGACGGGTGGCATGGAAGACATACTTAAGCTGGACCAGGGAGTTTTGCTAACTGATGTTAAAGCTGAATTTGAGGAGGCTACACAGGATGGTTTAACACGATTGAGAGAGAGGCCTCACCCTTCTTTCCCTGGTCACATACACTACCTGGAACAATGCTATGCGATAGAAACACAATATGAGTATTTTTAAATTTCTTACCAACATCTTGGGATAGAACACGATGAAAGATATTATGAGAAGAAGAATGTATATATATGTATGACTGGGTCGTTATGCTGTACCGCAGAAATTGACATAACGCTATAAATCAGTGATACCTTGAAAAAATAAATAGAAGAAAAAAGAGGGCATGTTACAATGGAAAAAAAAAATTCTTAGTAGCCACATTAAAAAAATTGAAAGAGGTAAAATTGGTTTTAATAACATTTTAAAATTTAACTGAGTAAAGCCAATATATTGTCATTTCAACAAGTGACCAATATGAAAATTATTGAGATATTTTACATTCTTTTTTGGTCCTAAGTCTATGACGTCTGGTGTATATTTATACTTTAGGCCGTACCTGGATTCCGACTGGCCACATTTCCAATGTTTAGGAGCCACTTGTGATTCATAGCTCCCGTATTGGACAGCACAGCTCCGGGCTATCCAGGTGGGGTGGGGAAGTGGTTATCCTGGGCCTACTCTGTCCTCCAAATTAAGCTACCTAACCAGCTAAATCAAGGTGAAAGACATGGGGAAGGATGATGGAATATATTGAAATGTGTGACTATCTCTAGAGCTTTAGTGGTGGGATTTGAAAAGTATCTCCATATTACAGTCAGAGGATTTTTTTTTTTGCGTTTAAGAAGTTGGATAACTCCCAACTGAACTAGTCTCACTTATTATTTTGTTTTCATCAAAGTTCTCATTTTTCTTAATGAGTTTAAAACCTAAACTTGATGGACAACTTGACTTTCTGATGTCTTTTTATTCAGATCCCCTTCATTGTTTAAGCCAACAGTAAAGGATTAAAAAGCTATATGAAAAATAATAATTGGAGATGCAAACTATTGCCTTTGGAATGGATAAACAATGAGATCCTGCTGTAAAGCACTGGAAACTATGTCTAGTCACATGATGGAGCTTGAAAATGTGAGAAAAAAGAATGTATACATGTATGTGTAACTGGGTCACCTTGCTGTAGAAAATTGACAGAACACTGTAAATCAGCTATAATGGAAAAAATAATCATTATAAATGAAAAAATAAAATAAAAGGCTATATAAAAAACAATAACTGGGGGTTCCCGTTGTGGCTCAGTGGTAAGGAACCCAACTAGTATGCACGAGGACATGGGTTTGATCCCTGGCCTCGCTCAGTGGGTTAAGGATCTGGCATTGCTGTGAGCTGTGGTATAAGCCGGCAGGTGCAGCTCCGATTCTACCCCTAGCCTGGGAACTTCCATATACCATGGGTGGGGCCCTAAAAAGACTAATAGTAATCATCATCATCATCAGCAGCAGCAGCAGCAGCATGTATTGAGAGCTTGCTATGTGCCAGACACTTGACCTATGTTACCTCATTCAGTCCTGGAAGCAGCTTTTATTATTACTGCCATTTATCAGATGAGGAAACTGAGACATTCAAGTTCCTAAGTAAAGTTGCCCAAGATAACCCAGATGGCAAATAGTGACCTCAGGCAGGTGGATTCCAGAGCCCATACTTCTAAACCATGTACAGCATTTTCTTACAAAATTAATGTAAAATTTAACATCCCCCCAAATTTTTAGGGCTCTTTTCTAATTTAAACAAATGTCTACTCTAAGCTCCCTTGCTTTTGAGCATTCTGGCAAAAAATATGTGCCTTTTTGTGGGGTGAGATCAGTACATTTGAACAGTTTGGCCTAGTCATAGATGGGTCAGACCATCTGCAAATTGACAGAACTTGCCTTAATGTAGAAAAAAAATCTTATCTATGACAAAAAAACCAAAGTTAATGACTTTTATTTTATTCTATTTATTTATTTAGTCTTTTTGCCTTTTATCTAGAGCCGCATCCACGGCATATGGAGGTTCCCAGGCTAGGGGTCTAACAGGAGCTGTAGCTGCCAGCCTTCACCACAGCCACAGCAACGCGGGATCCGAGCCGCGTCTGCAACCTACACCACAGCTCACGGAAACGCCGGATCCTTAACCCACTGAGCAAGGCCAGGGATCGAACCCGCAACCTCATGGTTCTTAGTCGGATTCGTTAACCACTGAGTCATGAAGGGAACTCCAAAGTTAATAACTTTTATATGTCTTGTAATTGATAAAAGGCAAATTCACAACAGTTCTTTTTATTTAAAAGAAAATGACATTGCATTAGTTTGCCAAAGAAAAAGGAAAGGCTGTACTGCTTAAAATAAAACTATCTTCATAATTTTTTCAATTCAGTCATATAAAATGTAACTTAAATGTTTAAATTCTGTATTAAAATTTAAGGAAGATCTGGTATGTCATTTTCAAGTATGCTGCCTATTTCAGAATTATGCTGGTTTCTATATCTTAGCCTTAAAAGACTGTACATGTTTAGAGTATGTGTTTTTGCTTTAATATGTTTTATAAATTTGCTTTCCCTCTTTTATTGTCAGCTTTGTTTAGGGCAGGCACTATATTTCTTGCTTATTTATCAAGCTGCATATAATAAAACATGCTGTTGTCTTCCAATCTGAATTGCTATGCCTTTAATATCTCAAGAGGCTGTTGCGAGTTCTGACTGATACCTCAAGCTTGTACCTCTTGGGTCAGAGAACTGTGCTTGGTTTTTAATGTTGACAAGGCCTATTGCAGGCAGAGTACTAGCTTTTCAACCAATCCCATGTCAAATTAATAAGATTTTTTTTCAAACTTTAATTTTAGAAAAGGGGATAACTTTTTCAAACTGCAGGATGCTGTGCAAAGAAGTTACAAAACAATCTATAGAACTTGACTCTGGTATTAACTAGGCAAAAAAGGGGGTTAAAAAATGTCAAGTCTTACCAACACATGATTCAGTTCTGTTTATCTATAACTCTAATAGTATATGCAGTTGAACTCTGAAAGTTCTGGAACTTAAACTTTTATTCATTGTTTTGATGGAGTGCTGAGAAAGGAAGTGAGAGGGCACAGCTTTGAAGAACTGGCAATTTGGCATCTCCTCTCCCCCCTTTTCACCCCTCCCCCACTATCTTAGCTATTTGACCTCATTAAACAACTTTGGGATAGTAGCCAGATTTCTGTATGCTAACGAGGCCCCTATTCATGATTTAGTGCGATTTCATCCACCCTGAGTTTCCTGGCTCCTCAGTGGAAGCCTGGCTTCACAGAAGTCTCCCAGTTTTGTCAGGGCTTCGCCAGTGAGGAGGTCGCACTGACTTGAAGCAGACACATTCTCTGAACTCCTCAGGTCACATCGGATTATTCATTAGCAAATTCTTTTCACCTTTTATCTAATCAGTGAAAGGTGACGCCGGAATCGCTTATGCTACTCCCCGAAAGAGACCCTGGCAACACCCATCTAGGTTCCACAACTTTCTGTCTAGTTAACCCTCTCTCTGAGGAGCAGAAAGCTTTTGCAAAAGTTCCCTTAAACCACCCCTCCCCTAAGCCTAAAGGTCAGAGCGCCATGCCTCAGCTCTCTAGCCGCCGGGAATCCGACCATTTAATTTCCGAAGTTTCTGGTTTGTGTGATGACAGAAGAGGTGACAGTGGGCAATTGCCTGAGTGACCACCGCGCATTAAGTAACGAAAGTCTAGGCTGCTGGAGGGAACGAGCCTGACATTGAGACATTCCAGGGGGAGGGGAATTGCTGTCCTGGAGTCGCCAGGAACGGCGGCAGCAGTTCCAAGAAATCAAGAGAGGAAGGTGGCCGAGATAAAGACAACACTTCAGGAATGAGAATATTAAAAAGCCACAGGACCCAGAGCATTAGTAAGGGGCAGGACACGTGTAGTAATTAGACGAAACGGCACCCTTCCAGTTTTTGCACTGGAACAAGGGAAATTGCCCTTCGGGGGATTAAAAACGTAACAGTAAAGCCAAAAGCTAATGAATAGGGTTCAACGGTTTGCTGGCAATACTTAAGATATTTTCTGTGCAGGACTTAAATATTTCTGTCTAGAAGCGCAACTCTCTGCTGTTGTTTATAAAGTGAGGATTCAAACCAAACTAGAGTACTCTCTCGTGCATCTCCACTTTCCCTAATCCGAAAAGGAGCTGCTCCCGAGGTACTGCCCCTTTAAGACCTGCTTGCTCTCGGGCTCTACAAAAGGGAGTGACCTCTGGGCTTTGACAGCTCCCCTAATAACTACCACCGTGCAGGCCCCGCCCACCTGGCGGCCAGCTGCGCCGATTGGCCGGCGGGCCGGTATCCCGTGCTCTGATTGGCTCGCCGCTTCCCCTGAGCGAACCTTTAGAACTCTGAGACAGACAATATTCTGTTACATTGTAGCAAAATGGCGACTGTCATTCACAACCCCCTGAAAGCGTAAGTAAGACTAAAAAATGTACATATTCCTCGTGGTTTCAATATGAAAAAAAAGCGCCTTCTGCGTGCCGAGCGCTGCCAAAGCACTGCGCTTGCAGGCGCCTACAGCCGCGGCGGGGCTTCTCTCTTTTCTTTCAGCTCTTACTTCTTCATTTTTTTTTTTAACCCGGGCGCGCAGAAATGTCAGGAGAGGCAATTAAGAAGAGGAAAATTGGTACATTTGTGTTCTTCTAAATTGGTGGACTGAGGGAGAGGGGTTACTGGCAGGGGAGCCAGGCGCTCGAGTGCTCTACAGCTAGGGGATCCTGGGCAGCTCAGGGACGGCACGGTCCCCAGAGTGCACAGCTTCGCCGGGCGGTGAGCGCGGCGCGGGGGGCGGCCCAGCTGGGGGCTAGCGCCAGGCTGGGGCCGCCTGGGTGCACTTGGCTGAGCCCGGTGCCTCTGAAGCCCGCGGCCCCCGCCCCGATGCTAGGTCGGCGGGGGTGAGCGGACCGCTGCAGCGCCGGAGTTTGCAAGGCGCTCTCTGCCTTCTGATCGCTTGCGGGGAGTTTGTGCAAACCTTCCGGAGTTGGGAGGATCGTAGGGGGAGCAGCGGGTCCCGGGAGCCCTGGGGCCCAGGTGGTTGCCCGGGGCTTTCCTGCCGGGGCAGCCCCCGGAGCTTGACTGCGCTTCGGGCGGTCGTCGGTGTGTCTCCGGGTGTTGTTTGTGGGGAACTGCCTGTAATAAATTAACGACTCGGGTTAACTTGGGGTTGATTTGGAGACTGGGAAGCTGCAGGTCTTATGAATGGTGTTCTTGCCTCCTCTGGGTGAATAGCCGAGGCTGGCGAGCGGCAGCTTGGAGCTACCCGCCTGAGCCGGCAGCGTCTGCTCCCGGCCAGAGCTAGGGGCAGGTGCCTCTGGCCGCAGCCGGGAGACTTTGAGCGGACGCCCAGATCCGGGACGGAGGGGGGGCGGGCTGGGCGAGGACACGCGGGGGCCAGTCCCCAGGTCCGACAGCCAATTCCTGCCCGCCTTCCTTCCCCCTCCTTGTTATCCTGGCTTCCTTCCTTCCTTCCAATCCGTGGAACTGTTAAGCCGCCAAGTCCGCTAGCGATCGCGGAGCCGGGGGTGGCTTCGGAAAACTAGCGTCTCTCTAAAAGGGGTGCTCTTGACAGTAATGTTGGCAGAGGTGCACTCCCTCCGGATCGAAGCGCGACGTGGGTGGGGGCTTGCACCCCTGGGATTTTGACTTCCCAGCTAGGCTGGAAGCCGCGGGCGAGAGGAGGGGGAGGTGCGGGGGAGGGCATTTCATGGCGAATTCTCTCTCGCCAGTGCCTGGAGGATGCCCACCTAGGTTCTTTCAACTCAGCGCATCCACGTTCGCACCCGGGGCTCCTCCTGGAGTTGAAAGCCAGGTTCGCACTGGGGGAGGGGGGCCGCAAGGGAGTTCTTGACACGAAGGAACTCGCGGGGAGAATGGGACGTGTTTGCACCAGCTTATCTCCTATCAGTAATAGGGGAAAAGGTTAGGAATGTCCCAGATCTTGGAGTTTTAAATGGATAAATATGTATTAACGCTGCTAAGAGGACATTGGGAGCTGAGGCTGATTAGAGAGCAGCTCTCGGCTTCAGTTCTCGCTTGGAAGCTCTGATTCACTACACTTGAACGCTACAGCTTTTCACCCAAGAAAGAAAATGTTTTATGGCAGAATAAATGGGCGTAACTTCACCGCATCCTCGCTCCCGGTCCCTCGCGCTGCTACACCGCTGATGCTGTGAGTTTTTACCGAACCCTCAGCTGATTTGCCGTTTTCATATTTCCACATCAAATCGCGTAGCCGGGCTGATGCCGCCTGGTAAACTCAAGTTAGAGGGTCTATTTCACATGTGTGCCAGGTTTGTTTCCTTTTGGGAAAGCAATACCCTAGTTACGCTGGAGCCCGCTTATGCGCGGGCGGGGGCAATATCTCCATGCTCCTTGCTGCCAGCTTTTTGCTTTTTGTTTTTGGATAGCAGAAGACTGCGTTTTTGGGGAGGGTATCTGTGTGGGGTGGGGTTATAAGTGGGGGAAGGGACAGAGAAGCGGGTTGTTTATTGGAATTAGTTCTGAATTATTACACTTGTACTTTGTATAATTAGAAAGAGTTGCAATGCGATGTATATGTGATTTTGTGTCCTCACACATACGTACATAGTAGCATACCCTTGACACCCAGCCTGCTTTTTCTAGGTGGGAGTTGAGTGGTCATTTATAATTAGCTGCTTCTTTTTGCATCCTGACCCCTTTCCCTGGGGGTAAGGAGGTGTAAACAATACCCCCACCAGCCGAGCCTTCTGTGCCTTGGATGCTTTTTTAAACTTCTAACGCAGGGGAACATACATTGTTACTGCGAGACCTACATCATCTGCCTTTATTTTTAAAAACACCTTGTTTAATAGAACATCTTATATATTTCATTTGTTTTAAAAAGTTGCTTATCAGGAAACAATACACACGTGAATAAATTATGCATGGGATAAATTAGAACAAAGCGCAGAGACACATCAGGCGGAAGGGATAGATGGCGGTGCTGGGAGGAGGGAAGCAGGGAAAAAGGTTTGGAGAGCTATGTTTTTATCCTCATGTGTCCCTCCTGACAATGAAACGGGGGCTGAACGACATTAGCATTTTCTCTGTGCGCCTTCAGAGTCTCTCTCCTTTCCCCTTAAAAAAAAGAAAGAAAAAAAAATCCAACAAGGACGCCCCCTATAGAAACTGGTCACACAAAGGTTTCCTCTAGGACTGGGGGATAAAGTGGTGGTAGGTAATGTTCTGGAAAGAAACAAGCCCATGTTTCATGCAACACTTCTGTAGGGCTCTGCCTCCGCTGAGTGTGGACCGTTTTTCATTATACTAGCTTTTTCCATGCGGGACATTCAATAATTCAATAGCTGGAGTAACTGGATGGCACAATTTGAATTTCGTTGCTTTGGGGTCTTCTCTAGGGCCCCAAGCTCCTAGAGCTATATCTCCTCTCTCAGCAGTTTAGCTTTCTTCCTGCCTGCCTTTGATCTCCCCACAACTCCCTTTCTTATTCCTCCTCCTTGTACCCTTCACCCCCTTCCTCTCTGAAGCTGACAGCCTGGCTTCTCTGTCTGTTGTCGCCTTTAACATCTTATTACTGCCCAACAGGGTGTTAGAAGCAGAAACAGGAGCCGCCTGGACTGATCAGATCACAAAGGGGACACGGCAGGTGGCCCCACAACCAAGCAGTCACATCTGGACAAATAGAATTTAAAAGCATCGATGGACGTGTATGATGTGTAAATAGGTATTACACATTATTTAATTTAGCAGCTACATTGTCTGAGCCTAGATATGTGAGTTACACTTACTTCTTACAAGGAGCAAGAAAAGGGCCTTGTAGTGAAGTGAACACATCTAGGTAATGTAAATACAGATTTGATAAAGGTCTGTGTGTAAGTCTTTCACGTTACTTACTGTATTCTGGTTGACTTCTGCATACCTAGGAAACACTGCTCTTAATATAAAATTCTAATCTTACTTGATATTCTACTTCAGGTTAGCCACCTTTCCCCAAATCTGCTATCGGTACTTTAAACAACTTACTCTTTTATTAAGTTACCAAAACCCTGGTTTATATGTGCTTGTCTAGGAATGTCTGCCACCTTCTGCCAGACAGGATTATATTGTATCTATTATACTAACTGCCTGCTTAGAAAAGAATCACTGTTTTTATTATTTAATTATGCTGTATAAACCAGTAAGGATTTACCCCAAGTAACTGTTTCTTTAAAGAATGAGATCAGTAAAGTATTTGGTCATGCTTATAACATGTGAACATACTTTTTTTTTGGAAACTTTTTTTTTTTTTGTAAAAAGTTTCCCTTGATTGAAGGTATGTGTTTATCTCTCTATTTTGTTATTAAGGACACATCTCTGGGAGAAGCAAATATATTTACCCAGCCAAGATTAAACAGCTGGTCATGTGTATAGAGGGACCTCAAATAGTCATCTTTTCATACATTCTGTGACCTGGAAACAGTGTATTCTAATCTAAAGTGGTTCTGTGCCTGTAGAAGTTGTGTAATTGTCGCCACTTAGAAGCCAGACCTCACTCTGCTGTGGCACTCAGTTTAGATATCAGAGGAGACAGGGTAGGGGGGACACATTCTTGGTTCTAATCTCCTGACTTTTGCTGTTGGGGTGGGGGGACACGGGTAGGCACTAAGTGGGGAACACTGGGGTTAGGACTTTGTGAACTTGTAGGCTTTAATGGGTATTATTTTAACCCCTTATGAAAAAGGGCCCTCAGACATTTTAAGCCAACAGATGCCTAAGAACCACCTTCTCCATCTGCTTCTGGTTGCCACGGGGGGAGAAAAAAAGCCTTAAATTCTCCAAACTTCATTAGCACACATTATTTTTCAGTGGGAAGAATGTCTGGTTTTGATGAGATACCCATAAAGGATATTAATTTCTGCCAGAACCCAAATGAAGGCATTGTCACAGGGTAAACCTCTGAAAATTGCTGCGCCTGCAGGCCACCTGGGAGGCATCCAAGGTCGCCACTTGAAGGGGACCTGCTCAGTTCTGTAAAGGGGGCTGGAATTCAGAGGCAACTTAATTGGAGACTTCTCATCCTCCTTTGTCTTTCGGAAATCATGCAGGTAGCTGGAATTTAGATACATCTGAGAAAGACCATAATGTCTAAAGCTGTTTCTGAGCCATCTGCTCAGATCACTGCAAAAAATAAAATGCCACAGTCAACATGCTTTGTTTTGAGTGAGCGTGCACCAGAAAAAGAAAGGAAACTGAGGCTAATGTTTTAATGGGAGTGGTTTTGGGGGCTGGGTCATAAAACAGCATCCGAATCTAAGTCTCTTTATTATGCCATCCTCTGCAATGTAACTTTTGTGGTTTCTGAGTGTTCTGAAAGTCACCTGAAGACAGAAATGTAGCCCAATGTGGCAAGCCCCTGGCCAAAGAAATGCCACAACCACTGAAACAGTTTTTGCTCAGCCAGGGTTTTCCAGCAGTGGGCCCATATAAGCATGACCCTCGCTTTAAATAGTCTTTAAACATGTAGGTATTTAACAAGGAAAGATAAAAGAGTGGCCTGGAAGGGTGGGGTGTGGAGGGGATAGGTGAGTGGATAAAACCACTGTGTGGTCTGGAACTCTGAAAAGATAGTTGTTTAGCAGCAATAAAGACTGATATTATGATCTATTGCAAGTTCCAAAGTTTTCTTTAGTTGTGTGAGCAGCTGGGGTGAGATGAGGTGTTGTGTTTTTGTAATTTGTTTTTCTTATTGGTCAAGTTACTAGTGTTTCACAGTCTGTCAAACCATATGGATGAATGGAGCTAGCATCGTAAAACTGTCACTGAAGGAAGGTTTTTGAAGCCTGTGATTTGCATCAGAGTTTTAAAAGCAGTGGTTAGGAGGTGTTGGGGGTGGGGGGAGCAGCCTGTGCTGAGAATTTCTAGGTCGTGTGTTTCTGGATAGTAGTAGTCCGTGGGGGTGGCAAGGAAAGAGAGAAGCCTTGAGGAGGCCAAGACTTAGGGGGCTGTATTTGAAAGCAGGGAGGGCAAGGGGATGAAGCTCACAGCTCCTAATAATGGGTTTCAAATAGCCCACATTGAGTCCTCCATCACTCAGGCCTCAGTTCTGAGCCCTGGGAACAGTGATGGCACATGTCTAATCCCCCTTTTGCACCCTCTCCTCTCTCCCTGAATCCAGAGACTGAGGTCATCTCGGGTTGCTGTGGAATGAGCAAGTTTTTTTTTTTCATTGTTATTCATTTTGAAAACCTGCTGTTTGTATTGACTTCAATTGGAAGTGCCACCAGAAAATGTTTTTCAGTCCTTAGACTTTCACCTGCCATCAGTGTGGCCCTATCTCAAACTCCCTCCCTCTTCCACATTTATTTTTTTACCAGTGGCTAAGCTTTTGTAGCTTTGGTGACTTCAGGGAAATGGAGGAGGAAAAGCTCTGGGAAAGGAATTCAGAGCCTTGAGCTCTTTTCTCAGCCCTGCCACCCACTAGCTATGTGATCTTGGACACAGAATTTCTTGGGACTGCGTGTTCCTTGTCTAAGATGAGGGTGATGCACCTTGATTGTCAAAATACCTTTCAAGTCAAAAACTTCAGGACTCTTACTGTGGTATCTTAGGATGTGAAGGACAGTCAGGGGCCAGAATCTGAACTCTTGCTTTTTTTTCTTCTTTTTTTCCTCCTCCTTTTCGGCCACCCTGTGATGTATGAAAGTTCCCGGGCCAGGGATATAATCTGAGCTGCAACTGTAGCAATGGTGGATCATTAACCCGCTATACCGGCCTGGGATTGAATCTGTTCTAGTGCTGCAGAGACCCGGCCTGGGATTGAATCTGTGTTCTAGTGCTGCAGAGACCACTCCCACTGCCTTCCGCTACAGTGGAAACTCCCTCTTCCTCGCTTTTTAAAGTGCGACTCTAAAGGGGAGTTCTTAACTCTAAAGGGGAGTTCTTAAGACAGGGTGTCCTGTCTTAACTCCCCTTTAGAGTCACACTTTAAAAAGCGAGGAAGAGGGAGTTTCCACTGGAGTTCCCATCGTGGCGCAGCAGTTAACGAATCCGACTTGGAACCATGAGGTTGCGAGTTCGATCCCTGGCCTTGCTCAGTGGGCTAAGGATCAGGCATTGCCGTGAGCTGTGGTGTGGGTCACAGATGCAGCTCGGATCCTGCGTTGCTGTGGCTGTGGTGAAGGCCGGTGCCGGCAGCTCCGATTCGACCCCTAGCCTGGGAACCTCCATATGCCGCAGGTGTGGCCCTTAAAAAAAAGGGGGGGGGGCAGGTAGACTCTTCCCTAGTTTCCTCCTCTCTAGTCCAGTCTTGTCACATTGTGCTACCTACCACTTGGGGTTCTAACCAGGCTGAGGCTTCCTCTTCCTTCTCAGGGCCTAAAGCTGAAGGCCAGGTGGTGGCCCATTTAGAACGTGAGCTTTTCTTCTGATTCTCCCTTGTGAATGCTTTTATTTTCATCGGCACTCTGATCAGAGAATGGAGACACGAGAGAGGAGTGGGAAGACTAATTGGCCTATTTTGCTGTTTACAAGCACATGGATAAAGTTTCTGGTTTGTGCAAAAGACTGGAATTACCGAAAATGTCTTTTTCTTTGTGTTTTTTTTCATTTTTCTTTCCTTTTTTTTTTAAAAATGTATATAGAGAGAAAGGGAACCAGGCAAAAGATTTTTCTTCTTCGGATTTCATTTATCCACAACCTCCTTGGAACTGTTCTCTCCTCCGTCATGGTACCCATCCCAATTAACGCGGAAAGAAAGTGCTTATTTCACTTGCTTTTCGAAGGCTGCAGATACCTGGCTGTTCGGTGAGCTGAAGTAGGTGGGCCTGTGCTGATGTCTCACTGAGGTTTCTCTCTTGTGCCCTTGATACTGCTGAGGAAATGGAGGTGTCCAGCAGACACAAAGAGGCTGGCCAGACCCTGGTGGGGATTAGCAGTGTCTAAACTGGAATTCACTTCCTCTCTGGTGCCATGTCTCCAGAACATCCCAGATTCCTCTGGGGGCATTATTATTAGGCTTTCCTTTGGTTTAAACCTCCCTTGGCAGTTTTCTGTAATCCTAAATTAAGGGGAAGAGGGGGTTCCAAAACCCATCAGAGAATTCATAGAAGCCTAAATTGTGAGAGTTAGGCAAAATGAAAGAAAAAAACAAAGTAAATGGTCACCCTGACCCCTAGCACGCAGAGGCAGCCCCTTAAATTTCTAACTATGGTAAAATATACATAACATGTATATTTAGTATGTACTGTTTTAACAATTTTAAAGTGTTCAGTTCAGTGGCATTAAGTAGATTCATAACGTTATGGAACCACCCATACTATCCATTTCCAGAATTTTTTTAATCACCCCAAATTCTGTTCCCATTAAACAATCACTCCTCATCCAGTCCCAGTCCTTGGTAACCACCACTCTACTATCTGTCTCTATGAATATGCCTTTTTTGGCTGCACCTGTGCATGTGGAAGTTCCCGGACCAGGGATCAAACCCACATCACAGGTGTAACCAGAGCCACGGCAGTGACAACACCGGATCTTTAACCTGCTGAGTCACAAGGGAACTCCTAAATTTGTCTATTCTAAGCAGCTCATATAAATGGAATCATACAATATTTGTCCTGGAGTTCTCACTGTGATGTACTGTGTCAGGATCTGGTGTTGCCTTAGCTGTGGTGTAGGTTGCAGCAACAGCTCAGATTTGATCCCTGGCCTGGGAACTTCCAAAAAAAGAAAAAAAAGATACATATTTGTCCTTTTGTGACTGGCTTAATTCACTTAGCATAATGTCCTTAAGTTTCAGTCTGTGTTATAACATATGTCAGGACTTCTTTCATTTTTATGGCTGAATAATATTCCAGTGTATGTATATGTCACATTTTGTTTATCCATTCATCCAATGGTGGGCACTTGGTTTGCTTCCACCTTTTGGCTATTGTGAATACTACTGCTCTGAACATGGGTGTTTAAGTAGCTGTTCAAGTCCTTGCTTTCAGTTCTTTTGGGTATATGCCTAGTTCTTCCTTCACTTTTAGACTTATTAAAATTCAGGGACTACATTTCTAGATAGTACAGGCAACTCCCTCCTTGTAAATTAAAAAATAAATACTGATGGTATTATAGAATTCGACCTTTCCCCCGCCCCTATAGGAATACCACTGTTTGGGGAGGGGGCAGAGGGCGATGCCCTGGGAACCCAGAAACTCACTTCTCTCATCCTCAGCCACAAGGATTGCCTTCTCCATGGCCACCCCACCCCCACCCCTTGAGGGCAGGGTCTCCCTATGGGCACCAGGGTTTGGGTTTGGGGAGACTCCAGGAGCTGCAGCAGCAGTAGTTACCTGGCGAGGCATGGAGTGGAGGTTTCCTAGGCAGAGTAGAAGTTTCATCTGGCAATGGGGGGTTTGGGTGGGCGAAGCACCTGGGATGACAGGATAGGTTGAAAGTCAAGCCTTAATAAATCTGGTGTATCTTTTCATAAGGTGAGAAGGGCTTGTATTTCTTTTCTCCTCCCTTCTGCACCCAGCACTGCTTACCCTCGCCCCTCAAGGGGCTCAAATGAAATAATGGATGTAAAAACATTTCAGGGAATTCCCGTGTGGCTCAGTGGAAGAAAATCTGACTAGTAATCATGAGGATGCAGGTTCGATCTCCGGCCTCGCTCGGTTAGTTAAGGATCCAGGGTTGCTGTGCACTGTGGTATAGGTTGCAGACACGGCTCGGATCTGGCATTGCTGTGGCTGTGGTGTAGGCTGGCAGCTGTAGCTCCAATTTGATTTGACCCCTAGCCTGGGAATCACCATAAGCCTCCAGTGCAGCCCAAAAAAAGATAAAAAAACAAAAAACAAAAACAAAACACAAGGAGTTCCCGTCATGGCTCAGTGGTTAACAAATCCGACTAGGAAGCATGAGGTTGCAGGTTCGATCCCTGGCCTTGCTCAGTGGGTTAAGGATCCGGCATTGCCGTGAGCTGTGCTGTAGGTTGCAGACGCAGCTCGGATCCCGTGTTGCTGTGGCTGTGGCAAAGGCCGGCAGCTACAGCTCCTGTTAGACCCCTAGCCTGGGAACCTCCATATGCCGCAGGTGCGGCCCAAGAAAAGGCAAAAAGACAAAACAAAACAAAACACAACACAGCAAAACAAAACACATTTCAGAATGTGTAAAGTACAGATGTGAGGTGTTAACTAGAAGTGTAAAGTTTCCTGTAGTTAACTGAGGCCTTCTCAGAGTCAGCACTATCTCATGTATTAAACATTACTATGTTAAAACTAAAGTAAATGAAAAGAGCCTGGCATTACACATCATGTCTAATCCTTGTTTCTCAGGAAGTGCAAAGCCTTACTCATCCAGCTGTGTGTAAATAGCCCTGGGATCTCAGTGGGGTTTTCCCATCGTCTGGGTTTGAAATAGGTGAGAATAGGAGCTCAAGGGAAGCCCTCATTTCATTTCCCGTTGTCAGCCCTGTACCGAGTTCACCCGAGATCAGAGGAAGCCGAAGCTGGCAGGCAGAAGGAGTGTTCTCCTGGAACTTGAGCTCCGGTCCTCAGCCAGTCTCTGGCTCCTCCTCTCAAGAAGACCTCAAGGAGAGAGAAGGGGTGAAGGTGGAGCTGGGGCTTAAATCTGCTAGTGGGCAAGGAGGGCTTGCTCTTGACATAGGGGGTCAGTGGCCAGAATTCATTCTTTATACAAGACTGTGGACAGTGTCATGGTGAGGGGCAATAATCTCAGAAGGATGGAGTTATTTGCCAGCCTTGGAAGTGCTTCAGATTCAAGCTTGCTGCAAAACCACAGTGTCCCAGAGTACCCATCATGGCCCAGTTGTAAAGAACTCGACTGGTATCCAAGAGGACACGGGTTCGATCCCTGGCCTCGCTCAGTGGGTTAAGGATCTGGCTTTGCCATGAGCTGTGGTGTAGGTTGCAGAACGCTTGGATCCCGTGTTGCTGTGGCTGTGATGTAGGCCGGCAGCTACAGCTCCGATTTGACCTCTAGCCCGGGCACTTCCATATGCCACTCATGTGCCCCTAAAACGACAAAAACAAACAACCCCCCCCAAAAAAGCCAGCATCCCTTTACTTTATAAAAGCAAATTAAGCGAAAAACGTCATCCTTGCTCCCATCATCCTCAGCTAAGGACTCTTTACCTATCTTTGCTGCCAGTTGAGCTTGGTGAGAACTGTTTAACCCTCTTCGCAGCTTTCTTCATCCTATCTGGCCAGTACTGATTGTCAGCCTGCCCCTTGAAACTAAGCAGCCTAGGCCTCCCTCCCTGCATCTAGGAGCTTCCACACCAGTCGGTCTGTTCCAAACAGTCGGTCTGTTTCTCCTTGCAGACACTTGCAGACACTTGTTCTTTGGCAGGACAAAGTAAGTGCTTATAAACCAGGAGGTGGACTGCTCCCCTAGGCTTCTAGGGAAACCACTGTGGGCTGGGGGTGGGGCGGGGAGGCAGTATGGTGCTGGAGGTGGGGGAGGGCAGGGTGGCTGGGGTAGCCGAAGTGGAGAGAATATATTCTCTCCTGCTAATTATTTTCCCCGAGGACTTAGCCAATGCAGAACCATCTATTATCGTGGGAGCGCTCTATGGTGGTTCTGCCTGTGATGAATGCTAAGTGGAAACAAGCAAGAAAAATTAACAGGCGGCTGCTTCTGTCCACCTAATTAAAATGCATATCCAAATGCATAATTCCTTATGTTTTTCCATGCACACACTCCCCTTCCAATCCCAGTTCTATGGAGGAGAGAAAAAAACAACAACAACACTTTCTCCCAATCATTTCTCTTGATTATATTTCCATCAAGGAAGAACCAGAGAGTTCCCTTAGTATAGAGAAGGGCCATTCTTGTAATACTTCTAAAATTGCTGCTTTTTTTTTTTTTTACTTAAATTGGCCCCCCCAAATTCTGAACTCTTTTTATTTAAGATGAAGAACAAAAAACTTTATCTGACTGTAGAGAAAAAGAGGGAAGGAAGGAAGTAGAGAAGGAAGGGGTTGGGGGGGAGGAAGCAAGAAAGAAAAAAAAAACTTCCCACCATTTCTGCTGAGCTTTTAGTTTTGTGCTACAAGTCTGGCTTGGATCAGCACTGAGGATTTTGAAGGTCTTTTCTATCTCCTTTCGCTCTTTACTCCCTTTCCTGACTTGGCCGTACTTTTCCCAGCCTCCCAAACCAACAGAGCCCAGAGTTTAGCAGAGAGATTTTACAAGATGCACCTACCTGTGCAGGTCAGGTAGAGGGAAGAAACAAAAGCCTTTGCATTTGGGGCAAGATCGGAGGTGCTGACCTCACAGTCCCGAGTCTGTTTTGAATCAAACAATACTTCTTTACCCCTATCTTCCTCACTTTTTGTTCACCAGAATGATCATTTTCTCCCTCTTTATTCAGTGGTCATCAAATATTCGATAAGACACAGAACTTAAGTCATTATGTTCAATTCGATGTCACTGCCGTCTCTACAGCAGCCCCCCCACCCCCGGCCAGCACCCCCACTCTTGAAGCCCCTTGACTGCCCTCCACAGCAGCCCCAGCTGTTGATTTATCAGGGCCGGCTGGCTCAGCAGTGCATGGAGATTGCTTTTAATTAACTCTCTTCATTTTTCCCAATCTTCAGGGAGCAGCAGCCCTTTAATGATTTTAATATTTTATCTGGATTTATATCCGCCTTATTTGTTGTTGTTTGACTTCCGCATTTGTTCATCCTGAATCGCTTCCAGGCTGATATATTTGTTTGCCCCTTTCCCTGGGGCCCCCAGACCTTCCAGGAGAAGGAACGATGGGTTCCGAAGAAGGCCCAAGCTTTCCACCATCTGTACAGGCAGAGGTGCCTAGTGTTGGCCTGTGTCACAGTTTGGATGAGAATCTTTGTCTTAGGGATCCCAGTCTCACCTGACTCAGCTGAAGGAGTTTCTGAGGTTTTCACTAAAGAAAAAAAAATCTGAATTTTAGAAATTGAGGTCTCTTTGCTGTCTCTATAGGCCAGTGACTGCCTGGAGAGTTGGGTAAAAACTTCTTCCTGGGCTGGAGGTCTATCACCTTGCCCACCTGGACCTGATGTAGTTCCATAGAACCGCCGCAGGATGATGACTTCAGGGCAGGGCTGGATATAGGTGCAGTTGTGTCTCTGTGCTACTTGCTGCATCTTTAGATATGGCTGGGACTTGCCCAGCAACTGTTCAGAAGAGTAATTGTAGGTACTTCTGAAAGAGGACCTGCAGAGGCGCCAGTTGCTTTCTCTCTCTCTCTCTCTCTCTGTCTTTTTTTTTTTTTCTGCTTTTTAGGGCCTCACCCTGGCATAAGGGGTTCCCAGGCTAGGGGTCGAATTGGAGCTGTAGCTGCTGCCTACACCAGAGCCACAGCAACACCAGTTCTGAGCCGTGTCTGCGACCTACACCACAGCTCACCGCAATGCCAGATCCTTAACTCACTGAGCGAGGCCAGGGATTGAACCCTCAACCTCATGGTTCCTAGGCAGGTTTGTTTTCGCTGCGCCATGACGGAACTCCTGCTTTCTCTCCTTGAGAGAAAGAACCCCTGCCCCTGGGTTCCCTCTTCCTGTGCCTGCTTTTTACACACCACCATCCGAACACCTTCCTGCCTCCCCTTGCAGCTTCCTTTTGGCTGCAAAGTCTACCCCTTCCCAGCAGTCCCAGAGAGGCCTGGCAGACAGACAGACTTGTGTGGGGGCTAGTTTTCAGAACCAGCTTGTCCACAGAGTGCCCTTTTGGCATCTCAATTTGGTGATGTGTCTTCAGGGTTATTTGTTGCTAGGCAACTGCCAGCTAAAGTTTGAGCCCAATCTGGGGATTGCGGTGAATTGCCCTGGGTGACTTGTATCCACATTTAGGGACTTGGCTTTGCAATCCTGGCTCTGGAAACAGGAAGGTGAGAAGATATTTTTCCATGTGCCTTTATGGAAAGAGATACTGGTTTGTTAAATCTAGCCCACTGACTGGCACACAAATGTCCGTGCATCCAATGTTTGTTTTGGTGATGAAATGGCCATTTCTTTCCATGTCCTTGTATTCATCCCTTGAGCTCTGATAGTTGTGAAAACCTATGATATATCAAGTACTAAGGGACACTGAGACAGAAAACCGTGGCTTCTACATCACAGTCTACTGTTCAGGCTACTCCCTGTTCTATCGATTGTCTCTTCACTTTTCCTTAGTGATCACACACTCTTTTTTTTAATTGTTGTTGTCTTTTTAAGCCGCACCTATGGCATATGGAGGTCCCCAGGCTAAGGGTCGAATTGTAGCCGCTGGCCTGTGCTGTAGCCACAGCAACACAGGATCCAAGGTGCATCTTTGACCTACACCAGAGCTCATGGCAACGCTGGATCCTTATCCCACCGAGCGAGGCCATGGATCAAACCCCCATCCTCATGGATGCTAGTCAGATTTGTTTCCACTGAGCCACAATGGGAACTCCGTCACACACTTTTTTGAGCATCCTATGGAAGTTTCATCTCCCCCCCCCAAAAAAAGCATATAGTTGTGAACATCTGCATATGATTTTACAGGGTTCATAGACTTTGCAGCGCCCATCAGTGGTGCCCTAGAGGTCTGTGGGCTCCAGGCTAAGAATCTCAGAATGAGATGTGGGTGAACTTGTTATCTTGAAAGGATGCTTCTGTATCCTTGCGCAGAGAGGTAGCACCATTCCCACTCCCCCTGCTCGTGGCTCCTCAGCCCTTCCCTGCCCCAGATGCACTTGACAGATACCTACTTTCTCATCTTCTGGATGTTTCAAAGTCCCCTATTCTCTAGCAAAGCCCTTGCTGACCCTCGAGTAGAACTGGCCACCCCTGCTTGGCCACATAGTCCCAAGCATAGTCTTCTCTCCCGGCCACTTAAATACATAACTCTGGTTAGTTAGAATATGAGGCCCTGGAAGGCTGGGGTTGATGGTGGCTGCCTGTGCCTTTCTATCCCAGGATCTAGCATACCAGGCACTTAGTTCATGTGTGTGGAATGACTGCACAAATGAAGCCAGCAGGCAGACGTACTGCCCTTCCCGCCTAATTTGCTTCTAGCTCCTTAAAGTCGACTTGTTTCTCATTCTCTTGAGTTTGGAAAAGGCAGCAGAATTCCTTTCCCTAAATTGTTTCCAGGAGTTGGAAAACAGGCATAACAGTTGCGTTGCTTGTATGTAGCATGTGAGGCTGTGATGAATGTCAGTGCCATTTATTCTAGCCCTTGTTTCTTTACCACTTCATCCTTGGGGACCTAAAAAACTTGACTTTCCCTCCCTTTGGTCATGGGAAGTAAAGGCAAGTCTTCTTTTTTTTTTTGTCTTTTTAGGGCCGCACCCGTGGCACATGGAGGTTCCCAGGCTAGGGGTCAAATTGGAGCTGTAGCCACCGGCCTACACCACAGCCATAGCAATGCCAGATCTGAGCCTCATCTGCAACCTACACCACAGGTCATGGTGACGCCGGATCCTTACCCCACTTAGCAAGGCCAGGGATCGAACCTGCGCCCTCATGGATGCTAGTCAGATTTGTTTCCACTGAGCCATGACGGGAACTCCCAAAGGCAAGTCTTCCAGCTTTGCCGTCTTTCAGGGACTAAGTAACCCAGGGCTTGTGAATAGCCACTGAGAGCCTACTATGTGCTCAGCTGCGTATGGGATTATTTTTAGTCTTACTTATACCTGAGGATTTTTATGGGTTTTTAAGATGGAAGAGACCAAAAGTTGCAAGTACTATAATGGCTTAATCCAAAATTGGGATCCAGGAGTTCCCTTCGTGGCTCAGTGGTTAACGAATCCGACTAAGAACCATGAGGTTGCGGGTTCAATTTCTGGTCTTGCTCGGTGGGTTAAGGATCCGGCGTTGCCGTGAGCTGTGATGTAGGTTGCAGACACGGCTCGGATCCCGCGTTGCTGTGGCTGTGGCGAAGGCCGGCAGCTACAGCTCCTGTTAGACCCCTAGCCTGGGAACCTCCATATGCCGCGGGTGCGGCTCTACATAAAAAAAGGCAAAAAGGCAAAAAAAAAAAATTGGGATCCAGTGAGGGGCTACTGCCTGTCCTGTTGAACTTTGGAGTTAACTGTAACCCCCAGTTACTCTTTTCATATATATATTCTTTGAGAGAATTTCACATACTTTCGCAATGCCTGCATAGATAAAACTTTCCTATAACTCTGACCCAACCATGTTCCATGCAGGTAAATTCATTTGACAAAGAAACAAAAAACGATGCCCCAAGGGCCTTTATCCTTCATATTGAGATAAAAATCTCTATCATCCTAACTTTTGTATGTCCTCTTGCCACTTAACCCTCACGATCATTCAGTTGTTGGGGCCACCCTATAGAGGCTGGTTCTATGTCAAGAGGAAGTAAAGGCCAGAGGTGGAGACAGGCGATTCAAGTTTTAATTTAGATTCTCATCCACTAGACATCCTTCAGTGGGGAGAGCCAGAAAAAATGCTGATCGTGCGCCAGTATAGACCAGAGGAACAGAATCGTATCAAAGTGATTGTGAGCTCAAGGTGTCGTGCTGCACCAGCACCTACTCTTGGAAGTTAACTCTCCTTCAGTCAAGGGTGCAGCCCTTCAGTATGGAGGGTGTGCACGCGGCTGTCCGGTTCCTGGTGCTCATTTCCTTTCTGGGCAGCCATCCCAGTATAACAGATACTTATACATATTCTGTCCTCATTTGATCTAATTACACACATCTCTTGGGGGATGGGAAACAGGTTTGGATCATTCAATTTTAGGTCAGTTATGCACAGGGTAACTGAGACGAGCACTGATCTCTGGAGTTCTATGAAATTCACAAAGTTCCCATAGTTCTCTGGTCTGAAGCACACCAGGGGGCATTGTTTGCCATCTCAGGGGCTGGTGAGCCCGGCCAGTGTCGGGGAGGTTTGAAGCCTGATGAGGTCCTGGGGATCATGTGAGGGCCTTTATTCTTCATATTGAGCGAGAGAGAAAAGTCTCAATCATCCTAACTTTTCTGTATCCCCGCGACCATGAATACAGGAACTTTTCTGAGACTGAGCCAGTTTTTGCTGTCCTTAGAGCAACAGGATTCTTATTTTATTATTTGGTGATCTGCCTAACTGAGAAGACCCAATTATATCGGTCCCTGTTCTGGTGATCATTTGTGCTCACCCATTAGCTGCCTAGAATGTGCTCAGTTTCCTGAGAAATACAGAACAAAAGAAGCTCCTCCGATCGACGCAATGATCTCTACCATTGCCCAGTGTTGCCCAGAATTTCTGTCTCCTTTGCAACCCAGATGAACTGGTCTGGACCATGTAACAGCTCTAAAATGTCCCCATCTTGCTCCAAGACCCAGAGCTGGCGGCCTTGGGCTGTTCAATTTCCTAGCATCTCTCCTCCAGGCTCTATTGTAGCTCTTCAAATCCCCAGGAAGGAAAAGCCCACTGGTTACTCTTTTATTTTCTTTTGCTTTCTGCTTCTTATTGCATTTCTTGACTCAGACCTAAGCCTCCCCAACGCTCTGTGAGCCCTAGATAGAGGAATAATCCACTTAACGCTTCAAATCAAGGTTTCTACCTCCATCCTCGGTTTCCTTCTGACCCCTTATTTCCTTCATCTGTGCCCCGTTGACATCTTTCTCCTTGCCTTGTGCCTTGCACCTTGATCAGAAAGCATTGAAGAGGCACAAAAGGAAGGGGAGAATATTTCCTTTGCCTCATCCCCCGGGAGGGCACACTCAATCTCGTGTTGGAAGGGGGAGAGCGAAGGAGGAAAAGGCAAAGCTTGCACACAGCAAACGGGTGAGAAGAAGCCGTGGAGAAGAGGCGTGCGTGAGGTTATGGGGTGGGATTAACGGTGCTTGATGAGTGGTCCAGCACTCGAGGGGTCTGTGAAATTGGAAGAGAGGAAGCAGTCTCATGGAAGGGACGTCAGAGAAGGTTTCAGGGAGGAGGTGGCTTTGAGCTGAGTTTGCAGGGACAGTGGGACCCGGTCAGGCTCAGGAGTGATTGAGGGTGAGGATGGGGACGGACAGGCAGGAAAGGGAGGCGACCAAAGATTTGGAAAGCATTTGAGTAATTCTGTACAGACCCCCCTTCCCTGGGGTTGGGGGGTGGGGGAGGGCCGAGGGGGGATGGAGTGTGTGGAGGACAGCAAATGGATCCGTTTGGCTGGATGGGAGTGGGGGTTCTGTGAACAGAAAGGAAAGATGGGGAGTAGCCTAGGGCCGGGTAGGTCTGAGTGGAGCCCCAGTTTGGCGGCCAGTTCCTGGCAAATCCTTGCACACCCCAGAGGCCAAAAGAGAGGTTTCAGGAGGGAGGTAGGTGTTGTCCTCTGGTGTCCCCTAGGGGGCCTGTGAAGAGGAGCCACCTGTCCTGCCAGGTACAGGACAGCCCTGGGCAGGCCCATGGGCAGAGTGGCTAAATGGGGCAGGATTGTAGGCTAGAGCCCGTCCAAGTGGCCGATCTAGACGTCTTCCCCGCTTTCTATGCTTTCATCACCACCCCCTTTCTTTTAACAAAAGCAATGATAGCAGCAGCCCATAAATGGTTATAAATAAAATATTCAAATCTAGTCTAAGGAGGAAAACATAAATGCTGACCCGGCCCTCGGAGCTCAATTAACACCTGGTGTTCCAAGGGTTAGTTTCGTGGTTTAAGTGGCGGGTGGGGGGGGAACAGTGAAGCTACAGGTCCCTAAGACTGTGTTTCCTCCCGGGAGGATGGAGGTGAAGGTAATGCTTCTGTACTTCCACACAGGCAGGCAGGCACCTTGTAAGCCATTCAAGCTGCCCACCTAATGTTTTTTTTTCTTTCATTTTTTTAAAAGTTTTATTGAAGTCTAGTTGATTTACAAGGTTGTAATAATTTCTGCTGTATAACCAGGTGATTCAGTTACACACGTACACATGTCCATTCTCTTTCCAACATCGATGATCACAGAATATGGGTAGAGTTCTCTGTGCTGTATGCCTGCTCTTCCCTCCCTTCAGCTCTAAGACCTGGGCCCCAGGGAGCGAACTTTCAAGGGGAGGCTGGTGTTATCCCCAGCCTCAGGTTCCTTGGAGCCTTGAACTCTCTGACAGCTCGGATGCCCAGGGAGCAGGAGTGTAGCGAGCAGTGGCCATGTGGCTTATAGCTTGGGTACAGGCTCTAGAGCTAAAGAGTCTGGGTTCAAATCCAAGCCACATGATCGTGGGATTTTCTCATCTGTAAGGTGGGAGTGAGAGTTTCTGCCTTTAGAGGATTGTTGGAAGAATTAAAAAAGTTAATATACATACAGTGCTTAGAAGAGTTGGCACCTCTTACTCTCTTAATAGATGCTGGCAGTGACCCTGTTTTTTCTGTCTATAAAATGCACAAACACATGAGCTGATTTTCCCCACACTGGCGTCTTAAGGAAAATGAGATAAGTTGAAGCTCTGATTTTCTTAGAAGAAGAAGTTCTAGAACTTGCTAGCGTTATTATTGGTAACTCTTAGAGCAAATATGCTAGAAGAGACTTTGAGAGAGAGTGCTTGGTCCAGGAGTTCAGGGTATTGCTTGCTCTGATTTGGTGCTGCTACCGGGTCCTTCTGAGAAAGAACATGAATTTCACAGGTGCAGAAACACAGCACACAGAGGCGAACCGTGACGTGACTGAACTCCCAGCTTCTGCTTCCTTTCACTGCCGCCTCATCCAAGGTGAGGTGAGGGCTTCGTGCCTGAATGAGCCCTGCCCTTTCCACAGCTAGAAAAGGGCTTGAACACCCTTCAGACCAAAACGTGTGGGAGTGAGAGCTGGCCTTGTCTCCCATGTGGCCCGCCGCCCCATCGTCGGGGTGGAAGGCCAGACACCTTGCTGATCGCGGCCCTCCTGTCCCCGGTAGGCGTGTGTGTACGTGTTCCCAGCACACGCTTTTTGTGGGCAGTGATCTGTGCTTGACAAGCTGGCATTCCAAACTCCAGATCTTCCAAACACCAGACCCCTGTGTTATTTTTAACTGTCCAAAGTTTTTTCCACGTGGTGTAATTGATGGGACTCGATAGCCTTGTTGGAGAATCTAAACTTCAGCTTGTTTTGCCTCCCTTGAATGGGCATGTGTCTGATGACCAAGCAGAAAAAACCCCTGTTTTCAGAATTGACTGGTCTAAATCTTGCTGCCTGCCCCACCCCCACCCATCCCTGGGGAACAGAAGTGAACACAAAGATAACCTGAGCCCGCCTGTTTCTGTGGCTCCAGATAGGAGGGAGGCAGATCCTTTCTGTCTGCGACCTTCTCCTCCCCACTGTCCGTCTGTGTGCTGATAGTGAGGGACAAAGCGACATTCTCCGAGAGATAACAGGAAGGGCATTGAGGAGCTGGGCACACAATCTCTTCTGGCCTTCTTTTTCAGCCCCACATTCCCCGAGGGGTAAGTTATATTCTCATCATCCTCTGGGGACAGTCCTGGATGGATGCTCTTATTTAAGCATTTGTGGCCTCCAGTGACCACCGTCCTTGTGACACTGGAGAAGAGTCTCCTCTCTCCATGTCCAGGAGAAAGTGAGCCATCTCAGGCTGGCCTTTCATTTGTGAATTTCTCCAGCTTTGTGTGTCATATCTCTTTTTCATTCACACATCTCTCCAGACCATGCACTTGGCATTTATCTTGTATTAGTTGAGTATGTACAAGGTACCAGCTACTGCGGCACTGGGTGTACGTTGTAAGCAAAACTGACACGGACTCTATCTTTGCAGAGCTTGTGGTCCATTTGGGGAGACAGACATAAATATATAAATAAAAGTTGAATCTGTGTTTGGTTGGAAAGTCCGGGAAGGTATAAGAGAGTATTAAAGAGAAATGTTCAGAGTTCCCGTCGTGGCTCAGTGGTTAACGAATCTGACTAAGATCCATGAGGTTGCGGGTTCGAGGATCCGGCATTGCTGTGAGCTGTGGTGTAGGTCGCAGACGTGGCTTGGATCCCGCATTGCTGTGGCTGTGGTGAAGGCTGGCAGCTACAGCTCCTGTTAGACCCGTAGCCTGGGAACCTCCATATGCCGCGGGTGTGGCTCTAGATAAAGGCAAAAAGACAAAAAAAAAAAAGGAGATGTTCTAGTCTGATGTGTTAAGGGAAAGTTTCCTTGAAGAGGCAACATTTCATCTCAGGCAGAGAGAACAGCATGTGCAAAGGTCCCGTGGCATGTTGGAGGAACCAAGGAAGGCCACTGTAACTGGAGCACAAGAGAGAAAGGGAAAGTGTGCCTCACGATAGAGTCAGAGAGGTCAGGAGGGACCAGAACATGCAGTGACTTGAGGGACATTTTAAGGATGTGTACTTTCTCCTATGAGCAGTGAGCAGCTGTGGAAGGGTTTAAGTCAGGAAGTGACTTAAGCCAATTCATGTCTAAAAATTTCTCCCTGGCTGCAAGGAGATTTAGCAACAGAGCCTGGGAAGGATGAAATGAATGAGTTCTGAGGAGGCTTTTTCTGGGTAAAATTTAGAAAATAAAAATGAGATATGTGCATGTCCACGAAGGACAAGGCATTAGCTGGACAAGGTTGTGACAATAGAGCGTTCCCTTGAACTGCTTCCCTCCTTCCGGTCATTCTGGGTCCCGTTTGGTAGTTTAAAGATTCCAGCAGCCCGCCCCCATCCTTGGAAGTTTTTGATACTGTGGAGAGATCTGTTTTCCTCCCAAGCAGAGCCGGGAGCAGTTCGCCTCTCCCAGCTGTCTCTGATGCTCCCTACCACTCTCCTTTAAATGTCTTAAGAGGTGGCCTGAGGACCACGTACGCAAGGGGCATCGGTGTAATTGATGAAAGGTAGATTTTTGGGCTGCCTCCCAGAATCTCAGGGGTGAGGCCATGCAGTCCAATTCTTATTTCTCCTAATGCCTGAGAACTGCTATTTTTCCAACCCTGCCCATGTGTCAGTAAGTGTACAGATGCTTTAGATGGTGAGGAGTTAGTTAGAAGGGTACCAAGTGTTTTTGAGGCACAGAAGGTCTTTGGGCCTCACTACAATGTGCTGGAGGAGACGAGGCTTTGGTAACTTCGGTACCCTCATTAACACAGGTATCAAGTGATGGAGTTGGTGGGCGGAGGGGATTCCACCCAATGTATGACTCCAAGGACTTGGCTTTGCCATTCTTTCTTCACACCTCTGTTCTTCAGTGGGCAAGGTTAAGAAGTACTGACTTATAATCTACAGATGTCATTCCTTTTAAAAGACAGATCCAGTAGTTCCCTGGTGGCTTAGTGGTTACGGATTGGCGTTATCACTGCTGTGGCTGGCTCACTGCTGTGGTGCCGGTTTGCTCCCTGGATTGGGAACTTCTGCATGCTGCGGACATGGCCAATAACATAAAATAAAAAGAGTCAGTACCTTTTGGGGAGCTTATGAGATCCATCTTGAAAGTGGGTATCCAATTAGTACACGAAGGGTAGAATTAGGTGAGTTCATTATAATTATTATGACTTTTTAGTATGGGAGATATCAAACCTATACAAAAATAGGATAGCATAAAGAACCTCCATGTGTCCATCACCCAGGCCACCTTTAATAGTCACAAGTCAGGAGCGCATCTTTTCAGTTGTTCAGGCTTTGCTCTGCGACGCTCTCATTTCTGTGTCCCTCGGATGAAATACCTGATAGGAGAGTGGGCAGCAGGAACAGAAAAGCTTTCAAAAGCCCCCTTATGAGCTAATGACCAGAGGGGGAGAAAGCTCTTTTGACTCAATTTGTCCGCCAACAGTATAGCTCCTGGGCAGAGCTATTGCTTGGAATTGCAGATCTAGGAAATACCTTAGAGACCGTGCGTGGTCTGCCTTGCTGTCGGACCTGACGGCAGAGTCCTCAGGCTCCACATGGCTACGAAGAGAAAGAGCCATGCCTGGAATGCAGGTCCCCCATCCCTGCCTTCCCTACACAGCTCAGAGGGTCTCTGGGCATTTTTGCTCTAGTGTTTGCTAGCATGAAGTTGTGGAGCAGCAACCCCACTGGATCCTTGGTGGTTGAAACACCAGTATTTGGCCACCTCAGCCTTTGTTTCTTCTTCGTGAAGCCCAAAGTTCTCCTGCTCTGGCTAGAAAAGATACACCTGGGAATTCCTGTTGTGGCTCAGCAGTTAATGAACCCGACTAGTATCCATGAGGATGCGGGTCCAATCCCTGGCCTTGTTCATTGGGTTAAGGATTGGCGTTGCCGTGATCCGTGGTGTAGGTCCCAGACGTGGCTCGGATCCCGTGTTGCTGTGCCTGTTGTGTAGGCCAGCAGCTGTAGCTCCGATTTGACCCCTAGCCTGGGAACCTCCATATGCTGTGAGTGCGGCCCTAAAAAGCCAAAAAAAAAAAAAAGAAGAAGAAAAAAAGAAAAAAAAAATAAGATACACCTACGAGTACTGGTGAAAGCAAGCAAAATGGGCCACAAGCTCAATCTCCCTTCGATCTGCCTGCTTTAGAGTTTTAGAAGCTCTAAGGCAAAATATGAAAAATTGGTTAGTGCTATAGACTTTCAAGGAAGGAAGAAACCGGTTTCATTGGCTGGCTTCCTGGAGGAGGCAGGGTGAAGGGGGTCTTGACGGATGCGCAAAAGTTAGGGAGCTGAGGATGGAGGAGCGTTCCTTTTTTTTTTTTTTTTTTTTTGTCTTTTTGCCTTTATGTAGAGCCGCACCCGCAGCATATGGAGGTTCCCAGGCTAGGGGTCTAACAGGAGCTGTAGCTGCCGGCCTACAGCACAGCCATAGCAACACGGGATCCAAGCCGCGTCTGCGACCTATACCACAGCTCACGGCAACCCCGGATCCTTAACCCACTGAACAAGGCCAGGGATCAAACCCGCAACCTCATGGTTCTTAGTCAGATTCGTTAACCACTGAGCCACGAAGGGAACTCCTTGGTTTTTTTTTTGTCTTTTGTCATTTTTAGGGCCGCACCTGTGGCATATGGAGGTTCCCAGACTAGAGGTCTAATCGGAGCTGTAGCAGCCAGCCTGCACCACAGCCACAGCAACACGAGATCCGAGCTGTGTCTGCAACCTACACACCACAGCTCGTGGCAACGCTGGATCCTTAACCCACTGAGTGAGGCCAGGGATCGAACCCGCAACCTCATGGTTTCTGGTTGGATTCGTTTCCGCTGAGCCACGACGGGAACTCCAAGAGGAGCCTTCACTTTAAGGAGGGAAACAACCAACCTCTCAGCACTGCATATCGACCGGGAGTTATTTAGCACCTCCTGAAGTAGAAGACTCTGTACTTCACAGCGAGGGGATACTGAGAAGTAGAGGATACAATTTCTATTCTCTAGGAACTTTCTGTCTGGTCGAGGGACAAGACATATGTTGAATATTAATATAAGTGGGAGACTCTAAGACTGTAAGATGCAAGTCGACTTTTAAGATAAGCCTAAAGAAGAGTGCAATGGAAACCAAGAGCTGAATCACAAAGCAGCACACAGTAACAATATTAATGGCCATGTTCCCAATGTCTTCTGTGTGTGTGGCTGTGTGCTGGATGCAGCGATAACTGCATCGTTACACGGCAGCTTTTAAAGTAATAGTCACACTCCTTCCAGCTACTATCTCTCAACACATATCTGCCTGGCAGCCCGGTGCTGTGTGCTTACACACATGAACTTGTTTAATCCCCCTGGGAAGCAGGCAGTATTAACTGTTTTATATAGATGAAAACACTCCAAGGACTTTAAGCAGCTTGCCTAAGACCCTGAGCCATGGACCTGGGTCTGTCTGTCCAAATGAACTTGGGGTCAGATAGTGTGAATCCCAATCAGACTGAGTAGGTGGGAGAGAGAAGGCTGGACAGGAGACAAAGGACATATTATAGACACCTGTGTGAGAAGTTTGGCGCTGATGCTGTAGGTGCTGGGGAGTTATTTATGGTATGGCAGGATGGACATTGAGGGTGACTGATTTGCAGGATGGCGTGAGTTGGGAAGCTGTGGCAGGAAGCGACCGAGGTCTATGAGGGCGTGGTGGTGGGAATGCTCCCGGTCACACCGAGTAATGAAAACCCTCACAGCCCATCAAACTTAATTAAAATCAAATAAACACCCTGGCAAACCCATCTCATACCAAGTAGGGGTAGAGATTCTAGGTCCTACTAGGGTATTAGTTCTGGTTTCAATATAGCTGCAGGGATGTAAAGCTTTAGCAATATATAATATTTGTGAAATAGGAATATGCTTTGCATTGACAGACTCCCTTACACGTTCACAGTGTCAGTCCTCAGCTAGGTCCTCAATGGCCTATTGTAGTCTCTCTTCTCACCTCTTTGTATTTCTTCCTTACAGCAGTTATTTCTGTGTTTTACCATTGACCTGACAACCATCTCTATCCTCTTCTTTGTTATTCTTGCTCTCTGCCTCCTCACGGCCAAAGCCACCTTTTTGGAGGGGCCTCCCTGGCCCATCTCATGTAATACTGTCCCCGCATAACTCTCCCATTACCCTGGTATATATTTTTTCACGGTGCATACTACCGTGAGAAATTACATTTCTGTATTTGTTCACCAGTCTTATGTCTGCCTTTGCCCTTGGAATTTAAGTTCCATGAGAGCACAGACTGTGCCTGTCTTGAGCACTGCAACATCCATAGTTAGCACACGGTAGGTGCCTGGAGCAAAGGAAGTTCTTAACCAAATGAATGAGTGGATCCCCATGCTTTCAAGACCAGCGCTCATGTTTTGATCTTCCTCTCTCCTCGCGACTATCCTGCTGCTGGCCCTACTACATCTGGTTGTCCCTCTTCAAACTTCTATTCTAAATAAAATTTGGGAGTTCCCTTCGTGACTCAGTGGTTAACGAATCCGACTAGGAACCATGAGGTTGCGGGTTCGATCCCTGGCCTTGCTCAGTGGGTTAAGGATCCGGCGTTGCTGTGAGCTGTGGTTAGGTTGCAGACGCGGCTCGGATCCCGCGTTGCTGTGGCTGTGGCGAAGGCCGGCGTCTACAGCTCCTGTTAGACCCCTAGCCTGGGAACCTCCATATGCCGCGGGTGCGGCTCTACATAAAAAAAAAAAAAAAAAAAGGCAAAAAAAAATAAAATTTTCTTCTTCCCCTAAGACTGTTTATCCTCCTTGGGGTTCACTACGTTTAAGTAAAAATCTCAGGGTCATCTTTGGTTCTTCTTTCTCTTCACTCCTGCAAACACTTAATCCCCAAGGCCTGATGACTCAACCTTGACAATGTCTCTGGACTCTGTTCCCTCCTCCATTCACCTCTCATTCGGGCAACCTGAGTACTCACTGGGACACTGCAGGAGCTTCCTAATTATCTTCCCAGCCTGCAGTCTCTTCCCATGTTGGGCAATCCCTACACACAGGGAGAGCTTTGAGCTGTTCATTTTCTTTATAGTTTCAGTGGCACCTACTGATTATAGAATCCATGCATCTGCCCATCCATCCAACGATCCATCCATCTCTCCACGCTTCTGCCCACCCACCCATCTATCCTCCCATCTATCTATTCTATCCATTTAGCTATTCACTGAGTGCCAACCCTGTACAGCACTGTGGGAGGTGCTGGGTAGAGAACTGAGAGCACAATCTTTGCTTTCATATCAATTTCCAATCTTACAGGTGGGGACAGGTATAAATAGCCCTGATCATTCAAGTGTTACATGTGCTTTTTATTCATTCAGCATCTATTTTATTGAGTTATGTGCAATGCACTGCAGGTGCTGGGAATATAGCCAGTCAATAAAACCAAGCCCCTGCCTTCACAGAACCCACATTCTAGTGGAGGAGACCAGCAGTGGACAAATACATAGGTATAATGCTATGGGGGAAATAAAACAAGGTAAGGGGCACGTGTGTGGGTTGCCCCCTTGAGAGGTTATTCAGAGAGGACTTCCCAGAGAAGGTGATGTTTGAGCAGAGATCTGCAGGATGGTAGGGAGTGGCACTTGCAGACACTAGGGGGAAAGCACTCCAAGCAGAGGTAAAAGCCAACACCCTGTGCCAAGGCCCTGCTGGCCTGGGAGTGCGTACGTGGTGGCACGTGGCCCATTCTTGTACAGGGCTTGGTAGGATACAAGGGAGGGGAGGAATCTGTTCTTCTCTTCTTCTTGGAGGGACCAACGGAAACTCCTTGGAGGATGCCAAACTCCCTAGCATGACAGTTCAGCTTCTCTTCCATCACCTGTCCTTGGACTCTGAGCCTTTTTTTTCTTTTTCTTTTTAGAGCCACAGGTGCAACATATAGAAGTCCCTAGGCTAGGGGTGAAATCAGAGCTGCAGCTGCCAGCCTATGTCACAGCCACAGCAACGCCAGATCTGAGCTGCGTCTGTGACCTACACCACAGCTCATGGCAATTCTGGATCCTTAACCCACTGAGTGAGGCCAGGGATCGAACCTGCATCCTCATGGATACTAGTCGGGTTCATAACCTGCTGAGGTACCACAGGAACTCCTGGACTCTGAGCTTGAATCATGCCAGACCACGGACTTTCCATCCTGGGCCTTTGCTTCTCTGCCAGTGTCTGCCAGATCTTCCACCTCTGACCCCCAGGCCTCTTCCTGATGAACTGTTCCAGTTTGCCTGAGCTACCTTCAGGCAGAACCAGTTGCCCCCCTGCAGGTCCCATAGCACTTTGTTCATGTCAGCAGAGCACTTCGCATGGTGACGTCTGGTGACTTGTGTCTGTGCCGGTCACCTCCACCTGCCAGAACTCCTTGCAAGAAGGAACTGTATCTTAGACCTTCCTGGGTCTCCGGCACCTTGCACTGCACTGGGCACACACTAAGTGGTTTAATGCATGTGCAGTGCAAATTCTGTCGGAAAACAACTTGTTTTATTACCAGACCACTCTATATAGACATATGGGCGGACATATATGCCCTTTTTCTGCACAGCAATTTCTTACCAAAAAAAGAAAAAGTCCTGCAGTTCCTAATGAAAGCAAGAGGGTCATGAAATTAATTTGTCACTCTGGTGCCAGCTTCACTCAGCTGACTCATGGCCTGGGAAGAGGTTTTTAAACATGTGTTTTTGATCTCTGTACTAATTTCTCTTCTCTTTCTCAGTCATCTTCTCTTCCCCTCAGACTTGTGGAGGCACCTGCACACCTCCTCCTCCTGCTTTGAGCAGATGTTTTCCAGCTTTGCGCCTGAGAGCGGAGGGGAGGTGGCCCCTAATTTAGGAAGGGTGAGAGGGAATAAAAATGAAATGAGACTTCCTCCCCTCTTGAAGTTCGTTAGATCTTATTTGTTTGCTTGAGAAAGGACTGAAATATATATGTTTTGCTATGAACCAGATCACATGTCTTTAAGGGGATTCTGTGGTTTTTCCCTCCATGGTGAGAGGTTAGAAATATTTCCAGATGTCCTGGGATTAATTTATTAATTCAGCAAATATTTACCAAGCACCTAGCACTCACTACTCTGGGTGCTGAACATTAGCAGTGAATAAAATGAGCAAAATCCTGGCCTTCTTTTTTTGGGGAGGGAGGTGTCTTTTCTTTTTTTAGGGCCACACTTGTGGCAATATGGAGGTTCCCAGGCTAGGGGACGAATCGGAGCTACAGCTGACGGCCTACGCCACAGCCACAGCAACACAGGATCTGAGCCACAGCAGTGACCTACATCACAGCTCATGGTAATGTCAGATCCCTAACCTACCGAGCAAGGCCAAGGATTGAACCTGAGTTCGATGGATATTAGTCGGCTTGTTAACTGCTGAGCTATGACAGGAACTCCCAAATCCTGGCCTTAAAGCTTATGTTCTTTTTTTTTTTTTAATAATTATTTTTATTTTTTCCATTATAGCTGATTTACAGTGTTCTGTTAATTTTCTGCGGCACAGCAAGGTGACCCAGTCACACATACATGTATACGTTCTTTTTTCTCACATTATCATGCTCCATCACAAGTGACCAGATATAGTTCCCAGTGCTATACAGCAGGATCCTGTTGCTTATCCATTCCAAAGGCTATGGTTTGCATCTATTAACCCCAGAAGCTTACATTCTAGTGGGAGCAGACAGATGGTAATCTAAGTAGTAAATAACTGGGATGGTGTTAAGTCTATGAAGCAGCTGGGACAGGGAAAGCTGGGGGAGGACAGTTTAAAATAAAGTGGCCAGGGAAGACCTCACTGAAAAGTGACATTTGAGGGTCATTTGGGGGAAGTTTCCGTGCAGAGAGAGCAGCAGTGCAAAGGTCCTGAGGTGGAAAAATGTGCCCAGTGTCTTGAAGACTAACAAAGAGGCCAGTGTGGATGGAGCAGAGTTATAGGGAGGGCTAATAGTAGGAGAACTTTGGCTTATCTTTGGGAACCCACTGGAGCGTTTTTACAGCATCACCCTGGATGCTGAATTGGGAGTAAATGGAGGAAGCAGGGGCTAAGTAGGGAGACCTGTAAGGTGGCGGTATCTAGGACCAGGGTGGTAATTGTCAAGGTTTGAAGAAGTGGCTTGATTCGGAATACACATTGCAGATAAGGATGACAGCTTTTGCAAAGGAATTGAAAGTAGGGTGTGACAACAAGAGGGGCATTGGATGACTCGAAGGTTTTTGACCTGGGTAAGTAGAAGAATGGGATTGCTGAGATGGTGAGGATCGTGAGGCAGCAGGCATGTATGGGTCCAGCTTTGCCTTTGTTAGGCTTGAGATGCTGATTCAGCATCCAGAAGTGAATGTCCAATAGGCAGAGGCATTTTTACACCTGCGCTTGTGGGACCTTCACGGATGTGATGCACTGAGTCTTGCTGGGACCTGGATGCAGATTAGTTGCTCCGGAAGCACAGGACCTGTGCCATTGTGCTTTAATTTTTTAAAAATATTTATTTTAGGAGTTCCTGTTGTGGCTCAGTGGTTAATGAATCTGACTAGGAACCATGAGGTTGCGGGTTTGATCCCTGGCCTCTCTTGATGGGTTAAGGGTCCAGTGTTGCTGTGAGCTGTGGTGTAGGTTGCAGACGCGGCTTGGATCCTGTGTTGCTGTGGCTGTGGCTGTGGCCGTGGCCGGCAGCTACAGCTCCTATTAGACCCCTAGCCTGGGAACCTCCATATGGCACGAGTGCGGGCCTAGAAAAGGCAAAAAGACAATATATATATATATATATATATATATATATATACACACACACACACACACACACACATATGTGTATATATATATATATATTTAAATATAAAAATATTTTAAAATATAAAATATATATATATATTTTAAAATATAAAATATATATATATATTTTAAAGCACATTTGGATTCAACTCAAGAAATATTTACCAGCACCAGGCATTGTGTTAGGTGCTGAGGATAAAACGCAAAAGTAGGACTGAAAAGTGTTTTACCTCTTGGAGCTCAGAGTCAATGGGGGAAAGTGTGCAAAGCATACATTTTTATTAGAACAATGGTAAAACCACCATTAAGGTGAGAATAGACCCTGTATCTCATGAATAAATTAAAACCTTTATTCATGACACTCAATTGCCATTATTGTGATAATGTAAGAAAATTCTAAAATGTGGATTTTCCAAATAGAATTTTTTTTTCCCCCAAGAAAGCTGATTTGGAAATCTTTGTGCTCTGAGTTCAGGCCTAAGTGATTCACTGAACAATACTAAACATTTTCCCATGACCAAGCATTCACATAGGCGGGCCCTGGTTGTATGATTGAGGTCGTATAAGTCATTCCTGGAAGGGAAGTTTTGTTTGTAAAAACTGCTACAGTCATGCATGCTAGTAAAACTTTACCTAGTTCAACCTCAATTGTGGATGTGAAACCTTTGTCAAAGTGGCAGCAAAGATTGTAAAAACTTTGATGTGAATGTGGCCTGTGGTGGTCCTGGCACGGCAAGGCCTGGCTGCCCTGTCCTCTGCTATCATTTGCTTACCTGGTGGTTGCCTTGTTTTGGTCCTTGTGTCCCATGACTTGGGGAACGGGGTTGGGGTGGCTCTTTGGGTGGTATTATATCTCTTGGCATCGGATCATGTCTGCCTTTATTTTGGACAAGATCCCACATAGTTCAGGGATGTCTTGGAGAATATACCCCTGACCCTAAATCTTGGCACGCTCCTCCTCCAGCATGAAAACTCTGCAAGGGTGGCACTTTTATCTTATTTACCATCGATCCCCAGCCCCTGACTCAGTGCCCGGCGCAGAGTAGGTAACTGGCAAGTGCTTGTTGAATGGACAGCTGAAACGGGTGCCCCCCACCTTCCAGCCGTCAAGCTGTTCTTCCTCTAAATAAACAGCCTGAGAGTAGCCGACTTTGAACAGAGGTGTGTGGGAGTGTTGCTCAGGCCCGTCGAGTCTGTCCCCTGGACAAGGCTAAGGTCAGATAGAGTGGCCTGGGCTCCAGAATATACCAACAAACTTGGTGGATGATTCCAGAAGATTTGGGGGAATGGTGTGGGAGTGGAAGGGAACCATAGAAAAAAAAGAAGTTAAAGTGTAAGAGTGGAAGAGAAGAGCTAGCCTAGGATATTGAAAAGCTCAGGTAAAAAGATTGCTGGCTGGGGGCTCAGCTTAGCTTTGGGGAAATAGTGCTTCCTGGTGGCCTTGAAAGAGGTTCCTCTTTTGCTGTATATTATGAAAAATTTCAAACATACATAGTATAAGTCACCTCATATCGCCATCACCCAGTTTCAACAATTAGCATCTCATAGCCAGCCTCACCAACAGCCTACCCCAATCCTCCCACACCAGGAGTTATTTTGAAATAAATCCCAGACATCATTTTATCTGTAAACATTTCAGTATGTCTCTACAAAACACAAGGATTCTTTTTGAAAACATAGTCACAATCTCATTGGAGTTAACAATAACTTCTTAATATAATAAAATATCCACTTAGTATTAAAATATGTCTTTTTACATACGAGTATGTGTGCATATAAGCGTATATATTATCGCTGTGGTGGTATTTCCGAAATAAATTTATTATTTTTAGAAGAATGATGTCTTTGTTACTAAAAATTCAAGCAACACAAAAATGTCAAAAGATGAGAGCAAAAATATCACCCTGAATCCATTAGACGTCATTTCAGACACTTCTCCATGCTTATGTTTACAAAGAAGAACAAACAGAAGATGGATATAAATACTGTCAGAAATGCTTTTTTATATTGGAAAGGAGTCCCTGAATAGTATTTTAGAGCTGAAAGGGCACCCAAGGCTCTTTAGCTTTTGCATGAGGAAGGGCTAGACTGCAAGGCCCTTGAGAGCAGGGCCTGCCTTAGTCATGTTTATGCTCCCCTCTTCCATCCCTTGGGTGGCACTCAGGGGGTCAGTAACTGTAGTTTATTTATTTTTTAAATTAAAAAAATTTTTAAATTATTATCATTATTTTTTTGGCTGCATCCTCAGCATATGGAATTTCCCAGATGCGACCTATGCCACGGCTGTGGCAATACTGGATCCTTTCAACCAATGCGTTGGGCCAAAGACTGAACCTGGGCCTCTGCAGCAACCCGAGCTGCTGCAGCTAAATTCTTAGCCCATTGCACCACAGTGGGAACTCCAGTAACCATAGTTTTTTTTTTTTATGATTTTTATTATAGCTGATTTAGTAACTGCAGTTTAAATTGAGGGGGACCAGAGTTCCTGTTGTGGCTCAGTGGTTAACAAATCCGACTAGGAACCATGACGTTGCAGGTTCGATCCCTGGCCTTGCTCAGTGGGTTAAGGATCCGGCGTTGCCGTGAACTGTGGTGTAGGTCGCAGACGTGGCTCGGATCCTGCGTTGCTGTGGCTGTGGCGAAGGCCGGCAGCTACAGCTCCTGTTAGACCCCTAGCCTGGGAACCTTCATATGCCGCAGCCTCATGGTTCCTAGCCCGATTCGTTTGTGTTGCACCACGACGGGAACTCCTATTTTCTTTTTCTACTAGAATTGTCTACTGGAACTCAAAGAAGGCTCCGCCCTCTCCCTGCTCTACTCTGGCTCTGCTGCCCTCAGGTTCCTGGTTGCAGATGGAACACCGTTTGTAACTTTGACTTTTGCTTTCTTTCTGCCTTTGGGAAGAGCAGATTCTTTCATGTGGGAGTCCTTTTCCTGTATTGCGTCAGCTTCTGGTTGGCCGTTTGGTGGTCAAGGTTCATGTGGCTTCTCCCCGTATGTAGTTTAGCGGTGCTGCCTTAACAGGAGCTTCGCAAATAATTATTCTAAGCTCTTCAAACAGAAGCGCCGGGCAAAGGGCTGGGTGCAAGACATCTGGCCTTCCTGGTCGCCCCTCTAGTCTGCTGACTCAGCAGCCCTGCCAAGGCCCTCCTCCGGGCCGTGGGTCTGTCAGGTCACTAATGGAATCTGCTGGAAGCAAATTAACTCACGAAAAAAGGGCTCACAAATCACTCCAGCTGTTGGTTTCTGTCCCTGGATGGCTGGCACTTCCCTGTTCACTCGTAAGACCTGCCCCCGCAGTTCAGACCTCTCCTGGGGAGCCCCACTTTCTCTCGCATGGTTACTGAGGAGTCCCACTTTCTGTTGCGTGGTTACTGAGGAGCAGAGGGCTGTGCTGCAATCCCAGCCCCCTACAGCAGACCTATGGCCGTGAGGAGCCATCTGTGCGGGCTGATGCGCCTTCTTCCCGAGCCGGAGGCCTGCGGGCTGACTCCATGCATTAGTCACACTTTCTAGGTTTGGGTTGGCTTCACCATTTGCTCCAAGTTGAGGCTGGGAAAAGGCGGGGGCAGGTCTTCAGCATCGTGTCTCTTTCTTCCCGGGTCAAGTGTGTGCTCTTTTCAAAATATTGTCTCCTGTGGGGTGGGGTCCATGCTCTACCTGGGTCTGTTCAGTCCCTCCGAAATTCCTGGAACACACTTTCCCTCCCGTGCTGGGTTTGGGGGAAGCCTTCACAAAGCAGACTGGGAAATGCTTGCTTCCAGAAGTGGCAGGCTGCCACTGTGACATTCCTCTCTCTCATCACCCCTCTCGCCACCCCCAAAGTCGCCTCGTGGATTCCTGAGTAAATTCCTGGTGGGAAATCCTGCTGGCTACAATGGGGGTGATAAGAGAAGAGGGGGAGATGTTCTGCCTCAGAGAGGGGTCCGGGAGAGGATTTCGTGGGGTCGGTGAACCCCCAGCGGCATCCTGCGTTGCCTGTGAAAGAGAATATGAGCAATGGAATGGGGACGGGGCTGTGACTGATAATGTGTGGGGCTGGAAGGAACTAGAAACATCCTCTTCCTCATTCTATCCATGGAGAAAGGCCCTATCATGCCTTGCCTGAAGCTATCTCATGAGATGAGCTATGTGAGGGCTCAAAGAACAGGCCAGGCCATAGGAGACGCTCATGAAATATTCTGTCTTTTCTTCCAATTCACTCAGCTCTTTGTTAACAGTGGTTGATCTTAGATTCAAGAACATAAGTTTCCTGACATTTCCTAAGAATGGAAATTACACCTGAGTGCAGGAATCATGATCTGGGGCTACTGCTGATCACTTCTGCCTTGAGCCATTAAAAACCCCTGAGGTCCCAGCTAATGGCACCAGGTGCTCATTCCTGGTACCATCTTCTCTCCTGGACTCATGACCCAGGGATGTCCAGGTTTGCTTTGGGCCAAATTGACACATGGGTTAAAAGGCAGTAGAGGCCTTTGCTTCCCCTGCAACCGTCTCGGCCAATGGGAGTCTGAAACTTAGTTAGAAGTATCTGGAGTTCCCTTTGTGGCTCAGTGGTTAACGAATCCGACTAGGAACCATGAGGTTGCGGGTTTGATCCCTGGCCTTGCTCAGTGGGTTAAAGATCCGGCGTTTCCGTGAGCTGTGGTGTAGGTTGCAGACGCGGCTCGGATCCCACGTTGCTGTGGCTGTGGTGAAGGCTGGCAGCTACAGCTCCTGTTAGACCCCTAGCCTGGGAACCTCCATATGCTGTGGGTGCGGCTCTACATAAAGGCAAAAGGACAAAAAAAAATGAAGAAGTATCTCTGTGCCGAAGCAGGGTGAGCTCAAGGAGAGAGCTCCAGGCTGGTACAGAGGAGGCCTGAGTTCTGTATCTCCAGGTGGCTGAGTCTTCCGGACACAGCCCAAGAGATCTTCATGGACCAATATCACTGGAGTGCATTTCAAAGTTCTTAACTGACCAATGTTGCTTCTACAAACCACACTCTGATCAGTTCACTGCCCTGTGCCTCAGTTGCTCTTTCTGTGGGGCTAATAATAACAGTTTACTATCTCACAGGGATGAGATGGTATCTGTGAAATCTCTTTGAAAAGGAGGCAAAACGTGGGCTCAGTTCCTAGTTCTCTTATTTGTATTGTACTGTATTGTATTTTTTTTTAATGCCATGACAAATAAACCATTTGAGAGATCATTTCATTCATCTCACAGATAAAAAGATAGCGAGGTAAGTGTACATCATCCTTGCTTAATAAATCAGAGCGATCCTCACTGGTGAGTGAGCACTGGAGCTGGCAGAAGCTGGGCCCTGGGCCTCCCAGTTTGGTCTCCCCGCCCCTCCTGCCTGTTACTTTTTCATATTCCATATCAAAGTCTCAATCGTTCTTTCAAGTCCTATGTAGTCTGGGCTCTGATCATCCGGGAACTGCACGATTCTTATTAATATTAAAGGTGAGGGTTTTCTTAGCCTGCTTCCCTTCGTTTCTAAATCAGTCTCTGGAAGAAGAGGGCAAAAGTAGAACTGGAAGGACATCTAAGCCCCCCATGGAATGCATTCTGGTTTGTTGCAAATTCGGGCTCCCTCTGGTGACTTTCAGGATTGTGATGAGTGAAGTGTGAACAGTAACTGATTAGCTGTAGAATTTCTGTGACTATTAGTTTTGATTTCAGGATCAGGCTGAAATTGACAATGTGATCCTGCTGCCCAGCTCTGCCAAATACTAGGAGTTCAAGAGACCCTGAGTGTACATTTTCCTTCATTTCAGATTCCCAGTCCCTGATTTGCTGATAACGACTCTATCTAGCTGTATTTGTGAGAAAAACAGATGTAAGTGAAAATCTTGTAAATGAATTGGGTTTTCCTATTGGCCTCATCACTTCAACCCTGGTGGTTTTTTGTTTGTTTTGTTTTGTTTTTTGACTTAATTTCTAATTATTTTGCAACTGGTGAGGGCCTTTTGAGATTAGATCTCCATTTCTTAAGCATCCAATGGAAGTATTCTCTAAATAAACACTTAACAATGGAAGAGTTTGGTGTCAGAGTTACCTAGTGGTCAGTGGGTTAAGGATCTGGTATTGTCACTATTGTGGCATGGGTTTGGTCCCTGGCCTGAGAATTTCCACATGCTGCAGGCATGGTCAGAAAGAAAAAAAAAATCATTTCCTTTGGATAAATCCTTAGAATGGAATTTCTAGATCAGCAAGCATATACATATTTAAAAAAAATGTTGGCGTCACTTGGAAAGTGTTTTTTTTTTTTTTTTTAATTAATTTTATGGCCACACTCGTGGCATATGGAAGTTCCCTGGCCAGGGACTGAATCTGAGCCCCACCTGCAACCTATGCCACAGCTGCAGCAATGCTGGATCCTTTAACCTACTGCACTGGGCCGGGGGTGGAACCTGTACCTCCATAGCGACCCAAGCCGCTGCAGTCAGATTCTGGCAGGAACTCCCAGAAAAGTCCATTCTTTTGGAGAAGAGGATCATTTTAATAATTGGAGGGATTCTAGCCAATTGGTTGTTTTTGTGAAGTTTCTGTGTTCTGGCCGTTCCTAGGGATCAGGAATTGGGATCAGGGGAGTTCCCGTTGTGGCTCAGCAGTAATAAACCCACTAGTATCCATGAGGATTCAGGTTCAATCCTTGGCCTCGCTTAGTGGGTTAAGGAACCGGTGTTGCCATGAGCTGTGGTATAGGTCACAGATGCTGCTCGGATCCTGAATTGCTGTGGCTGTAGCGTAGGCTGGCAGCTGCAGCTCTGTTTTGACCCCTAACCTGGGAACTTCCATAGGTGCGGCCCTAAAAAAGAAAAAAAAAGGAAAAAAAAAAGCAATTGGGATCAGGAGCTGTGTCTGATTTGTGTAGAATGATGGCTTTTTTGCCTCATCTGTCTGATGCAGCCTCACCTCCTCCTCTGTGAAGTGGGTTTCAAGATATTGTCCTTCTTTAGCGTAGTGCATTCTGGATGAAGCAACCCGAGTGTGGACGGTATTGTGGAGAAAGTTTATAATATTTTTTGTGTAAAAGACAGTAAGATATTTTCAAAACCTGCTGGACTGGCGTTCCCGCCATGGCTCAGTGGAGATGAACCTGACTAGTATCCATGAGGACACAGGTTTGATCCCTGACTTTGCTCAGTGGGTTAAGGATCCGGCGTGGCCATGAGCTGTGGTGTAGGTAGCAGACGCGGCTTGGATCTGGTGTTGCTGTGGCTGTGGCAGAGGCCAGCCACTACAGCGCTGCGACAACCCCTAGCCTGGGAACCTCCATATGCCACAGATGCAGCCCTAAAAAAACAAACAAAAAAAATACCTACTGGGTTATTTTGCATAGGCATGGGAACAAAAAATGATCTTAGAGTAACTTTTCATTTTATAATTTTGAACAGTTAAGTGGTGACACACTGATTATATAAAATGGACAGTACAGAAGGGCATAAAACAAGAAAAAAAAGAACAGGAAAAGAAGACTTCTTCCTCTACTGCACATTCTGCTCCCCACAGATACCCCTCCAGATATTTTCTATGCCTCTGAAAGTGTACACCTGTACACAGAAGGCCATGTCCGAATAGATGTTGGTAGTTGAATTTTTAAAAAAGTCAGTTTTAGGGTGATTTCCCTTACTTCTTTGTCTATGTGGTAAATTGAGAGCAAGACCCTTTAGGAAAATCCTTTCTATAAAAACATTTCCAGTTAGCCTATAGTTTACACATGGCATGGGCTCTGTGTGGTGATGCAAACAGAACACAGTGTGTGGAAAAGAAAGTTATTCTGAGTTTTTGACAAAACACAGACCATTGTTGAAATCAGTGAATTAAGTTACTACCTGTGTGTGGAGGAGAAATTGTGGGGCGTTTTTATAACATTTTTATTAGCGGCATACAATTTTTGCAGGTATCTCAGAGTAAAATATTAAAGGTCGAATAAACGTGTAATGTGAGAATGTGTGGCATTTATTGCCAAACTCAGTGACAGACCGTGATCCTTGCGAGTGTGAGCAGCCCGGAAGCCCTGCGTTGGTTCTCCTGAGATGGAAAGACCAGCCAGGCAGGGGATGGCCTCTGTGTATACACACAAACCCTGCCCCCCACCTCTAAGAAACAGGGTGGGAGCACCAAAACAGGTTCAGTGTGGCCAACTGGATCCAGATTTCAGTTTTTTTTCTTGCACGTTCAGGGCGATTAGGCTCTAAAGAAAGGGTTTTGAGCCCAAATCCAGTCATTTGACTCAATAGTTCCCAGCTTGGTGCACAGAGGGCTCAGGGCTCCCATCCTGTTTCACTTTGCATTCTCCTCTGGGCTGGGACAGCAGGAGCCTTAAAGGGCACCCTCTTTGCCACCTCCTCCTTCACCCCAATTCTGTAGGTTCATTCTTCTCCTGGAACTTGACTCTCGAGAACAGATCTGGGGCCCGGAGCCCAGTGCTCTGTTTTCTTCTCTGCCCCTCCCTTCCACTACCTGCAGAACCTCTTCGCTTCCACATCCTCAAAAGGGATAATGTTCTCCTTGAAAGCATCTTTTGAGGATTAATTGATGTTTGCTGTATGCTTTGAAGAGCGAATCCTATCAAGTCCATTCGGCTGTCCTCAAAGCTGGCCCTGGTTCCAGCTGGTGCCAGGCCTGGCCAATCGGGATGCAGGGCCAACGCACCTCTCATTGGCTGCCTCTCTGGGCATATCATTTGCCTGCTCAGTACCCACAATAGAAGGGCGATCACCCAAATAGGAGGCACAGATCCTCAAGTGGACATTTTGTGCATCGTACTTCTTTCCACTTGGCGTAAGAGTATTTGCATCAAAATGATCATCCCTCGGGAAGCCAGTTTGTGGCCATCTGTGACATTTTCTTGTTTGGAAATTGTTCTTTTCTATCTAAAAAAGCTTTAGGAGTTTCTATCGTGGCGCAATGGAAAGAAATCCGACTAGGTTTGTTCCACATGAGGTTGCTGGTTTGATCCCTGGCCTCGCTCAGTGGGTTAAGGAGCCGGCATTGCCATGAGCTGTAGTGTAGATCACAGATGCGGCTCAGTTCTGATGTTGCTGTGACTATGGCCTAGGCTGGCAGCTGTAGCTCTGATTCGACCCCCAGCCTGGGAACCTCCATATGCTGCAGGTGCAGCCCTAAAAAGCAAAAAGCAAAAATAAATAAATAAATAAATAAATAAATAAATAAATAAATAAAAAAGCTTTAGAAATGAAGGAGTAAAAGGAGTTATAAGCTACCACCTCTCAAAGAAGTCCCTTTGCCAGGCCATTTAGATGTTAATTGCATGTGGTTTGGGAAGAAAAGGATGTTACCTGGTTCATGATAAGCATTTTCATCTCATTGAATTCTGTGTTAGAGTTACTTAATCAAAGAAATGGAAACTGCAATCTACTTATTGGAAAGATCCACATAATGCTTTGTGAGTTAGAACCTGAGAGTTCTAAGGAGACAATGGATAAGAAAAAGAAAAAAGAGCTTTGTTTTAAGCCCCAACAGGGAGTTAGGGAAACAAACAAACAAACAAACTATCTTGGAGGGCAAAGCCAGACAAGCATGCTAGGGTCCTCTCCTGGGTCCTAGGATGGAACAAGGGACAGATGACCTGCTGCTGAACGTTCCAATGGGGTATTTCAAGGGAAGCCTGCATTGCCTGGTGTGCCCATAAGTACTCCAGCATCTGATCCTTATAAAGTCCTTCAAGCACTTGGGGTGGGAGTGGAGCTTGTTTCTCAGCACAGATCTTATTAATAGAAATCATTGTTTCACTTTGTTAATTTATATTCCTGGATTCTTGAAAAATCAAAGATGTGGCAACTTCAGCTTTCATTCCATCAAGGCGCCATCAGCAGCTCCTGCGCCTTCTGATGGGCAGTGGGGCAGACGCTGGTTCACCACTTGGGGCAAATGCTGACTTCTCACCTGTGTGAGAAGTCACTCAGGCACTCACCCATCACCCAGGACTCAGGCCTAGAGGGGACTGATTACGTTATAGAAAGGTCACGTCTCAGCAGGTTCTGAGTGCATTATCTGAACGAGAGATCTGAGAAAAGTTAATCTGGGGGTGAGATGAGGAAAATCAGATTATTATGACTATCATAAAAACAGGTGTTTGTGACCTATGTGTTGAAAAATAAAGTATTTTCTTTGGCATGCCCATGTGTGGAGCAGCAGCGGGGAGGTGGGTAGTAACTAAAGAGAGGCAGGGTCAAGGGGCCTGTATTTAAACCTCCGTGATGCTCTGGACAGTGCCTGGCATAGCTGGAGCTTGATAAATAGTATCTAATGATAGCTTTGCTGATGAATTCAACTTTGAGACCTGGAAGAATAATCTTTCTCCTCCATTTCTCAGTTTGCTCATCAGCAAAATGGAGACACCACAGCAGGCACTTCAAACACAAATGCCCACGGGGCCAGGTAGAGCAGGTAAATGAGTGAGGGGATGTCCGAATGGAAAAAGCAGAACAGGGAATAGAGAGGACTGTGGTGAACTGGAAGTTCATGTCCACCCATCAGGATGTCCAAATTCAACTCAGCCATTTGCCACATGGGAAGGAAAGTCCATTGTTGGCAGGACTCCTGATTTTTCAAGAGAGGCTTGAAATCTAAGTATATATATAAACCGTTAACAACTTTTGATATAATTAATTCAGTTTGCAAAAGGCATAGTACAACCAAACAAAACATACTCGGGGGCCATATTTGGCCCACAGGGCCTAGGATTGCAAACTCTAAGATTAAGCCCGCTTGCTGCCTCCCTCCCTGGCTGCTGACTCTTTGCTGAGTTTAGGGCAGGAGGAAGAGGCTAGTAGAGGTGAAGAATGGCGATGAGGACCACATTGGGTGAAGATGGGAGGTAAAACTTGGACTACACCGTGACCAGGCTAGATGGGCAGATCTGGACCCTGAGGCTTCAAGGAGGAGAGCTGCAGGCCTGGCAGGAATTGAGCACAGAGGCAGGCAGGAGGGTAAATCCAGGGGAGGCAGCTGAGGGGAAAGGACCCAGGCTGCAGGTGGTGGCAGCGCGGGCAGCACGGTGCAGAGGTCAGGCAGCAGCAAAGGGCAGCCCGGGGAGCAGGAGAAAGCAAGAGGCAGTTAGTTGGGGCCTGGGCCCTAGGCTCTTTGCCCTCTGCTCTGCTGTAGCCTGATGGGTGTGTGCAGCCTCTCACCAACCGTGCACAGAGGAAAAGTGTCACGCCCACACTGTAAGCTCTGTGTATTAGGCATCTATTCAGATAAGCACAAACTTGGCCCAGCCCTCCCAACACGCGATCACAGTAGGGAGCAAACACCTGTCATCCATGGAGAGAGGCAGAGCGGCTTAGTGGGTAAGAAGAGAGTAAGTTTAGGGCTCCCACAATTTGGGTTTGAATCTGATCTTTGTCACTTATTAGCCATGCGGCCGGGACAAGTTACTTAACTGCTTTTGAACCTGGTTTGCTCATTTGGGGATAATAAAAGGTCCTACCTTCTAGGGTTGTTGTCAGGATTAAATAAAAACAAATGCTGTAACATGTGTGAAGGGCTTTGTACCTATCTTGCCCATAGGAAGTTGAGCTCATCATTATTATGAGACAAGCATTAACCTCAGCTAACTTGTAAGTGTAAGCACAAAATCCATCGTCTCAGCAGAGAGCTAACACAGAGTGCAAGTTTACCACTCCCCGTCGCAGACCCTTCCTTGAACGTAGACTCTCTGGCCTGTTTCCTATTTGCCAGGAAAGTGAGAGACATTGTTCCCACCTGGATAAGGGGCATCTACTAAACTTGGGTAAGTCTCTTTGGCCCCAGTACCACTGATTTACATAATGGTATTTTCATTCCTCTAATAAATATTTGCTGAGCAACTACAATGTTCCCAGCACTAAGAGAGGGTTTTAGCAATGCTAATTAGAATAAGACAAGGTTTGCACCTTAAGGCAAATATCGTGTAAGGGTAAGCTGCTGTAACATCCCCCAAAAGAAAGGCTAAATAAGACCAGTTAATTTCTTTCATATAAGTCCTGGGGGATTATAGCAGGCTAGCAGCCTAAGTCCGTGAAGTCATTCTTGGGCCCAGGTTTTTTTAGTTTTTGGTTTTGTTTTTACCATTTTTTTCATCTCTAAGTCTGTCATTCAAAATGTAGGCAGTAGGAGGTGAGGAAATCCAAGGCAAGCAGCTTTCCTTTTCTTTTTTTTTAATTTTAAATTATTTTTATTTTTTCCATTATAGCTGGTTTACAGTGTTCTGTCAATTTCCTACTGTACAGCAAAGTGACCCAGTCACACATACATATATACATTCTTTTTCTCACATTATCCTCCATCATGCTCCATCACAAGTGACTAGATATAGTTCCCAGTGCTATACAGCAGGATCTCATTACTTATCGATTCCAGAGGCAATAGTTTGCATCTATTAACCCCAGATTCCCAATCTATCCCACTCCCCCCCACACCTTGGCAACCACAAGTCTGTTTTACAAGTCCATAATTTTCTTTTCTATGGAAAATTTCATTTGCGCTGTTTATTAGTTTCTAGATATGTGATATAATATGGTATTTGTCTTTCTCTTTCCAACTTCACTTAGTATGAGAGTCTCTAGTTGCATCCATGTTGCCGCAAATGGCATTATTTCGTTCTTTTTTATGACTGAATAGTATTCCATTGTGTATATATACTATATCTTCTTAATCCATCCGTCGATGGACATTTAGGTTGTTTCCGTGTCTTGACTATTGGTGAATAGTGTTACGATGAACATACGGGAGCATGTGTCTATTTCAAGGAAAGTTTTGTCTGGGTATACAAGGCAAGCAGCTTGTCATTAAGAGGCCTCCACTCAGATCCTACTGGCTAGAACTTAGTCACATGGCCATATGTAGCTGCACAGGATGCTGGGAAATGTAGTCTGTAGCAGATAACCATGTACTTAGGTAAAACCCTAGGGTGGAGGTAACTATAAGAAGAGAGAAGCGAGAATGAATACTGGGCAGCAAATAGCAATTTATGAGTTAGGGAGATAGAGAAGTAAATTAACTCTCACAACTCATTTAGGTAAATGCTTAAGGGTATCAGCTGTAATCTTTGAGAAATATGTTGTGGTTCTCATGGGAGCCTGGGCTTGGGAATCAGACTTCTGGGTTCAAATCCTAGTTCTCTTTTACCTCTGGTACCTACCCCACAGTGTTTATGTGAGGATTAAATGGATTCGCCCACATGAAGCTCTTAGGACATGATCTGAGCCAGAGTCAGGGCCCAGGAAGCATAAACTATTCCTGTTAGGGAGTGAAGGTAAGATGTGTTCGAGAAAGTCACTTGACTCAAAGATGTCTGAGGAAATGCTCATGGATTCACCACCTCTCTCAGTTTTACGTCTTTCTATAGGCTTTGTCTCTCTGGATGTAACATTGCGTGTTGAACCCCGGGCCTCTCTCATCATTGAGAAGTGCTAAGGAAGGTCAACAAAGCCATTTGAAGTGGTTGATATTTTGAGAAGATAGAATCAATTTGTGTTTGCCTGGACTGGACGGAGGGGAGGAATTTAGAATGTTTCAGGGTCACACTTAGCCTTCTGTAGCTTGAATAGGAGCCAGTGAATTTAGCACATGGTCCACAGGCCTCTTCTCGAGTGTGTCTCCAAGTAAAAAGCTCCAGAAATTATTTTAAAACTCTGCTACTTAGCTAAAGAAAAGGGTTAGTAAGCAGTGAGGTCTCACCATGGGCCAGGGAGAACTTTGGGGAAGGCCCTGGCCTTTCTAGGGCCCCTTCAGCAAGAGGAGGAAAGTGGAAGAGCTGCCCCCACTGGGTGCTGCACTGGCAGGAATTGGGGTGTCCTCTTACTGGGAGCTGCTGTCCTATGATATGTGGAGGGTATCACATTTTCCAACTTCTACAGGTGTCATGTGGAAAGAGAACCTTCCTCGCTTTAGAACAAGAGCCTTAACTTTCCTTGGCAATTTGCACAGTGGATAGATTTTAGCAGAAAGATAAACAGACATTTCAACCAGCTTTCTGCACTGTCTCATCTTTGAGTGCAAGGAGCTTTCATACCTTGCCCCCACCCCCACCCCCGCCCAGGTCTTAGAATTGGACCTCACACTATTCTGGAAAGTAGCATAGGATGCCATGTCACCATGGACGCAGTGGGCATCATTTTCCCCTATTTTCTGTAGACTTAATTTGTAGTCATAAGTTTTTGTTTTTGTTTTCATTTTTAAAGATTTTATTGAAGTATAGTTGATTAACACTGTTGTGTTAATTTCTCCTCTACAACAAAGTGATTCAGTTATACATATACACATGTCCACTCTTTTACAGATTCTTTTCCCATATAAGTTATCACAGAATATTGAGTTCCCTCTGTTATACATGAGGTTCCTGTTGACCATCCATTCCATATACAATAGTGTGAGCACCCTTTTTGACTTTCTAAAAGCATCTGATTAACTTCCAGGAAATGGGATGGTTATGGGAGAATAAAGCACATATTGGAAGATCCATGTGTGTTTAGAGGCCAGTGAAGGTGGACCAAGAGCACGAGTGTAGTATTTGGAGGTCTGTCATAAATGTAATAATCCTGCTTTGCATTTCTTCAATTTTTTACTAACTTGGGCACCTGAGTCTTTCTTACCTTCTGAAAGGCCCTGTATTTGAGTCTGCTAGATCAATGGTGAGCAATCCATTTTACACAAGAGGGCAATTCAGGAAGAATAAACAACATATTTACAGGTTTTTTTTTTCCCCTTCCAATCGAAAAGAAGAGAGTTTTATTGAATCTTATGACCCAGTAGTGGGTGGGGTATCAAGGAATGTTTATTCTTAGAATTTACTGAGAAAATGGGCAGTGCTTTTTAGTCATTGAAAGCTTACCTCCAGGTGATTGGAGAGTGTTTTCTAACTTTACATTCTGGAGTTAGACCTCTGGGTGTCTGTGTGAGCCTTGCCACCACATGGACTAATCCTGTAATCCATGGATTAGTGTTTTCTGTAGGTAGTACCTCTCTTGCCCAGTGTAGTGCCCAGCGCATAATAGGGGCTTAATAAATGCTTATTAGGAAGCAATAGGGTGTAATGGTTAAGCAGACAGATTTTAGTCACCCTGCCGAGTTCTGTCACTTATTAGCTGTGTAACTTTGGGCAAGTTTCTTAACCTCTCTAGGTCTCAGTCTCAGTCTGCAAAGTGGGGTTATGTCAGTCTTTACCTCACAGATGGGGATTGAATGAGTTAATATATGTGAGCACTTAGAGCAATGCTTAGCATACGTAAACGCTGCAAAGGTGTTAGCTGTTACTGTAAATATTGTTATTGACCTGAATGGAAACAAGTTTGCCTGTGGTGTTAGAGCCTTTTAAAGAATCTCTTTCTGTAGTTCCCATCCTGGCTCAGTGGTTAACAAATCTGACTGGCATCCATGAGGACGCAGGTTAGATCCGTGGCCTCACTCAGTGGGTTAAGGATCCGGTTTTGCTGTGAGCTATGGAGTATGTCACAGATGTGGCTCAGATCCAGCATGGCTGTGGCTGTGGTGTAGGCCAGCAGCTGTAGCTCCGATTCAACCCCTAGCCTGGGAACCTCCATATGCTGCAAGTGCAGCCCTAAAAAGCAAAAAAAAAAAAAAAAAAAAAAAAATCTCTTTCCATCTCTGGCTTCCACTGGGCCACCATTGATCAGATTTTCTAGTCTCTATCTGTATAAACAGATTTGATTTCCATATAAAATGATGGTTCCTTTCTCCCACATTCCAAACATTTTTTAAGAGACGAAAAGGAAAAAAACCCAAAAACCCCAAATGTTTTTGAAGCAGACCTGGGTCCATCTGTAGTGGATAGTGCATTGGATTAATTACCCAGATAGAGGCTACACATCTAGATTTTGTGAAACTGCTCTTTTCCAAAGACAGTGCCAGTTTCTCTGTTCCCCTCTCCCGTCCCCTCACAGAAGCCGCTTCCACCGTGCTCAGCCAACCCGGCTTTGCATAGACAGGAGAGCACCGGGGAATGACACATGCTGGGAAAAATCTAGCTCCAAGAGCCTTGTCCACCCCATTATTTTACTCTTAATTACCTTCATTTTTGTTCAACGTCTTACTGAAACTCTTTTTAAAACTTGAAGTGTGGCATACACAGAGCAAAGTGCACATGTATTTAGTTCAATAAATTCTGACAAGTTGAACTACTTCTGCCATCAGATTAAGAAGCGACAGGACAGAAGCCCACCTGTGTCCCTTCCAGTTGCCCCCACACCTCCTACCCAAGCCCACCAAGGGTGACTGTCCTGATTCTAACCCATGGGGCGGAATCTTCTAATAAGTCCACCTTAATAAGTCCTTAATAAGTCCAAACTTCTAATAAGCAAGCTTAGTGTCTGGATTTTCCCCTTGATATTGTGAGACTGATCCACAGCATGGGCTGCAGCTGTAGGTTTTACATTCTGGGTGCTGTGTATTATTCTGTCTCACGAGTGTACCCTTATTTCTTTGCCTGTTCTGTCCTTAATGGGCGGTGTCAGTTTCCGGTTTGGGACTTCTCTGAGTTGCACCGTGGGGAACATGCTGGCACATGCCTTTGGAGACCTGAAGTGTGCATTCCTGCCAGTGGGACGGCTAGGTCGCAGGGTGGGCTGCGTTCAGTAGGATTCGGTTCTGCCCAGAGCTCGTCCAGAGTAGGGGTGCCCGTCACCTGCTTGATGTTAATGAAGAAAATTATTCCATAATTTATCAAATGAAATAATTAAATTATTCCATTTGATTTGGGTTTTAAAGCAGAATAACATTACACTAGTTCTGTTGATTTTACCATTCCTATTGCTCCTCTTTAGCGTGTTTTGAGCCAGATGCTCACCAGGAAAATTCCCCTGAGTTGCTGTAACTGCTTCTTTTCAGGGAGGCTCTTGCAAGGCTTTTAGAACTGAGATCTGAAGTGGAAGGTGCAGGAATCCTTTCACCCCGCAAAGCGTCTCCTGTTTTTCAAGAATAGAAAATACTAAATACTGCACCCCTTGCAAAAGCAGTACACCCCTCCCCCAACCTTACATCTTTTATTGGGTGAAATTTAGAGCTTAGGGAACTTTTGAGTGAAAATCAGACATCAGTGAGATCGCTGATTTTTCAAAATTTACTCACTGGGTCATTCCTCTCATAACTTCAGTTATAGCTGCCGCTCTTCGGAATGTGACCAAGCCCAGCAAGTGGAGAGTCAAAAGTCCCTCCACCTAGTCCCGATTCTGGGCTGTAAACAACAGTGCAAGGTGCTTCAGGAATGCAGAGAAGCAGAGGCCTCCCCGTCCAGCCCCAGCAACTTTTAAAGCGGGACTCTGAGTCTTAGAGTTTAATTGAAACTGTTAGTTTTGGCTTCCCCTCTCTCTTCTTGACCCTCAAAACAGCAAGCTAGAAACAACATCCCATAGAATAACAGCAAAAATAGCACTTCCCACACTACGCCCTCACAAGAACCCCTCACGAAAGCACTCTCAAATCTTGCACCACCGGGCAGTTATTACTTTACAAATAGGAAAATTAAGACCAGCAGAGTTGACTTGACACAATAAGACCCTGGAAGAACTGGAGGTTGAAGGCCAGGTCCATGCCTCCTCTTAGATTTGCACTTCTAAGAGCACAGGATTCCCTTCCTAAGGGGAATTTTAAGGATGACATGACCATATTGGGAGCTCATCATGTCTCTTTGATGGATGACTTTCACATCCTGGAGCTGGGTATTTTGTTTGGCTAAAAAATAATCTTTGAACATATGTACAAGGAGTTTATTGCTGTTTTGTTTGTAGTGGCCAAGAATTAAAACTCAGTGAATACCCATCAGAAGAGAAACGGTCCAATAGCAATGGTACTTTCATACCATGGATCATTATAGCACCATTAAAAGGATTTTGGCAAAGTATGGCAGAATAAGCAAGAGGGAGAAGAGTGTATATAATTATATAATATATAATTCTATTTTTGTTAAGCAATAACCACCCCCAGAAAACCCTCACTGCGCGTGTGTGTGTGTGTGTGTGTGTGTGTGTGTGTGTGTGTGTAGGGGGAAAATTACATGGGTATGGAGAAAAATATGGAAGGAGACGGACTAAAATGTTAACACAGGAGTTCCCGTAGTGGCGCAGTGGTTAACGAATCCGACTAGGAACCATGAGGTTGTGGGTTCGATCCCTGGCCTTGCTCAGTGGGTTAACGATTCGGCGTTGCTGTGAACTGTGGTGTAGGTCGCAGACGAGGCTCAGATCCTGTGTTGCTGTGGCTGCGGCATAGGCCAGTGGCTACAGCTCTGATTAGACCCCTAGCCTGGGAACCTCCACATGCCGTGGGTGCGGCCCTAAAATGACAAAAGGCCAAAAAAAATAAAAAAAATGTTAACACAGACTACCTGGGGAAAGCAGGGTTGGGGATAAGGTGCTGTTGTGGGAGTATAAGAAAGTAGCACGTGATGAAAGGCATTTGAATAAATTATATGTATATACGCATATGCATAAAGAAATTAATAAAAAGTACATGCATAATCTTAAAAAGGCAAACAAACGAATGGTTCCAGTAAGAGCAAAACCATGGGAGTTCCCTTTGTGGCCCCGCGGGAAACGAACCCGGCTAGTAGAGATGAGGACAAGGGTTCGATCCCTGGCCTCGCTCAGTGGTTTAAGGATCTGGCATTGCCATGAGCTGTGGTGTAGGTCGCAGATGCGACTCAGATCCAGCATTGCCGTGACTGTGGTGTAGGCCAGCAGCTGTAGCTCTCATTTGACCCCTAGCCTGGGAACCTCCATATGCCGAGAGTGCGGCCCTAAAAAACAAACAAACCAAAAGAGCAAGGCTGTGAACTCTTTGTGGGCTGGCTAGCTTGGCAAGGGCGAGAGCTCAGTCCCGAGGCCGAAGGCTTTCCCCTCCAGGTCAGTTATGTTGCAAGTGAACGACACGGGTCAGAAACAGATCAGGGACATGTGATGTGTGGGTGGCTGAGCACAGACACACTGGTAAACCGATAATCCTAGGTATCATCTTTGAAGTGTCTATTACCTGCTGGCAATTTTACAATTTCTTTTTTTTTTTTTTAACATAGGAGAAACTTTTTTTTTTCTTTGTCTTTTTGCCTTTATGTAGAGCTGCAGCCGCGGCATATGGAGGTTCCCAGGCTAGGGGTCTAACAGGAGCTGTAGCTGCCGGCCTTCACCACAGCCACAGCAACGTGGGATCTGAGCGGCGTCTGCAGCCTACACCACAGCTCACGGCAACGCCGGATCCTTAACCCACTGAGCGAGGCCAGGGATCGAACCCGCATCCTCATGGTTCTTAGTCGGATTCGTTAACCACTGAGCCACGACGGGAACTCCACAATTTCTTGAAATTAGATATTTTTATCCCCATTTTATGGATGAGGAAAACCAAGAGCAAACACTCAAGGTCACATAGTGAGTGAATGGTGGTAAGACTCAAGTCCAGGTCTGTCTGATTCCAGGACTCATGTTTTTAGGCCTCATCACACCTCAGAGTTCACATCTTGTCTGTGGGGTGATCAGAGCCAGTCTGCTTCCATCCAAACTGAGATTTCTGCATGGGCCTCTCTCAAGGTATGGGTTCTAAAGGGCATATTTTGCTATTGAAACCAACCAAGCCACCAAACAGTGAATGTTTCCTGTGTGTACTTGCTGGCCTGGTTTTGAATGGCAAAGCTTCTTCCTTGTGCCTGGGCAAAGCAATCTGTTCGGGTCTCTGTTCCCAGGAGAGCAGGGCTATGTGGAAAAGTAGGGCATCTGGACACCTACCTCAGGACAGGTGAAAGGCGGACTAGCTTGTTAAAAAGGAGGACAGTGTTACCAGGCCTGACACCTGGCCCCCACATTGTATCAGCAGCCCCTTTGGGAGTAAATGCTTGGGCTTCATGAGGATCTGTCTCCTACTCTTTGCCTTCACCCCCCCTCCCCTCCCCTGCCGCCACCTCCACTAGACACAAAAGAACTAACAGTAGTGGCTTGTTTGGTGGCCTGGTAATGTGGCTCCCACCCAAATCGCTGAGCACCTGTGCTTTCACCAAGTTTCTCCCAAAGTGAATACTGAAGATAAAAATCTGGCTTTTCGTATGGATGTCCTGGGATGACCTTTCTTTTTTCTTTGTCTTGGTTTCCTCATTCATAAAAGGAGGATCGGATTTTTTTTTTCCTGCTTAAGAGTAAAAGGATGTATTTATAATGTGTAATTAAAAAAAAAAAAGAAAAACAAGCGACATATTATATGTTTAGAAAGATAAGGCCAGTTCTGTGTGTTTTGGCTGAAAACAACAGCGCTGCTGGCACCAACAGCATTCGCCATTTTTATTTAATAAGTCTTGACGTTTCCAGTGCTATAGGACCACTGTTTTCCGCAGGGTCCTGTGTCTTAACAATGGCATTGATGACTTGCAGGAGCAGTCCGTTTCATAAAGGTTAGCTTGACTGCACAGGGTGAGCTGGCTGCAGGGACAGCCTTCCCCGGGTCCTCCTGCCCTTCAGGATGGCAGATGGTCGCTGTTCCCCTGGTGAGGTTGCAGCAGCTGGAACTGGAGCTACTGCCTGCTGCCTCCCTTCACTGCTCGGCAGAGATGAAGAAGGAAGGGGGAGGAAGCGTGCAGCGGGCTGTAGTCTTTACTTGAGGATTTGGAACAAGGCCTGCCCATGCCTGCACTTTTGCTCCCTGGCCACAGGTTGAAGACTGAGCCTCGTGGCAATGGACAAACTGCCTGGTCTTTTGGAGCCCCCGTTTCTCTATCTTTCTAGTGGGGCAAAATCCTTTTGAACCAGCTTGCGTAGACGTTGTAATTATGAACAGTCATCTTATTGGTTCCTTAAAGACTGGGACCCTGGTACCTGGCACAGTGCCTGGCACACAGTAGAACCCAAAGAAATGCTTTTCATTACATGGAACCCCTAGAGCTCCATGGCTAGATAGCGCAGAAAGTAATCATTTAGGAAATATTTTTCTTTCTTTGCATTCCTCTGTGCCTGATAAGTGTGGGGTTTGTACACTTTTTTCTCCATCCTGACTCTTCTTTGCCTTTGTTTTACTTAAAAAGTGGCTTCCTTCTGCCTAATTAGGTAAAGCCGATAGGACCTTACCATACATCCTTTTCCTATTTGCATTTCTGAGAGCTGGTGAAATCCATGCTCTGCTTGGTTCTGCTTAAATGTAGGAAGAGATTGACCAGCTTGGGAGGAGAGCTTCTCTGTGTCCTGGGAGCTGTCCTAACCCTTCCTTGTTTCCATTAGGACTGCGGGGTCTTCTGAGGTCCCGAGACAGTGTAGTTTACCTGGGTCTCAATAAGACAAGGGCTGGAGCTCCCAGTGGGCTCCCAGGCATTGGATAGGAGATGTCCTTTAGAGAAAAGGAAAAAAAAATCTACCCAGATGGACTGATAAAAGGAATGACATCACAGTAGGCATGGCAACCGCAGGGTAATCATAATCTCCCCACGAGGTGGTCAGAACCCCAAGGGAAGACCTGGTTTTATTGTGCTCCATTTCCCTTTGGGTTGGGCAGAGCAGGGAGGCCTGGAGGAGGGGTTGCTTACCCAGTGGCTAGCATGGGCCAGAGGTTTGGCTTTTCACTCCAGATCTGTTTCCCCGCTCCGACAGTCTCTCTGGAATGGTGGGGTGCCACCTTGAAACATTTTCATTCTGGTGCTATTATCCAGGGTTGTCCTGGGAGTTTGGCAGGAGAGGGGGAGCAAAAAGAGGGGAGCACATCATTGGAGAGGGAATAGAGAGATGAAATCATCATCATCAGGAAGTTCTGTGGAACCCCGGAGCTCCATCCTCAGGTTCTACTCCCCAGAGGCCCTAAGCTCCTCCAATAAATGCACGGTCTGTCTCTTGTCCCTCCCTCGGCTTCTTCAGACCTGGACCTCCAAAGAAGATGAAGTTGAGCTGGGTGTCAACCATGTAAGTTGTGCTAATTTCAAAGTCACTTGTGTCTAAGGCCGCAAAGAGATTCAGAGCCACTGGCCGGGGCACTGTGGACAGAAAGGTGCTAGATCTGCAGTGAGTGCTGATGTCCTGGACAGCTCGGCATGCTGTCTCGTGAGGTCGTCCTGAACACAGTCCAGGGGTTTAGGGTGTTGAGTAAGGAGCAGGAACCGGGAGGTTGCCATGGTGGGGCTCCTGGGTACCCTAGCCCAGGAATCATTTCTCTTCCTGGTCTTCCTGGGATACCTCTGCCCAGGTCACGCCTGGTTGCTGTCTCTCTGTAGATCTAATCATAGTTGCTTGTTTGGCATTCTGAGGTCTTAGAAGTGAGGCGGCCTGACCAAGGCATGAGTGGCTATTATTAATCTCATGTCCCGTCTCTACTTATCAGGAGAGCCACCCACCCCCAAATGATGGACATTTTAAGACATTGAAGAGCATTTTGAGAAGCATTGCTTTTTATGTTCTTTAATTAGCATATCTGGAGTTTTGGCTTCTTTAGTCCGAATATTTGGGCGAGCTGGAGAAATTGCTTACCCAGCCTCTCTTGGCTATGGGTACCTTTGTAAAGTGAGTTTATTGTCTAAAATGTTTTTTTTATTGAGATAAAATTCTCATAGCGTGAAGTCCACTGTTTTAACCATATATCATCTGTTGATTATTTAGTATTTTATTTTAAGAATTATTTACGTGGGAGTTCCCATTGCGGTGCAGTGGTAATGAACCCAATTAGTATCCGGGAGGAGGATGTGTATTCAATTCCTGGCTCTGCTCAGTGGGTTAAGGATCCAGTGTTGCCGTGAGCTGTGGTGTTGGTCACAGACGCAGCTTGGATCTGGCATTGCTGTGGCTGTGGTGCAGGCCGGCAGCTGTAGCTCTGATTTAACCCCTAGCCTGGGAACTTCCATATGCTGTGGGTGCGGGCCTAAAAAGCAAAAAAAGGAATAAAATAAAATAGAAAAAGGAAAAAGAATTATTTATATAAATAGTTAAGGACTTAAAAAGAAAGAATAAAAACAGAACCATGCCATTCTTCCACTTAAAAAACAACAAATAATTCCTTACAACATTTGTATCCAGTCAGTGTTCAAATACTGGTCTTTAGTATTTTAAAGTGTACAGCTGAATGGTTTTTAGTATATTCACAATGCTGTGCACACATCACCACTATCTGATTCCAGAACCTTTTCCCACCAAAAAGAAATCTCATGCCAATATTCACTTCTCATTCTCTCTTTCCCCTAGGCCCTGGCAACTATGAATCTGTTTTCTGTATTCTATGAATTTCTTTGTTTTGAATATTTCATATAAATGGCATCAGGCAATATATATGGCCTTTTTTGTCTGGATTCTTTAACTTAGCATGTTTTCAGTGTCTTGTTCCTTTTTATGGTGGACTATATTCCCTCGATGTGGATAGACTACATTTTATTTATCCACTCATCAGTGGATGGACATTTGGACTATTTCTACTTTTTGGCTATTATGAATAATGCTAATATGAACATTCAAGTACCAGTCTTTGTGTGGACCTATGTTTTCAGTTCCTTTGGGTATATGCCTAGGAGTGGAATTGCTGGGTCGTATGATAACTCTATATTTAACTTTTTGAGGAACTGCCAAACTGTTTTTCCATAGTGGCTGTGATGTTTTACTTTCCTACCAACGATGTGTGAGGGTCCAGCCTTGCTCACACTTGTGATTATCACCATTCTGGTGGATATGAAGTGGTATCATTGTGGTTTTGATTTTCATTTTTCTAATTGGTGATGCTGTTTATCTTTTCATGTGTTTACTGACCATTTGCATATTTTCTCTGGAGAATGTCTATTCAAAGGCTTTGCCCATGTTGTTGTTGAATTGTTTCTCTTTTTGTTGTTAACAAGTGAGTTTATTTTATTTTTTTCTTTTTAGGGCCATGCTGTGGCATGTGAAGGTTCCCAGGCTAGGGGTTGAATCGGAGCTGCAGCTGCAAGCCTACACCACAGCCACTGCAATGCCAGATCCGAGCCATGTCTGTGACCTACACTGCAGCTCACAGCAACACAGGATCCTTAAACCCCTGAGTGGGACCAGGAATGGAACCCGCAACCTCATAGATACTAATCGGGTTCGTTACTGCTGAGCCGCAATGGGAACTCCAAGAGGTGAGTTTTTTTTTTTTTTTTTAAATACATCACTGTTCCTTCTACTCCAGCATGGAGGAGTTTAGTGGGTCACTTAAATGTGGGCTGAGGTCTCTGCTTCTTAGGCCACTCCTCGGTGTCTCTTCTTTGCCTACCCATAAAAGTTTTGTTCCCCAGAATTTCTATTCTTGACTCAATTCTTGTTTTGCTCTGTTTCTCTCCACTTGACCTCATCCACATGCATGACCTCTGTGACTGTATATATGCTGATTACTCTCAAGTGCATAATTCCAACCCAGACTTCTCTCTGGAGCTCCATGTTTACATATCGTGGTGGAATCTCAGCATGTTCAAAACTTGCTACTTTCCTCTGCTGAGCCTTCTCCTGGATTGGATTCCCCATCTGGATGAGCAGCAGCAGCATCTACAAAGTCGGCTGAGCTGGAGATCATCTTGGACTCCTCTCTTTTGGGTGCATCTGCCCTCTTTCTGCCAGGGACTGTCCATTGGCTGTCTTCAGCGGCCCTTTCTAGTTTGTCCTCAGGTCTTCACTCCCACTTTGACTGTTCAGATCTTTGTCATTCCAACTAGGCATTGGAGTTACTTCCATCCATCCATCCTCTGCCAGAGTGATCCAGTTATATTCCTCCCATCTTCAGACCCATTAGCGGTTCCTTGTTGCCCAAAGGACAAACTTCTTATTCCTTTGCAGAGCTTATGAGCCCTCCTGGATCTGACCTCTACCTATCTTTCCAACCTCATATTCTTCTGCTGGTTCTTCCTACAACCCTTATTTTAGCGGCAATGTACTCCTTTGTGTTTTTTGAATTGGATGCATTTCCTCAAACCTCCATGCCTTGAGTGCCATGCTGTTGGCATGATTTTGTATACGTGGTCAAAGGTAGATTTTCAGGGCGGGATTATGGATCTTATATGGCCCAAATTAAATACTGCTATGACTAGAGACCATGGTGATCATGGGTCTGATGTGGATTTTGATTCAATTATTTATGTGAAAGAATTTCCCCACTGAATAGAAATGAAACTGCATTTTGCTGTATTTATGAATCACTTATATATTGTAAAGGTGATGAACTCTTCTGGAAAATTCTGAACTTTGCTCTGTCCATAGCCTGTTGTTACTTAAGTTACTTTGTGAACCAAAGACACCAGGATACATCGTGACAAGCAAATGTGTATTTTGAGACCTAATGGGACGAAATATTTGAAATCAGATTTGGATCTCAAGGTTGCCATCACTCCTGGCTACTGTGAACAATAGGATCAGGTACTTGTCTGGGACCCCACACCTCTAACCTCTGGGGTGTCTTACAACTTTTTCTGAGGCGCTTAGTCCTTAGAGGAACTGAGTGAAATTGAAGGAGAGATTTCTGATCCTTTCCAAATATTTTTAAAAATTTATGGAGTTTCAGAGTTCCTGTTGTGGCTCAGTGGTTAACAAACCTGACTAGGATCCATGAGGATGCGGGTTCAATCCCTGGCCTCGCTCAGTGGGTTAAGGATCTGAAGTTACCGTGAGCTGTGGTGTAGGTCACAGATGCGGCTTGGATCTGATGTTGCTGTGGTGTAGGCCGGCAGCTGTAGCTCCGATTAAACCCCTAGCCTGGGAAACTCTATATGCTGCGGGTGCGGCCCTAAAAAGCAAAAACAAAAAACCTCCCCAAAAACCAAAACAACCAAAAAAACTAAAAAAACAAAAAACCCAAAAACTAATAAACAAACAAAATTAAAAAAAAAGTTATGGAGTTTCCTAGAAACCTAGCCGTTAAGGGCACAGTGTTGTCACTGCTGTGGGTAAGGTTACCGCTGTGGCTAAGGTTTGACCCAGGAACTTCTGCATGCCATGGGCACATCCCAAACAAAACAAAACAAAACTACAAACAAATAATTTAAAAAAATTAATTAAGATTTTGAATTAGTACTTTCTCTCTCTCTCCTGTAAATTTTTACTCAGAAAGATTTCACACCTGAAAAATTGCAAGAATGGTACACTGAACATTTCTATGCCCTTTGCTTAGATTCACCTTTTACTAGCATTTGGCCACATGAGTTTCCTGTCTGTCCTTCCATTTTATGCACATGTGTGCGCCCCCCACCCCAATGCCCTGCTCCCTCAAATAGTCTTTATAGTTCTCTTTGATTTCGGTCATGTATCATATAGTCTGGAAAAGACAGATGATGCATGATGGGGGCAGAGAAAGGAGTTGCTGGATTCTCCTGTGGAAAGTGACTTATTCTCTTAACAGTTTCCAAATGGATGGAGAAGCCACAGGACCAGATCAGTAGCCCCTTCTGAAAACCTGTTAATCCTCTTCTCATCTGATGCTGGAAATGTGATCAACTGTATTTTCAGGAAGCGTGAAATTTAGTTCCTAACACACCTTCCTCTTCTCTGGATATGTTTGGGAGCCTCCTCCAAAGCTCTGTGCCAAAACTGAAGTCTCGAGCTCTCGGCTCTGCGCTGCCGCTGACTGGAGCCTGCTAGGATGAGCCTGAGCAAGTCCCTTCTCTCTCTGAGCCTCAGTTTCCCCATCTATAGAATGAGAGCTTGGACCACCTGCTCTTGAAGTCCTGTCCCCATGTTCATGTCCTATCATCCTGTGATGGCCAGGAAAACTCTGTCCTTTGGGAATTGTTAGAAGATACTTAGTGTATTTTGAGATGAACCCCAGAAATTTATGTTGACTGGGCTTTGGCCGTGTCTGGTTTACAAGAGGAATGTTTTTCCCCTTGTAAGAGCTACCAGTGCTCTGTCTGTTGAGGCAGGGGGTGGGTTGGGTGGGAATGGAGGAAGCAGCGGGACCTCTGACCCTTTCGTTGGAACCTCCCCACCAACCCTTCCTTTGAGGTTGCCTGCTTGTTTGATTTGTCGTTTGCCCTGCTTCCCACGCCCTTTTATAGCTACTTTTGTTCAAGGATATTGCCACCTCCTTTTTCTGCCCCTGGCCCACCTCCAGTTTAAATATCTAAGGAGGACGGCAGCAATCTGACGATGTGGATGCAGTGGGTGACTTTAATGGTGGACCTAAGCAAGGCTGTACTCTCATGGGGGGTGAGAGTTATTCAGAATCCAGGGAGTGGGAGGGTTCTGTGTTGGTACTAATTGCTAGAGGGTTCCACAAAGTTCCATTCACAGATCCGGGGCAAGGATCTTGGACTGGCCAGACTTCTTTTGTGGGTTTAATCCCCATGGGTAGGATTTGAGAAATTTCTGGTAAGAGAGGAAAGGACTTAACATGTCGTGGAGTTGAGGAAAGGAACTTGTGAGAGCAGGGTGATTGGGGGTTCATTTATTCATTCAACTAATGCTTATCCAGGACCTTCTATATTCTGAGCAAGGTCCATTTACCAAGGAAGTCCTAGATCTGGATCACCATCATTAATGTGCCAGACACTGTGCTATGTGTTATAGAAGAGGCAGAAATAATATTAGTAATTGCATACCCCGCTCTGCCAACAATCAGTTGCCGGGCACATTGCTAAATGTGTTACATCAATTCCATTTAATCCTCCCAGCTCTGATAGAAGGTGCTGTCCTCATCCTGCAGGAGAGGAAAGGGAGGCTTAGAGCAGGTATTTGCTCAAAATGAGGCAATGAGTAAGGCAGAATTGGCCTCAGATCCCATTCTCTTAACCTCTGTGCCTCTTGTTCCTCAAAGCTGGTTTGTGGACTGATGCCAATCTGTAATGAAGTTTTCACTGGTCTAAAACATAAGGACTGGGAGTTCCCTTGTGGGAAAGTGGTTTAAGTATCTGGTATTGTCATTGCAGCAGCTTGGGTTGCTTCTGTGGATTGGGTTTGATCCCTGGCGCAGGAACTTCCACATGCGTAGGTGTGGCCAAATAAAATAAAGTATACAGATGATATAACTAGATTTTATTTTATTTTATTTTGCTTTTTAGGGCCACACCTGCAGCATATGGAAATTCCCAGCTAGGGGTCAAATCAGAGCTACAGATGCCAGCCTATGCCCTGTCTGCGACCTATACCTACACCACAGCTCACGGCAGTGCCGGATCCTTAACCCACTGAGTGAGAGCAGGGATCAACATACATCCTTATGGATGCTAGTTGAGTTCGTTACCACTGAGCCGTGATGGGAACTCCACGACTAGATTTTTAATAAGGCTTACTTTATTTAATTCATTGGTTCTTGACTGAGATGATCTTGCCCCCAGGGGATATTTGATAATGCCTGGAGACGTTTTGTGGTTGTCACAACTTGGAAGTGCTTCTGGCATATAGTGAGTAGTTGCAGGGATGCTGCAGAACAGCCTGCATTCATAGGATCGCCCCCTCCACCCCCATCCCCATAGCAAAGCCTTATCTGGCCCAAGGTGTCAATCGTGCTAAGATTGAGGAACTCTGATTTTATTTGAAAGATTATCTTTAATCTTAAATTGATATTATTCTGACTTTTGTGATACGTTTTAAATGTCCTTTCTTTGAAGAAGCAGTGTAGTAGATGGCAGTAGGGTTTCAGAATGTCCTTATTTGGCACAATAAAGTTGGCAAAACTGTGGTGATCTCTCTAATTTTTTTTCCTGTTGTTAAAAGTTTCCTAGACTGTGAGAGTTCCCACTGTGGCACAGGGGGTTAAGAATATGACTGCAGCATCTCGGGTCACTGTGGAGGCACGGGTTCTATCCCTGGCCCAGTGTGTGGGTTAAAGATGCAGTTTCAATCCCTGGCCCAGGGCTGCAGCTGTGGTGCAGGTCACAGCTGGGGCTCGAATTCAGTCCCTGGCCTGGGAACTTCCATATGCTTTGGGTGCAGCCATAAAATTAAAAAAATAAAATTTCCTAGACTGTGAATTACATTGCATCTGAGATTTACTCAATCTATATATTATTCATTTATTTATATTATTCCCCTATACTATACAGTAGGTCCTTGTTTATTATCTATTTTAATTTTATTTTTATTTTTTTGTCTTTTTAGGGCTGCACCCGTGGCATATGGAGGTTCCCAGGCTAGGGCTCCAATTGGAGCTGTAGCTGCAGGTCTGCACCACAGCCACAGCAACGCGGGATCCGAGCTGCGTTTGTGAACTCCACCACAGCTCACGGCAACGCCAGATCCCCAACCCACTGAGCAAGGCCAGGGATCGAGCCTGCATCCTCATGGATGCTAGTCGGGTTCATTAACCGCTGAGCCATGACAGGAATTCCTGTTATCTATTTTATATACGGTAGTGTGTATATGCTATTCCCATCCTTCTAACTTGTCTCCCCTCCCCTGGGTATTATTTTAAAAATACTCTTTGTTAAAGATTAAAGAAGGAAATGGTCTCGTGTTGCAAGTAAGACAATGCCTAAGGTGCCCTTGGGGCTCCCGGGGTTTGATTTAATAACAAACATTCATTCACCATTTGGTGCCTAGACTGTGACAGGCCCTACAGGAGGTCAAAGGAATTTTGCCTCCACGGGTTGTGATCTCCATAGGGTAAAAAGTGAACATGTGTACAACAAGTAGGGAACAAAGAAATAGCCTGGCAGACGATGGCTAAATTTAGTCACTGGTTGATGCTAACATGCCAAACCAAGAGGTTTCTACCAGAAAGAATTTTAGATTCCGGGCTTGGGTCTGCCATCATGTAATTTATGTGACCTTAGGCAAAGCACTTACTTTCTCTGCCTCTTGCTTTCTTGTTGGTTTCCTGTCTTGGATGAGAGCCCTTCAAGCCCACATGAGAAAGCTGTCTCCGACACCTCCTTTCCCTCCTACCTCCAATGGGACACCCAGTCCTGTTGATTCTATTTTGGAAATGTCTCCAGAGTCTGCTCAGCCTCTTCCTATTCCAGTGCACTCTCCACTCGGCAGCCAGAATAATCTTACTAAAACATAAATCTGATCATGTCACCTGCCTCTGTTTAAAACCCTCCGTGATTTCCTCATTGCCCACAGGACAAAGTCCAAACTCCTTGGCAAGGCTTTCTCAGCTCGATGGTCCGGGCGCAGCCCACCCCTCTGGTCTCGCTTCTCATGCCGTGCCCTTCATCACCGCCACTTACCCCGTGGTCTGGACACACCAGACAGCTCACTCTTCTCTGAGCACAAAAGGAAGGCCCACCTCCCCCGGATCTCCTTTCCTCTCTTTTCCACCTGGCAAAATCATATGTATCTTTTAAGGTTTGTCTCAGTCATCTCCTCTGGAAGCTGTCCCAGATCCTGGAGACAGAGTGAAGGTCCCCGGCTCTCTCCCTGCACTGGGCTCCGAAGCTGTTGAAGGCGGGGCCTGCATTTGTCTTGCTCGGTCTTGTAAACTTTATACCCTCCAGGGTACTAGTACATGGGAGGTGCTCAACTGTTGCTGAGCAGAAAACAAATGGATAGAGAAGGAAAAATTTTATTTTATTTTATTAATTTTTTTATTATTTTATTTTATTTTTTTGTCTTTTTGCCTTATCTAGGGCCACACCCGCGGCATATGGAGGTTCCCAGGCTAGGGGTCTAATCGGAGCTGTAGCCTCCAGCTTTCGCCACAACCACAGCAACGTGGGATCTGAGCCATGTCTGCAACCTACACCACAGCACATGGCAACGCGGGATCCTTAACCCATTGAGCAAGGCCAGGGATCGAACCCGCAACCCTAGTCGGATTCGTTAACCACTGAGCCACGACCCAAACTCTGAGGAGGAAAAATTTTAAATGGAGATAGCAGTGTTTATCCTTTGTTGCCAGCCAAGGTTGCTTGTGGCATGGACATGAGAGAGTATTTATTGAAGAACTGAAAAATGAGAGGCTACATAAATGCAAAACAAGGTATTCGTCGTTGTTTTCAAAAGGAGAGATGGTTAACTTTGGAACTGTGGATGAAATGCCTTAGAATTTTCCTCTATCATATCACCATTAACAAGTGTGCACAAGTATTTATGTATATCCATGTGTGCTCAGGTACATTCACACATCATGTTGAAGAGTTGTTGGGTGCTGGGAGCTGGTGAATCAGGTAGAAAAATCCAGATGGCCAGAGTTTTGCACAATTCAGCGAAAATATGCCTTGCTGGTACAGGAAAAACATGGCATGAATTGGGACTCAGTGGCCTGGACACGCTTGGGCCTTTAGTGACCAAAGGTCCTCTTCTTTCCCAGAACTGGGGCTGAGCCTAGAGAGGAGGGAGGGGCTTGGCTTCTGTTTCTTTTGTGTCCTCTTTTCTTTCTGAATATTGTCTGCCCTAGTCACCCACATTGAACATGGTACATCGAAGTAAGAGGTAAAGAAATGGAAATAGTGGTCTGGACGTAGGTAGCACTTTGCAAATACTATTGCACTAAGCTTTATTGTCAATATCTGTGTATCTACCTTATTCCCAGCACCAGTCCCCAGACTGGGATTCCATGGAGGGCAGGTATTTTCTTTGCATCTTCTGCCCCCTCTGCAGGGGCCTAGCACCATGGTAGCTGTACACGGGTGTTAGCTTGAAGAATGAGCAAGGATGAAGCTTACCTCTAACCCAGTTCCCTGGTGTGCCGTGTCTCGCTCTGGTTTTTGGTATTTTCCCAAAAGATGGATTCTTCTTCCTTTTACCCAAATGGAGGACGAGGCAATTTTCTTTGGCCCTCCATCTGGGCAACACTCACTGTACCTCCACAGGTTTCATTTTTCTCTGGACACCACCTGAGCACTCAGAGGCAGTGAATCTTGGGCCTGGATCCCTTCTCTTCTCAGACCCCTGAAGGTTGCCCTGTCACAGAGCAGGGGGTGGTGGCAGGGCCCTGCAGGGTGCCAGGAGGGAGCCTAAAGGCTTAATTGGTTAAACTTGATTACAAAGGCTGGTCCTATTGTTTCCAGGCCATTAAAAACCATTATCATCTTCGCAGGCTGGGCAGACAGCAGCCAGCTGCTTTGATGCATGTCTTGGAGAGATAAGGAAAATTTCCCCTTGTTTTGACTTCGGAATTTCTTCTTGGTTTACTATTTGACGCCCCGGTCCACTTTCTCTCCAACAACTTTTGAGTTGTTGGCAGGGGAGGTTCAGATTAGGATCCTCTCACTAACTAGGAGGGTGGAAGGAGCTGGAAGAGACCTGAGATAAATGTCCCTCCCCCACGCCCTCCCTCTCCTACCTCCTTCCCTCCCCTCCCTCCCCCACAGAGTGGTTCCTGGGCATGACAGCTTCTCAAGGGGTTTACACCCATTGATCTCTGAGCTTTAGCGAATTCTCCCACCTCCATGATCACGTGTATGCTGCTGAGAGAAGACTTCCTAGAGTCCCCCCGACACCCCACACTTCTAGCCCCTGACCTGGCATCCTCGGAGTACTGCGCACGTCGATGGAGGAAGGATCTTTGCTCTGCCCCTTTCTGTGATAGGCACATCTAGGCTTCCCCTGGTCGGGCTGGGTAGAGCCCTTGAGGGCCCTCACCCACATCCCAGACAATCGGTCTCCCCCAGGGGTCCTTCTGGAGGGGGTGACTTTCCATCTGGACAGATATGGGCAGCGGGAGGTAGGCTGTACCCACCTTGCCTTGGTCAGCTTTTTGCCCACTGATCCTGTGGAATGTTCTGTGTCCCAGACCTGAAAAGAAGCCCTCATACTAAAGCCCGGACGCTGAAAGTCACTTTTCAGCCGATTGGTGGAAGAGTTGCAGTGTGCTCTGTAAGAGATGAGTCAGCTTGCCAGATCCTGGGCACTCACATGCTTTTTTGGACGAATGAATGGATATAGGAATAAGGAATGTCAGCCAGTACCAGGTCACTCTTTTCCTGATGGGTCCGTGTGTTCAACTCAGTAAGTATTGACCGAGTGCCTGATGTGGAAGAGTTGGTGCCGGGCATCAAAAGATGTGTAAGACCTGGTTCTTGAGATTTAAGTATTTCTCTAGTGAGATAAGGCAGGTAGGCACACAGGGAAATAGAGACACAGTGACTTGTATAAAGGGCAATGGGTTAATTCTGAATGAAGCGATCAGGAGAGCTTTGGGGAGGAGATGGTTTTTAAGGATTCAGTGAACAGAGAAGAGAAAGAAAAGCAGATCCAGACTGGTAAACACCAAGGGCAAAAGTTTTGACACACGACAGCGCCCTCAGCTTGCCACAGACCAGGCCTGGCAGCCCCACCCAAAGCCACTTCTGTCTTCAGCCAGGGTGGCTCCAAATCCATCTCAGACAACACCAAATAATCCCAGGAATTTTTTCCAGGCGTCTGACCCTGGGGCAGGGCTTGGGGCAGACATTCCTTTCCTTTAGACTTCACGAGGGCCCCATGTTGCTGGATGAGGGCGCATAGGACAAACTCAGAGGTGCCCTGGAGTTGATGAAGTGGGGCGGATCGGCTCCCAGCACTAGATCCCTCTGTTTCCATAAGATATTTCTTTGCTGGGAGTTCCTGCTGTGGTGCAGCAGGTTAAGGATCTGCTGCTGTCTCTGTGGTGGCGAGGGTTCAGTCCCCAAGGGCCGGTGCGGTGCAGGGGGTTAAGGATCTGGCGTTACCACAGCTGTTGTGGAGGTCTTAGCTATGGACTGGATTTGATCCCTGGCCCAGGAACTTTCATATGCCGCCATTAAAACAAGAAGGAGGAGGAGAAGAAGAAAAAAGATGTTTCTTTGACCCTCCTCCAGCTGCTCTCCTTGTCTGGACAAGCATCCCTCTCTTCTGGGGCTTTACTCATACTTCCCTGTCTAGGAAGTCTGTCTTCTTAACTTCTGTTTGTCCAGTTGCATCCAACCTCCCCCAAAGGCCCCACCTCCTTCTGGAAGGAAATGCACCTTCTTCTGAGCTCCCAAATCACATCCCCCTCTGCCGAGGGCAGGTCTGGAGATGCACCCCCGTCTGTCAGGAGCTTGCCACAGGATGGCTGTCCCAGAGCTGAAGGAAGGAATGGAGCTTCCCACCATCCCAGTGTTATTACAAACAAGTAGCCAGGGTCAATGTGTTTTTAGTACATTAAGAACACCTTGCAAAGACCCTGATTTTTCAGGTTCTCAAGGTAACTGCTTAGCTACCTTGCTGAGAGTGGGAGGAAGCCAGGAAAGAGAATTCTTAATCTTGGGGAGCAGGAAGAGTCCCTTGGCTCTTTGCTCCGACAGCGCCGCAGCCCATATACAACTGTAGGCGAGCTCCTCCTCTCCAAGTCGCTTATCTCTGCCTCACAGTCACAGACTCACCAGCCTGGAGTCTCCCTGGATTTTGGCCAAGCCAGTTGGGAATGCATAATAGCTGAGATATGGGCTGGGGCGAGCCCGCCACGTCCTTGCATGCCGCGGTGAAGGTCTCCCTTCTCCCCTTCTTTCCCCCTTTCTAACTTCTTTTCTGGCATTGGGAGCTAATCTTTGTGGTCCCACCTCTCTAATCTGTGAAAGAAGAGAGATTCAGATTTCACGTTTGCAGGTGGCTTGGAGGATGGGGGGGCGGGGTTGGGTGAGCAGATTTCAACCAAGTGGCATTTAGCTAGCTGCCATTTTGAAATCTTGGCTAAAGGGCCTTGTGAACTTACAACCTTCTCTATAAAATCTCCCCCACCGCCCCAGCTCACTTGCTTGTTACTGTTATGACCAAGAGTTTAGTTTGTCTTTTGTGTCTTTCTGTTTCTGCTCTGTGCCCTGGCAGAAACTGAGACGAGCAAAGGAAAGGCCACTGGAAGGAAGATCCTGGCCCGATGGGCGCGAGGGCTGCTGGGAAATTCGGTGAGGTCTCGTTGAGGGTCCGGAGCCCGCCGTGGAGGTGTGGGGCGGCATGCGGTGTGGGATCCCGCTGTTACTGCTCTTGCTCGGGAGCGGCTTTTTGGGAGGCGGTGGGTACGGAGCCTGAGAGAACTGCTCTGCGGTTGCGGAAGCTGTCACTTCCCTGCTGAAGCTGTCTTGGGCAAGGAGAGTTTCCATTCTGTAGACAGAAGCCGAGTCTCGAGCTAGAGTTACCCGGGGTTTTCTGGTATGTTCTTTTCTTCCAGTGGCTTTAATGCAACACCACGGGATTCTGGACAATGGTTCAGTTCTCCGTAGCTGAGTGGGACGATACTGACACGCACACAGGATTGTAATAAAGTCAAATGCCTTTGTTGTTTTACATTTTAAAATTAGGCTTGAGTGCGGAGTTCCTGTTGCAGCTCAGAGGTGACGAACCCATTAGCCATGAAGACTGGGATTCGATCCCTGGCCTCGCTCAGTGGGTTAAGGATCCAGTGTTGCCGTGAGCTGTGGTGTAGGTTGTAGATGTGGCTTGGATCTGACATTAATGTGGCTGTGGGATAGGCTGGCACCTGTGGCTCCAATTCAACCCCTAGCCTAGGAATTTCCATATGCTACAGACACAGCCCTAAACTAAAAAAAATAAAATAAAATAAAAAATAAAAGCATTAGGTGTAGTGGGTAGGAGGGAGAGAGAATGTGAAGCATTTACCCCAAAGCTATAGGCATGGGAGTGCGGTTAAGTGATGTGTTAATTGGTTATGGGACAAGATGCTGGGGATGTCTGTTTCTAGGATGGTTGGCTTGATCTTTGTGAATCTTTTTTTGTTTGATTTCATGTTGGGCTGCTGTAATAAAGTCCCACAAACTGAGAGGCTTATGGAACAGAAATGTATTGCCTCATGCTTCTGGAGGCCGGGAGTCCACCAAGATCAAGGAGTCAGTGGGGGTAGAATCTTTAGATCTGAGGGGAGAGCTGTTCAGCCCTCTCCTAGCTTCCCGTGGTTTGCTGACAGTCCTTGGCGTTCCTTGTCTGGTAGAAGCCTCACCCCAGCGTCTGCCTTCATCTTCGCATGGCGTTCTCCCTGTGTGCGTGCCCCTGTGTGCAGATTTCCCCTTTGTATGAGGATAGGGCCCGTTCTAATAACCTTGTTTTAACTAATTAGGCCTGCCATGACCCTATTTCCAAATAAGATCACATTCTGAGATATGGGGATGTTTGAGAGGATACAGTTCAATTCATAACATTCCCCTTCCTTGTAAAAAAAAGTGTGTGTGTGTGTGTGTGTGTGTTTAAAGTTTTTACTTTTTGGAAAAAGGAAAACCTCTATGTGATAAAAAATTAAAACACTACAGAGAGTAAACCAGGAGAGAAAAGTAAGTCTAGGTCTTCCTCGCATCCTCAGACTCTAGTTCTTCAGTACACAGCCACCACTGCACTCATTTTCTTTCCTCCATGTGTCTTTCCAGAGACGTTCTATGAGCATAAATGTATATCTTTCCTTTTCTTTTCCCTTAAAATTGTTGCATTCTAAAGGTCCTAGCTTTTCAGTTACACAGTGTATTTCTGAGATTCATGTCCATAGGTATATGTCTACCCTGTTTTTAGCAGATGCATATTTCATTGCATGGATGTACCACGATTTAACTTTAATTCTCTTGATAGACCTTTTAGGAATTTCCAGTCTTTGCTGTAATGAAAAAATTTATGTATACATTTCTCTACCCATGAGTGTAAGTCATCTATGTATCTCCTTCCTAAAGTTCTTATATACTATGTAAATTAGGTACATTTAAGAAATATTTGTTAAATTTCTGTTATGGACAAATATTTTCTTTTTCATTATATTCATTATTCATATTTACTCAGTCCAGTGACTTGTCCTAAGTCAGTAATGAAAATTCTTGTGTATTAATCTGCCTTTTTTTTTTTTAGGGCCCCCCCTGTGGCATATGGAGGTTCCCAGGCTAGGAATCGAATCAGAGCTGCAGCTGCTGGTCTCCGCCACAGCCACAGCCACATCAGTTGAGATCCGAGTCTCATGTGCCACCTAAGCCATAGCTCATGTCAACGCCGGATCCTTAACCTACTGAGCAGGGCCAGGGATTGATCCTGCATCCTCATGGAAACTAGTCAGTTTGATTACCCCTGAGCTACAGTGGGAACTCCTGATCTCTGGTTTTGATTATTCTTTAGAATAGGCTCCTAGAAGTGGGTCAGATAATTTGGAAGTTGTTAGGTCTCTGGATCCTTATTGCCATTTTTTTCTTAGAAATGTGCCTACTTATGTTTTTTGCCAGCAGAGTGCCTATCTTACTCTACAATAATAGCCTTATTATTAAAACAAACAAAAAACTTCACTAATTTGATATGTGAAATATGGCATTTCATTGCTTTAATTTTTTACTTGTTTATTAGCTATTCTTATTTCCTCTCTTGTGGCTTTTCTGTGTCCTTTGCCCTTTTATCTGTTAAGGTCTTAATGCTTTCTGTATCAAACTGTGTGAGCACTTATTGGTATTGATTTGTCATATCTGTCATATGTGGCAAATGTTTTCATTAGTTTGTGGTTTGACTTTTAAAAAAAGTCTTTTAAACCAACTTTATTATGGAATAATTTACGTAAATAAAATGCCACTCATTTAAGGACATGATTCTACAAGTTTTGACAAATGTATATACCCATGTAACCACAACCACAACAGAATATTTCTATCATTCCCTCCAAATTCTCTTGCGTCTCTTTGCCATCCACCCCATCTCTTGCCCAAGGAAACCATTGATCTGCTTTCTGTCACGAGACTGATTTCTAAAATTTCACATAAGTGGAATCATACAGTATGTACACTTTTGAATCTAGCTTATTTTACCTTTTTTTTTTAAAGATTTATCCGTGTTACTGTGTGGTAGTAGTTTTGTCCTTTTTATTCCATTGTATGAATATAGAATGTTTTTTTATCCATTTACCAGCTGATGGACATTTGGCATGTTTCCAATTTTTGGCTGCTATGAATGAAACTGCTATGAGTATCTGTGTATGAATCTTTGTATAGACATATTTTTCCCCCTTTCTCTTGGGTAAATGCTTAGAAATGAAACTGCTCAGTCATATAGCAAGCACTTGTTTCTGTGTAAAGAATTGCCATATTTTTCCAAAGTGGCTGAATCCTTTTATGTTCCCATTCCAAAATGCGTGTGAGCATTGTGGTTGCTACGTGTGTTCACCAGCACTTAATATTATCATTTAAAAAATTTTTAGCCATTTTAGTGGGTGTGATATCTTATAGTTCAGTTTGCATTTTCCGATGACTGGTGATACTAAGCATATTTTCATGTGCTTATTGGCTGTGCTCTGTTGTGAAGAGTCTGTTCAAATTTTCGCCAATTAAAAAAAAATTGGATTGTTTGCCTTCTCATTACTAAGATGCTTGGGTCTGGATATAGGTCCTTAGTCACATGTATTTATGATGAACACTTTCTCTTAGTCTGTGTTTTGCCTATGCGTTTTCTTAAGTCTTTTTTTTTCATTGTGGTAAAATATATATAACATACAAGATGCCATTTTAATCATACTAAGTGTCCAATGCAGTTGCCTCAATTATACTTACACTGTTGGGTAACTCTTCCTATCTTTAAGAGTCGCTTTTTTTTCTTTTTTTAGAGCCACACCCGAGGCATATGGAAGTTCTAAGGCTAGGGGTCAAATTGGAGCTGTAGCTGCTGGCCTACGCCACAGCCACAGCAAAGCCAGATTTGAGCTGGAGTCTGCAACCTACACCACAGCTCACTGGCAACACCGGATTCTTAACCCACTGAGTGAGGCCAGGGATCGAACCTGCGTCCTCATGGATGCTAGTCGATTTGTTTCCCCTGAGCCATGACGGGAACTCCAAGAGTCTTTTGAAGAGCAGAAATTTTTAATTTTGATGAAGTTCAAATTATCCTTTTCCTTTTGTGGTTCTTGCTTCTTGTGTACTAAGAAATCTTTGCCTACACTAAGATCATGAAGATTTCCCCCTGTGTTTTCCTTTGGAAGTTTTATAATTTTAGGACTTACTTTAATTCTATGATCCATTTGGAATTTTTTTTTTTGTGTGTGTGTGTATATTCCATGAGGTCAAGTTTTAGTTTTATTTATTTTTAATATTGATGTCCATTTAAAATATGTAAAAATTAGTAGATGTTAACTTTCATTCTTTTTTGTTAGCCACTGATTTATTTCATTCCTGTTTAGCTTAGAAATTCCATACCCCCATTCAGCTATCAGATAGATATTCAGCTATATAATTTCATCTATATAATTATTTTTTTTAAAGTTTATTTTTAGTGGGCTTTTTTATTTGCTTTTTTGTTTGTTTGTTTGTTTTGGCTGTGGCGTGCAATGGCTTGATGGGGGATCTCAGTTCCCAGACCAGGTTGAACTGGGGCGCAACTGTGAAAGCTCTGTGTCCTAACCTCTAGACCACTAGGGAACTTCCTAGGTTTTTTCTTTTTAACTTGGAATGTGTAAATTAAGAGTTTAGAGACTAATTTGTTTCCCCCTCAATAGTTAATAATGAGAGAAGGGAGTCCCTAGTGGGGACATAAGGTATGAAGAGGGTAGAGCTTTTGTGAAATGGGCACCCCTTGGGATTGCCTGGGAAGGAGTAGTTGTGGGAGACAAGTCAGAGAGGCTGGGGGAGCAGTGGCAGCCTGTGGAGGACCCCTGGACTCTGTCCCCTCCGGGCTCACGAGCTACTGAGAGATACATGAGAGTGTTGCTTTAGCATCATGTAGCTTGATTCTGACTGGGTACAGACAAGAGCGATGAGGACGGAAAGTGGGAGCTGGTAACTTCCAGCTTGAAAGGGTGACTGATTGCAACAGAGAGGATGGGATGGGGCTGGGGTGGGGAATTGCCTGTTCTTGAAGCTGGAAGGAGGAAGTGAAGATTGACCTTGAGATTCAGGTTGACCGGGTGGGTAGAACTTCTCTGGTTTAACCAGCAATAAAGAAGGCAGCAGGAGAGACTGGCTTTCTGAGGGAATAAGGGAAACTTCTAAAAGATACTTTTAGAGAGAATTTATGACATTCCTCGAGAGTATAATCAGAAGAGTTCCTTATGGTTTATATGTTTTAAAGTTTCCAAAATGCTTCTGGAATATTTTCTTCTTCCTTTTGCAAATTTTTCCCTTATGCATGGTGTGATGGGCAGGGCAGAAATCACCCCATTGTTCATCCTACAGATGAGGAAGGTGAAGCTCAGCGAGGTGAGCAGGTTTGCCCTTGTTCTGCTTTCTGAGTTACAGGCACCTGTGGTGCAGGAGCCAGGAAGCCCACAGTAAATTCTGATTTGGCTTCTCCCTACTTGCTGGGTGAGTATAGCCAGCCTCCTCCCGTCCTCAGCACCTCGCCTTTCTTATCTGTTGAGTGGGGTTGGTAATATCTGTACAAATAACTGATATAAAAGAGTGCCAACAAATGCAAAGCAGGATGCAACTCTCACTCTTGTTAAAGTTATAATTTCATCAAACTGGGGCTGGGAATCGGCTGATCCCAGCATGGGAAGAGGGGGAGACCCAGGGTCCTGCTGACTCCGTAGAGTGAGTTACTGCTGAGGTGTCCAGAGGCAAGGACCCTCACCATGGGTCCATGGAAGGAGGACAGGGCTCTGAGATGTGGTGAAGATGCGCATTCAGCCTCCAAGCCTGGAGGCCTTCAAGTTCAACGTGGGGATGTCTGAGGACTGACATGTACTGAGAAAAACTCTGGATTTGGATTCAGGAACTTTAGGTTTTAACATGATTTTCACTGTGTTGTACACCTAGCTGATCTCTCTGAATCTGTTTCCTTATCTTTCAGACGTCACATTATACACTCTGGAAATACAGAACTTCTTATAAGTTCCCCAAATATCTTATGCTTCTGTACCTTTGGTCAAAATCTTGCTCCTGCAAAGCTCTGGAAATACAGAACTTCTTATAAGTTCCCCAAATATCTTATGCTTCTGTACCTTTGGTCAAAATCTTGCTCCTGCAAAGCAGAGGTGAGAGTGAACTGGATTTTGGGCTTCTGATCTCCAGAGCTCTAAGATAGTAAATGTGTGGTGTTTTAAGCCACTAAGCTTGTGGTAATTCATTATAACAACAATGGGAAACTAATACAGTGCACTTAAGCTTCATCCAAGTTATTTGCACGTATTGTTGCGTTTATTGTATGGATGTATCACCATTTGTGTATTCATTTACCAGCTGATGAATATTTGGGTTGTTTCCAAGTCAGGGACGTTATGAATAAAGCTGCTATGAACATTTTTATATGTATATAGGTCTTTGTGTGGACATATGTTTTCATTTCTCTTGAGCAAATGCCTCGGAGTGGGATTGTTGGATCATAAGTGTATGTTTAACTTTACAAGAAACAGCTAAAATGCTTTCCAAAGTGGGTGTACCGTTCAGCATTTCCACCAGCAGTACATGAGAATTCCAGTTTTTCTATATCCTTGCCAGTGCGTGGCATTGTCAGTCTTTTTAATTTTAGCCCTTATAATAGATGTTTAGTGGCATCTCATTGTGATTTTAATTACATTTTCCTGATGACTAATGATGTTGAACATTTTTTCACAGGCTTTTTGGCTATCTGTAGTACTTCTTTTGTGAAATGTCTATTCAGTTCTTTTGGCCATTAAAAAAATCGGATCATTTGTCTTCCTATTATTGAGTTTTAAGAGTTTTTGTATGTATTCTGACAACATATCCTTTATCAGATATATGTTTTGCAAATATTTTCTCCAAGTCTGAGGCTTGTGTTTTAATTTTTATGTTGGTGCCTTTCAAAGAGCAGGCATTTTAAATTTTGATCAAGTTCAGTACATCAGTTTTTTTTTTCTTTTCTGGCTTAGGTCCTTGTGTTCTAAGAAATATGTGCTTAACCCAAAGTCACAAAGGTTTTCTAATACATTTTCTTCCAGAAGTTTCATATATTTAATGTAAGATATAAATATATTTAGCTGTATGATCTATATTGAGTTAATATTGTATATGGTGTGAGGTAAGGGTTAAGGTTTTGTTTCTTAGTTTTGCTTTTTTAGGGCTGCAACCATTGCATATGGAAGTTCCCAGGCTAGGGGTTGAATCAGAGCTACAGCTGCTGGCCTACGCCACAGCCACAGCAACGCAGGATCTGAGCCGTGTCTGTGACCTACACCACACCTCATGGCAATGCCAGTTTCCTGACCCACTGAGCAAGGCCAGGGATTGAGCCCGCATCCTCATGAATACTAGTTGGGTTTGTCACTGCTGAGCCATTATGGGAACTCCTGGGTTATGGTTTGTGAAATAAAAAGAAATTTGGTAATGCCTTTGCCTAGTTAGGTTACCAGGTTAATGCTGGCCTCACAAAATGAATTAGTATTGTGCTAGGTGCTGCAAGGAATATGAAGGTCAGATCCAAACCCTGCTGGGATCACATTCATTAATACACCCTAAGTATGATAAAGGCAGAGTTTGATGAGTTTCATAAGGGAAGTACAATGTGAACTGCTTTTGGTATTCCAAGAAGGAAAAGGCCATGGAAAGTCTCAGAAAGTCTTCCTGAAGGTGGTGACACTAAAAAAAAGCACTTTACGGAGTTCCCGTCGTGGCTCAGCTGAAACCAATCTGACTAGCATCCATGAGGACACAGGTTTGATCCCTGGCCTTGCTCAGTGGGTTAAAGATCTGGCATTGCTGTGAGCTATGGTGTAGTTTGCAGATGCAGCTTGGATCTGACATTGCTGTGGCTCTAGTATAGGCTGGCAGCTACACCTCCAATTTGACCCCTAGCCTAGGAACCTCCATATGCAGCAGGTGTGGCCCTAAAAAGACAAAAGACAAAAAAAAAAAAAAAGAAAAAAAGCGCTTTAGCAGGGCTTCAAGCTTGCCCACCTCTGGGAGCACTATTCAAATGCTACTCTAGCGACTGGTGCACTTGGACTAGAACGTGGATGGTGCCCACCTAGAGTTGTAAAACATAGTGGCCTTGCTAAAAATAAGTCTACCAGCTCAGAGCCCGGGGGGAAGGCAGGTGGGGTGGTCAGGTGTTCTGTGTTAAAGGGGATTCTATTAAAGCCATGGCTGGTTGTTTTATATAGGTATGCTTTTGTCTCTGCAACGTTTTAATTAAACTCCCATTGATCTGCGTCTCCCCCCCACCCTCCCGCCTGGAGATGGTGCTGGAGGCTCTGGAGAAGAAGGGGAGGAGGAGGGGCCCTGTCCTCTCGGAGCACCCTGGGCTCTGTGCTCAGCACCCTGCATGCATGGTCATTAGTCCTCGCACCACCTCTGCAATCCCAGCTTCTTTATTTCCACTTTTGGAGATTAAAAAATGAGACTCATAAAGGTTGAATGCCTTGCCCAGGGTCAGCTGCTACCGCTAGTGAGTAGCAGAGCCAGGATTGCAGTCTGGGCCCCGGCTCCCCTCGGCCTGGGTAGCGCCCTCCTGCATGGCTCTGAGACAACTTCATTTCCAAGGAAGGCAGGCACATGGACCTGAAAGGAATGGGCGCCAGGGGGAGGTCAGGACGAGATGTTTGTGAGTGGGCTTGTTCTGATTTAGCAGAAATACTCAGCACTGTGGGCTGGGCTGCGGCTGACTGGCTGTGTGGTCAGGGTTTGCAAAGCTTCCAAAGATCCTTTTGCTAGAAGGGCTTTTAAAAGCTGCAAGCTCTCAGCAGTTTCTATCGGTTTGGATTTTCTCCCTCGAGACTGAATCTGGTTGGGGCTTTATTGGCTTCCGTGTTCCCAGGTTGAGCCAGCTCTCCCTCACCTGGGCTAGGCCCTCACATCACTTCCTGTCACTGGTGCCTCCCCGAGAAAGAGTGCTTTACCAGCTCTGTCTTCTGGTCTCCAACACCCGCCTCTTCTGTCGAACCCGCTGGTTTCTCCAAGAAGTGTGGAGTCCAGCACATCGGGGACAAAGGAATGCCAGGACCTCATTTTGATCCAGATTTGGAGATTTGTTCCTTTTCTTGGTCTCACTTTTTTAAAAGAGCCCTTGAAAACAAGGGCACCGTGAGAAGCTAGTGCTTGAAGGGCTCCGGGGTGCCTGGGAAATCTGGGGGCACCAGGTATGAAAGTTCCCTTTGTTCTTGACCTTGTTCCAATGTCCCGACCACTCGGAAAGCCCTTATCCCAAGACCCGTCTGAGGGAGTCTTGCTGCTTTGCCTTGGGCATTGGCTTCTTGTCCGTCGTTTGGTCACCGTGGGGCCTGCGCCTGCCAGCTCAGAGACAAACAGCCGTAGGGTCAGGCCCAGGCTGCCCGGCCTCTCAGACAGCAGCACACGCTGCTCTGCCTCGGCAGAAAAATCACCCACCCTCACCTGTATCCTCTCCCCGAACGCCCTTCCCCAGCCTGCGAGGCTCCTGTGCCCAGCCGGCCCTGCCTCCAGGCTGAGCGCCCTCTCTGCCCACCAGCAGTGCTCCAGGAATCCTGAAGTGCAGCCCCGGTGGCTCTCAGTGATTTCATGGGAAGCGGTCTGGGTTGGTTCTCCTTGCCTCCACCTCCTTCCAGGACTTGCCAAGGATGACGCCTCCAAGCCCCTCCCAGCTCCCAAAATACCAGCCCTGCCTTCTGGCCCTGCCAGAAAATGCTTAGCACATTAGCGGGTTTAGCCGCCACAGTTCCAGCCGTTTAGGAAGCTGCAGAGGCACATAGATTTCATTCTTTCCAGCTGCTCGCTATTTTGACAACACTGGGTGGCACCGTTTTCAGGAACCTGCGGGACCTGTGAGCTAGAAGTGCCTGGGGGCCTGAGGGTGAGTTGGTGAGCACAGCAGCGGTGCGAGAGAGAGAAGTGGGTGGAGGCTCCCAGTCTCCTCTCCCTGGCTGGCCTCGCTTCTTGCCTTCTGGAACTTGCTTGGAACAGATCTTGGATACCGGCATCTTATCTCCACTTGCCTCCGTGAGGCTTCTGCTTGAAGGAGAGACACGAGGCAACAAGGCAGAGTGAAAGGAAACAGCCCCACCAAATATCTTCTTGGACTCAGAAGACCTTGCTGCAGTTGCTTTCCTGCCACTGAGTGCTCTGGAGCAAGTTAGCAACTCTCCAGAACTCACTGTTCTCATCGCCAGTGGGAATTACACGACCAGCCCCTCCACGCAGTCTAAGGTCTGGGGATCTACAGGAGTTTTGTAAACCATAAAGTAGCAAACATTTGCATCCCTGTGATCTCCTGGAGGGCAGGGGCTATGTTTTGTTTATCTCAGTTTTTTTTTTTCTCTCTTTTTTTGGCTTTTTAGGGCTGCACCCCGGCATACGGAGGTTCCCAGGCTAGGGGTCGAATCAGAGCTGTAGCTACCGGCCTGCGCCACGGCCACGGCTATGTGGGATCCGAGCCGGTCTGCGACTTATACTATGGCAACACTCCTTAACCCACTGAGCAAGGCCAGGGATTGAACCCGCATCCTCATGGACACTAGTTGGGTTTGTTACTGCTGAGCCACAAAGGGAACTCCTGCTTTGTTTATCTTTGAATTCTGTAAATATAGTGCTTTTCTGGAAGTTTATGATTTGCCTATTGGTCGGTATGGTGAAGCAAGTAAGGCTAGGAAGGTATTAGTTTCCTGGGGCTGCTATAACAAAATACCACAGGCTGGGTGGCTTAAACAATGGAAACTTATTGCCTCACTCTTCTGGAGGCCAGAAATCCGAGATCAAGGTGTTGGCAAGTTTTTGGTTCCTGCCGAGGACTGCGAGGGAGAATCTGTTGTAGGCCTTTTTTGGCTTCTGGTGCTTTGCTGGCAATCTATGGTGTTCCCTGGCTTGTAGAAGCATCGCCCTGAGCTCTGCCTTCATCTTCACATGGTGCCGTCTCCATATGCATGTCTCTGTGTGCAAATTTCTCCTTTTTATAAGGACACCAGATGTTTATTCGGGCCCACCCTAATAACCTCACTGTGTTAGGGGACCACTGACTGAAACCGCCCACCTTGGCCAAGCGGGCTGCATGCATGAGCTGTCTTCCCACAGGAGGCTCTGATAAAGAACATGTGCTGCCCTGAAGACTAACTGGAGGGTTTGGGAGGGGCCCATAGGAGGGAGGAGACAGCCAGCCTCCCAGGATCCTTGGCGCGGGAATCCATCTTGGCTGAGAGGTGCGTGTGCCACCAAGAAGGACCCTGAGCCAGACCAAGTAAGGGCCAAGCAAGACAACTGGCCAGAGACAACCCAGAAACTAACCCCATTCCCGTAAAACCTGAGACTGTGAGCCACGTGGCAGAGCAGTTCTGCTGATTCCCTCACGCTGCTGCTCTCCCCCAGACCCCCCTTCCCGATAAAGTCTCTTGCGTTGTCAGTCTCTTGTGTCTCCCCCGAGTATTAGACAAGAGTCCATTCTCGGACCCCAGAAGGGGTTCCCCTCTCTGCAACATAACTAATTACATCTTCTGTGGCCCTGCTTCCTGACATGGTGGGCAGGGGTCTTCTGAGGCCAGGGTCCGGAGGAGGACAGGGAAGACCACGGCAGCGTGCCAGGGCTGGCCGAGAAAAGAGTTGTGATGCAGATGTAGGTTGTTGCTGAGTGAGGGGACCATTTTCCACCAGCATACTTGGATTTGGTACGAGGGAATTCTGTTCTAGAGGTAGCTTTTTTCTTTTTTTTCCCCCCCCGCTTCTGAATAGCTCTTAAGTAAGATCACTCTATTTGTGTTAACAACCCCAGTGCCCATTTTTACCCATTTTTACTCTTTACCCCCTTTCTTTTTCATGCCCTTCTTTCCCTTTGAGACCTTGACCACATACACACAGGACTCGCCTTCCTTCCAACTCTGAAGCGTGGGTACACGGTTGCCAGTGCAGGACACTGCGGGCTGGATGTGTTTCTCATTCTCTGCCCTTCCTTTCGTCGTTTCATCATTCTTTTTGTCCCCCCGCCCCCGCCACAATCTCCTTCCGGACACATCTCTGACAGGGTCCCCTTTATTCATGAGCAGTTCCCTTTGCCCGAGTGCTTGCATATCAATCATGTTCTTTGTGGCAGGTATTCCTGGACCACGGCGTTGGTGCTATTGTGAGGGCACAGCAACACCTTGGTGCCCTGCTTTCTGTATCCGAGGCTTCACTGCTGGCCGTTCCCATCCTTTGCATGACCTGCCCCAATTGAGGAAGAGGCCGATGAGATTTTAAAAATCACCCCCAGAGTTCCCGTTGTGGTTCATTGGTAGCAAACCTGACTAGTGTCCATGAGGATGCGGGTTCGATCCCTGGCCTTGCTCAGTGGGTTAAGGATCCGGCAATGCCACAAGCTGCAGTGTAGTTCACAGACACGGCTTGGATCTGGCATTGCTGTGGCTGTGCCCGGCAGCTAGAGCTTGGATTTGACCCCCAGCCCGGGAACTCCCATATGTTGCAGGTATGTTCCTAAAAAGAAAAAAATAAAACAAAAAAGTAAAAATCACTCTCTGAATAATAAAAAAAGAGGGAATCTACTGAATCCTTACCATGTATCAAACACAACGCTAGGTGCTTTCCATCCTTTTTCTTATTTATTCTCTCAGTAACCCTAAGAAACAGGTACTTTCCTTATCCCTGTTTTGCAGATGGGCAGTTGAGGTTTTGAAAGGAAATAAAGGAAACATAAACTTCCCCAGTCACTCAGCTAATGAGGGACTTCTAGGGTTCTCAAAACGAAGTCCTACTCTCTTATCCACAGGGGGCCTCAAACTGGGGGCCGTGGCCCACTTGCATCAGAATTACCTGGAGAGCAGAGTGAAAAGTCAGGCTCCTGGTCTCCACTCCAATCTATGGAGTCAGAAGGGGCGGGGGGGTGGGGGGGGGGCTAGGAATCTACATTTCTAAGTGGCTCCCTAGGGACTCTAATATACACTCTGGTCTGAGAACCCCTCCAGGAGGTCTGCTTCCTCCCCTGCTCCTTGTTTTACTTATTTGTTTTTTTAGGGCCAGACCTGAGGCATATGGAATTTCCCAGGCTAAGGGTCAGCTGCCAGCCTATGCCCCCAAAACACCAAATCTGAGCCTCGTCTCCAATGTACACCACAGCTCATGGCAATGCCAGATCCTTAACCCGCTAAGCGGGACTGGGAATTTAACCAGCCGGGTTTAGCTCCATGGAGCCAAAATGGGAGCTCCATGCCCTGTGCCTATTCCACTCGGGCTGCTGGGAACCTGCCCTCCCCACAGAGGGGGTCTGCAATGCAGGGCACGTGTGCTCTCAGCCCCACAGCCTGCCTCCCTCCCTCCCTGGCATAGAGCGGCCTGAAGTCCTGGTGGAGGGAGGGCAGTCAGCTGTAAGGGAGTCGAATTTTCCACCCCTAAATATATCTCTTTGGCATATTAATTATTTTAAGCTGGTTATTATTATTTTAAGAAACTGCCGAAAGGTAAAAAACTCTGAAAACCGAGGAGGATTTACTGTTTTTGTGAGAAACACTTACATCTATAAGGGAAATATCCATTTGTAAGGGTTATCTCCCTTGCTGCAGCACAAAGTTGCCCAAATTTCTAGGAACACTGTCAGTGCTGTAGGCCATGACTTCATTCTGCATAACAACCTTATTATTATTATTATTATTATTGCTATTTTAGGGTTGCACTTGCGGCATATGGAGGTTCCCAGGCTAGGGGTCCATTTGGAGCTGTAGCCGCCGGCCTTCGCCACAGCCACAGCAACGTGGGATCGAGCTGCGTCTGTGACCTACACCACAGCTCACGGTAACGCTGGATCCTTAACCCACTGAGCGAGGCCAGGAATCAAACCCACATCCTCATGGATCCTAGTCAGGTTCGTTAACGACCGCGCCATGAAGGGAACTCCAAGCTTAGCCCTTTTTTTTTTTTTTTTTTTACTGTGCTTTTCCTTGTCACCTCCCACAGCTGACTCTCCACCCCCCACCCCCAATCTAATATCCTCTTTAGTTGAGAATGAAAATTAAGGTGAGGACTTTGGTCACTTTGGGGAATTACTCAGTTTTCCTGGGTTTCTACCATGTATGCATGTATAATTTTTGTTTGTCTTTCTCCGATTCATCTGTCTTAATGTCAAGGTAATTTTTAGACCAGCCAGAAGAACCTAGCAGGGTAGAAGAAAATTTCTTCCTCCTTGACACAGGCTCGCACACGGGGTGGGAGAAGGAGGCCTGTGTGACCTGAGGTGACCGGCTGCCTTCCCACCCTTTCCCCACGTCCCCATGTCCTCCTCCCATTCCACTCTGCCCCCAGGCCCCTGGTGGAGGGACCGGGTCTTAGGTCATCAGGCAGTGGCCAGGCAGGGCTGGGCAGCCCTGAACTCCGGTGATGTTAGAGCTTCCCGTGACTGAAAGGGAGTGGATATTCTGGAGTGAAATCTTTGACCCTGACAGATGCTTGGGGTTCTCCCAGGGGCCTCCGTTAAAGTCACGTATCTGTTCTCTGCTCTGTCTTCCTCTGCCTGAGTTCAGCCTTCCTCAAGGCTCTTCACCATCTCCTGTTCCTACAGTTCCATTTTGAGCCTCCTCATTGGAAAAAACAAACAAACAAACAAAAAACTACCAAAAAATGACCCTCCCCTTCCCCCCCAAAAACCAAAAAGCAACAGCAACCCAGTACAGAAGGAAGAAGTTCTGTTGTCCTACTTACTAACTGTGTGACAATTACTTAATCACCTGTAAGCTCTTCTTTCTATCCTGTGGAGCCCCTGTCCCATCTCTTTTTCTGAGATATACAAGCACATCATACAGAGCGTATTCTTCATAGGGTTTTAGGAGCTCATTGGACATTGGAGCTAGAATGCAAGCCCCATAGAGGCAGGAACCTGTTGGGTGTCTGACATATAGCAGGTGCTCAATGAACTTTTTTTTTTGTGGACTGAGTGTGTATTGGAGCTGAGAGGCACTGCCAAGCTAAGCTTGTCCAGAAGAACCAGATGAGCAAACAGAGGCTCAGAGAGGTGAAATCATTTGCTTGAGTTTGCACAGCAAGTAGGTGGCATGGCTGGGGCTGGAATCCAAATCCCAAGATTATCAAAATCCAAGTCATGGCTTCTGAAACATACATTCTGTAAGCCCAGACACCTCTGACTGGTTCCTTGATGGAAGAAGCTGTTCAGACCCCTCTCTCTTTCTGGGTCCAGGTTCTCAGAGGTCTACACAGAAGCAATGAGCTTCTAGGACTCCCTGCGCCCCCGCCCACCTCGCCCAGCCCACCCAGAATAGACAGCATCTCTGAAAATGGCTGGCTTGGATTTCCAGGCTGACACTCTAAACACTACCTCATCCTAAAAGTAAATGGTGAACTATTTTCACACACTATTAAAATTTTAATTTGGAAAACTCTTCTCCTTGGAATGCAGAATTCACCAGGCATTTTATATCCTGAGGGCAGAGCTGGCTACTAGAATCTTCCTGACAGTTCCTCCCGCTTGTGGGCCCCACTTGTGGAGAAGGACCGGTGGGATTTGACCAGCATAGTGGCTTTTACTGTTTGAGTTCAAAATGTCTTGTTTGTTTAAAAATGTTCACTCATTTCAGGGTTCGCATCTCCGCCCCCAACATACATACACTCCTCTTTTACAAAGCAGGACATTTTGACTCTATAGTGTTGGGGGGTAGAGGTGAAAAATTATTAACGGGAGCATCAACCACATAGTCCTTATTTCACCTCATTTCTGCGCTCTGTCAGAACTAGCCAAGTCAAAGGGCAGTGTGAAAGTTATGCTAGAGTCGATATCAGGCTCCCTTTCTAACTTGTCAATGATAATAATAAAGTATTTATTGAGGCTTTCTTTCATAGTGAACACAGCACGAGGCACTTTCCCTAGTACTTATTTGTCAAATCCTCATAGCATCCCTAGGAGTCGGGTATTTTAATCCTTATTTTATTGATGGGAAAACAGGAACAAACATCTTAAGGAGTTTGCTCAAGGGCAAACAGTAAGGGAGGCGGTTATAGAATTACTGACACTTGCGTCCTGAGTAGGTAAAGTATTTCCTTCAGGTACATCTGGTGGACAGCCAACTGGTGGGTCTGCTTGGATATCTTAGCGTGGTATGACGGTGCCCTCTGAAATGCCCAAGATCAGAGAGAACTCTCCTCCTTAACCCTGTAGGTAGGTAGGCAAGCACTTCCTTAGGCCATGCTAGAAATAAACCTGGGGACAGTTTTCCAAAGGGACAAATGGTAGAGAGATGAGATTTGGTGTTGAATTTCTCCATGATCTTTCTGCGTTCAACAAATATTTAAGCCCTGGGCAGTATAGGGACTAAAAAGACACTAGTCTAGTTCCTGCCCTCCAGGACTCAATGCAGAGGAGACCTACACAGTTAACTCTGGTAAGGCACACCATACCGTGTGAAGGGGGAATGGCTCAGTGGGTGGAGAATTTGGGGAGAGAATGATCTACAAAGTCACGTCACATTTCAGGAGTCATTTGTTTGCACTTTCACTAGAAGTTTCCCGTACATTCCAGAGTAATTGCAAGAACACCCTCTCTTTCTCAGTGAAAGAAGTTATAACAATGTAAAATGTTTTCCCAGAGTTTGCAGGGCTGGACTTGGTTGTTGCAGGAGGTGATGTGGGTGAGAGTTAGAGCCGAGGTAGTGGGTGTGGAGATTTGAGTAGAGGGGTGAGGACTGCGTCTTATTACTGCATCACCCCTGGCCTCTCCCCACCACCTGGCCACGGATGCAGGGGACTCTCATCGAGGGAACTAAATGAAAGATTAGAATCAAGGTTCTGTGGGTTTCACGGAATACATGGTTAATACTGTCAAACGTTGGTCAAGCAGCGTCATGACCAGGAAGTGGCAAAAAAGGGAGGAAATTAGTAATTAGGAAAGAGCAACTCTGAGGAAGGATGACTGAGAGCTCAGCAAATGGACAGATGAGAATATTATATATTTGAGGAGCTTTTCAGTACGTGTAGGGAACGAGGTGGCATCATTGCTAGAAAGGGCCTTTGATGATTTAAAAGAATGATCATGCCGTCCCATCGTAGTGTGTGAGGCAGGTGAGAGGAGGCCGAGAAGCGCAGAGGCTGAAGGTGCCCAGGCAGGGGGAAGCCCTGCCGGAGTCCAGGAGAGGAGGAGCACGGGCCACAGTTCAGGAGGACGGGCCCCTTTGGAAAGAAGGGACATCTCTGGCTTAGAAATTAGACCTCTTCTCCACCCCGCTGCTGTTGCCAAGACACGGCAAGGTGACCCCGTGTGTCCGTATCATGCTGCTTCTGCTCCTTTGCTCTGAGTTCAGGCTTCATCTCAGTTTTAGACCTCCTCCCTCCTCCTAAGGGCCTGTGGAGGCAGGTCCCATGCGGGGCTGGGGCTGCACCTGCAACTTGGAAGCGTGTGTGTCTCCAGGGCTGGTGTAGGCGGAAACCAAGGCTCAGAGAGGAAAGTGAATACTTCTTTGCTGCTTCCCTTGGCCACCAGCTCGATGCCCCACGTGTGGCAGAATGGAATACGTTTCTTTTCTTTTTTTGTTCTTTTTGTCGTTTTAGGGCCGTACCCGCTGCATATGGAGGTTCCCAGGCTAGGGGTCTAATTGGAGCTGTAGCCACCGGCCTTCACCACAGCTTAGCGGATCCAAGCCGAGTCTGCAACCTACACCACAGTGTACGGCAACGCCGGATCTTTAACCCACCGAGTGAGGCCGGGGATGGAACCCACAACCACATGGATACTAGTTGGGTTTGTTACTGCTGAGCCATGCTGGGAACTCCACGAACACATGTTTCTTAAATAAACCAAGGAAACAACAAGTTGTGACAGAAGAGAATTCAGAGAGTCAGATTTTTTTTTTTTTGGTCACTGTTTTTTCCATGACACCACCCAGGGGTCTGTGTATTTTATATCGAAGTCCTTAGGAACTAGTTTTGTTGGAGTAGTGAAATGCCATCTCTTTATTAACGGGACAGGTTCACCACATAGAATCAGATTCTGCTATCTTTGAGGGCTTCCTGTGTGTCATACCCGAGCCTTGGCACTTTCTCATGCCCCCCGCCCACTTCCTCTACTTCTGTCTCCTTACTGAAAAAACAAAAAACAAAAAAATCAACCTCCCTACTCCTTCTCCCAGTGCGCTATCATTTCCAGTGAAAGAAGGCCTTGTACTTAATCATGTGGAAAAAAAAAAAAAAAACCCTGCCCTTGGATAAATGTGAAAGGGTACTGGCTTGGGCAGTTTTCAGTCTTTATTTAAATTAGAGATTTTGTGGATTGTTGTTGTTTTGTTGTTGTTCTTGTGGGATGGTATCCAGTATCCCAGCTTTCACGTAATGCCTTGACTTGACTATCGCTTCTCCTAGGATAATTAGGGGTTGGCATAATGTACCTATTGTTCTATTCCACAAAGAAGCACTGTCACATCATGATGGGATGGGGCTGGGGGGGCGGGTACAATGTGGATCTGGAGGGAGGACCTTTGTGCTTGTGTGAGTGTGTGTGTCCTGGGCAGCCATGCTGCGTCTTGAATTCTTCTTATTTTGTTCTTTGGATCCTTACCCACCTGTGCCCTCTTTCCCAGTTGTTCATCCCTCGTTTTCCTCACCAAGTTCCTGTTTTTGGCTTCTCTATCCCCTTCCCACCTAGGGTTACCACTGGGCCTATTCTGAGGACTCCAGCCACAGATACTAAGCTAGGGTGTTGAAGGAAGTGTTTAAAATGGTTTCAGTGCAGTTATTTGCCTGAGTCTGACAGGCTCAAGGGCTCATGGTATTGTAGATGACCTCAGAGGTCATCCACCCCTTTCACTGGACATTTGAGTTGTTCAGAGCCTGTGTACACCAAAGCTCATGTTACTCCCTGGGACATATTGGTTTATGTAGGCATTCATCCATTCAGTCACTCACTCATTCAGCAGAAGCTCCTTAAGTGCTTGCTTGAGGCCAGGTCCTGGACTCTGTAGTGATGAGAAAAAAAGGGGCACGCATTCTGCCTTCATGGAGCTTCCACTCCAGGTGCCCATGTAGGCAGGGAAAAGATCTACAGGTGATGTTAGGCCCCCTTATGGGTCATCCAGGGTTGGGTGACATGCTGGCCTTGTGTCCTGAAGCTAGAAATTAGGACCAGATCATCAGGGCCCATGTGCCTGCCAGCCATCTCCAGGCAACACTTTATTTTTTATTTTTTAATGGTTATGAGATCTCTTAGCCTGAAATCTCCCTTGGAGGTTTTTATTGTAACACCTATCTCATACCTCTCCCTCTTTCTCACCTCCTCCTCTCACCAGAGTCTTCTGCACTGGGGCTGGTAGTTACGTGTAGAAACATTTTGGGCTCCAGCCATAAGCAGTTTTTTTGGACCAAGCACCGCTGGCATCTGAGTGGGATGACGACCTATGTTACCATAAGCTTCAGAAGCCATGGCCTTCATAGTTCACCCTTAAAGATGCACAGGCAGGCTTCACTGAAGTTGGGGAACACAAGGGCCACTGGGCTGAGGTTCTGTAAACAAGCTTTGAAGGAGAGAAGACCTTTTCTATTCTCGGAAGGAACCTGCCTCAGTTTTGCCCTCTGCAAAGGCAAATGTTATACTAAAAAATTTATGTTCTTTATCTGACACTCAGATTTAACTGGGAGCCCTTATTTTATCTGGTGACCTTTCAGGCCAGGGTGGGTAGAAAGGTGGGCCTTGGGCGGGGACCCTGCATCCCCACGGGGCCGATGATGCGGGATGTGGTTATTAGAGCCCCGAGGTCCTGAAGGATGCTGGGATAGTTCCCCATGAGCAGGGCAGCACACTGAGACTGATCAGAAGACGAGAGACTGAAAATCTCTACCATTTGTGCTGTTTGGAGAAATGGCCGTGGAGGAATTGCAGTCACGCCATTCAAGAGGAAGAAGTGGTCTTTGGCTTTGCTGCTCACCCAGTTGTATTTGAAAATACATTCTGTAAAATAAACAAATGTATTCCCTTTGTGTACATTTAAAAAAGAATCCAAATTCTTTTCCCCTGGTGAGTTAAAACAAAGCCCCAGGGCTGAAAGTCCATGTACTCAGGGCCAGTCAGAAGCGTGTCTCAGGCCTGGGGCTGCTTGGGGGCTTGTGCCTTGAGGTATGTGCTGACAGGAGGGGTTGGGGGCTCAGCATCTTTGCTTCCACTCCCAGGAGTTAGTTCTGAACTTTGATTTCTCCATAACTCTCGAAAGCGTGATGTAGAAACACTGGGCGGGTCCTTGGAGCTCAGCCAACCTGAGAACCAGGAACTCTCAGAACTGTCCAGTGTGAGGTGTCTCATTTTACAGATGAGAAAACTGAAGCCCAAAAACTTAGTGATGAGCTTCACGCTCAAAGCAGGATGAAACCCGGGTCTCCTGACTCCCAGGTTGTATGTGGTTGATTGTGACTCTGTCCTCACAGGTTTTGTTGCTTCTCTCAATTACAAGCATGTTGAGGGCAGAGACCATGTGCCCTGTCCCTTTTAAGGACCCCAGGGGGCCGATGACAGTTCTGCACACCAGCTGTTCCTCTTAGCCACAGGACATTTGCTGCCTGGTACCCCACATACTGCCATTTGTTGGTGCCATTCCCTTTGCTCCTCAGCGGGAATTGATTTCCCCCGGCTCATCTGGTGCTTGTGATTCCTCGGCTCTGGGACTGAGTCATCCTGAGGGTGGATGCCTGGCAGGGATGTTATCCGCCAACCAGAGTCATTCCCGGGGAAGCTAGCGCTGCTTACCTCCCTGCAACTACTCTGTTTTTGTATCCTTGGATTGGTTACGTGTGCATTCATTTCCCAGCTGTAAGGAGAGAGGATACACAGAGCTCTCACACTTTGTGTTTGCACCTCACCTTTGGGGTGACTTCCCCAGCGTGACCGGGTCTTGACCAGGTGTGTTGAGTATGGGTGCTGCTTTCCTGGTCTGAGCACTCACATCCCAAGCAAAGAGACAGCTGAACCCACCACGTTACGGGATCGCCCTCAATAACCCCTGGGAATATCCTTTTGCTCAGAACTTTGAGATGACTTCACAAAGACAATGAAAGGCGGAATATGAGTCACAGTGGGGTGAAGAGTATAATAGTTCCCTGAGCGATTGCCTGAACTGCGAGCATACACAGCCACAGTGTGGTCCTGCCTGGATCACCAGTTACCTCCCTAGGGTCATGGTGATGTCTTCAGCCAGGCGGCAGAGGGACAGGCCTTGTCTTGGCTCTGAGCCTCATCTCTATAGCCTCTATCTTTCTGTTTTTCTCAGTTCTCTGAGTACTTAGTGTTCTTCCATGGCCACTCTAGACTACTCATATCCTGTTTTAGGACTAGGACCGCGTAGATACATTTGTGGACATATGCCTGCAATGGCTCCAGGTCCAGAGCACCAAAGCACAACGCCGGCATCCTTGCTAGCTCTGTTTCTGTGGCTGCTGCCCAGATCTGAGTAGATGCTGAGGACTGAGGAGAAGCTACTGCCTAGGGCCAGTTTTTCATGTGATGTAGCCGCCTCTGAATGCCAGGAATGGTTTCTTCTTGTGCTGCACTACCCTGGCTTGGGAGGGAGGAGAACAACTATGGGGTGGGCAGTACCCAGAGAGTCTCGTCCCCCAGTATTCCAAAGACCAAAGCTCCATGGAAGTAAGCCTGTGGTTATTTCCTTTCCTGTAGTATCAGGTGATCCCTGACTGCAGTGGCCTGAGGGTATGATTCTTTGTCTCATGCCTATTGGGATGTAGGCTGAGTGTGCAAATACGTAACCACCTGCCTGTCTGCCCATTCACTCAACCATCCATTAATTCACCCATCTGCCAATGCAACAAGAGATGGTAAGCTTATGCACTTCAAGGTCCAGGCAGATAAAATAAATGAGGAAAATGGACTTATTAAATGCAATAGGGAGTGGTGGGGACTGTGGCGAGTTGGAGCGTGTGGTTGACTGAGCGCCCTGTACAACATTCCCTGACTCTGACCTCCTCTCAGATTTGATGTGTGGCATCTGGTGGCCACGGTGCACCATGTTTACCTCAAAAGCGTTTGAGCTGGGGCAGCCTAGAGCCATTTGGATGTGGCCCTTGGCCTCTCTTTAGCCTCGGGTAGAGTCTGTTGGTAAAACCAAACTCTGGAATGTGCATTGGTCAGGGCTTTTAAATGTTGCAAAATGGCAAGAAACTCAAACTGCTTAGGCACAAAGAAGAATGCATGGGCTCATGCAAGTGAAAGTTCAGGAATACCTCTGCTTCACCTGGACCTGGTTCTGGGGGCTCAACAAAGTCACCGGGATCACCTCCATCTCCCCTTCCTCTCTCAAGGCTGCTTTCCTCTGCAGTGGCAGCCTTTACCGAGGGGCCGGCTTCATGAGGGTCTCCCAGCAGCTTTAGATACTAAGAGAAAGAAAGTACCTCTTTCTCGCAGGAATTCTTAGTCTGACCCTAAGTCGCCTGCTCTGGACCACGTGTTCATGCACTTCTGAAGCAATCACAGAGGCCTGGGGAGGTGATTTTCTCATTGGCCAGGGCTGAGTCACAGTCTGTCTCTGAAGTTGAGGGATGGAATGGAGTGATATTACTGGTTGGGGTTGGGGGAGCCAGTTCCTTGGAGGAAAACAGAGGTGCTATTACTGCAAGGATGTGGAATGGCAGCTTGGAGGGCAGACCACCCACCACAGCGAGTTTGGGTTGATGTGAGGACACAGACTGGGCTCTTACTGTGAGCAAGGCCCGGGACACAGCAGGACCAGAGCTGCCTACCCTTTCCCCCCATCCTCCGGTTTGAGTAGTGGCCACCCCGCCCTCCGTGCAGCCCCCATCAGGCACGGGGTGAGGACAGCACAGGGCTTAGTGGGCAGACCCTGTCCTGCTCTGCCTCCTACACATTCCCGAAATGCTTGGGGCTAAGGAAACCTGACACTCACCCCAGAACTGTGACTTTCAGAGGTTTTGGAGCCTGGGGAGAAGGCGGTAACACCAGAGGGTCCCAAAGGGCACAGAGCACTCTGTGGACTTCAGCCTGGTCCTGCCGTTGAAGGAGTTGTCGAGACTTGTTTCCACAGTGCCTGAATTGGGCTCAGAACTCGACTCCACTGATCCTATGTCTTGGCCCAAGGCAGGCACAGAGGCCATTGGGAGAGCTATATTTGGAGTTTGGAGCCTCTGCCTTCCCACCCAGGGCAGAAACTGCTGGAAGGAAAGAGGGACCATCCTCAGCAGCGGGCAGCCCCCTGATGTGGACCTCATGAGAACCCAGAGTTCTCCACTGGGACTTTGGTCCCAGAGAGTAAATCAGGCAGGTGTCAGGTCTGCACTTCATCACGTGGACGCCTCAGCGCCGGAAATACCACCTCTCTTCAGATTGAGCAACAGTTTTCCCCTTGCCGTCAAGGATAACTTTAACCGTTTCCTACCTTGGTTGTGTTTTTTATTTGGTTGTTGTTGAAGAAAATGGCTACCAGAGGACAGAATGTTAAAAAGAAGACAGGAAAAGGGTAATTGGAGCTCATAAAAGGATATATTTATAAAAGAACATGAAACTGTCAATAAGTGAACTCTGCTTATTAAAAATTATTGATGGCTTATTAAAAATTGTTGATGGCTTATTAAAAATTGTTGATGGCTTATTAAAAATTATTGATGGCTTATTAAAAATTACTGATGGCGGAAAGAACCAAAGAGCCTTCACACCCTATCTTGTGCTGTACAACCCAGTGAAGCTGACAGGGAAAGGTCGTTTTCTTTTTAATATCTTTTTTTTTTGTGTCTTTTTAGGGCTGCACCTGTGGCATATGGAGGTTCCCAGGCTAGGGGTCAAATTGGAGCTGCAGCTGCTGGCCTGCACCACAGCCACAGCAACAGCAACACCAGACCCGAGCCAAGTCCGCGACCTACACCACAGCTTACAGCAATGCTGGATCCTTAACCCACTGAGCAGGGCTAGGGATCGAACCTGTGTCCTCATGGATACTAGTCAGGTCCGTTACTGCTGAGCCATTATGGGACTTCCTTAATATCTATTTTTAGAGGTAGAAAGGTGATTAAGAGAATTTTTAAGAGTTGAGCCTAGAATCCAGATTTCTAAACAACTAGTCTAGTTTTTTTTTAAATTACCATATCCTAAGTTATAAGTTCAGGTGAAAATTTCTTTTTTGCTTGACTAAACTTGATGAAAAAGAATGTTGACCAAGAACAAAGAAAATAGGTCTTTTTTTTTTTTTTAATCAGTTATCTGGTGACCCAATCTGAAAATATTCCTTAAACTGTCTTAGTAGAATTTTTTGGTCCGAGTAGTTTCAACTTTCCAACATGCCATTCGTTAATTCACAGTTTTATTGATTCATTGATTCAATACGTTATTGAATAAGTAAAATATTTACTATGCCAGGCCTTAACTTGGCTATTGAGGACATAATAATGAAACAGACACTGATTCTGTTAGTCTGCTGCTTACCAGACACCTCAAGGCTTAGGGACTTCCAACAGAAGCCATTTATTTTGCTTCGTATTTTGTGAGTTAGCAGTTTGATCGGGGCTCAGCTGGATGGTTCTTCTGATCTTGCCTGGGCTCACTGACATGCTTCTGGTCAGCTGCTGCATGGGTTGTGGCCTGGCTGGTCTGGAATAGCCTTGGCCAGGATGGCTTATCTCTGCTCCATGTCTATATTCACCCTCCAGCAGGCTGGCCTGTGCTTGTTCACATGCCAAGCAACTAGGCAGGGTTCCAGGAGAGCAGAATGGAAGCTTGCAAGGCCTCTTAAGGCCTGGACTTGGAGCTGACATAACTTAGCTTCTTCTGTATTCCACATTGGCCAAAGCAAGTCAGTGAGTGTATCCTAGCAGACTCTAGCTGCAGGAAGGCCATTTTACTTAGTCTCCTATCCGGGTGTTATACTTAGTTCTGTCCCCTACGTGCCTTGCTTCTCTTGTCACTTATCCCAACCTCACCTTACCCTGTTGAGAAGACCCACCCACTCTCTTTCTTTTTCTCTAATTCTACTAACTATTCAGATCCTACCTTCATAAGACCTTCTGGGGGTAATTCCAGACTTAACTGATCTCTTAGTTCTTTTTATCAGCAAAAGCCCTTTTCGTAGATTGCATTTACCACTCGTGGCGTACTTGAGTTAGGGGCTAAAGATATCCTTGCGCCAAAGAGGTCCACTTTCTAGGAAGATGGAAATAATAAGCAAAATCTACTTCACAGATTTGTTGTGAGGATTAAAAGAATTAACATGCACATAATGCCTAGCATAGTGTCTAAGACATAATAAGGCCTTCAGAAATCCAACATACCAAGAATTTTATGTGACATTTAAACATGCAACAGTTGTAAGAGGCAAAATTTCCTGTTTCCTTTAGAGATGAAAAAAGGAATGCTCAGATAAGCTATGTAATGTTCCTGAAGTCATACAGCTAGTTAGCAGATCTGAGCTTTAAATTCTAAAACTTTCTTAAACCTCACCTGAGTTACTTTAGTGATGGAATCGAATGACTTATGATGATGTAAAATAAAATGCTTTTTCTTTTGATCCTGCTTTAGTTTGCCCATCTACAAAATGGGAAGGAGGACAAATTCATGATGGGAATTGTTGACTGCAACCTGTAGCCCAAATCAATTACAACATAATTTAACATAGTGTGCAACTGTTTGCAAGAGAAAGACATGTAGGGGAGTGGATGGAATATACATTTGTGGGAGAGAGGTGTGCTTGGGCCTCAAACATGTATTTTTTCTGTCGAAAGTAACCTGAGGTCCCTGTTTCTGGGCTATGTCCGGACTAGGAAATTCTGATCATGAACCTAGGTCTTTGGGTGCTTCTGCTGGGGCCTCTCTGGCCTCGTGTGGTCTCTGCATTGGGCTGAGTGGCCCCTCTGCTTCCTGGGGCCTGTTAGGACCTGTTCATATCTGCTGACAGTCAGGTAATTCATGTCAAACTGGTTTAATGACTGGACCTGATAAGAGCAAAGTAACTGGCTAAAGGGACTAGTGGGCACCTCATTAGCTGCCGTTTACTAAGCAGTTATTTTGAGCCTGGTGTAGAGAGAAGTGTACATTTTATTCTTTATTCTTTATGATATAAGTGGAAAGATAGTACAGACTTCTGGAGGGGAACTAGAAGCTCGCACAGACAGGAAGTAGTGGAGCCAGAGCTGGGTGTCCATAGCTTGTGCTCTTAGGTACCGTACACCTTACACTTTAACTGGATTTTTGCCTCAAAGTGGGACATCCTCAGTATTCTTTTTATTCTTTATTAATTTAATTTATTTTAAAATTAAAGGATGGTTGATGTACAATAGTATATAAGTTTTAATAGTCTTTCTTTTTCTTCTTTTTTTACAGCTGCACCTGTGGCATATGGAAGTTCCCAGGCTAGGGGTCGAATCAGAGCTGCACCTGCTGGCCTAGGTCACACAAACACCAGATTCAAGCTGCATCTGCAACCTACAGCACAGCTTGTAGCAATGCCAGATCCTTACGTGACCGAGCGAGGCCAGGGATTGAACCCACATCCTCACAGAGATAGCGTCAGGTCCTTAACCCGCTGAGCCACAACAGGAACTCCAATTTTCCTTTTTTTTTTTTTTTTTGTCTTTTTAGGGCCACACCCATGGCATATGGAGGTTCCCAGGCTAGGGGTCTAATCAGAGCTGTAGCCGGTGGCCTACACCACAGCCACAGCAACGCCAGATCCTTAACCCACTGAGCAAGGCCAGGGATTGAACCTGCAACCTCATGGTTCCTAGTCGGATTCATTTCCGCTGCGCCATGACAGGAACTCCAAGAACTCCAATTTTCAATTCTCTTGATTTTAAGGTGGAACCTTCCTCCTCACAGGCTCTCCCCACTGCTGTAGCAGTTCTCTGGGCCCCTTTGTAGCAGACCTCGTCTCTGGCAGACAGAATAGGGGCCCCTCAAAGATATTCATACCCTAACCCCTGGAGCCTGTGAATATGGGGAAAGGGACTTTGCAGATGTGATTAAATCCAAGGACTCTGAGATGGGGAGATAATCCTGGATTATGTGGGTGGACCCAGTGTAATCACAGGGGTCCTTATAGAGGGAGGTTGGAGGGTCAGAGTCAGAGATGGTAATGACAGTGGAAGCAGAAAGTGAAGTGATACAATGGAGGAAGGAGCCACAGACCAAGGAATGTGAGCAGCCTCTAGAAGGTGGAAAAGACAAGGAAACAGATTCTCCCCTACAGCCTCCAGAGGGAATGTGGCCTTGTCAACACCTTGATTTTAAACCCTTCAAGACTCCTTTCAGACTTCTGATCTCCAGAACTGTCAGATATAAATTTGTGTTGTTTTAAGGCATCAAGTTTGTGGTCATTTGTTATAGCAGCCATAGAATACCAGTACACCACCTTTCCCCATGTCCTGCTGAATATTCTAAAATTCCAGCTTGCTAAGGCTTTTCCTCCTTTGTGACCAAGTGCCCTTTATTTTTTTAATTTTTTTTTTTGCATTTTCTTTTCCTTTTTTTTTTTTTTTTTTGCTTTTTAGGGCCACAACTATGGCATATGGAGGTTCCCAGGCTAGGGGTCGATTCGGGGCTACAGCTGCCAGCCTACACCTCAGCCACAGCAATGCAGGATCCAGACTGCATCTGGATCTACACCACAGCTCACGGCAACGCCGGATCCTTAACCCACTGATCGAGACCAGGGATTAAACTCGCAACCTCATGGTTCCTAGTCAGATTCGTTTACGCTGTGCCACGACAGGAACTCCTTTTTTTTTTTTTTTTTTGCTTTTTTTAAGGCTACACCCATAGCATATGAAAGTTCCCAGGCTAGGGTTCAAATCCGAGCTGCAGCTGCCGGCCTACACCACAGCCACAGCAACGCTGGATCCAAGTCACATCGGTGACCTACACCGCAGCTCACAGCAATGCTAGATCCTTAACCCACTGTCCAAGGCCAGGGATCAAACCCGCATCCTCATGGATCCTAGTTGGGTTCATTACCGCTGGACCACCGTGGGAACTCTCCAAGTGCCCTTTAAGCAAAGAGGATAGGGGCCTTTAACCCACCAGTGGGAAGACCTGTGCTATGAGTTAGGTTCCTGCTGGTGTGGGTGGTTTGCACTGAATCATCCACACACTTGTGGCTGTGTTTCTGACCACTGATTTACTGGCTAGACAGCTGACTGCTGGTGGGAGTACAATCTGAGCCAATAGCCTTGAGCTATTTTATTTTTAAATACATTCTGATGCTGTTCATCCTTGTGGACAGAAAGGCCCGTGGGACAGACAATACTGTCTGGGGGTGATCCCAGCTGTCTCTTCTGCAGCGGGATCTGCAGCGAGTGGAGGTGGGATACCACATCCCAGTGATAATGGTTAATATTTACCAATCACCTTCAGTGAGGTTATCACATCTGCTCTCAGTGATCGTGTGAGGAGGGTCCTATTATCCCCATTTTACAGATGAGGAGAGTGGAGTCCAGAGAGGTCACCAAGTCAGACAGCCAGTAAATGAGGAGCCTCCTAATGCCAGCACGCAGCCCTTCACTGCAATGCTTTGCAGCATGTGGCATGGCATGCATGGCATAGGCACTCCTTCCTTACGTGTTTGCTGGCTAAATGAATGAGTGGCTGTCACTCCGATAGGCCAGGGACAGCTTTGTGAAGCCCCTTCCAGAGATGGCAGGGCAGACTGAGGGGCTGCCAGGAAACCCAGCTGGACAGCAAGGAATTTATTCCTGCAGGTGCAAAGATAATATGAAGTTGGTTATTTCCCTTAGCATTGTGTACCTGGACTCGTGGGCAGGCCCAACTAAATTCTCGTTGAGTTCACTGGTGTCTTCTCTCCAGCAGAGCTCCAGGCACAGCGTGGGAGGTGGGGATGGTGATCTCTCAAGGTCTGCCTTTTCCTGGGACTTCCCTCACCCTGTCTTGGGAGACTCCAAACGGCCCAGCTAGGACTGGGTGTGTGGGCTTGTTAATTTCCTTTCCTCCTCCCTGAATGTGGAAGAGAGAGGGGAGGAGAGAGTGATGATGGAGTTAAACTTGGTGTGAAGCTGCAGGGGGAGCCCATTTGGCCTTTGCCTGCCCGGAAGTTACCCACGTCCCTAATGGACTGGCAGCTGGTGTGGGTGCTTCCTCCCTTTTGCTTTTAGGTCTTGCTTTTGTGAGAGAGAGATAATTTACCACTGATGAGCCTCATGCCAATTAATGAATAGAAGGCAGGTGACCCCAGATGCCTCGGCCCCTCCTGCCTTCCGCAGGAATGTCTCGTCGGCCGCAGTGGTCTTCTTGGCCCAGCCACTTCAGATAGGACGATGATGCTTTGTTAAACTGCCCCGGGACTGCTGTCTGACCGTTTCTGTTCCCTTCATTTTCAAATCTCCCTCAAGCTATCACTTCATTTGCAGCACTGGTCAGAGCAGGGCAGTTCTATTGACTTTCCTTCTTTTGTTCTCAGATTCTCCATATATTAATCGGGTCTAATCACGTTCGCTGTTCTCCTATCTTTAGAGGAGATTAAATTTTTGGTATTTAACAGGAAGGATAGAAAATGTTTTGGATTGGAGTGTGAGTGTCCAGATTCCAGTAGTACACAGACTTAAAACCTAGTTTTCTGTGTTTCAACCCTTTTTTTTTTTTTTTGAAGAACGCTTCGGCTCTGGATGTTTTCCACTCTATAAAATGCTGTGGGAGCCATTCACCTAGAGATGTCACATCGATGATTTAAGATTTAGAGGGACTGAGGGAGAGGAGATTCAGGACAGCTCTGGAGACTTGGGCCCCATCTCACGCTGGGTCACTGGAAATGCCCTCTGCTAATTGGACCTTGTCCTGTCAGGACACATCATTCAGGGCCATGGCGATACCCGAGCTTGGTGGGGGTGGAACGGTCTGCAGGAGCAGGTGTCACCGCTGCAGGGTCCTGGGAGTGAGTGCTTTGTTACCCTAGGGAACACGCCAGCCAGCAGTCATGTGGACTGAGGTCAGGAGGCTGTGCTGAGCTGGGTTCTCCAGGAGCCCAGGAGCCGGGACTATTTTGGGCTGTGTGGTGGCAGAGCTTGCGTGCACGCGCGTGTGTGTCCTTATGAGTGTATGTCCTCCAAAAATCACTCCCAAGGCTAAAAATGTGGGGCTTTTTTTTTTTTTTTGTGGACATCGCCTTCCAAAAAAGTCTTTAGTCCTTGAATTGTGCTAATGGGGAATATAAATTTTGGTTGCAGGGAGGAGGGTCGAGGTCCCACAGCAGGAAGCTTTCTTCCCTTTTTGCTGCCACCTGGTCCCTCTGCCCTCCGCTCCACGAGTTTCCTCATGACCGTCCTGAGCCTGGGCCTGGAGTGTCTGAGCCTGTGGGTGAGCTTTGCTGAAATGCTGGTGTGTGTCTGAGGACGCGCACACGGCTCCCTGCTGACTTTGCAGGAGGGAGCCCGGGGGCACATTCCAGTCCCCTGGCTGCTCAGCGCTTCCTGTGGCCAAGCTGTGTCATGCCCCTTGGACAAATGACGCCAGGCAGCATGGAGCCCTCCACACCCTTCCCTAGCCTGGGCCCCACTGCATCTGATTCCCTTCTAGACGGCGACTCTGAGCTGCCTGCCCAGTCAGTAGCCCTCCTGCAGGATGAAGGGCTGGGCTGTGAGGCCGCGTGGACTAGCGGGAAATGAAAGTCTGACCTGTATTCTCACCCCAGCTCTGCCACTTAGTAGCTTGGTGACTCTGGTTAAATTCCCTGTCCTCTCTGAGCTACCGTTTCTTAGTCTGTTAATTCTAGAGCGAATGTCTGCACGTGGCAGCTGAGTTCCGTACCTGCCACTCTGCTGTGGCCCAACAAATGGTACATGGTCACTGAAGCTGGGAGGTTGGCTCTGTTGGAGTTGCTGGTGCACCATCTGCAGGGTCCCCCAACAGCTTGCCCAGGCGGAGCGTGAGCCCAGCAAAGGAGACCCCTGGCCCGAACTTGATAACCTCTGCCTTCCTCCTAGTCCCGGGCAGCCTGCTTGATGCGGTCCTTGCAGGGCTTCTCTGGGTGCCCCTGTCCCCCCAGTATTGCCCCAGTGGTTGGCAAAGAGCAGAGGCTGCCAGGAAAACCTTCCAGCCAGCAAGTCAACATTTATTTATAGGTCTTGGAGGGAGACGGTCCTCAAGCCGTGAGGACGGACCTGGCGGAGGCAGCTGCAGTGAGCAGGGGCAGTGGGGAGGGGGCAGTGACTGTGGTGGGGGGCTGGAGCAGGTGCAGAGGGCAGGCGGGGTTTGTGTCTTGGAGACTCAGGGTCCCGGCAGAAAACGGCAGATTCACCCACAGTGAATGAGGAATATTTAGTTAGATGGCTAATTATACAAGTAAGGTTAGGAGACATACAAGGGGATGGCAGCAGGGTGGGGCGAGGTCAAGTGGAGAGGGGAAGGTCGCTGGGATGGCGGGGGTAGCAGTGTGGAAAGGGCTGCCTAACAGGAGTTATGACCTTCAGTAGAAGTTGCAGCCACCCCACAGTCACCCAGCGAGGAGGCAGCTGGGGGAACGAATGCCCAAGCTCACTCTCTTCCTTCTCTGATCTGCCACTGGCACCGGCTGCTGGCCCAGGCCACCAGAGGCAGAGGGGAGGGAATAAGTGGCTGACCGGACAGGACTCCTGGGGGTCTCAGCAGGAAGAATGGTGGAGCGAGAACCTGCAAGGGCCAATGGGAGAGTCTAGGGGAGGCAGACAGAACGGGGAGAGAACTCGCCCGACTTCTGTGTGGTCTTGGTGAGTGTGTCATCTCTCTAGGCCTCAGTTTCCTCATCTGTAAAATGGGAATGATAAAGACATTTTCTGTCTTGTAGTGGGGTGCAGTGAAATACTAAGTATTCAGCAAGGTTTCTGATACACTGTAAAGGCTCCACAAATGAAGATCGAACAGTTTACATGAAAATTTCAGGCTAGCAGCCACCATGTATTGTGTAAGGCCCGGTGCGGTATCATTTACCCAGTGCCTACAGGATGTTTATCGGGTCTTCTCTATGCCAGGTACCCAACCTTAGGCACTGGGAATGCAGGGGTGAAAACGCTTCCTCCCAGAGAGCTCAGGTGCCTAGTGTGTGGGTGGGGGAAGACAGGTAGCAAGTAAGTATAAATAAAATAATTGTAGGTAGTTGGCAAAGTGCTAAAAAGACCATGAACCAGAGTGATGGGTTAAGAATAGGTGCTGTGTTGGAGTTGCCATTGTGGTTCAGAGGGTTAAGAACCAGATATAGTGTCTGTGAGGATGTGGGTTTGATCCCTGGCCTCGATCAGTGGGTTAAGGATCCAATGTTGCTGCAAGCTGCAGTGTAAATCACAGATGTGGCTTGGATCCTATGTTGCTGTGGCTGTGACATAGGCGGGTAGCTGCAGCTCCCATTTGACTCCTAACCCAGGAACTTCCATGTGCCACAGGTGCGGCCATAAAATGGAAAAAAACAGTAAGAAAAAAAAAAAAAGAATGAGTGCTAGGGATCAGGCATTCAGGAAAGTCGTCTCTGAGGGGGTGGGCTGAGCCAAGCGGGAGGAGCAGGAGCAGTCAGCTCTGCAAAGATGAGGCCGTGGTGCCTGTAGAGGGAGCTGCAGGTGCCAGGGCCCCGAGCCAGGAGGACACTGGTGTTTCTGGAGCAGACAGGCAGCGTCTCCCTCTGGGTGAACAGGAAGACAGGCACCTATAAATGCACCACGACCCTTAGCTGTTGGCTGTTTCTATCATCACTTTAATCAAAATTACTACTTTAGAAAAGGGTGGTGTAAATAAGTGGGTGGATTCAATATAAAATGTTCTGATGGATCAACAAACATTTACTGTCAGGGCAGCATGGGGTGGAGTGGTGAAGAGCCAGATTCTGAGATGACATGGCCACTCTTTAGGTGACCCTGGACTCATGATTTAACACTGTCTAAGCCCCAGTGTCCTCATCTGTGTGACAGGGGATAGGAAGAGCATCTCTGTCGTGGGGCTGGTGTGCAGATGAAATGCGTCACAGTTTCCCGAGCACTTGGAACAGAGCCTGGCCCAGGAAGTGGTATCACTAAGGCCCAGGAGCAGGCGTGCTGCCAGCACAAGGGGACGTGAGCCAAAGACTGCTCTCAGGGACTCACAGTTGGGCTGGACATGTGTTTAAAGACGTCTCAGCCACCCAAGGCGGTATGTGATGGTTACTGAATACATGATCAGACCATTATTGCAGGGAGGCATCATCGGAAGGCTAGGCTGGGGGCAGAAAGGCTTTGAGGAAGGATGTGAAGACGAAAAAACAAAATTATTATTATTATTATATATTTTTTAGGGCTGCACCCGCAGCATGTGGAGGTTCCCAGGCTAGGGGTCGAATCAGAGCTACAGCTGCTGGCCTACGTCACAGCCACAGCAAAGCCAGATCTGAGCCGTGTCTTTGACCTACACCTCAGCTCATGGCAACGACAGATCCTCAACCCACTGAATGAGGCCAGGGATCTAACCCGTGTTCTCATGGATGCTAGTCAGATTCATTTCCATTGAGCCACGACCGGAACTCTAATAAAAAATGATTTTGACTGAAAAAAAGTTTTGTGTTTTTTTTGTTTGTTTGTTTAGGAGTTCCCATTGTGGCTCAGTGGAAACAAACCCGACTATTATCCATGAGGATGTGGGTTCAATGCCTGGCCTCGCTCAGTGGGTTAAGGATCTGGCATTGCCGCAAGCTGTGGTGTGGGTCACAGACCCAGTCAGATCCCGCGTTGCTGTGGCTGTGGTGTAGGCCGGCAGTTTAGCTCCTATTCGACCCCTAGCCCGGGTCCTAAGAAGTAAAAAAAAGAAAAAAAAGAAAAAAGTTTTTCCAATTAAAAAAATTTGTTTTGGCCATGCCTGTGGGATGAGGAAGTTCCCGGGTCAGCGATCGAACATGTACCACAGCAGTGACCCAAACCACAGCAGTGACAACACCAAATTTTAACCACTAGGCGAGCAGGTAACTCTAAAATAAAATGAACACTAACCAGATCTGATGGCCCCAGTCAGTCAAACCAGTCTGCCCCAAAGCACCGCTTCTGCTTTTCCCACACAGCTTTGGCCACAGTCTGCACTCCCCAGGCCTGGCCTCAGCTCACCGCTCCTGTCTGTCAATACTGGACAGCCCCTCCTCGGCTCCAGTGAGGCCTTAAACCTGCTGGAGGTTGTTGAGACTCTTCTGCCCTCAGCTTCCTGCAGGCCTGAGAGGCAATGAGAGGTCAGAGGTCAGAGGACAGGAGCTGGGGAGCTGGGAGGGACTGGGTAGAGGTGGAGGGCAGGGTGGATGGAATTAACCAGAACACTGTGTGTCTGGCAACTGGCAGACTCTTCTGGTAAGATAAGTGGAACCCTCTGCAAGGTAATTATTAGAGAGCATAAATTCCCCAGATAACCTGTCCTCGGAAGCGATATTGATGGCTGAGGGGCAGGCATGGGCTGGAGGCTGCTCCCTCTCCGCAATATTGACTCCTGTCCCTGGCCCCTGCCCCCTCCCCTTCTTCCTTTGTTGCCTTTCCTCTAATCAGCTGCCCCTTCATCCCTCCTCCCCCCACCCCGGACCTCAGCCTCCACTCAGGTTGGCTCTTCCCGGCCTTTCATGTTGCTTGCCTCCCAGCTCTCTTGATATTCCCAGAGCGTAGCACGGCCACACGCATCTCTGCGGCTCAGCAGGACTGGTGGACGAGGTGGAGCCCCCATGGGGAGGAGTGTCTGAGAAGAGAAGGGGGCTTTGAACTTCACTTGGGTGCAGGTCCCCGGAGGGAGCCCGTACTGAGGCAGGGCCAGACTCTGCGAAGGGCTGGGATCGGACCTGGTGCTGGGGGTTGTAGGTCAGGTGCTGGGCGCGAGCGGGCAGGGGGTACATACCTGTTGGCACATCTCTGCTCGTATAGCACTTTCCAAAGCTTCCTCTTCTCTCAGGCCTCCTTGGATTCTGAGGTTCTCTAAATTTGAGTTTTTTGTTGTTGTTGTTGTTTGTTTGCTTTTTAGGGCTGCACCTAAGGCATATGGAGGTTCCCAGGCTAGGGCTCCAACCGTCTAAGTATTTATTTAACGAATATAAGAAGAGGCTGGGTGAGGGGCCACCAGGGAAGCTGGGCCGCTGGAGCAGACTCTCCTCTTGTCCTGAACAATTCAGTTCTGGCCCCAGACGCGCACCCCAACTCTTGACCGAGTTGGACCTGTCTTCCTTAGAAGCCCATCTACTGCCATCACTGACTGTATCTTGGGTGGAAGGATCTCACTGCTCTTTGACCCCAAGCAGTTTATCAATAGGGTGACCTGATTATTTATCAGCTAAGCATAGGCACTTCTGAGAGGGAAAGCAGGAGTTATTAACAATTATACCAGGACTTTGATGTGAACTGGGACTGTTCCCCACAAAAGATGTCCTACTTCTTAAAGTTCTTTGCCTGAAGTAATGCTGGTGAATATGAACCTCTCCGAATTTCCGACTTCCTGGTGGTGTTCTACTGTGACTTAGATATTGGGTCTGGGGTGCCTGACTGGCCCGCTTTTTCCCTTATTTTGATGTATTTCATCATTTGCAATATGGGAGGATGATTCTCTCCACTTGACAGAAGAAAGCTCAGGGCCCAGAGAGTCTGAGAGACTTTCTATCTGCAGTGCCAAGTTCCAGCTTCGACCTGGAACCAAGGTCCAGCCTTGATGCCCACCTCAGCCCCATCCCTTTGTTCTGTGGGATGGAATGTCCTACCCAGACGGCCAAAGGCTGCGATGCTTCTGTCAGCCTTATGCCGTTTCTGATCATTTTCTGGAGAAGAGAGAGATGGAGGCAGAAGAAGTATAAATGAAACTCTGCTGTGCCTCGTTCCTGGCGATTTTATTTGGCAGAAGCGGGAGAGGTGGATTTTGACACCTCCTCTTTGACAGCACCCCAGGGAGGGGCACTGCTCTCAATTCCCCTGCTGTTTCAGCAATAGCTTTTTTTTTTTTTTTTTTTTTTTGCTTTTTAGGGCCACACTCGTGGCATATGGAGATTCCTAGGCTACGGGTCGAATCGGAGCTACAGCTGCCGGCCTACTCCATGGCCACAGCAATGCTAGAGCTGAGCGGAGTCTGTGACCTACACCACGGCTCACAGCAACGCTGGATCCTTAACCCACTGAGCGAGGCCAGGGATCGAACCTGCGTCCTCATGGATGCTAGTCAGATTCATTAACCACTGAGCCACAACGGGAATGCCTCAGCAATAGCCTTTAACTCATCAGGAGGAAATGAGGTCCGTGGGACTGCGTGAGGCTCATTTGGCCCACTGGCCGAGAGCATTTCCTAAATGAGAAAGGGTTTCAAGGGAGGCTGGAAAAAAATTTTCAGCGATAAATTGTGCTTGCTGTGGTTAACAGTAATTATTAAATAGGTAGGGTGAGCTAGTGCTTATTTTCCTCATTATTAACTGTATTTATGAGTTTTTATTAAGTTCTACCAAGCTGGGATAATTGTAAAACTATCTGCTTAAGCCATGTGGCTCTTAGGCCTCTCATTCTATTTTCTTTCATTCCAAAGGTGGAGTCTTTTCATTATTCAAGCTTTATACTATAAACCAGGAGTCAGTATACTTTTTCTGTAAAGATCCAGAAGGTAAATATTTTAGGTGTTGCAGCCCATGCGGTCTCCATTGGAACCACTCGTTTCTACCACAGTCGTGTGAAACGGGCCAGAGGCAATATCTAAATGAGTGGGTGTAACTATCTTCCAATAAAATTGTATTTATAGAAATTCATGGTGGGCCAGATTTGGCCCAGGGACTGTGGTTTGCAGATTCCTGCTGTAGATGATGGAGAAATCCCTGAACTAGGAGCCTAGATGCTGAAAATCTAATCTCAGCCCTTCTTCCAGTCACTTCACCTCTCTGGCTAATTATTTATTTATTTATTTATTTATTTATCTGTCTATCTATTTATTTATTTATTTTGGCCTTGCCTACGGCATGTGTAAGTTCCTGGGCCAGGGACAGCAACCTGAGCTACCTCAGTAACAATGCCAGATCCTTAACTGTTAGGCCACCAGGGAACTCCAACCTCTTTGGTTATTCCTTGCAGTACAACAAAGACATCAGACCAGACAATCTCCAACACTCTGGGATTCTTCAATCTGACTCTAGCTTACGATAATCTGGCATTTTCCTTTTCCTCCCTTCAGTAGATGCTCAGAACCACAGGGCCTCCCAGAATCCATCACCACTTATCCACCTTTGGGATGGATTTGGTTTCTAAGCCAAATAGTAGCAGTTTGTATTTCTCTGATGGTACCTTCTCAAGCAGCCCCATAGGCAACCTACTCTTTCTTTCTTTCTTGCTTGCTTGCTTGCTTGCTTGCTTGCTTTTTAGGGCCGCATCCATGGCATGTGGAGGTTCCCAGGCTAGGGGTCTAATCGGAGCTATAGCTGCCGACCTACACCACAGCCACAGCAACACAGGATCCGAGCCGCATCTGTGAACTACACCACAGCTCACGGCAATGCCGGATCCTTAACCCACTCAGCGAGGCCAGATATTGAACCCACATTGTCATGGACACAAGTTCAGTTCTTTTCCACTGCATCTCAATGGGAAGTCCGCAACCTACTTCTTAAGTTACTGAGGGGTGGCTCTGTGACAGGAAAGTTTAGCACTGGACCGTTTAGCATTTTGGGAAACTGAGGCCCCCAGAAGAGAAATAGCTAAGAATACCCCAGGAAATCAGTGATGCTCTTAGAGAAACCAGATGCCTCCCCTAAGAGATGTGTTGTTCATGTCATTCTAGTTCTGGAGGCTCAACTCGCTGTGAAGGGGCAGTGGGGTCCCTGTGTGAGGCTGATCCTATCTATAGTGGCCTAGAGCAAGGTTCTGAGCTGAAACTGCTTGGGTTTGTATCGTCACAGTGTTGCTTAAAACTTAAAGTGCTCTGTGCCTCAGTTTCCTACTCTGTGAAATAGGGGGACATAATCGGGTGGGGTTGTTGTGAGGATGAAATGAGATTATACACATCAAGTGCTTGGGACAGTGCCCGTACACACTGTAAGTGCTCAATAAAAGGAGGCCTTGCCACTATTTCCTGTTCTTTTGATCATTATCTTCATGTCACCCTTCCAGAAATATGTTGATCATGTCTTGTCCTCATTTGAATACCAGACTCATCTTTAGCTTTGAGGTTGGAGATGTGGGTTGAATGCCTTTCTCCTGTCCATGTATGTTAAGTGACTCTTGATGAGGTGGAAGGACTGGGGGAAGAAGAAGGGGAAAGGCATGGAGAGGGAAGGAGGCAGGAAAGAGGGAAGGAAGGAAAGAAGGGAGGATGAAAGGAGACTTGGAAAATAGATCCATGAAGAAAGGAGAATCAGGTTCTAACTCCAGTCACGTTTCCCAATATTGTTGGGATGGGTAGAAAACTGGACCTCCCTTAAGCAGGATGGAGGTTTTGGTATCCTTGGCCATTATCTTGGGATGTAAAGGTTATGGGAGCAGGTTTAGGTATTTCTAGAATGCACTCAGCTTTCACTTTTGGTCTTGGTTTCTCCGGATATTTCTCCGTTTTCCACCAGAGAACTTAAATTTGGGAACATGACCAGCCTCTTAGATAGTTTGGCTTTGTTCTGTCCTTATTAAAAGGTTTACAAGTATGTGGCTCAAAAAACAGCAGGCCCAAGACAGTTTTCCCAGGGTGCTGCCAAGAGATATTGGAGTGACTCTCAGCCTTGTGGCAGGTTAAATGAAATGCAGTGCTTCTTAGTTTGGCTTGATGTCCCTTAGAAGAACGGCCCAGAGATCATTTGGTCTGCAGGGCGTTTGCTTTTGCAGGCTGATTTTAACCAGCTCTGACAGGAGGGCAGAGGCCCCCAAGTGAGGTCAGGACCACAAATCCCATCCCAGCAGGTGCATGATGGGGAGACAGCGCCCTCCAGATGACCTTCAAGTTTCCATTGATTTCCTGTCAAGCAGGGCTTCCCCACCCCCACGCTGCTCCTGCCCCTGCCACTACCATGGGCTCAGGGCTCTGGAAGGGGGCATGGATCAGCTCTCTGAGAAAGAACATGCAGAGGAGGTTAATTCAGAGAGAAGCCCTTTCAGGGATCTGCAGTATGTTACTTTGGGGACTATCTTCTGGCAACTGCTAGTTTATGGTGCCAATATCAGTCCCGGAATGTCCTTTTTGGGCATAGAGAGGAGTGGCTGATGTCACGAATGGCATCACATATCCACTTGGTCCCACTTCTCTCCAGGTCTGGGAGTGCGTGAGTTGCATCGTGGTATCTTAAGCAGGATCTGGGTATGAACTGGGTCCCTAACCTGCTGTCGTGAGTGTGTTGGGAGGATCAATGAGAAGGTGGCTGTGAGATTCTCCTTGCCTGTGCTGGGGGCCTCTCCTTAGCACTGACCTCTCTGCTCTATGGAAGGCTGGGCTCTCACACTCTCCAAACTCTGCAGTAGGTCAGCCTGGATCTTTCATTTATTCATTCAGGGTTATCTGCCAGCATTTCCTATATGCCAAGTCCTGTGTTTGGTGGGAGAGCCAGTCGTAAAGAGCTAGAGACCTTGCTCTCCTGGAGTTTAAAATTTTCTTATGAAGAGATGATCTGCAGACCAAGAGAAAACAGAGGGACTTTTTGATAGCAGTAAAGAGCATACAAAAATAAAATAGAATATGAGATAGTAAGGGCTAGAGCAGGAGTGGGGTAGGGTGGGCTACCCTAGATTGGGTCAGAAAAGACGTCTTTGAAGAGAAGCCAGCCATGAGAAGATCTGGGAGAAATGTACACCAGGAAAAGAGGCTAGCATGTGCAAAGGTCCTGAGGTGAGGTGATTTTGGTTTATTAGAGGCATAAAAAGAAGTGCAGTGAGGATGGGGTCCAGGAGGGAAGGGGGGCAGGAGACAAGATGAGGTAGGAAATGTGGGTTTGGCCAGGTGGTCTGGGGCCTGTAGCCACGGGAAGGAGTTCAGATTATATTCCGAGTGCAGTGAAAACCACTGGATGGATTTTAGAAGGAGAATGTCACATTCTGATTTCCATTTTAGAAAGATCACTTGGACAGCTGCCCTGAGAATTGCCTCCAGAGGATCTGTTCTTTGTGGCCGTGTTTTAAATGCCAAACCAATATTCCCTTTACTGGGGAGGGCAGCATTGAGGCTCTTATATTCCAGCAACAAAGATGGGGTCTGAGGATGTGTTTGTCCAAGAATTGTCTCTAATCCACGCTTCTCCTGGTAATTGAGCTCTATGGACAGCATACTGCTGCCCAGCTCATAGCTGGGGTTTCAGAAAGGACTCAGTCCATGAACCAGGGAGACTAAAAATACTTGCTCAGTTCATGACGTTTCTGTGATGGGCATGTGTTTCCTTTCTAGGTATGCCTCACCCTAGATAAAACAGTCTTTTTTTTTTTTTTCCCCACTTTTGAAAGTTGGTTGCATTCTACACATTCTTTAGCCTCCAGAGGAGAGATTTATTTTGTCACGTCTGGATGCCATCTGAAAGGCAAACCTTGGATACAAGAAAAGCAACTGTGTTCTTCCTGCCCAGAGCATCCCCCTTTCCTGACCTTGCCCCACCTCACCCCCCTCCTCATTCTCCCATTATTTACTGGAAGGAATCACCCTGCTTTCCTCCTGCATCCAGTCCCCTGTCCTTGGCAGCCCCTTGACTTCAACCCCGAGTTGCGTATGTCATCAGAACACCCAGTGGCAGCTCAGAAATCATGGCCAGGTTCAATATAAATTCCGTCTTGCTCAGGCAGCTTTGCATAATAAGTCCCTGAAAAGTCTTTACCAGCATAGATGCTGCAAAAGGGATTTATTGGGTCTAGTGGGCCTGAACATCAAACTGAGTGGTGTTTCAAGTCATGATGGGGGTTTTAGCATTCAGATTCTTCTGTCTGACTTGGCTTTTGCAAGGTGATACACTTGTCCCCAAGGTGCCTTTCCTGTGATGTTAGGAAGGTCAGGGTCACCTCTCTGAGGATGTCAGGATCTCTGTACCGTTGCCTTGATCAGGCCTCCTGGATATTTTGTGGGCAACGAGCACCGCTGTGGGACTAGTTTGCTGTAAGTAAGCGCTGCCAGGTTAATCCATGCCAGGTTTCCCACAGGAACAAAATGAACTGAGTTAAAGTCAGTTAACCAGGCTGTCCTGTTTGGCTATTAAAACATGGCCAGAGATGACCACAGGGCTCTCTTTTTCTTGTCCTGACTTGGGGGGGTGGGAGAGCTAACCTTCAATCAGCGAGTCATAGTTCTCAGAATCACTGGGTTATCTGTCAAAAATCCAGATGTTTGAGTTCCAGCTGTGGCACAATAGGATCAGCAGCCTTTTGGGAGCGCTGGGACACAGGTTCGATCCCCGGCCTGGCACAGTGGATTCGGATATGGTGTTACCGCAGCTGCAGGATAGGTTGAAGCTGTGGCTCAGATTTGATCCCTGGCCCGGGAACTCCACATGCTTCATAGGAGCAAGTCTTCCTGGGGTGGTTAGGTGATAACATAGGACAGTATTCAATTAGCTTCTTAGGAAGTTCAGAGAAGAGGAATATTAGTTCTGTATCTTGGAATGAATACTGTAGACGGAGAAATGCAATCTCAAGAGCTGAAGTGTGGCTTTTAAGAGAATGGGGAGAATTTGGTAGGATTTGAACTTATAGGACATCTGTTTTCAGATGCCTAATCCTGTGCTTTGGAGAAGCCACATAACTTCAGGCTCACTTCATTTTCATCTGGAGAAAGAGGGTCCCCAGCATCTCTCAACTGCGAAGCTTCTAGGAGTTTGCTAAGGACGGCGTGACATTTCAATCAAGCAATCTGTATTTATCACAGGCTTCTACATTCCCAGCCCTGTGCTTGGTGGGGTAGCGCTAAGGATATAACTCTTTGTCTTTAAGATTCTTATGATCTAGTTGGGTGGGGAGAGATGAAGAGGGTGGTAGAGACTGACCAAACATGAGTGAGACAATTAGGGAGCTCAGAGAGGCCAAGAGCAATCGCAGTGGGCAAGAATAACGGGGGAAGCTTTCCAGAAGAAGGAGGACCTAGGGCAGCCTTTAAATAGGGTAAGATCAGCCAGGCCAAGGACAGGAGGCAAGAATTCTGGGAAGGAGGGAGGGCATGAGTAAAGTGTTTTGTTGGGGTGCAGGGTAGGATTGTCTGCTTCATATATGCAGGAAGGTCAGATGAGTATCCATTCATTCATTCATTCGTCATTCAACCCAACACAGCAAGCGCTGTGCTGGCCTTGGGAATAGAGCAGCAAACAAGCCAGATATGGTCTCTGCGTTTGGGGTGGGCTTTGGATGCACTCTGCTCTCCTTGATGCTCGAGGTCCGGCCTCACCACCCCGCTGCATAATGTCTTGGGGCAGAGGTTTGGCAGGCACCTGACAGCCTCCACGACACTGTAGCAGTGGACGCTGTGTGTATGTGCGGGTGTCTCATGAAGGGCATCAGCCTGCTCAGACAGAGGGTCTTGTCACAAAGTGGCAGAGATACTGCTCTTTGGGAGAAGGAGAAAGGAATCACTATTGATTATAGGCATTTACCTCTGTGAGTCAGAGGTTCTATCTCATTTAATTATCTCAGACCTGAAGTAGGAGTTACGTACCCACCTTGCTGGAAGGAGAATTTTGGCTCATGGAGGGTAAGTAACTTGCCCCGGGGTTGTGTAGCCAATAAGCGGTAGAGCTGGACCTTTTTTTTTTTTCTTTTTTAGGGCCGCACCTAAGGTATATGGAGGTTCCCAGGCTAGGGGTCGCATTGGAGCTGCAGCTGCTGGCTACACCACAGCCACAGCAACACGGGATCTGAGCTACGTCTGTGACGGCTTACAGCAACGCTAGATCCTTAACCCACTGAGCGAGGCCAGGGATCAAACCCGCTTCCTCATGGATACTAGTTGGGTTTGTTACCGCTGAGCCACAATGGGAACTCAGAACTGGACTCTACTGAGCTTGATTCCAAGTCTCTGTTCTACCCCGTTACCAAGGCTCTCCAAGAGCCTTGACAGCTAAGTAGAGGACTTTGGGCCCCACACGTGCCATCTTGGCTTCTGTAATGAGGAGTGCAAGACTGAAAACTGGGTTCAAGGGAGATTTCTTTTTGTCAGCTGCGTAGGAGAATAATAGGGTTTGCAGTCAGGAGGCTGCTGCAGTCATCAGGGGCTGGGTGCTGAGGACTAAATGAGAGTGCTTACAAACATTCAATTTTTTTTTTAAAGTTGCTAATAGACAGTCACGTAATCTAAATCACCAGCCTATATGTGCAACAAACTCAGAGACCACACCCATGCAGGTAGCATATGATTTACTGCTCTGATTTGAACACCTACCGTAAGTGAGTGATACATGGGAGGTTGAAAGCAATTCAACCAAGAATTACTGGGCACCTACTGTGTGCTGGGCTCTGTGCTAAATGCTGGAAGTGAATCAGTAAACAGGACAGGTATGCAGGGCTACCGGGTTATATTGCTCCAGGGAGTATGTAAACATCCAAGTTTATATGAATGGTGCCCCCTGGTGTGGTTTAATGCAAAATCTGAGTGGCGGTGTGCGGTTGGCCCAGCAGATGTGGTCCCTGCCCTCATGGAGTTTATAGTCTAGTAGGGAAGATAAATATTAAACATTGAATTGAGTTGAAATTGACGTCATTACTAGTATTATTGTTGTCTTTGTTGGAGGAAGACAGAAGCGGGGGAAAGGGGTTGAATCTCTCTCACCCACACTCTATAGCCCGTCCTCTTTCATGTGAGAAACACTGTCATAGCTGGGCCTGCTGTAACAAAATAACCATCCTCCGGGAGGCTTAAGCATTTCACTTCTCACAATTCTGGAGGCTGGGTTGCAGCATGGGCTAGGTGAGGCCTGGTGAGGTCCCTCTGCGTAGGTTGCAGATAATTGCCTTCTTCTGGTGCCCTCACATGGGTGCAGGGGGAGAGGGAGGGAGAAATAGAGAGGGGGGAGAGAAGGAGGAAGGGCGGGAGAAAGAGAGAGAGAGAGGAAGTGAGTGACCTTTTTCTTCTTATAAGGGCACTAATCCCATCACAGGGGCTCTGCCTTCATGACCTAAGTGCCTCCAAAGGCCCCATCTCCCAGTCCCATCCACGGTGGGGTTAGGGCTTCAGCATGTGAATTCCAGGGGTAGGGGACACAGTTCAGTCCATAACACACACTCAACTTGCTCTTCTTTCAAGGGCGGCTTTAGGAACAGTGGAACTATGGGGAAAATGAAAGGGTTCCCCCACTTACCAAATACTGCTCCCTTCTAGCTAGTTATTACAAAACGTGACACACATGGGAGATGGCTTTCTGTGCCACAGAGTTAAACATGTTTAAATGCAAACAGGAGGACGTTAGCATATTGGTGTGGATGAGTTGTAACGTGTGTGTGGGCGGTTGTGGAAGTGTGGGCTGCTGAGTGAGGTGGCAGGAAAGCCAGGAGCCCGTGGACAAGAGGGGACAGAAATGCTGCCCCAGGCCTGGGCTTTTCTTTATCTCTCCTTATCTCTGTTTATGTGCACAAATAGCTGTGATGGGCCAAGGTCCTGTTTTTACAGTCAGAAGGGACCTACGGCCACGCGGTGGGAAAGGACAGAATGGGACAGCTACCTGAGACATGAAAGAGTTCCGTGCCAGCTGGGATGAAGGCAAGGGAGGTCCCCCGTCTGCACCCCCGGAAGAGTGGAGATACTGGGGAGGGGGCAGGCTCTGGCAGGGCATGAGGACTTTGCTTTTGGACACATGTTTGAGGTAGGGCAGGACACTCGTCCTCCGGTCGGAACACAGGACCAGAGGGACAGTGAAGAGAAGAGGCGGGGGCCCCACGTATCCGGGTGGGAGGGGTGGAGCTGGGAGTCGGTTTCAGAGACCTGGAATCGGCGAAGAGGCCAGGCGAGGTCTTGAGAGAGGGAGGTGGAGATGTGGAAGGGGAGCAGGGGGGCTTAGAGAGGGCACGGTCGACTCTGACAATCACATTTGGAGTCTTGTTGGCAGTCATTTTGGTGCAGTTTTATTTTTTCCACCTGAATCCTTTGGTGCCCGGAATCCATTTCTCCACAGATAAACTCAAGGAGGGTCAGTGGAAAGCTCCCGGAGCTAGGGTGGCTCTCTCTCTCCCGAAGGGATCACTGAGGCTCCCACAAAGCCCCCCCCAAAGGCCCCAGAACCCAGCAGCCAGCACTGCTCTAAGCAGCAGACCCCGGGGGGGCCCCGCTCTAGCAGAGAGCCTGGCAATTTGTTCCCCCTGCCTTTCCTGCTTCTGATTGCAGCCTTGAGTAGCCTGAAGTCAGTTGTTGATGAGAACATCATTTTACTCTGCCTTGTGCCAGCTTCTTCAAGCCCAAGACATCTATCATCCTGTGGCAAATCCAGCCCCCTTGTTTCGGTGCAGACAGGTGATGGCTAAGGCTGGGCTGCCCCTGACCCAGCCTGGGGCGCACTGGTCACCCCTGCACAACATGAATCATTGGCTGCCAGCCTTTCCCTGCTCCCTTTTGCCCCTTGCAACTTTAATGTAGATGTCACCCCGGGATCCTAGCATTGGGGGATTTTATTTTATTTTTTTTAAAGACAAACCCTATTAGATGGGGGTGGGTGGGAGAGATAAATTAGAAGTTTGGCATGAACATATACGAACTATTATGTATAAAATACATAAGCAATAAGGACCTACTGTATAGCATAGGGAACTCAATATCTTGTAATAACCTATATTAGAAAAGGATCTGAAAGAGGATATATATATATATATATATATATATATATGTTAAATATATATATATCTGAATTACTTTGATGTACACTTGAAACTAACACAACACTGTAAATTAACTATACTTCCATTAAAAAAAAACCGTATTGAAAAGGACATTTGTCCCCTCTCCTGGTTAAATTGCTTTCCACGGTTTAGGGAGACCTGGCCATTGATTTTTCTTCTAGAGAACAGAACAAGCCCTGTGAAGATTTTGGCTAATTAACTTTTAGAGAAGTGCTCCTTGAATTTATCAAAGAAGGTGAAGTCTCTTTTTTCCTCTCAAATCTTAAAAAAGGCTTTAAACTTTTGTTTCCAAACCTCTGCCAAGGCCTGGTCTGTTTAAAAGTGACTTCCCTGGAGACGATGGCAGAGAGGCGGATGGCTGTCCCATTTTTGTAGCTTCAATCTTTAATACATTTGTTCCAGTCCTCAGAAAATCTCTCCTGTTTACGAAAGAGAGGTATCATTCCCACAAAGATTACATTTAAAAATACACATTTCCCGCTAGTGTGCCCGTTACCAATAACATTGCAAGTTATGGAAGTGGAAAGTATTTAAGATGAAATTAATTTTCACCCAGTGAACCACTTTGTTTGACTTTTTCGTTCCATTTGGTGTGGGGCATGGACTTGGCCAAACTCGCTTCTCATTTTTAGCAAGTTTACTTTCTTGTTTCTCTTTTTGGGATGGAAGCTGTTTGGAAGCGAGTTCTGGGCATATTGGGAAAAGCCTAATTTGAGATCCTATTGTAGATTTCTTTTATTGGCTTCCAGAGGTTTGTTTTGAAAATGGAAAATCTCTTTTCTCCAGACAATGAATTTTAGTGTACAGTTTTCCCTCCCTCTCCCCACCTTTCCTCCCTCCTTCCCTTCCCCTCCCCTTTCCTTCCTTCCTTCCTTCCTTCCTTCCTTCCTTCCTTCCTTCCTTCCTTCCTTCCTTCCTTCCTTCCTTCCTGTTTCTTCTCTTTCAGCAGAATTTCTGGAGTTGGAAGAGTTAACATCTTTTTGGGCAGTCTGTCAAAAGATCGTGGGAAACCAGATAAGGGCGTCTCACATTGGGCACCTCTCTGTCATGTGTTCTTGTCAGTTCTCATCCATGTGATGTGGCTGGTCCTTTGTTTCATGGAGGGAAGCTGGAGCCTCCAGGACACCCTGGACAGGCTGTGTGTCATCTTGCTTGGGCTGAACTGCTCGCAAAAGTTCTGTTAGATTGAGCTACATTGCCTTAGCAGAAGGAGGCATTTAAGCTGGTGGGACACAGATGCGAACACTTTGCAGGAAATGGTTCTTTATTTTTGATCAATCTCATGATCCTTGTTACTAACTTTGATTACATCAGCGTATGTGCAGTTCCGTTTTATAGCATTTTGATGGGATTTCATCCCCACTCCCCAATTCATTTCCAGCTGTGTGACTATTATAATTTGATTACAGTTAGGTTTTGCAACTGCTAGACATTTTCCGAGCTGTTATGCCTTCTTTGCGAGAAGGAAGATACCCAGAGGTAAAAAAGGAGCAAAGGGCTTTTTTTAGGAGGCATTTCTACAAGTAGTTTCCAAAAGATGCCTCAGAAGCTTCAATGATTGTATCCTCCCAGAATGAAAAATTTACTTTAAACTTTTTGGTAGAATCTGACCCACTGACTTTTAAAGAAGAGGGAGAAGACAAATACTGTAGGATATCACTTGTATATGGGATCTAAAAAATACAACAAACTAGTGAATATAACAAAAAAAAAGAAGCAGACTCACAAATATAGAGAACAAACTAGTGGTTACCAGTGGGGAGAGGAGAGGAGTGAGGGGCCATGTAAGGGTAGGGAATTAAGAGGTGCAAAGTATTACATATAAAATAAGCTGCCGGGATATATTGTACAACATAGGAAATATAGCCAATATTTTAGGATAACTATAAATGGAATATAACCTTTAAAAATTGTCAATAACTATATTGTACACCTGTAATCTTATAAAACACTGTATGTCAACTATACTTCAGTAAAAAAATTTTTGAGAGTACAGGTGAATCCATTTAATTCTTTTCTTTCTTTACTCCTCTAAATATTTTGGATAAGAAATATGTTATTTAAACTTAGACCTCCTCCCACCCCCCATTTTGGTTTCCTCAAATCTGCATAGACCAAAAAAGAGGGACATTCATAATGCCCCTTCAAAATGAATTCCTTGATTCTCCCCATTTGGCTGGGCAATCCCTGTGGCTTTCTGCCTACCCCCTACCCCCACTAAGAAGCTCCAGTTTACTTGGCAAACATTTGTTTTTACATTTGTACTACGCTGGGCCATTATTTAACCTCCATCATGTGCCTATTTGTTAGATATCTGATCTCATTGACTATGTTTGTGCTTTACATTTGATCTGTTATATCAATGCCATATTTTTGATCTTTGAAAAGGACATTATCTTAAAATTAGTAGCATCACCACATATCCAAGGATACCAGAGATTCAGGAACATAAAATGTACTGTGCTTAATCAGATTACCACGCCAGCAAACCAGAAAGGTCTCTCTATTTGTGTATTAAACTTTGGGAATTGGATTATTTTGAGTTCAAAATTCAACTATTATTATTTTAAATGCTTCTCTTGTTTGTTTTCCAACAGAATGTTATTTTTCTTTAAGTGTGTGGTTTTAAAACCACATGCCTGCTTCACCTCCTTCTTCCTATAATAGCTCTACTTTTACAGCATGTTTCCTCTGACCTTCTAGTCTTTTATATGGAGCACTTCTCTTCTATTGTAATGGAAATCTTGGTATCTATGTTGGTGGTTTGGGTTCTTTCTAGAGTGTTTGCTGGTTGCCAGAAAAAAGTGTGACTAATGGGGGATGTTAACTGTTGAGGGGCTCTGGAAGCCTGATGGCCCAGTAAATCGATACAGAAGGTTGTTTGGGAGCTACTTCCATTCTGGAGCAAGGCTCATGCTTCCTAGAGCAGGGACAAGTCACTATTTTTTCTTTTTCTTTCTTTTTAGGTTCACACCTGCAGCACATGGAAGTTCCCAGGCTAGAGGTCCAATCACAGACCTATGCCACAGCAACCCGGTGTCAGAGCTGGGTCTGCAAGCACGTGGAAGTTCCCAGGCTAGAGGTCCAATGAGAGACCTATGCCACAGCAACCTGGTGTCGGAGCTGGGTCTGCGACCTACACCACAGCTCACAGCAACGCTGGATCCACTGAGCGACTCCAGGGACTGAATTTGCATCCTTGTGGATACCAGTTGGGTTTGTAACCCACCGAGCCACAATGGGAACTCCAGGTCATGTTACTTTTCCTGGCGGTTTATTCTTGGGTTTCTAGCTTTTTTGTTCCCTGGTGGATTTGGTATGAGAAATAGAACCTACTGGAGACACTAAATCAGATTCTGCTGCTTGACAAGGCTCTCGATACACATTGCCTTGGTCCTCATAACTGCAAAATCTTCCCAGGGAGGTGGGTGAGCTACGCTGGTTTCCCTCTGGGTGTGTTTTGGTTTCCCCTGTCCTCATTCTTCCCTCTCTGACTTCCCGGCAGGCTCGGGGACCAGTTCTACAAGGAAGCCATTGAGCACTGCCGCAGTTATAACTCGCGTCTGTGCGCAGAGCGCAGTGTGCGGCTCCCTTTCCTGGACTCACAGACTGGGGTGGCCCAAAACAACTGCTACATCTGGATGGAGAAGAGGCACCGAGGCCCAGGTGAGCCAAGCCACCCCTGGGGTGCGTGCAGATTCAGGCTTCCAGCCTGGAGGCAAGCCCTCCAGAGACTGTTCAGGAATCCCCGCAGCTCGGGTGGGCGTGAGGGTGGGCAAGCTGTAAGGGGAACCAGGGATACTTTACAGAAACTCAACTTCTGTAACTCTTGGCAGGTGCTTCGATAATGGTGTGGGACATTGAAGCCACATTGGTGGGGAGGGGCAGAGTGAAGGAACTCAGGATATTTAACCCCAAAAAGGGAAGCCTGAGGTCATGACAGCTGTCTTCACCTTTTACCCTGTGTGTTGGTGTAGCTTAGTGATTATAAGCTGGAAATCTGCAGTCAGACTTCGGTTTAAGGCTGAGCTTTGTCATCAAACCTATCCTCCTTAGGTTCCTCATCTGTAAAGTGGGGATAATAATAGTACCTACTTCCAGATTTTGTCAGGATTAAATGAAAATCTTCATAGAAATTTCATAGCCCAAGTTGAGCACATAGTTAAGTATGAGCTTTCAAAATACTGGCTGTTACTGTTGATAATGATG